>OY292409.1:4040531-5240531 GCA_958496275.1 Zele albiditarsus | reverse complement strand
TATCATCATGGTGGTAAAGCATCAACATCACAATCTTATTCAATGACACGTAGACCATTTGTTCCAAGAATTACTACGACAAAAAAACCAATAATGACAACGACAATGAGACCTTTTGTTAAGAGAATTACAACTACACGAAGATCGATGATGACAACGACAACGAGAAAACCAACAACGACAAGTACAGCTGCTCCAACGACAACTACTCAAGTGCCTACGACTACAACTACTACTACTACACAAAAGCCTACAACAACAACTACGACGACGACGACAACGACGACACCAAAACCAACGACAATTACACCAGTAACAACATGGAAACCTGCTAAAAATGATGGTTATGATGATGATTATATGGATGCAATATTACCTATTGAAAAAATGCAAAATTCAGAAGGTAGTGAATATCAAGCTGATCAAATCTTTGGAATATCAGATATGAATGGATACGATGATAATTATGAAGATTATGCTCCATATGAATTTACACCGACTACAAGTACTAGCACAACCACCAGTATGAGTCCACCAATAACAACTACTTTTAGAACAACAACAACAACAACCTCTACGACAACTATGACACCGCCATCATCACTAATTACTTCCATGCCATTAGATCCAGTGCCACATAATTCGGAAATAAATAATGGAATCAATAGACCCACACAAGGAGCATTAAATGTTAATGTTGGTTACAATGATTATTTAAATCATCCAATTAATCATCCAAGCTATTCTGGACTCGTAGTAGAAAGCGCAAGCAATGTTATTGTACCACCTGATCAAGATACAATATCATTTGTTCTTGGAAATCGACAGAATGTTGATGGATCTTATTATGCACAGGGAAGTGCTATACCTGAATCACCTTATGGTGATGTGAGTCCAATGAGGCCGTTAGAAACCGGTCATCATGATATGTCAATTAATTCTCATCAACATCCACATTCACATCCATCGTTGGATGGTAATGTTCCGTCAATGGAACATGATGTCGGACAAAAATGGTGGTTCAACAGTGAACAATCTGAGAAATCACAAAGTGTTGTTGAAAAAACTAAAGATGATAAAATAAATGTTGTTGCTGGATATCGTGTTGTATTTCCAACATCAGCATCAGAAACTTCAACAACATTTGAGGATATCACTTCAACGACACCGTCAACGATATCGCCATCATCATCAATGATGCCAGTGTTGAATGATGGATTGTCACAATTGTCGGAAATTTTAACACCACCCGCAATTGACGGTGCTGCTACAAGACCATCTTCATTATTGGGTCAACGTCCACCATTACACTATTCACCGCATCATCATTATCATCAATCAAGACTTGAAATACCAACTAGAATACAACGACCACCACTTTTACCGAATGGAAATGGATATAAAATACGTCCGATTCATGTAGACATAAATTTACCCAATATCTTACCACAATTTCGTCCAAATATAAATCATAATAAACCATTACAACGTCGTGGTAGTGATACTATTGGTACAATGATTGTTCCAAGTTCACCAAAATATCCACCGCGAGTATCTATGAGACCGCTACCACCACCACCACCATCACAACATCGTCCACCACAACGTCGACCAACAATTCCACATCTTCAACGACTCAATCCACCTCCACCTCATGCATTACGATTACCCGCACCAGCTGCATTAATTGGTGTACCGGATAATCGTAACACAGCTGAAAATGTTCCACTTCAAAATGAAATTCCGCCATTGCGTAGAAATATAATTGGGATCGAGGGTCAATTAGACGAACGTAATCGTTTACCTTCAGCTAGTAATCAAATATTAAAATCGCGATTAAATGATGAAGATACAGAAAAAATTACTAGTGAATCATTGGGAATGCCACCACGCGCGCCATTATTTCCAAAGCGTAAAATTGGCAATTCAAGTGTTGCAACATTACAAATGATACAGCAACACCGAGTGCAATCAGATATTGGAGCTGATGACAAAATAATAATTAGTGATAATGATGACAATGAAAATCGTGAACAAACTAATCGTCGAGTAGACGAACCACCAGTCTATGTTGTATATCCAGTAAAGGGTTCGATGGATATTAGACCAGACTCTGATGATTCTATTGAAAAACAACCAATGGATGAAAGTGTTGTAATTGGAATACACGGACCTCAACGACCTTTGCCACCAGAGACACTGTCTCAACAAAATAATGACAATGATAATACCGATAATGTTAATAATAGTGATGTGAAAATTGTTCCAGTACGTACACCAGTACGTTTAGCTTCTGACTTTCCATACCCACCAGCAATTCCAAATCCATCATTGTTTATCA
Organism: Zele albiditarsus; assembly: GCA_958496275.1. Classification (NCBI taxonomy): domain Eukaryota; kingdom Metazoa; phylum Arthropoda; class Insecta; order Hymenoptera; family Braconidae; genus Zele; species Zele albiditarsus. The sequence goes on along the minus strand of OY292409.1, from coordinate 5,238,190 downwards.
GTCAATTGCATGAGAAACCACTCCTCGTACCAAATCAACATCACATGCGAGACAATTTATTTGACGATAAAGATTCATCAGCAATCAATCAACAAGATAGAGACACAAGTATTAACATTATTCCCTATCTTCAGGATCATCAGCCATTTCCCCTAAAGCAAAATGTCATTTCTACGACACTTCAATTATTCAGTGGTGGTTCACAATCACCATCATCGTCTTCTTCATCATCCCCATCAGGTTCAACTGTCACACCTATCGCGTATGTTTACACACCAACTACACGAGCTCCACAGCATCGACCAATTGAATCATTCGAGAGAAATCCAATTTTGTTGCCGTCCCAACAACCCTCAAGTTCATCAAGTTCTGCACCATCTCCACAAAATTTTATGGCACCATTTGTTGCGAGCATTAGCGCTGAAGCACCATCGAAAAATGGCTGGAGTGTTGTAACTGGTGGTCCATTCCTATCCAAACCAAGCGAGACAAATGATGAAATTGATACGAATGATGACGGTAACAGTGACAATAATGATAATGGAAATGAAAGTAATTTCCATGATCGCATTGATACGTTTGAACGTAATAGAAATGTCTCAAGTGAACATAATAACAATAGTAATGATAAGAATAATAATAATAATAATAATATAAGTGATAACAATAGTAATAATAGAGACAAAATAGAATCTGATGATTCATCAGGGATACTGTTAAATGGAGAAAGTTTTGATGCCGACAGTTTTAAGCCACAGTTATTCGGTGGATTTCAACCAATTTTTGAATTCCCTTCAGACAACGATGAATCATCGGGCGATAGAAAACAAACGGGAACAATGGCGATGATGGAGAAACCACGGGTGGTTAATGATTCTGGTGCATAGAGAGAAAAAAAAAAAACAAAACAAAACAAAGTATTCGCGCAGGAATTAATCTTATTAGACAGAAATTCATTTGCATTATTTATTTTTCATTTCATTAATTTTTATTAATTGACTGATAAAAAAAAAATCGTGTACAAACTCGATGAGAAAAAACAAGACAATAGTATGAAGTAATTATAGATAAACAGTTAGCAGCTGTGATCTCTGTGCTTCATTCAATTACACATCGAATAATTATGACAGAAACGAAAAAAAAGAAAAAAACTTATCATTTATGTATGTATTTATATTTATTTTAGTGGAATGTCCAATTTTGTACGTGCGCGATAGTATTCAATCCACAGTTTCATTGCGAGTTGGTCAATAGTATTTGCTCACGTACGAATACTCTGATAATTATTAATTAGTTAATAATAATAATAATAATAATAATAATAATATCAATTATAGAACTCTATAAAATTTATACGATAATATATCTTCTTGTTATACACATATCATGTGTGTCAAACTATATATGTATATCTCGACTAGATATAAATGTCCTTTTTTTGTTTCTTATCTCTAATCGCAGTGTTTAGTTTTATTGTAGAAAGAAAAAAAAATAATATATATATATATATATATATATATATATATACTTATATATATTTAATACTATAAGTTATTAGATGTTTGACGACATTTGAGAAATAAATAAATGACATTTCAGTTGAATTATAATTTGTATAATGAGAATGAGAATATTTTGATAAATGCACTGTCCCATTTGTAAATTGCTATCAATATTGAATTAATAATAATAATACGATGAAGATTGAAAAATTGTGTTTGTTTTTTTTTTTTTTTCAGCTGCATTATTATGTAATTGAAGATTTTAAATAATTGTCAATGGATAATGTTAGCTTCCAAACAGTCGCAAATCAAGTTTTAACACTACTTCACCTTTATCAACTTCGCGTAATTTTATTCGCTTTTGAATAGGTCCACATGAATCTTTACAGTCTCTCATAATATCAGGTACTCTTACTTCTGCACGACCAAGAAAATCTGTATAATTATTAGCAAAAGTATTTATTAAATTGTATGAGAATATATTAATATAGTTTTTAATGGTAAAATCATTTCAGTAATATTTATACTTACCGTCTGGAGTGTAGTAACCTTTGTCAAATACTGTAATACAGAGTGTATCTTCTTGCACATCTTTAATTAAAAATTGCATTGAAGTGTCCCATAATGGACTATCGGTATTTGGTATCACTGGTGTTCTTTCCTCTTGTGATCCCATTGATACTTTGCAAAATGTATTGCACTTTCCTGTTGATTATTTATTGTATATATGTTAATATTTATTTTTAGAAGAGAAAAATATTTGTTTTCATCTATAACAGATGAATTATAATATCACACTTCAAACTATATACTTTGCAAGATGTGTTAGTTGCAGCGTGCAAGATGCAAGAAAATATTAAACTATATTTTTAAATATTTAATAGTGAAAATTAATCTAATCTATCATTATTTTACATACTTTGACCTCTGCGTGTAAAGACCAAATCTTCAGCCTCCACAACTACTAGATTCAGGCGTCCCTTTGTAGGTCTCCTGCGAACTACAATCATGCGATTTGTTTTTTTGTTAGTAACGTGCTGTTGTCACTCTCTTATTTGTTTGAATTTTTTTTTTAATTTTTTAGTTTATTTGCTTCTACTTTTCATCACATTGTTACGTGGAAGTGAATTGACATTGGTGGAAACAATGAGAGTGTATGTTGGAGGAAGTTTAGATTTTTTATCATCAATAATTTATGAAAAAAAGTTATAGAATTAAATATGGACTAACCAAAGTGTCTAATTGTCTAACTAAAATAATAAAATATTATACTCAATGTTTTTTTTTTTTTTAAACGTATATATATTTAGAATGATATTAGAATTTGTACCCATGTTATATTATTTATTACAATGTCAGCTTAACATGTGTGAAAAGAATATGACATTTTTTTTTTTTGTTAGGTAGGGAAAAATTGTTGATTCCCTGATGGTTTAGTCACGAACTTTAAAAAGTTTTGATTAAATACTTTATTGTGTAACGTGATGAAAAGTAAAAGTGTTCATTTTTTAATTATATTATCAAAGAAAAAGCACAGAGGAAAATAACAATAAATATTTAATGTTTTTTTTTTTTTTTCCATAGGTTAATCGCAGGGAAAGAAAATAAAGCTTCGAGATATCATCAAAAGCAAAGCAAAGCCGAAAAAAGCAAAAGCTTTATGAATATTCCAATGTCATATGGATCGCATGCGTCAAGCTTACCAGCTGGCGCTTTCAGACTGCTGCCTTGGAGCACCGTAACGAGAATACGGCCACAAGAAAACTGCGCTTGTCCTAAATTTTCGCAGAATGCGGAGGAATTATTAACAAAACATCGATGTATAGATATGATAAAGAGAAAAAAAAAACAACATCATCAGGTGGATTATTTCACTGAGAAAATACTGAAATATTATAAACATAAATAATAGACAATTTTTATAATATGTCCACTTACTCGATCGTTGACGTTGCAAAAGATTTTTTTCATTCTTGGCAAATTGTTTTCTTGCTTCAGTGATTTTTCTACCCCAAAGTGTACACTCGTTTTGTGACGGTGATAATAAAACTATTGGTTTCTTTGAAGAATCACGTAGTGCTAATGTCCGCGATGTGTCTGATGTTATTGGAATTATATTTCCATTGGGTTCAGTTTCGCCAAACATTGAAAGTTCATTCAAAAATATCGGCTAAAAATATAAATAAGTAAATAAATAGATCATAAGCTGTATGAATATTTGTTTGTTTGGTTGTTTTTTTTTTTTCGTCGCCTGTCGATTTCATTTGTCCCCTTTCATACCTTTCTATATAATTTAAATTTATTATTTTCATTGCGTTCAAATGAAAATTGTTGGCCAGAGGGCAATGTTTTGAGCGGTTGAGCAAATAAGAGAAAATCATTGGTGAGGAATGCAACTAATTCTTTGCCGCTTTTAGCCTAAAACAAATAGAAATGTAATTAAAAAATATTCACAATCACATTTCAAATATACAGAAATATTTATATGAATTGAAATATTAATAAACTATGTGATAAATTAAATAACAATGCTTATTTTTAATACTCGCGCCATCTTCTACTTTACGATATCAATAAATTCTAATTAATTATCTTTATATTTTATGTGAGATAATTTTATTGCTGTTCTTGTCATGACACAATAAACAATACGAATAATAAATTAAATACCTTATGAAGAATTCCATAATGCAATAGTTTACGTGGCCCCGCCGCATTCGTTAATGAATTGAATACTAATTTTTCTTCAAGTGCACTATCATTGCATGAAACATGAGTTTGTAACCATTCTAATCGGTCACTGTTTTCTTTTTCCCTCACGCCTTCATTCACTTGCGTACAAAATTCTTCAGCTTTTGCTAATGCTTCTTGCAAATACTGTCGATCTGGATGTTCATTTGGAGTGTACTCTAAAATCTATTCGTACATTATATGTAATACAAAAAAATATAATCTCTGATCAGAACTATTACAAATAAATTCAAAAGAAAAAAAGAGGCAGTTGATACTACGAATTAATAATCATACCTTGCCAATTATCAGTGGATATTTAGTTATACGTTGCATAGGTTTAATTAAAAATGAACTCAGTGGCATGCCTTTGGTACGAGGATCTTGTTGACATGTCTGTGCAACTGCAACAAATTCTGACGATGTTTCAGTCAAACTTTGGAGATAAACTGCAGCAGAAATTTGACAACTACAAAATCGAACATACGCAGACATTCTTGGAATCTGCAAACATAAAAATGAAATGAATACGTTTATATAAGAGATGTCTGAAATTGTAATAAAAACTTACATTTTCACACAGAATATCGCCAATCATTCTGACAACTCCGTCTGCACTATTATCTCTTCGTATTCTCAATGTTCTGGAGAAAATAAAAAATGATAATTAACAAAAAATATTTAAAACAATCAAAACATAATGTTTATTTTTCGATAATAAATAATATAAAAGACAGATAAATACAGTGAAACAAATTACCTCAAAAAATTATCATTACAAGCAATAATATCACGCCAATTAACAAAAATCCGCTCGACCTCATCCACAGTTAGCACCATACTCTGAAGCAATGGTTTCTCAAACACCTCGTGAACGAGTCGCATATCGTCAATGTAAGCCTGCTCAGTTGCAATCAATTCCTTGATGTAATCCTGTCGTTTGCGTTCCAATGGATCGAGCATAGATATGGAATAGTTGTCGTTCATTGAATAATCATCAGCTGTATACAAAGTAAAAACGAAAAAAAAATCTTTACCAATTCTTCATGTTCAAGTAATCATCCTCACTTACCAATAAAATTGGGTCACCCGCGCCCTTTCTCTCTCTTTCTCCCATTCTTTTTCACCCGCCCTCCCGATAATCACGTAAATCTTTACAAATATGACAATAACCAATATCTTTATCGAACAATTCACCGAGGAAAAGCACTTGAAACTCGATTTTTTTATTTGTTTATCATTTTTTTATTATTACTCATCTTCTCACGTAATATTAATAACTTTAATGAATCAAACACGTATTAAATCTTTCCCTTGTCATTGAATTTTTTTTGTCACCCAATAATTTTTATTTATCCATTTATTAATGATTTTATAAGTATGTATTAATTTTTGAAATATTTCGGAGGAATGCCACCACCATGTACAAGTAATAAACCATCTCCAAACTATGAAAATGATGAGAAATGGTATTATTGAAATGAAATTGACATAGACGAATTGATAATTTGCAATAGACAGATACTTTATTCGAATTCTCATGTGCGAATTTGTGATTTTTCTTTCGTTTCATTTTCATTGTGTATTTATTATTATTTTTGTATTCGTTCTTTTTGTTTCAATGCATATATGGTGGTATATTGTTTATACGTGTGCGTATACCAGTTAGGCACACTGATATATATATTTTTTGTTTGTTTGTATATAAGTAAGAAATGTGAACAAACGTCGTGAGATGAATTGAATTATAATTTTGTAATTTTACGTTAAATTTATCTCATAATAATAATTAGATATTTGTTCACACTTTAACAATTACATTTGACGCAATAATGGACCATGCGCTATGCAGCATATTTATTGAATGTTAACGAATACAAGACAAATGAACAATACGTATAGATTTCCAGTTGTAACATCATTAGGAAAAAGGAACAATGGTATTTGCAGGACGCGTGGGTGTTTGTTCGTATATATTTTTCTTTACTATGTATATATATATTTTTTTTTTTAGTTTTTGTTCTTTTCCATCGCTATGGGAATCAATTATATAGGCATATATTAACGTACATCACGTATATAAGTGTAATAATTTACGCAAAATAGCGTTTCCTTCTTCTTATTTCACCCTCACTTCGTGTACTAAATAACTAATGGACTTATATTAATTTTTTTTTTTTTTTCTTGCTTGTACACGATATAATGTTCATGATATTTCAGTGAATACTTATTCGGAAAAAGAACTGAATGGACAATGATAATTATTTTTTTACACCATTTCACACTTACTAAATCACGACAAAACAAAAATAGACATTGATTATTAATTTTATTATCATCTTTTTCCCATTTCACACTCATAAAATCTCAATAACGAAAAAGAAAAAGAAAAAAACAAAAAGGTAAATGGACAAATTAATAGACAACGAAAGAATTCGCGTTCATCAGATGATTGAAAACAAAATTGAAAATCTTTTGTGTGCATACAATTGTGAATTTTGGGATTCAAATCATAAACGTAATAAATATTAATTCTATTCCTGAATATAATTTCAACATTGGCTGATCATATATAAAGAGGAAGCTTATTGTTTTATATATCAAATCCCAGTAATTCCCGTCTGGATATAATTCAACAAAGTTTAATTTTTCTTTTTATAATATTTTGTTAACAAGATTTGCAAAGTTTATTATTATGTATAATAAATAATTAAATTGATACAAGGTCATTTAGGCCATGAATCAACACATAAAGCAATATAGGAAGCGCTTTAAAAAAAAAAATTTTGAAATTTAAACATGAATTTTAATACACGAAAAATATAAAGTAAATATTATAAAGTACGTGGGCCAATACATAAAATGTAGAGTAATAAAATTAATATGTGAATTTTCTCCGTGAGATATCTTGAAACATAATAAATAATTAAAAAACGAAAATGACAACGTAGCATGTAACAATTAAATAAATGATATGCAGATCCATAGGTATATATTAATTTCAAACATATTAGTATTTAATCTTTAGTTCATTTTTTTGTTCATATATTCATGATTGGGATGAATAACGTGAGAAAAAAAAAAAAAGAGATATAAACACAATGTCGAAACACTATCAGATCTAAATAATCTGTATAGGACCAGCTAACAATTAATAAAATTCTATGGCATATATTACCCCTGTCTCTCAACATTTTCTTTTACACATATACGCACATAAACGAGCGCGCGAGTTCGCGCAAACACGTGTTGGCCATTGGATAATTGTCGTTGTAGCATTTTCCCCTCTAAACGAAGGAGTAGTATTCCTACAATTCATTCATATATATATTTTTTTTTTTTTTTCTGTTTAATCGCACGTCTGAAGTATAGTTTTTAATTTTTTGTTATTTTTTTCATTTTTATTTGTATATTTTTTTAAATTATTTATAACTTGCGATGATGTGTTCTCCGCTGCTATCCTTAGGCTGCGTGTCAAGCAGATACGAAAGAGATATCGATTAGTGATGAGACAAAAAAGTGAAAGTGTGAAAAACAAAAGCAAGAGAATAAGAGAAAAAAAAAAAATAAATAAAAAAAAAATGTCAATAAAATATTCTCGCTCGTTATTTCTTCTGTCTTTTAATTATTTACACCATCGTTACGAGGCGAGAATGCTTCCCATCGACTATAGCATATGTAATAATAAAGAATGGACGGACAAGCAAGGGATAATAAAGGATTTACAAAGATGCATACATTAAATCGAGCGCAGAGTTGACAAAATAAGCGCCCTTCCTCGGTTCATAATCGTTCAATTATCTATTCAATTATACACAAATTTAATACATAAATAAAAATTCTAATTTGACTCTTGGTGGCGCTCGTCCGTCCACCCATTATAAGAAAACAAAAAAAAAGAATGAAAAAAGAATGAAAAAAACAAAAAAAATCTTTTAATCATTGATGAATGTTCTCTTTTTTTTTCATTTTTTCCCTGCCGTTTTATGTTGATATATAATTCTACCTATTATGTTCTACTCACACATAGGTGTCACGTAGTTGCTAGGGAATATTCCACACACGCCGTTAAGTTCACCTTTCCACCATGCCTCCTCCTGTTTTGCAAGAACAGTTATTACATCACCCTTATCGAAACTGAGCTCGTCATCATTCTGGGCCTGATGCGGATACATTGCCATAACGCGTTCTGAAATGATAAATAAAATAGATTGATTAAATGTATAAATAAATAAGTTATAACTTTGGGGTAGAACTTATTTGGAAAAATGAAAGTCTGGTTGGTTTTTTCTTTTTTTTAGAATTCATGAAAAATATTCTATCTTGTGTTTAATGATATTCATTATTTTTTTAAGGCTTATAAAATCATATTGAGTTATTACATTGTGAAATTATTTTATAGATCGAGTAGTCCTGCGTCGTCTTCAGCTACATAATGAATAGTAATATAATGAAACTATGATAGAAAATAAATTTTCATATTTACCAGCATTTGGATCCGTTGGCGAATCTTGATAACCATGAGATACAGGTGTGCTTCTATTGCTACTGCTCGTTAATGGTTTGACATACGAAGCTGGGAACCAACCGATTTGTCGTTTTTTACCACGTGCCTGTATAATTTATTAATAATAAATTTATTAATTGATAACACAGACAAGAATTGTCGATTTAATAGAACACTTTAATGTGGAAAATGTAAATAAAATGAATATTATTATCAGAAAAGAATGTGAGGGGATGTTTTATGTTACATTAAAGATAATTTTATTCACGGATTAAATTTTCAAGCGAATAAATATTCTAAAAGAAATTGAATAATGTTTGTGAGAAAATGATAAAGAAGCCAGTTCCTCCTCTTCTTTAATTGAGTTAATTTATTTATTTTTATTTATTAACTCAATCAATATTATTCAAAGATATAATGAGAGAATACCTGCAGTTCACCTTCCCACCATCCGGAATCAGTCTTTTTGCGTATCATAATTAATTGTCCTCTCTGAAGATCCAATTGTTCAGCGCTAGTTGCTTGATACGGTGCGATAACTTGTACGATTTCTGGCTTCCTTCCACGACTCTGAATAAAAACAATTATCAATTAATAATAAATAATAATAAATATGTAACTATATCAATCCTTTCTTGTTTGTTTTTCTATCGTGCTGATTATAATGTACTTGAAAATCCTCAGTGCGATTTAATGCAACGCTGAATTAACTATTCTGATTAATAGTTCCTGAAGTAATACGCATTTGTTCACAAATAAATTTATTACAAACTAAATTGTTGTGTACAACTACGATAAATTTCAAACACATTTCGAGAAGCAATTCAGATAATTTTGCAATTGAATAGAGTAATTAAAAATCATCAACTTAAAAATATTATACTCTCTTTGAATTTGTTCAATTATAAAATGCACTACTGGCAAAATAATTTTATCTTAGCTGTGATTTTCTTCTATACTATGTGATCTTCCAAGAAGCTCAAGTTATGCATACAATCACACTAAAATATTGTAAAATATTTAAGAAAAAACAAAAATGAAACTTGAATTAGAATAGCGTGCCGTTGTAAAAGAAAAAAAAAAACGTCCCTTAATCCGCCGTATGAAAAGATACCTTGTAACACTGCATCAGTAGACAGCAGTAGTAGCAGTAGTATTTTGTGTATAAACGGAGAATGTTGATGATGAGAAATAGATAAAATCCAATGACACACAAAGAGCAGCATCCAAAAAGGACGAGACATTGCCATATCCAGCACATTTTAATTAATGCCCCGAACGTGTTGTGCGTGTTAATTACTCGCGTTAATTTTTATTAATTTATTTACGTGATTTCGTTACTTGATTTTTAATCATCATGCAGCACATTTTATTCTTTCAATTATTTTTTTTTTTTTCGTTTTTCTGTTATGTTAATATAACAATAAGTTAGTCTTTCTTAGACATTATTAATATTTTTCAAAACAAATAATGCGTATTTATTAATTATATAGAATTGAAAAATTAATTAATCATTAATTTTTGTATTTGTAAATAATAATAATTTTACCTGTTGTGATGCCATCGCTGTAAAATCTGGTAATTCTGCACGATCCTCTGCAGCTGCACGTTCATCCTCCAGCTGTTCAGCAGTTTTTTCTGTCGACTATATGGACACAAATTTTATAAGCATACGTGGCTAGCTTAACACAATTTCCAACGCGATGCCTCAAGGGGATTAGCGTAATTAATTATTAATGAAAAATACAGTCAAATTGGGTAACGGACGCAAGGTTATAGATACAACTAGATATGTTATTATCATTAACACGAAACGAAACGAAAAATTAATGACTATACATATTTGTATATACTCACAGGTGTAACATGAGTTGGTGTTGCTGGTGGTATTTTAGTCATTGTTACAGTCTCAGCAGCAATCTGTAAAAAGAATTTATTAACAGATTTAACAGACCAAAAATTTTGCTACAATTTTTTGAGAGACATGAGAGGATTTTTATCCAAGTATACGCAGGACGAAGAAATTATTTTTAGATTGAATGCAACGCATGTTCAATACGGTTTCTTCATAATTATATTTGTCACTATTTTTGGTGTTCGGGTAAATTTCCATTAATAAAGTAGTCAAAAAACTAGACCGGATAACTCTCGAGTTTCTTGATTTATGGAATGGAAACGCAATCTATAATGACTGGAACGTAAGAATAAAAAGTAGTTTATGTGTTAATATTCACCTGATTAATATTTGGTTCACATTTTTCCACGTAATTGGATGGGAAAAATCCGGTTCGATCACCAATAGTGCCCGTCCACCATTCACCATCTTTTTTCGTTACCGCAATAATTTCACCATCATTAAAACTCAAATCATCAGGTTCCGCCGATGAATATTGATACAATGCGACATAATAATCTTTGGATAATTCAGCTGATGTTGTAAAACCTTGTGAAATATTTGTAGCAGTGACATTTGTGCTAGTCATACTCATGGTTGGTACAACAGAATCAACAGGAGCAGTTGCTTCGCCACCTAATGAACCAGCGTCAGAAACATTTTCTGGCACTTCCACAATTTCTTCCAATGGCCTTTTTTCAACACTGTCCTGTTGAACAAATGTCTTTGTATCATCTTCAGTCAGTGGATCAACTGGTTCTACATATAATTGTGGAAACCAGCCTGTATGTCCACGAATTTCGCCTGCCATCCATCCAGGTTCTTGATTTTGAACTGGTGGCACCAAAATAATATCACCAGGTTGAAATGATATTTCTTCTTCATTTCTCGCAACAAATTCATACAATGCACGATATTTACGTATTCCAGATGTATTATCGACGATTGTTTCAGCTGGTGCATCATCTACCGGCCACGCAGTTTCATCTATCGATTCACTTTGTTGATTAGTTGATCCCCAAGCACTCTCAGTCCACGCTGAACTTGTATAATCAACATTACCAATACTATTTCGTAATTCCAAAACTTTTGTCCGTTTATTTTCAAATGTCATGTATAAATTTTTGCAATCAGACAATAAATTCTTCATACGATTTTTAACATCATCAAGGTGTCCATTGTTATTTTCTATATCCGACATTTTAGAATTCATTTGTTCTTGTAAATCAGTTATTTTATCACGCATTTGTTTCAACGTTATTTGTTTATTGGCAAATGCCATTTTCATTGTTTCTTGGCCAGCGGTGTCATGTGCAACATTCACTTTATTTTTTGCATCAATTCGAGCTTTCTCTTGACTCAAAGATAATAATCTTTGATTCTGTTCACGCAATTTATTCTTCAACGCTGCCATTTCTTGTAATTGTATATCACGTGTTGATCTCATGCCATCAATTGTTGTTTTAACACCTGAAACACCAACTCGTGTATCGCATATCTTTTGCGAAAGTTCTTTAACTTTTTCATTGAGTGAACCGAGTTTAATAGTTAAACCCTGATTTTTAGCTTTAAGTTTCAACAAAATATCCTGTTCTTTTTGTCGTTGTGTTTGCAATTCTTGTGACTTTTGAGTTTCCCATTCAAGATGTCGCTGTCTTTCCATTTCTTTTCTGGCAGCGTCTCTCTGTTCCTGTGCTCTCTTACGTTGTTCTTCCTTCTCTTGTTCTATTTCACGTTGCCTAATCATTTGTTGTTCAATTTCAGCTTGACGACGTCGCTCCTGTTCAATTCGTATTTTTTCCAACTTATCCGCCTCTTCGCGCTCCTTTCGCTCGCGTTCCTCTTGTTCCTTACGTTGAATTTCCGCAAGTGCTTTACGTCGACGATCCAGCTCAGCTTGACCTTTTTCAAAATTTTCTTTACGTTTATCTTCAAACGATGATTGTGGCATGCCCGCAGATGGATCAACAATTTCTGGAATACCTTGTGATGATGAGACACTACTCTGTCTTTGTCGACGAAATGCCGGTGGAATTAAATCTAACGGTAAGTTTGGCGATATTGTTTCACCTGCCTTTGCCATATCGCACAAATGCATCGCAAGAACAAATTCTTCACAACCTAAACGACCATCTGAATCCATATCCGCTAGTCCCCATATTAAAGCCAAAGTTGCTTGAGGTAACTGTGATTGTACCATAATATTTCTTGCTTGCGGTCCCGACAAATATCCTGTTCTCGTTCTGTCCCATGTGTTGAACAACTGTGTATATTTAAGTTTAGATTGATGTGGTACTGCCCAATCAACACTTGGCGGTGAAGTCACTGAGTGTTGACTGTGTTGTGAATCCATAGATCCAACTCGATCAATACTTGGTGGTCGCGCTGTGGTACTTAATGGTGTATTTGTTGACACTGGGGTAAAAGTTGTTGGTGCTATACCGCCACTACCATTTGTTGCAATATTTATTTGTGCCAATTGTGGTGGTATCACGGCAATTCCACCATTTGATGCAACTTGAGGCAACACTGCAGCCGTTGGTATTGGTTGAATTAATGGTGCAACATTTTGTCCCATTCCAAATGCCGCCATAGGTGGTGGATTTGTATTTAACGGTACAATTGGAGCTACATTCATTGTTGGAGCCATCAACGGTGATGGCTGTGCCATTGCACCAAGTGGAACTGTAGCGCCAACTGGACTATTTGGAAATGATGGTGGTGCAGGTTTTGGCGGTGGTAATATTCCCGTAGTTGCTGCAAATCCTGCGCCTATATAGATACAATTGATCTGTTGATTATTATAAACCGTAATACATCTCCTTGTTGTCATTATTATTAATGAAGTGTGCTAGCGAGAGCGAACGAGTGCGCTTTTGACACACATACATGCTGTAGCATTCATGATACAGAGACACAAAACATACCGATGTTACCAGGTGGTGCAGGTCTTTGGGGTGGTGCTGCTACACCCACTTCACCCATGGACATATTATTCAAATTCCCTTTTAATAAGAGTTGCAGGAAAAGAGATACATACATATATATATTTGTTTTTTGCTTTCACTTATCACAAAGTGTTCAATGTAATGTTGAAAAGATAAATTATTATTCACCAGAGAATTAGAAACACATAGTAAGTTGAAATTATTAATCAATTACACGAAGAGAAATTTATCATACCGGTTATTTTGAAATATGAGAAGGCATGGAAGAATTATAAAGAGCAATATCAAATGTGGGATATAGTTTGTCTGTGAAAATTGTATATTATATAGATAAAGAGGACTATCTGTGTAGTTATTTAAAGGATATTACTATGAAATTCTAGAATATGAGTTATATTTATAATTAAATTTCTCTTCGTGTTGTATTGAACTATATCAATCATGCAATTAATGGTAAAGCAATGAAGGAATATAGACTTGGAAGACAAAAATATGAATGGAATTAGACAGGAAGAAAAAAGAATGAGAGACAGAGAGATTGGTCACATACCCATAAAGGGCGGTGCAGGCCGAGCGGGTGGCTTTGATGGTGTATTTGTTGTGCCGAGCATACCACTAGCACCCACATTCCCTCTAATTTGTCCTAAGGCTGTATTGTAGTATCATGCGAATACAAAATGGCATTGAAAAATGTCTTCTTGTATCAATAATCATGGGTACGCCAAAATTATTTCTCACATTTTTGTATTCATTAATGTTTTACTTTTTTTACGCATGAAGAGATTTTAGTTATTGATTATTGCAAATGTATTTCTAATTGTGATTTCATTATTGTCTCGTGATGATTTCTAATATCAGGCAATGCGAAATGTAAATGATTTTTCATGGCTTTACCGATTGGGACTTGTACTGGTGGGATTGGTCGAGCTGGTTGACTACCAAGTGGCAGAGCAGTTGGTTGAACACCAGCAACGAGCGGTCGTGGAGTTGATGCAAGCTGCGGCGATGATACAGTACCACCAAGATTTACTAGAGAACCATTGGCTATGTCAGATGGCACAACTCCACCCGTTCCTAAATCAATAAATTATTTTTCTTGTCAACAGTAATTAAATAGAGTCAAACTATTGATTAGTAAATTGTTATATACCTGATAAAGGAACTTTTAAACTTTGGATAAGCGATGGTGGTAGAGTTGATGGCACATCAAGGCCTTTTAATTTCAAATGGATCAATTTACATGCAATGCTAAATTCATTAACGTCCATCTTTCCGTCTGCATCTGTGTCTGATAGTGCCCTGTATAATAGTAATAATATTGATGCTATTGACTAAAATTATAATTGTATAAATTTTAAATTATACAATTTTATTAATAGAGGATCAATGAAATTGCTCATTTATTGATCGCAATAATACATACCATATTTGCCCAAGTACAGGTGGCGGCAGTTGTGACCTAAGTAAAAATCCTTTAACTTGATCACCAGTGACAATTCCACCAATTGGTTTAAGAGCCTCAAATTGATCCTTGTAATGTAGTCTTTCACGCGGTTGAATCACCCACGGATCAAGACCTAAACATATATCAAACGAAAATTAAAGTAACAAACCAAGATGTGAAGAAAAAAAAATATGAAAAATTCAATAACCATATCTATTAACGATTCTTATCTATCAATAATAAAAACAATTCAATTACCAGGACTTTGTGACATGGCCATTGTAATACTTTAACGATTCCGTCTATGGAGATAACCTGAAGGAAAGAAAAAAATTAATTATATCACACCAGCATTCAACACCACACTGAAAAATAATGGCGAGAAGGATTCTGATGCATTCAGCAAGAATTCAATCCTAACCTATGAATTTTACCTCAATAACATAATAATAAAATGTGAACTAAATTCACCGCGATATCATAATAATATTGAACTATATATACATATACATATATAGGTCGATTATCAATGATATCGTGGTAGAGAAAAGGGGGCGTTATCGACCCATAGGTCAAAATGTCGATATAAAAATACCAGTTATAAAATTGAATATATAAAAATGA
The DNA here is from genome assembly GCA_958496275.1 of Zele albiditarsus. Taxonomy (NCBI): domain Eukaryota; kingdom Metazoa; phylum Arthropoda; class Insecta; order Hymenoptera; family Braconidae; genus Zele; species Zele albiditarsus. Next base: position 5,222,541 of record OY292409.1, on the reverse strand, counting down.
ATTATAACAATTCATGAAACAAGCTTAATATATAATCATTCATAATTAACTCCCAATCAGATAATTAATACAATAAAATCAATCATAACTAATGACACATACATACACTAAGCAATAATACACATTTGATGATGAACCAAACTACACTTTACTAAACGTGTATATGCATTTAATACAGGAACCGCCTTTTCTCACGTTTGACAAATGAAACTTAAATAAACAACAATTGTATCATGACGACAATCATACAGATTAAATAACTAATACTTCAATAATAATTTTGTTATATACATATATATATTGTTCTGAATAAAACTGTTGGTATTAACTCTAAAAATGACGTCTTTTAATTATTTTTTTTTATTATTCTTCTTGTACACACTTTAATGTCTTGACAGTAGCGCGCGGGGCCCGATAGATTGGAAAGTGTGCGCGGGGAGACAGGTTTAGACAAGTTCGTTCCCTCTCCGAGAAAGAGCTCGACGACTGTGTCCACCCGTTGGCCAATTCAACTATAATATTTTATTCGTCCAATATTATTGGTTGATAGTTATTCTGTACGTTGAATTAAATTAATTTTAAGTGGAAAATTAAATTGATGATTAATAACTACCACTGTCTTGCAGTAGTGTATCTCAACTTAATGCTGACCACCGCGCTCTCTCTTCCTCTTCCTTCTCTCAATTTCTTCAATGTGTATAGAGAAACATTCATACAACGGTTTGATTTTAGCTTGTATATACCTCAATGTGTATACATGTATGTATGTTCAATCTTCGGATTTTAGTTTGTATGATCGTTGATACTCGGCTGTTTTCGTATGTGAAGAATCGATATGCGTCACAGTCAACCAACTGCCCAACCAACCACAATCTCCCCCCCCACACATACACAAACACAGTAATATATATGAAGTACGAATTGGGTGTTGGAGACTGTGCTCCTGGCGCCACTCGAACTACCAACTGTCGCGCTACGTACTTCTTCACTCATATATGTATCGCTTGTCGTTTCGATTTTGCTGCGTCGACGAAATTCACTTTTAAAACATTATTATTATTATTATTTATATTATTATTCCATATATCGTGAGTATATAATATTTGTCGAGTTGGTTAATAGTAGAAGAAAATAATTCCAAACAATATTTATCCAATAAAGGATTAATTACTTCATTTTATTATCATCAACTTCATGATAATAGGAGACTTGAAATTTCTACCGGTACACATGGTGTTTACTGAATACAACTGAGTAAGTTTAATATTTCTTTTTATTAATATGAAAAAAACAAAAAAAAAAAATAACAATTCTGAATATATTTAATAAAATGTGATAATTATTGTACAAGATAAATAATTATTATTTGTTATATGATATTGAGGAAAATATTTTATAATTAGAAGTTCAATTGTATCAACAATATTGGCAATGAATTTGATGTTGTGCGTGTGGAAATAAATGGTGAGGTCTAATTTAAACAACAATTAATTCTTCACGTACGTCTGTTTTAATTTATTACATATATAGAATAATTAATGTGCCCTTTGACATTATATACATATGAATATATATATATATATATCAAATTTAATGAATTTAATTTTATACAATAAATTTATTTGGCATCTATTTTATATCAATTCTATACATATATAAAGAATGATTTATTTATTTGTTGAATTGTACAGGTAGAGAGTTCAACGTGATTAATGATTTTAAAATGTATTTCACGTGTCCTTGATTGTGTGGATAAGAGGTGTTTTACTTGTGTATAGTTGAGTACACGATGCCACTTGCAAATTGTGTGTGTGTCCCGGTGATTTAATCTTTATACGCGTGCGCGCATCCGTATAAACCAATTGTCCTTTTGCGCGGGGCGATGGGCGACAGGAAAACTCAAGTTGACGTATATATATATATATCTATATGAAAATTATTGTAACATGCGATACCATTATGCACCGGTTTTCATAGATATAATACGAGGAAGTTTGATTTCATCAATTGGACACAAGAAAATACACGTACGAAACATTAATGTCAAGATTGAATAATGAATAACAATTAATTACATTTTATTTTTAATTCTATTTGCTATTTCTATCATTAATTCATTATTATTATTATTATTATTGTTGTTATTATTATTATTATTTCTTTCTTGCCAATGTTTTTACACTATGCAAACAAAGATTATTTTCATGAATAATTTATGAAGATACTTTATTTATAGTCTTTAAATATTTCAATATTATGACATCGTTCATGAGTCAATGAGGGCAACGTGTGTGTTTTACTGTTGTGATGTTGAAAAATGTCAGAGAATATAAATTGAAACGATCACAATTTAATTTGTTCAATTTTTGTTCAGTTTTGTTTATTTTATTCTTTTTTCTGTTGCTTTTCTTTTGGTATTTGTTACGAATTTTTGTTTTTTTTTTTTAATGTTATATGGAAGGTGAGGTTTTTATGAATAATATTTCTATGTGTTTATGATAATTTTTAACCATCATGCATCATTGCATGTATGGGTACATGATATACATTTGTAAATCTTTCAATATTGACATCGTCCATCAGTCAACGAGGGCAACGTGTACGTCGTCGTTGTGATGATGTAAAATTTGCTTATTCAATTCGCCACTCGCTTACATATGTATGTGTATATATATATATATATAAATGTGTGGAGGTTTGAGATCACCACACAACGTGTATAAAATAAATATTTGATAAAATGTGTCTATAGAAATATGAATATCAATTATTTTGTTTTTTTTTAATCTGAATTCAAAGGAGAAAAATGTTTGAAACTTTTGGTTGATAATGAAGGGAATATAATATCGGTTTGTGATAATTATTGGGAATAATAATGGTCCATATTTTATTTAAGATTTTGATTAGTGTAAATTTCGACTGGGAATTTATTAGATTATATTCAATTGTAAATAAATTGACACAATGTAATATCAAAGTCGCAATGTCATCTCTAATTTAATCGAACGATAATAGTATGACACGTGTAATAGTTGAGAAAATTACGTCATTTATTATTTGAATCTGTTAAATGAGGAGATATAATTATATAAATATGATTTTGATATTTATGTTTTATCTGACCTAGGGTTTTTTTAAAATTATTTTAGTGTAATCGATTACTTCAAACACTCTTTCACATGTTTTGTATTATTTGATTCAAATTAGTTATTGTATAAATTGAAAATGTACTTGGACGTTATTTTTTTATTTTCATCAGTTCGAACCTTCCAGAATTTTTTAAAACATTCTTAGACTTTTAATAATTTATATTCGATGGGGTTCACTTGAGCGATGCTATTGCTGTGTAGCGAATGAACAATTGAGAAGTAGTTAAACGCAATTGCATTTACTAACTGTAGTTCAGTGATTTTGATTTACTAAACGCGTATGTGGAGTTAAAAAATATTCATTTAAATTTTATTTACAATTTATAAACTTGTAATTTACCATGAAAATTCGAAATTGCATTTTTCTCCAGAATATATATATATACGCTATCATTTTTTAATTCATAAAATAATTATATTTAAAAAAAAAAAGAAACAATTAATATATATATATATATATACATGCAAATTTTTTTGTATATAAAAATAAAATAAAGTATGGCGTCCGATTTTCAATTGTGAATATTTCATAACGTTCGTGAATATGTAAATGTACATTTATCACCTAAGTGGTATTTTATGTACATATACTTTTACATACTCATCCGTTACTAACACACTTTTTCGTGAACGTAATAGCTCAAACTAAATACATAAACCTAGTTGCGAATTCTGTAAATAAACTGTACGACAACGTAGATGTTTTGTAGCGGTACAAAAACATTAACTTATTTTTCTTTTCAATTTATACCACATCAATCTCTCAAGGATTATAAAATAAAGAAAAAAAAAAATTGTGTCCTGTATTTGTGGCACATTGGATAAATATTTAGAATTGATGTATTATCTCTCAATTTTGATTAATTACATTTAACAATTCAAGTTGATAAATTTTATAGAAAATTCAAATATAAATTATTTGTGATGAATTTACGTACAATTTTTTTTTTTGTTCTTATTTTGTTTCGTACGTAAATATATATTGTTTACAGATATAATAAATGTATAAAATCAAAAAGATATATTATTGATAGCAACAATTGAATATCTATTTATAATATTCATAATGTATTGTGTCCTCATTACTTTGAGAATTATTCATTTTTATAACAATTTGTTTGATCAGTTTCTTTTTTCTTTTATTTTACAATCATAAATTAAATGCCATATTGTAAAAGTAATGTTGACCACGTCATCATCATACATTAATTATTTAATTCATCACAAGCTGAAGATTATTTCGATCGATGATCACGACTTCGTATTTCTTTAGATAATATTAAAGTAAACTTTTGTGTGTTATTCAATATTGAGATCAAATTTTCTATGTTAATTGTAAATCTATTAGATTAACCAATTTACATTCTTCCATATTATTTCAATATTATATTTTTATTCCAAGGATTGTCAATAATTTTTTTAATGTTGAGATTCACCACAATAGCTCATGTTTTCCCTGGAAGGAATGTGAGAATTGAAAGAAGCAATTTCTACAACATATTCATTAAGATACTATTGATGATTCATGAATTAATTGACAATTATTGTGTCAACATTTTACTGATAAATATAATCTCATAACGGTTACATCAAGGCCAATTAATTTGTGCTGAACGCCGTGAATTTGAGTGTTTTTGAGACGTTTTATTTTTTTTTTTCCAAAGGGCAATTATGTTTGAGAAACATTTCAACTGCCTGCAAAATCACTGATATAAAAGGCACTTTAAATTTGTAGTAGAATAAAAGCTAAAAATATAATTTGTATTATAGAATACAATGACTATCATTGTATTCTTTATACGTCACCTTTGAATATTTTCCAATCCTACTATTAATTCTTGAAAATCTTCTTTTTTTTTTTTCTCCTCATAATTCATGAGAGATTAACGGAGCACCAATTTATCACGCAGAACCCACATTTCGTGGGTGTATAAAAAGAGTCAGATTAGCACCAAAAAAAAAATTGCTATTTATAATTAATAATACACGTATTTGAATCTAAAAATACGAAATATTTTTACAAAAATTCTTTCATTAATTTAATATATAAACAATAAATTATTTCAGTATTTTTAACATTTGATAATTCAAATCACTTTCTCTTCCCTAACTGTTCAAAAAAAAAAACCATGCCATTTATTATTTACAATATTCAATTCTTGAATCGTTATAAAAATATAGTAAAAGATTTTTTTTTTTCCTTCACAAATCTTCAACTCGTACGTCATCTAAATATAAAAATAAATATTGAAAGGTCCACGCGACAATATTGTTCAAACACATTTATTATTCAACAAATATCGAAGAAAATAGTCGATAGCCTACTGCCAATAATAATTATTTTCATTGAATACAAATTAATTTTAGAAATATAATATAAAAAAATAACAATTGGGAATTTCTAATATTTTGTATTCTTCTTGCAAAACTACCTTAACAAAAATCAATTCTAAATACATACATACATATACATTCATATAAATAAATATATATATATATATATATACACACACACCCATATAACATAAAATTACAACTATCCAACTGCGCATGTATAACGTGGAAGCGAATTTCTGGCCGTGTCGCGTCTCTTCCATCGCATCGAAAGTACTCTTTATATACATGATATTACAGACCATGCTGCTTTCAGTCGTCGTCGTTACCATTACGTATACACACATACACAAACGTTTATCATTTTATACTTACATTATATATAACACACATCCATATTAACATTTACATATACATAATAAAATACATACATACAATATATATATCCCACTTAATTCACACTGTGAAATAAAATAAAAAAGAAATCAAATTGGTGAGTAATTTTCAAATCAATCGACAATTTAAATGTTTCAAAGTTATTCATAGCAGTGAAATTTAATAGTTCATTCAGTTCTTTAATTCGTATATGTTATATACAATTACCAACAATACCAGCAAAGTTTCCCACGAGGTTTACTAACTTCACTGCATTCATATTAGTGTTTATAAATACATACAGACATCTCTCCTGTATATATTAATATATAAATTGAAGTTTCTTTCTATACCTGAAACATTAAATAAATATTTATTGAGCTGTATGAATGATGATTCGAATACTTGAATATTAGTATTTACCGGCCGGCATGGCCACACACATATATATATGTATATATATACAATCATTAAATATACATACCTACATTGTCTCACTCTCTATCGTTCATTATTTTTCTCTGTTTCATTCTCGTCTCTTATTTCTTCTCTCTACCATTGGTTACACTTGGAACCACTACCACATATTATTCATATATACTGGCGTGTTATCTGTCATAAAAGTATATATATATATATATATACATATATATGTAAAACCAAACGTGCTCCAGACTTTTTTTTTCTCTCACTCTTTTCCCCGGACTTCCTTTCTTGCCAGTTAGAATTATGCTTTATTGTATGTGTATTGATGTCTCAGTATTTTTGTTGAATTAAATATAAACGCCGGCGTCATGAGTTTTATTGTCTTGGACGTTTTGGGAATTTTTAAAGAAAAAAATTAAATGAAGATTTTAATTATAATTTTGATTGGCGGAGAAAAAAAAAAAAATTATTTAAGTTAATTTATTTATATGTATTTGTATGCAAGTATTTTTTTTTTTAACATTATTCCATGAGTTAGCCACTCATGTTCGAGATAGTAATGGTAATAATACACCATTGGATATTTTTCTTGGGGTTTACTATGCCAGTAAAAACTCGTCGTCCCTCCCTTTATGCCTTTTTCCACGTGTATATATATATATATATATATATATATATAACTGGTATTTTCTCAACTCGCCCATATATAAAATATGTAGGTTTTAACTATATACTGTATACGAATTAGTCCACACATTGCCTATAAGGCTTGTGTCCACTTCAAGGTCTCATCAATAAATTTTATGATTGTTTTGTTTGTATTTTTTGTAATGAAGAATATTTACGTGGAAATATTGACGGTTGTTTTATTAGAAAATTGTTTGAATTCAAATTGTGAGGGAATGGGGTTGATGATGTGACAGGAAATATTGTGGATATCAAGTATTTTAATTTTATAAGTTGATGATGTAGAGGAAAAATGGAATTTTCAAATTGATACACTGAATCTTTTTCTTTTTCAACTTGAAAACCATATTTTCTTACATGATACCATGATTTTGAATATTTTTTAATTTAATTCCGATATTTGGGACGCTTAAGAATGAAAATTTGAATGATAAAATTGAAAAAAAAAAAATATCTATTTTGTAAATCAAATATTGAAATTCATATTTAGAATTAGATATTTTTTTTTTTGTAATAAAAATTTTCTCCTTTAACAATCCATAATATTTGTAAATACCATTGATAAATGAATTTATCATGTTAAAGTGTATCAGGATCTTTAAAGTTATCGAAGAAACCTTGAAGTGGACAGTGGCCTCATATCATAAACAGCATGCGGACTAAATACTGATTTATTTGATGAAGGCCACGGGGCTGCTATAAACGATGGCTACGGCCCTATGGGCCGGTATATATTAACAATGATGAGAGAAGGAAAGAAACAGGGAGAGAAAAAAAAATAAAAAAGGGCGAGGATGAGAAGAAAATAGCATGAGTGTGGTCGTAATATTTGTCATATCAAACTCTACTCTGCATGTAATTTTGTTACATCCTCTTCAATCCAATACACCACTTTACATACTTATTTATTTTCTTCTTGAACAATCAGATATTTAATTTCAAAAGAAAACTCACAAAAACCACTATGATAATATTTCCAGATTATTATATAACAAAATATAATATGAATGTAAAACAAAAATGAAGAATAAATTTGAAAAAGATTTTCTCCAAGACTGACAATGTTTCCACGAGTCAAATAGAATTAAATGTTTAGAGAATCAATATCTTGAAAACAACGAAAACAGAATTGTAGATGTAAGATAAATATTGGTGAGCAAGAAAATTGAATATAAGAAAGAGAATGTGATTCTCAATTTAATTCAATGCTTTGCATGACCACTTAAGAAATTATAATTTCCATAAGTTCAATGACTTGGCTGAGCAGCCTCCACTATCCATTAAAATTTGCGATATAATTGAAAAATATATATCTGACAAAAGGCTGGTGATTAAAAATTCAATCAAATATAAAACTATCATTTACATTTCCCACCTTTAATCATAACTACATCCACACGACAATATTTTTAAATTCTTTGAATATTATTCAATTACCAACTTCTTTTAATTCTATTAAAATAAAAAAAAGGAAAGGTTGATTCAACTTCATCACGCCCTTAATTATCTTCCATCCCATTTATAAATTCTATTTCAAAGTTATTAGTAAAGAAAAAGAGAGAAATAACCCTTCATATTTATTCCATTTATATCAAACTATTTATTTCCATCACTAATTTGTATTACTGATGTACATCCTCCCCCGATATCCATACATTTATATTTATATTTTTTCTCCATTTCTGTTTCGCAATTTTTGTCCTGTTTATCTTGCAACGATGCAGGTTGAACCAGGTACATATATATGTATTTCTCAACTTCATTGCCCATAATACCATGGGCAATAAAGCAAGGACAGGTTCAATTTATTCTGTTGCAGTGTCTACGTCGTCGCGCCAAAGCAAAGCTCACAAACTCGCCCCTGTCGCGACACTGCAGTGTAGTAGTCTCTTCGTTTCAATTTTTCTACGTTTTATATATATATACAATTTTTTTAATTCATTTATTTATTTATCCTTTTCTTTTTTCTTTCTCCTCGTCAACCATTTATTTCTCTCTTCTTCATGAGAAGAGAAACCAGTCACGGGGGATTTTTCTCGCCATGAGAACTTACTACATACTCAACAAAATATATATACATACATATAAATATACGTACCCTCTGTCTTTCTCTTATACACTACAAATAACCTTCGTAATATATGCGAACTCAGTCTCTTGGTCATCTAAAAGGGGATAAACGCGTCCCGGGAACGTTGGAATTTTTATCGTAAAGAAAAAAAAAAAACAAACAAACAAAACAAAAGAACACATCATACAAAGTCTTCTTCTTCTTCTTCTTCTTCTTCAACTGACGCCATGCACTCCTGTGATTATATCCCAGGAGCAAGATGTGGTGGCATAAGCAAATGGAAAAAAAAATGAATAATAATGATAATAATAATTGTAATAATAATAATAAGAAGAAGAAGAAGAAGAAGATAGAACGAAAAGGATTGGAAGAGATGAGATAGCTGTTTGTTAACTCAGCAGCATCGCAAACCACCAAAGGTGCACAATGGATGACGTGGCTGAGCTCACTTCAATTGACTTGTTTTCTTCTATTTCTATTCCTTTTACTCCGTCCTCTTTGGATTTTCTTTACCTGAATTTAAAAAAACAGTATATACTATATAGAATATGATTAATTTTAGTGAGTTTGATAGTTTTGATAAGATATATAACTGTGTTACATATTATATCCAATGATATCGAAAGAAAAAAAAATGTAGCATACAGATATAAAATATAATATGATTATATATTGCGAGGGAGGGAAGTGATAGCGAGTTTGATAAAAATAAGGAAGTGGTTGGAAAAATTAAAAAAATAAACATGTGAACACGGGAAATGTTAAAAAGTTAGAAGAGAAAAATGGAAATTAAAATAGTTATTATAACGATGCTGATATTTAATTGTTGTATTGTACAATGGAGGTGTAACGATACTGTTTCAATGGATACATTTTTTTTTTCTTATTAGTATTGTCGATATTGAATTTTTATGTTGAGATAAAATTTTCACTGTAACAATTTCAATGAACATTATTGAATTGATCCACAGACACAATATATTCTCCATATTTCCAACATCATTTCTTCATTTTACTGTTTTGGTGATAATAATTTTCTCTCTGATAATAGAATTTTATTTTGGGGAAATATTTTTTGAGCATTTGTTCAAACAATTTGATAAACAGTTACAAAATCATATCACAGTGAATGTTTGAACTGTTATAGCCAAAACTTCTTTCAATATATAATTTTTATTTAATGCTATATAATTTTTTTTTTCTTTTTTTTTTTTACTGAAAATAAAATTATCTTTGGTAAAAAATAATTAAGCATTTATTTAAACAATTCAATAAAGATTGAGAAAATGTGAAAAACATTGCAATCAAACCTTTCAACATACACTACTGATCATTGACTAGTTGGGTATATGGTGTAGCGAGAAGAGAAGGGAGGATATGAAGAAAGACATGGCGCGGTGGCGTCGACGGCGGTGGGCTCAAAGGAGGACAGGGCACACTGACCAGAGAAGAGTGAAGAGGGTCGTATCGTATATAGCATAGTAGGTATAGTCGCTATACATAAACCCTGACACTACACTCTCTCTTTCTTTTTCACTCTCGCCCTCGATGAGTTCACGAAGAGACGCGAGACTTGTGAAGCCGGTTGCGATGAACGCCCGCTAATGCAGTGAAACGTGTGAGAGTGTCAGTTAGTCCTGTAACGTCGGCCAAGAATCATCTAGACGAGACAACCAATTTTTTTTTTTTTTTCATTATATACCATTTTAATTGTGAGAAAAGTCTTTGATACTCAGTGAAGTCTCTCATATTCATTTAATCAAGGGTGATTTTATATATTTAAATTATTTATTAATATTATATATTATTCTGTTTAATGATTATCATTTTCATTTATTTATTCACTTTCAAACAGAATTTATCTATCACCTAATTTATAAATTGTAGTTGATATGAATAAAACCAACTGTTGTTAGCATTCACACATTGAGTAACTTTACTTCAATCAAGTTTATTTAATATTGATAATTAATAATACTTTCGCAAGATTAAGTCGAAACATTTGTCGATCTATTTACAATTGATCATTTAAATATTACACATTATATTAAATTCAGTTAGTTTTTTATATATTTTTGTTTCAGGTGTGAGACAGAAAGGAGAAGCAAACAAATTGGATGGAATAATTGGTGGAGCACAACACAACTCACGCGTACAAATTTATATAAATATACATACACATATATATTATTATATATATAAACAAATCGAACGTGACGAATTTTTATTTCTTTTTAAGTTTTGAGAAATCATTTTTTTTTCTTTAATATTACTTTTTTTTTTCCATTATACATAAAAAGTCAATAAGTGAAAAATGGCTTATGACGATGTGATATTAAAAATGGGCGAATTTGGTAGATATCAACGTAGAATTTATTTGCTGCTGTGTCTACCGGCGATAATATGCGCGTTTCACAAATTGGCCGGTGTGTTTTTGGGTGCCAAAATGAACACCAGGTAATAGAAAGAATAAAATCAATATAATATGGGTTAGATAGATAAAAGATATAGTTTTAATTATTAATTAATATTTATTATTATTGTTTGAAGGTGTTTACTGCCATGGGAAGAACAAAATGCAACATTCTATTTAAGTCCAGACATAATGAATGCGAGTTATCCATGGGATGAGAAAATTCATGGATTGTCACAGTGCAAGAGACGAGAAAATTTGACGAGATTGTATGCTGACTATGGCGGCGATGAGGGCAGGGAAAATGTTGGAGTTAGCAACGATCCGGCAAGGACGTCGAGCCGTGAGGGGCACATGACCTGCCAAGAATTTGTCTTCGACACTAGCGTTTACAAAAGTACAACTACATCTGAGGTATGCATTAGCTAAAGACTAATTATTGGATAGAAATTACTTGTATTTAAATGGATATTGTATGTAGCAATTGATAATTAATATATTTATCTTGATATGTTTCATATTATTGCGTAAAAATAAAATTATTTTCTTTTTCTTACGTTAATAATTGGACGAATTAATTCTTGTTATAAAACACTAAAATTTATTTTACATTTAAACGTTCATAGATAACAATAGTTTCACATTTTTATTTGTAATCAGATAAATATTTTAAGTTCCATAATTTAGTGTTGAGAATAGTGTTGAAAACAACCAGAATTTTATTCAATATTATTTCAAGATGCAATGTGTATACTTATCTGCGTTCATTATAATACCATATGATCTTGAGAATAATTGAAGAGATTAATTAAAGAATTGATACACAGCAAATGAATTTTAATTCATATAATGTGATTCAGTAATGTAATAAATAATACAGGATGAATTCACATGATATTGAAGAAAAAAAAATTTTTTGTACATTACAGTGGCATTTGGTGTGCGATCGGGCATGGTTGCGTGCATTTGGAGATTCTCTCTTCATGGTAGGAGTCATGCTTGGCTCAATAATATTCGGTGGTTTGTCCGATAAATTTGGACGTAGACCAATTTTCTTCCTGTCTTTAGTAATTCAATTGGTGGGTGGAGTTCTTGTTGCTGTTGCACCCGAATACATATCCTATGTTATCTTCAGATTAATTGTTGGGTCAACAACGAGCGGTGTATTTTTAGTGGCATATGTGATAGGTAAAAATAAAAATAAAATTGTAAATTAAAAATTTTCTTTTAGATATTATAATTTTGTTAATAGTAATTTCTTTCATTATCTATTATTTTGTTTCTTTATTTAGCACTTGAGATGGTTGGTCCGAAAAAACGTTTAATCGCTGGTGTTGGATGTCAATTATTTTTCACAACTGGTTATATATTGACTGCCGGTTTTGCTTACTATATAACTGATTGGAGAATTTTACAAATCGCTATTACAGTGCCAAGCGTTGCTTTTCTCGTTTACTGGTGGTGAGTTTATTAAAATTTGCTTCATTAAATAATATTACGTTGGATTTTAGTGGTGAAGAATGGTGAATATAACAGCACCTTTTTCATTGCTGAAATTAAGATGATACTTGTGAATTTATTATCATTGAGAAACAATTCAGTGGATTTTTTTGAAACTTTTTAGCCTTCATTATTAATGTGAAAAAGTAGAAAAGTAGAAAAGAAAGTTATTAATATAATTTTGTCTTTAATTTTTTATTATTTATTTCAATGATTGAGGTTCATTCCGGAATCGGCGCGTTGGCTACTCACAAATGGCAAGGACCAAGAAGCAAAGGATATATTGCAACGCGCTGCGCGTGAAAATGGTATTGAAATATCTCGTGATACTTTAAATAATCTTTTGAATGAAAATCATGGTAGTACGCCCGATAGTAAAAAAGCATCTCTATTTGATTTGTTCCGATACCCAAATCTCAGGAAAAAATCTATACTCCTCTTCTTCAATTGGTAAATAATATTTTATATATTTAATATTATATATTTCACATTGTGAACACACACAAGTAAATATAAATATTTAAGTAAATAAGTGTAAAATAACCTATAGTATCATTTAGGTATCAGCGAATGAATATTTATAATTGTGACAAATTACTAAGTAAATTATTTTCAGGCTTGTAAATAGCGGTACTTACTATGGTCTTTCATGGAATGCATCAAGTCTTGGTGGCAATGATTATATCAACTTCGTAATATCTGGATTTGTAGAAGTACCAGCGTATACTTTTCTTATCTTCACTCTCGACCGTTGGGGTAGAAAAAAAATTCTTTGTGGTTGTATGTTGATGTCTGGAACTGCTCTTATAGCCACAATTTTCTTTCCACCTGGTATATTATTATCCTTATATTTTTTTTTTTATTTATTATTAAATCTCCGCTTCAACATGTTCAGCAGGATTACTAATATAATGCTGGTCTTTTTTTTTTTTCCATATATTTATCAAGGACATTGGGGGATTGTTGCGCTTGCTATGATTGGAAAATTGGCAATAACATCGTCGTATGGTGCAATTTATATTTTCACCGCAGAACAATTTCCAACTGTGGTACGAAATGTTGGCCTTGGTGCAAGTTCAACGTTTGCGCGAATTGGTGGAGTCATTGCACCTTCCGTTAATTACTTAGTAAGTCAATGATATAGTGTTATTAAAGAAAACTGGAATGCCGAGTGAAGAACAAAGATTCAAGCCGAAGAATTGATTTAAATAAACAAAAGTTACTCGGTAAATAATTTCTTGTTCTCGGTTGATTCAAGAACTTTGTTGAAACTAAAAAATTTGACTTTCGTTTTAAATTATCTTTGGTGTCATTGGGTTTATTGAGTCTTCAAATATAGATCTGTTAAATGATTTTTCCGCCCTGATTATTATCACAACAGAATAGTTTATTCGCAAGTATAAAAATAAATGTAAAAAATCGAAATTTTGTAGTGAAAGTAGTGACGCGTCGGTGCAACAATAGAAATATATATTGCGAATATTTTCCGGCAACAATTCCGAGAATATGCAAGAACTAAATTGTTATATAGATACTATAAATAGTTATTATTAATTGAAAACTATTTTTCTTTTCAAGTCGGAGATTTGGGCGCCATTCCCGCTTGTAATCTTTGGGGCGTGTGCGCTCGCTGGCGGTCTTGTATCACTCTTATTACCTGAAACGTTGAACAAGAAGTTACCAGAAACTATTCAGGATGGTGAATTGTTCGGATTGTAAGTCAATGATTTAATTATTAATACACATACGAATTCTATCAATAAAAATGTATACATAATCCTTGTGTTTCTTTTCTGTTCATTAGGAAAGATAAAGAATTAGAAGCAAGGAAAGAAAAGAAACGTCGACAAGTTGAACAACTCGACATTCAACAATTGAATGATCTCGAAGCAGTTAAACCACTAAAAACATTGGAAAATGGTGTACATGATTCAAAACAAAATGGATGACATTGATTGGATTAAAAAATTATGAACGATTTCTATTTGCAGTATTTATCGCATTCACTCCCTGTCGAAAGCAATTAAAATGCATTGAACAAAATTTAAGCATAATTAACGTTCAATTGTGCTAATTTAATTGCTCAAACAGTGCAGGACGCTTTGCTGAGCGACACAGTGTTTCGAGTGATTATGTTAAATGTGTGATTGATCAATTGAAAGTCTTTTATCAGTTTATATGTAAAATCTTACATTTTTATATCAATATTATACATGTATGCGTCTAATATTTGTACCATGACTATTGCAATAGCCTCTGTGCATTTTTATAAAAATTGAAACATTGGTTAAACGTGAATTTATTACACTGTCGTACTAAGTCCACTTGAAATAATAGTTGTTACTCTTTCTTCACTACAAGTTTATTGAATTGATTTCATGCTAGGACAAGCTCATTACGAGATGTGCTTCGATCTTTTTTTTTTTTTCTCCTTAACTTTTGCGAAGATATCAAAGTTTTTAACCCGACATTTCATCATTGTTTTTACTTATAATGTTGACGTTCACAAAAGCGTGTTTTATCTTATGATTTTATTTTATAAGATAGTGTATTGTCGAAAAGTTAGTTGTGCTGTAGATTATGTTTCGGAATCTTCTATAGTATCGCTGAAGAATTAGCGACGATTTTATCAACTGAAGTTTGGGAATTAAGTCGCTAACAAGAAATGTATTGCACAACTTATCAATGAAATGATCATTTCATTTCCAGCATGTTAAATTATATAATATTAATTGAAAAAGCTACATACGGTTCTGGATAACGTATACCCTACAAATTTTAAAAAATCCAAAAATTGCTTGAAATATAAATTTGAAAATTTCAATTTCCCACTTGATTGCAGTAATCAACTTCAACAAATATAAAAATTGAAATCAATTATCTATCCTCGAACTAGATACTATTCTGTTGAATTTCGCGCGATTTCAATTATAAACACAAATGTTCGTGTCAAAAAAGAATGAACATTTTGTGTTCCAGAGTCTTTCCCGTTTCTATCAAATATTCAGCAATTATTCTAATTTGAACAATTGATTTATTTATTTACAAAAAAAATAGTTTCAACCATTCATTTAACAACGATATAATTAACATATACATACCATCATTTCACATACCCCAAAATATATATTAAATTTCCCGTGTATTCATTGGAATCCAAAATAATTCCATTTTTTGAGGTTATGTCTGCGCCATTTTCGCGCCGCATTTACTCCTATACAAATAATCTCTCACCGCATGCGCATAAAGGTGTATAGAATTATACTATTTGTTCTTTCAGGATAGAAAACCTAGAGGAAAAAGTGTACATATGAATATACGTACCACACATCACACATTACATTTTCACCAAGACGTAACCTATATCTGTAAAAATATATTGGCAACCAGGCTGAAGGGTATCGTGTACTTCGTCCATCAGGCAATATTACATATTATTAAAAAAATTTTCTAAATTAGTGACGACATTCACAAAAATGATGGCAAATTGCGTGAAGACAATTGGCCGAGAAGTCTCACGACGAAATGTAAGTTCATTATTGTTCACACTAATATAAATCATTTATTATATATTACAAAAATTGGATGTTTGTCGATCATTTTGTAATAGATATAAGTTTCTATTAGGGGGTGACCTTCGACGAAGGCACTTGCTCATTAATTTCCTTCATTTTTTAATTAAATATTTTTATCATCTCTAAATAACATCGAGACAATATTTTATTCATTCTCATATATATGTTTATATATCATCGATGTTCTCCACCTTTTTGCTTGACGAATCTTGGCTTCTGGCAAGTTTGCTACATGGAACGAGGTAAATATACCTCTTCAATGTGTAAATGAAAAAAAAAAAAAACAATTGAAATCTTAATAATGATCATTATGATAATAACTATTATAATCATGAAGATAGTAATGATAATAATAGTAATAATGGAGTCATTGTTATAAAACTAACGTCAAATCACAACACTCCATTCGCACTGCCTTAGCGGATTCAGTTGATTGATCAGTAAAAAAATAACCGTTGAATAAAGTAGATTTCTACAGATGAAAAAAAGTAATACTATTGAATTGGAATAAAACATAAAATGATGAAACGTATAACAAATTCTCTCGTTTTCTCCTCATAGAAAAGAAAAAAACAAAACAAAACGTGCCAACTAACTTGTACGTTGATTATTCCAGTTTTTTAATCATATATGGTAATGATATGTAGATAAATATGGATTGGAGATAAATTCAAAGTAATATTAACGTTCTTACTGATCCGCTATGGACAACAATAATTACTTTATAAAATCAGTATTGACAATTTTAATTACTTCAAATTGTCACAAATTATTCCAACGATCTATTGAATAATAATAATCCATTATTTATTATTGATAAAATAAGAAAATACTAACCGAATAAATAAATCATTATATGTTTTAGATATTTTCAATTTTTTCAACTGGACGAAATAATTATGCCACTGAGGCATCATTCGAAACAAAGCCCTTCAGATTACATAAATTAGAATCAGGGCCATCAACTAAAGTTACAGTAACACGTGATGATGCTTTGGATATATATGAAAAATTACATACAATACGTCGTATGGAAACTGCCGCTGGTAATCTTTACAAAGAAAAAATTGTGAGAGGTTTCTGCCATTTGTATTCGGGTCAAGTGAGTATATCTGATAATAAATAAATTATATATAACTATTCCTTTAAAAAATTGAGAAAGAAATGATTGTATATTTATTTTTTTTACTCTGTTTCAATCTAAATATTAATATTTTATACACGATAGGAAGCGTGTGCAGTTGGAATGCGAGCAGCACTTCGACCACAAGACTCTGTTATTACAGCTTATCGTGCTCATGGTTGGACTTATTTAATGGGTGTTCCACCAGTGGGTGTATTGTCAGAGCTTACAGGGAGACAGGGTGGTTGTGCAAGAGGTAAAGGTGGTTCAATGCATATGTACACCAAGAACTTTTATGGCGGAAATGGTATCGTTGGTGCTCAGGTAATTTTAAAGCTATTCACAACATTCACTATTTCTATTTATATTTAATAGTCACTCAAAGAACTGATTCGTTTTATTAATCTCACTTTTATTGACCTCTTATGAATTATGAAGAAAAAAAAGAATTTGTACAATATCGAATGATAATATTTAGAAGTGATAGAAGAACTACGAACAGTTATTAGATTCGAAGACTCGACAAGTTAAATAAATAACATTAAAAACAAGGAGATAATTTTTCCAACCACATCAATATATCATGTTATAACAAATCAATATTACTACAGGTACCATTAGGTGCTGGAATTGCACTTGCACATAAATATAAAGGTGATGGTGGCGTGTGTTTGTCACTTTATGGAGACGGTGCTGCAAATCAGGGCCAAATATTTGAAGCATACAATATGAGTAAATTGTGGGACGTTCCGTGTATCTTCATTTGTGAAAATAATGGATATGGAATGGGAACAAGTGCTGAACGAGCTTCCGCTAATACAGAATACTACACTCGTGGCGATTATATTCCTGGAATATGGGTAAACATATTTTTTTATATACATATTATTATAATTTATATCAGCATTCATATAGTAATATTTTTATCACGGATTGTGAGTACTTTCAACATAACCTCGAAATAAATCTCATCCATTTTTTTTTTCAACGAATAACGTCTTCAATCATAATAAAATGCATTGATAAATAATATTATATATGCTTAGGTCGATGGTATGGATGTATTGGCAGTGAGAGAAGCAATGAGATTTGCATTAAACTATTGCACTTCGGGTAAAGGTCCACTTGTAATGGAAACAATGACATACAGATACAGTGGTCACAGTATGTCTGATCCTGGCACAAGTTATCGAACAAGAGAAGAAATTCAAGAAGTGAGACAGACACGTGATCCACTCACAAGTTTTAAAGAAAGAATACTTAGTTCCAATTTAGTTACTGCCGATGAATTGAAGGTTTGTATTAATTTTATTTAGCTCTTTAATATTATTTTTAGTTTTAAAAATAATTGATTTTAATTTATTAACTTGACAGGAATTGGAAGCGAAAATAAGAAAAACTGTTGATGACGCTGTAAAAACTGCTAAAGCTGATAAAGAAATTGCTGATCATGAACTCAGTACTGATATATATGTAGAGTGTTTAGAATCAGAAATACGTAGTGTTACGCCATTTGTTTCATTGAAACATAGCCGACTTGGACCTGCAGTTAATGCTTAAGGTCATACTGTTTTTAGTTAAATATTCAGAATAAAAGAAAGTAAAAAAAAAGATGAACAAGATAAATGAAAGGAAATAAAAAAAAGAATTAAACGAAATAACGATCGATCCATAATTATTTCATGACTTTCTATCAATATTAATGAATTAATGGATTGGATTCAGTTTGTGGAAGTATAAGAATTAATATTCAGGATTCATTTGATCATTTGAAAGAATTCAAATGATTATCTGAACGTGTCATCAACTCATCCAAATAACTAATTCAGCCTTTAGTCAATGTTCATTATATTATTGCATAGATTGAACATATACCTGAACTAACTGACGATGATAATCAATCGACTTAGTAGCAAAATGACTGACGAAAAAAAAAACACAAATAATTATACCGATGTATCTTGTAAAGTGTATTGTAAATTATTAAAATTGGTTCGGTGGAATGAATCGAAATATTTGTAGATGTTTTTCTATTGATTAGTAATATTTTTTCCATGTGTGTTTTCTAAAAAGAAAAAAGAAATTGAAATGTATGCCGTGATCCTTAATTGCAACAAAGTCCATAAACTCCAGACTTTGTACATACAATTAAGTGTTTGCGTGAACTATTCAATTGAGAAAATTAAATAAAAATGGGAAGAGATTGTAAAAAGTGAGTTTACAGATATTATTGCATAAACATTTGTCAAGTATTAACTCGGACATTGATAATATATAAGTAATTTTCAATTCCAGCAATTGAATTTCAACAGTGAGAATATTCCAAGAGAACAAACGGAAAGACGGAATTTATTAAAAGTGATTGTAAAGATTGGGGGAAAAGAGTTGTAATAATTTTCTGCACACGATTATATGAATCTTTGTTACATTTGTCTTGTCAATAATGTCCTATTTTTTATTTGAGTCTTATGCAAATTTATTAAACTAATTCATTCAATTAGTTTCAAAAAATCCTGTTCACTAATTACAAAAAGAGGTTCAGTTTTTCATGTGTATTTATTGACCATTACAAGTTCCCCGTAAATCTTTATTATCTCTCATGTTCTCATTACAATAAAATATTAAAAATCAATACCCTCGTTAATGACATTTGTGATAAAAAAAAAAATAATTTAACAAAGCTCATTGGTATCTCTACTGAATTACTGTCTCGCATGCAATTGAATTTACTTGTTATATAAATAATCAAGATATAAAATCTTCTGTATATACTTATATAAATCCGGAACGAAAATGAATATTATTCTATTGCGAGAATATTATTACATTGCCCCCCCCCTCTCTCTCTCTCTCTATGATTAAACATAACCAGTTATGGTATCATGACTTATGAAGATGCTGCTTTTTAATAGAAAAAAAATAATGAAAATGTATAAGTGTGTAATACAATCATGTTTCCAAGTCCATTATTGTTTAGTTTAGTGATAATTCTAATGGCAACATCAGTGTTGGAACATTTTGTGTTGAAATCCATCGCAATATAATTATTAATTAATAGTTAATTAAATATTTCAAGTTACTTCAGTTATATTTTTATCAAATAGAGAAGAAACAAGACGCGGCAAACTCGTGAAAATTAGTTATGACTGCGAATGATAATAATAATATTTCAGACGCTCCTGATTCGTCTGCACCAGATATCATCAGTATTGGTAAACAATTATAAAATAATATTATCATGAATATATGTAGATAGTATTTATTAGAATGATAAAATAATTGTACATTATTGAATTAATTTTAGTTACAAAAAATTTTTATTTCATAGAATACAATTAATATTCAATACGTTTCTGTGAACAAATATAATAATGAATTAATTTATTATAGAGAAAATAGTGAGCGGGGATAATACGACGGTTGACTATGAGACAGCAATAAAATTATGTGGTAAATTGATTCAAACTTGACTCGTTTAATTAATTTATTTTCCATTATACATTTGCAATTCATACACGTGTTATTTATATTACATCATATTTTTTTCCTTAGGTTATGGCAAGTTTCATTATGGCTTTACAATACTTTGTGGAATTATTTTTTTATTCGGTGGATGTCAAAGTAGTGTAAATGCTTATATTATTCCTGCGGCTGAATGTGATCTTCAATTAAATTCAAAACAAAAAGGAATGTTGCACATAGCATTTCTATTAGGTATAATAATTTAGATAGAATATTACTTCTATGTATATTTAGTTAATTAATTGTGTAATAATAATTGTTAATATTTATGTTCAATTAATTTTTCTAATTTTATTTAGGTGGAATTTCAAGTTCACTATTTTGGGGTATTTTAGCCAACGCTTATGGTCGTAAAAAAGTAATAATTGGTACACTATTACTGGACAGTATTCTCACATTTATTTCAACACTCTCTCAAAATTTCCAAGCACTTGTTGTCTTTCGTGCAATTGCTGGTATTACGTAAGCATTTAGATTAATCAAAGGAAATATAATTAAGTTACGTTAAATAATTTGTTAATTTTCTACATTGTTTATGTACTTTAATGATTTCCTATCATGTACATGATGACAATAGTTATGAAATTGATGGAAATTTATGAGCAGGGATTGTCCTAAATGTTTGTCAATTATTTCGACTTGACAGAAAAATGTCAACAAGTATTTTGTATATATAAAATATTACAATAACTAATATAGAGAAAATAAATTTCGCATTTTATGAAGTCTACATATATATGCAGTAACAATTTTATGAGCGAACAAGTTCACTGTTTGTCTGAATTGTGAGGAGAATTTAATCAAATAAAATTAATTTCTTCTCGAGGAACTGATTTGTTGTGGGAAAATGTCACTGTAAATGTTTCTATAAAGCATCAGAGTTTTTTTTTCCAATATTTAAACAAAAATATAAAAGAAACAGTAACATGCTATTGTTCATTGATACAATATTAAATAATCTATCACATTTTATCCTGATTAAATGAATTATTTATCAAAATAATTCTTATGCCATTTTCATATCAAATAGTTTTGAAAACAATTTAATATCCTATACAAATTTGTTTCACCTGTTCCATCAAAATTACTGAAATTTATATTATATAATTGAATATCTTAATATTTTACAGTGACGTTCTTCCATAAGGAATAACATATCTCTAATCGGTGGGAATAACTAGTTATTTTAGATGTAAAAATTTTCCCGTGTACTCATATGTATTTGCATCACAAATAGAATTGGCGCGCCAGGTTCACTAATATATACATATCTTGGTGAATTTACTGCGTCCAAGCAACGTGTCAAGAGTATTTGCTTCGTTGGATTTTGCTGGACTCTAGCTTCGTCTGTATTACCAGGTACTTTCATAAATAACTGACAGTAAAAAAAAAAAAGAAAAGAAAAACTGTTCTCACCTTTTAAATTAACATTAAAATAAATTTATTCATCACTTTATTTATTCTGTTACTTATTTTTTTTTTTTTTTTCTATCAGGTCTAGCATGGATCATCATTCCTCTTCGATTTTCATATCAATTCAATGGTTATCATTTCAATTCATGGCGACTTTATTTAGGAATAATGGGAATTCCACTTTTCATTTGTGGATTAATATTAATGGTTTATCCTGAAAGTCCTAAATATTTATTATCACGTGGTAGAAAAAAAGAAGCTCTGATGATTTTACAAAAGATTTATGCAATTAATATGAAGGAAGATAAATTAAAATTTCCAGTTAGTTAATCGAATATAGAACACATAATAGTTACAAATACATATTTTAATAAAAATATATTTATATATTATTATTATTAATCTTGAAATAAAATTTTTTATTAGGTAAAAGAACTGAAGATAACATTCAACGAGGTAAATAATTCAACAAATATTGTTGAAGACAATGCAATTGATGATGTGTCTACAAGTTGTAAAATTATTCAACAACTATTAAAAAATGCTTGGCATCAAATAATAACACTTACATCACCACCACTTCTTAAATATGCAATTTTATGCTGGATTATTTACTTTACCAATATGTATGGGTAAGAATAATTGATGATAATTAATAATATTTGTGATAAAAATATTTTTTCAATGTTTTATTTTAATTTTTAATTTTTTTTTTTTTTTCAAATTACGTTACCATTGAGAGTATAAAAAAACGACTCTGGAAGATCTTGGTTTTTTTATTTCAATAGAGCCTACATATATACAAAAAAAAAAAAACAGTACACGAATATTTTCAATCGTTTTGATAATTTCATATATAAATATATTTTATTTAAATAGATGGTATGGATTTGGTATATGGATGCCAGAATTATTTAATCGTTTTGAAAATTACTATAAACATCATCCGAATGGCATCAGTGCAAGTGTTTGCAAACTGGTTACTTCAAATAATAACACGATGATTACAGCCCGTTCAAATTGTGATGACTGGACTATAAATGATAATGTCTTCATTCAAACATTAGCAATTAATTCTGCATGTGCAATAGGAATTATCATATGTGGATGTGTTTCTAATCGTTTAGAAAGAAATACTATTCCCGGTGAGATTTAAAAAATAACAAAATTGACTGTCCATTTTTATTCTATCATGTATATTGAAATTATTAGTTAAAAATGTTTTATGATTTATTTGAGACATCATAAAAATAATTAACTTCAACATTGCAAAATAATATATTCAATTAATATATTGATATATATTATTATTAATAAATAAAGTCATTGAGTACTTTGTGAATAAGAAAAAAAAAAAAAGAACGAAAGTTGTTTGTTAAAGTTTCATTCCACGATTTTTCCATAACGTAATTTATTTATTCATTTACGTATTTTTTTTCTTTTTTTACTTATTATTAATGATATCAATTGTGTTCCAGTTTTGGCATCATTGATCGCTGGTTTAGCAGGTTACGCTATATATACTGTGAATTCATCAACTCAAATATTAATTGTTGCTTGTATATTTTGTGTTGCAATGGCATCAGCAAATATTGTTTTGACCAGTATTGTTATTGATATATTTCCAACACACGTTAATGCTCTTGCAATTTGTCTTACATCAGCATCCGGACGGCTTGGTGCTATTGTCAGTAATTTAGCATTTGGATTACTTGTTGATAATAGTTGTCAAATGCTGATATTTATAGTTGCAACAATAATGCTGAGTAAGTGTATACAATATTAAATACGTAATTTTGTCAAATAACTTTTTTTAGTGCAAATATCAATGAAGCTTTAAGAATTTATATAATTAAAATGCTTGGAAAAAAATCACAATATCAAAACATTGAAATGATAGATTTTTTGTCAACAAAATAAATGAATAAAAATTAATTAATAAACGCAAATGCTCTTTCAATATATACATATATATCCCATTTTATATACTTACTGTCAATCGAGTGAACTCATCTTTATTATTATTATTTATTTTTCCAGTTGGTGCTATTCTGTCTCATTTGATTCCAAATGGCAAACAATCGAAAATATTTGCTCAATCCACTGACTGATTTTGTGATTATAATTCAAACACCACAACAGCTTTTGTTTATCGTTGTCAATTTGTCTCAGCCACAGCATTAAATCCAGCGTAAATATAGAAATTAAACACATCAATCTCACTAAATAATTTAAATCTCCACATTCTCTATCCACATTCAATAATAAACCTTATTTTTCATCTCCCCCCCCCTGTTCAACTGAAGTTTAAACTAATAATACACAAAAACAAATTCACCAACATGGATAACTTTTAATCTCGTGTATTCAGTTTTCTTTTTCTTTTGGTTTTTTTTTTCTGTCATAAAAATCATCAAGAGATAATTCATTAATTCAAGTGCAAAACGCATTTAACGTTATACATATACATTTCTGCCAAAGTTTGAAAAAAAACGCAAACAAGGCGAAAAAAATTTCATTATTCATAAACTATACGTACATTGCACGTGCCGCAGTCCTCGTCGCCAATTCAAATAGAAATGTATTGAAAATAATATATAAATATATATATATTATTACACATCGGCAACAAAAAAACATATATAATCGGTCATTAGAAAAAAGAAAAATAAATCCTCTACGGCCGTAAATGAATTTTTTTTTATCGTACAATCGCATCATCCCCCCCCAAAAAATTGGCTATTGCTTCTTCATTATTTATTGCCAAACCTTAAATTCGAAACATCGCAATTATTCGATGACGATCAAGTTAATGGCGATAATATGTATACAACAATATACACTTGTATCAATTTACTATAATATTTTGTATCATGTGATTAACCGCAATAATATCAATAAATTGTGTTTAATAATAATAATAATAATAATAATAATAATAATAATAATAATAATAATAATAGTAATAATAATGATAATAATAATAATAGTATTATTATTAATATATTAATAAAATGTATTATTATACAAAAGCGTTCTCTGCCACATTTTTATATACATTTACAATGTATGCATTTTGCCGTTAATATTTTTCCTCTCTGTCTATGTTTCTGTTTTTTTTTTTTTTTTCTTATCCGCTATTCGGACAAACAACTATTTATACATGTGTTGTTATTTTATTTTTTTCAAATATACCTATTAGTATTATAGATATAATCGACGAATAGTAATTTATTGCATGACACCAATGTCATATTTGGTACGTATAAAAAATCAAGGCATCATTATAATTTATTTTGTCCATTGAATGGATTTTCAATGAGGACGGAGGGATGAATTTTCTTTTTTTTTTCTTTTATTCTTTACGATAATAAGTATATTAATACGAAAAATGATATTACACAGATACCGAAAAAATTCATGCGATAATTATCAGGTTGAATTTACTAGAAAAATTTTATATCATTCTTTGAGGATAAATATTTGTATTTCTTTTTTTTTTTCCGCTTTCTCTTTTTTTTTTACTCTTTCTTTTGTCCGAATGAATGCATATTATAATTTTTGTTGCGTCACAATGCGTCAACTTTAATTTAACCGACTAATTTGATGATCCATCATCAACTTTTTATAGAAGGCACAATGTTTCACAGAGGCATTTTTCTACACTACAAATTATTCTTTATTTTTTTTCTTTTTATTCAATTTTTTGTTTGTTCTCTATTTCTCTTTCAACGTTTCATCGATGTGACTAAGTCCCATATATATATATATATATATATTTATTCACCGCGACATTTTACACCCCAACGTGTTCATGTTGTATGTGAGTATGCATGTTTTGTATATGTATATACGTGTGTATGTTTGTATTTATGTGTAAATGTATACAGTCTTATTCTTTTTTAATATTTAAATTCACCAATGCCTTAACATAAAGGTAAAATAGTCCACACACACATACACACACACACACACACACACACACATAAACTGCTCCAATAAAATTTATGCCCATTCCAAGATCTTGATAATTATTTGATTCTTATTCCATTTTTATATGCGGTTAAAAAGACAATAGATTGCTTATTTGAATTTATTAAATACTTCAATTAGATTTTGAGTATATCAAAGAAATGATTAGAAATACAAATTGTTGAATGACTATGAGTAATATAAATTAAAAAGTTTAATATTAAAAATCCAAATTCCACGCGTTTTCTTTCATTTTTTTTTTCTTTTCCTTCAAGCAATATCGTTTCCATAATGATCACCGAATATCAATTACTTCAAATAATAGTTGGGACATTAATAAATTACAATAATCACTCTGTTGTGTTTGAAGAAAAATGGAAAATAGTTTCATTCTATAATTCTCATGTATTTTCAATCGTTTCAATTGATGATTAAAAACTTGTACAATTGATGGATTATTTAAAAATAAATAATTTGCACAATTATTCAACAAAATAAACTACACAGGTACATATTCCACCATCTCAAAACGTATAATCATAAATATATTATCAAGCAAATCTTCGAGCGGACAACACAGATCTCATTGGTGGTATGTGAACTATAAAGAAGTCTATATATCAGGCATATTTCAAGTTACCTTTACTGAAAGTAACACGCGCTCAAGGCAAATAAATAAATATTGCCCTTCATTAAATAGACTCGAGGACTGTTTAAGAAGTTTCAAACCTTAATTTCCTACTATTATTTATTGTTAAAGTGATGGCACGGTGACGCAACTCAACAGCCAGTTTGAGAATTTATTCATTTATTATTATTTATTTATTTTCATTTTTGTTTTTTATTTTTTTTTTTTTCACGGAAGCGTAAACCATACATGCATCGCGCATGTAATTATATATACATAAATTATATATATATATATATATGATACAACAATGTGTGTATGTATATAACGAAAGCAGTCGTGCATCTTCTATAATCCAACACTCGCAGATGATTTGGAAAAAAAAAGAAGAAAATAGTAATAAAAATGAAATAATGAGGTCGTATACCAATCAAATACGATTGCACTCACTCTCTTTCTCTCACTCTCTATCTCACTCCCTTTCATACTCCTCCACACACTCGCACCAACCAAACGTTCACGTATATGGTAAATTAGCGTCGCGTTTATTGGCATTTATATATGTAGTATAAATAACTTTATTTACAAACGGATATTTTTTTTTTTTTCCATTATTTTTTCTTTCGTTTTCTCTCCTCATCGTAGCTACAAAATCTTAATAAATAAACGAACGGCAAAAGCACGATGCACGCACACAAACCGTTCATTGTTCGTGTGCACGTAATTTATCATTTTTATAATTACTATTACTATTAACATTATTTATTATTATTATTATTATTATTATTCATGATTTATTAATATCTATTAACTATTATTAATTACAAATTCATGCTTTGTTTTTCTTCTTTTATATCTCTGTTAATTCAATTCGAATCCGTTTGCACACAGTGTGTGTGTGTGTGTGTGTACGTTTTTCATTTATATTTCATGTTTTTTCCTTTCTTTTTTTTCTCCACGATTGTTCCATTTTTACGCATAAAGAAAAAAACAATTTATAACCATTGAATGTGTGCTCGCCCGTGAACAATGCCGGAAACTTGATTAAAAATTATAGTCCCGACAGTAACAACATTAGAAACAGCAGCGACACTTTCAATGGCTGAGAATTGATTGCTTCGTATATACATATATATATATATGTATATATCCATATAAACGAGCATAACTGACCAATTAATTTATAAATTAACATTACTATTTGTTTGTTTGCTTGAAGTAAAAACGAGACAAAAAAAAACGCTGAAAAATTTATTGACTGATTACTGAAATGCGAAGAGGCATAGGCCGAGTTTTACGTCATTGTCCATATTTTTTTTTGTTTCGTTCATTTTTTGTTTGTATTATTATTATTATTATTATTATTATTTAATTTTATTTTTTTTTTTTTTTTTCGTTCATTGTATTTGTATATTTTAAGTTAAAAAACATTTTTTGCTCATTTGCACAAGAGCACATTTAATGCAAATGACGTGTCTTTGTCGTTTTTAAAGCAATTCCTTTTTCTTTCTCTCTCCTCTTCACTTTGTATTATTCTATCACTCTCTCAATCTCTCTCTCTCTCTCTCTCTCTCTCTCTGATTCGATGAGGGGGGAAGGCACGTTCGGCATCGACGTTGCGTGATGACGTAGAGACAAGAGGATCACCTGCACGGTGCAAGCAATACTTCTAACCAACATGGACAAGATGTTATGTCTTGTCTTGAGTACTTTGGACCCCAGCCCTTTGCAAAGCTTATTCTCACTGAATTGGCATCGACTGGACCAGTTGATGGCGATTCACCACATGTGAAACGTGACAATGGACATTTGGATCGATCAAATATATTTAGACAGTATCCAGGTGGTACACGATAAACTAATAGTGTACGTGATTCAGGATCATCGAGTGTTGGTGAATTAACAAATATTGGACTGCCTGATCTGTTGTATGCCCATACACCATCATCTTCCTGACTCAACATCAAACCTGAAAACATCGCACACAGGCAAGAAATAATTATTAGCATATTTTGCTTCAGGTGAAAATACAACCCGGTTTTACGAGCTGCATATAAGTATTATGTTCCATGTATATGGATTTATGTATATATATATATATATTTTTAAATGTACATGCACATATGTACAGACACACTTACCTAGACCAATTTTGCTGCGTGTCCTTCGAACTGCGGCGGAAGAGCCGTGATTCTCAGCGAGACTTGCTAAACACAGTCCATCACCATCATGAATTGAGTCAAAGACACTTATTGTTGATGCTTCAACGGGATAAAGTCGACCAACTCGTCCACCAAGCTCCCAATACGCCAGTGTACACCACTCTTTACGATTTGAATTATTGCGATCTGTAATAATAAATGGGGAAAAAAAAAGGATAATTTTCTTTTTCTGCTGTTTTTTTTTTTTTTTTTTGAGTTAAACGGAGATGTTGGTGTTATTTTTTTTTTTTTTTGTTACTCGATGAATGAATATTCCTACTGAATATGAGGTATGGAGAAAAAAAGAGTATGAATCATGATGGAGAAAAAAAAAAAAAAGAGTTATTTTTTGTTGATAATGGAAATGTTAATTTTTTTGTTTTGGATAGATGAAATTTTTTTTTCAAATATATTGTACAACGAAAAAATGAGAATTATAGAACACGAAAGGAGAGAAACAATTTGTCTTCTCTCAAATGAGATAATTTTTGTTGTTGTTTTTTTTTTTTTTTTTCTTAATGCAAATTACACTAACAAAAAGAAACATTTTTTTTTTTTTCTCATCTTTTTTCATGAATGCACATGGTAATTTTCTTCTTCCTTAGATGAATAGAGATGTATTTTTCAAATACAAGGTACGAAAAGAGGGCAGAGGAAAAAATATGAAATACAGAACCACAAATAGAAACACGAATGTTCTTTTTTTTATCAACGAATAATTTTTGTTTAAAAAAAAAAAATGAATACATAAATAAATCATAACAAGAGCCGGGAAAAAAAAAAAAAGGAAAAAACTACCATTTTTTACATAAATGCAAATATGTGAATTATCTTTTCTCCCGAGTAAATAAAAATTTTTCCAAATACATGTTATGGGAAGAGAATATGAATTGTACAAAAAGCAAGAAAAAAGTGGAGGAGAAAAAAAAATGAAAAAAAAAAAAAAAACAAAAAGGAAGGGGGAAAAAAAAAAGTTCACGAAGATTAAAATTCGAAGGTTACACAGGGAGTAGAAAATAAAGAAGAAATGGAGTTAGTGGTGCAGGATGATGGTGGTAGTTGGAAGAAAAGAGAAAAAAAAGAGAGAAAAAGTAAAGAAGTAGCCTGTCTGGCTTGGGCCACTGCGGGCATACACACAAGCTACAAGCGTGTACCGGCCCACGGTTCAAACTCGACCCGTTCTACCACCGTCATCACGGACTACGGCAATCATCTCATCGTTTTCATCCTGCCGCAATCCCGCATCACCACCGCTCCTCTCTCTCTCTCTCTCTCTTGTCCCCCGTCCGTCCGCCCAACAACCAACGTATAGAAAAACTGCTCGTCTCGCCGCGAAAATTATAATGCTCGACCGAGTGGCGGCGGCCTAACAACCTACGCGGATCACGCAAATTGCATACGGCTGGGGCCGTTGCACACATACGACACAAGAAGAGAGTATCTTATATACCACACACTCGCCCTTCATTCCCTTTGCCGATACACATTATCATCATCATCATCATTATCATCATCATCATCACCATCATCATTATTACAACTATTATCGTTATAGCTACATATACATACAAGTATAATATACATGAGCGCCAGAAGGGGAATCTTTGAAATTATCGTACACGCCAAGAGCATCAAGTTTCGGGACAGTCTCCAGCATTGTTTGTACTACTACTTCTCCTCTTTTCTATTCTTACTTATAACCAGGCACACATAAAGCCATATTATCGAAACGGTTTATCCGATCACTATACACATAAATATATATATATATGTATGTATGTATGTGTACACACAAGAGGCGCAAGCATTTAACCGTAGTTGCTGTGCTTCCATGAGATAAAAATAGATATTACGAGTTTAACACGGCGCCAAGATTGCGGGCTATCGTGACGATTACGTCATCGCACATTCGTTGGAGTAGTCGGCGTGTTAGTGTGCGCAAGGACGAGTTGAAACATGTTGCTGGCGCGGCATCGGTAGCATATTGGCGCCGTCCCCTCACCCCCTATACACACCCGCCAACCTCTTACATTATTTCACTAAACAAATTTGTTTTGGACAAAATAGATATGCCCGCGTGCAAATGCATCATGTAAAACAACCAATGGATATATATGTTTGCTGTATAGAGAGTTATACTTGGGTCAAGCACCCTCAGGTTAGATAAGCCATGTTAAGTGTAGTCAACCTTGGATATATATATATATATTTGTACATGCACAAGCATCTCCATATAACTGATATGGTAGAGAGTACAGAGTAAACGGCGATGAAACAATAACAACGAGATCGCGCGCGCCGCAATCTTTATCTTCTTTGTCTCTGTCTACTTCTTCCCTCACAATATTACTCTCTTGCTTTTCTTTTGCTCTTTCTCTCCTTTTTTTTTTTTTTATCATTTCTCATTTTACTTTATTTGTTTTTACTTTATTTTATTCACTTTGAGGTAGTTTTTTATCGCCAGACGAAAGATTGGAAATAAATTTCAATGTTTGATATGTAATGTTGCTTGAACTAATATTTATTTTTGAATGAAATGAAAAATGTTTAATGTCGGCTTATCGAAAATGTTCGTTAGAAAAAAAAAAAAAAACGAATTAGAGAGTGTGTTCAAATATTGGGGTTGTAGAGATGGAATAAAATATTTTTTGGGTCCTTTCGAACATTGGTGTTTTTCTTTTATGAAACACTTGCAGTGGATTTATGATGAAAAAGGGGTTCAATATATTGTCAAAACATTTCAACAGACTTGATATTGAAGATTGCGGGCTATTATCGGTAAATTAAGTGTAAGAATTGTCTTGAATTGAAATTGAAGTAAACTTGTGAATTCAGAGAATATTAATAAATCAACACTGCCATTCATAATTTTGAATGCTTATCATTGTGATGTCGACAAAATGATGATTGCAAAAGTGTTTTTCAACTGCAGAATTGTTTGTTAAGATGTTGATTGAAAATGATAGTGTAATAAATTTTTTTTTTTCCACAAATTTCATTCGTGCCCTTTTAATATACCAATAAAATACGGTCCTGCACGATAGAACAACCTCAAACTCCCATTTATTTACTCGTATCTGCTCCCACGTTCTATTTGCACATAAAACTGTTGCATATCTGTGGAAAGACTCTGGCAAGCGTGAAATATAAAAAACTTATTTCCCCTACATATAATTTTGTCAATTCTATCATTTTCCTTTATTCCACAACACTTTTCAGTCTATCATTATCGTCACATCATTCTATCTATCATTTATTTTGCTTTACAATTATTCCTCACTAGTTCACTAATTATGCGTTAACTGTTTTCCCATCACGCTCTAATTTGTCAATTATGAATACTAAATAAAACAATACCAATACTAAATATATACAGAGTTTTATCACGTTAAACAAATTATAAAAATTAAAATGATTAAATGGAAAATAATAGCAATATAAGATCGTTATTTTGCCTTATTAAGTCATCATAAATTTCCACAACAATACCTGAACAATGTTAATAACTCTAAATCAACAAATAAATATACTATTAATTTGAAATTTGTAGTTCAAGTGTTAAAAAACAAACAGAAAAATGAATCTATTGAATTCATTTATTCGCTAGTTATTCGGCGCATGCTTTAGCTAAATAAAAAAAAAAAAAGATCTATCTTTATCTATTAGTCTATATCCCTCTCGCTCTCTCCCCTTGCCTGTCCTATACATACATATATATATTCTCTCTATATACTTGACTTGCGTATATGGAGAACTAACTCTCTCTCGCGCACGACACAGGTGACCTCTGTCCTTCGAACGGCCTTTCCGCGCTCGCTTGCTCGCACGTTCGCTTGCGGTACCGCCTTCTCTCGCATCAAACATCGCAGCGCCATCGTCGTTTCTGCGCGGGCGCGAGCGCGCACAAGAGAGGTAATAGGCCAAGCTAAAAAACTCGACACTGTCTTATCGCCAACGACCCGCACTACGTTATCATATGTATGTATATATGAAGTTGTACATATATGCTATAGAGACCGGATCGAATCGCAAACGGCCATTGTACGAGAGAGAGAGTATACATACGTATATATGTAGCGCAACCGTGTCATTGACGGCGCGAGTCTACGTACGTTCGTTTAGAATATAACCACATGAGTGTCGACGCCACCAAAGTAAAAGATGATTCGACGCCAGTGGAGGCGCCACATACCAGGCGCCGGCGAACCTCTCGCTCGCTCCTACATTTTTTTCCCTTCACCCGTTCTCACTCGCTTCATTCTATATATGTATTTGTATTTCTTCCTCTTGGTGTATGCTACACGCACACACATAGATACATAAACCGCTTACGACTGTTGAGGCCCGAGGCTACCAGCCAAGCCAACCGGCCAAGCGCTTTCGGTGGCAAGCGCCTACGTTATTCCACCCGTCCAATATGCACGTCAATGTACGATAGAAAGGAGTAGCCAAGAGACCCGTTTATTTTATTATTTTATTTTTTTATATGTTAATATATATATATATATATATATATATATCGCAATGATTGTAAATTGAGTATGGAGATGTTATTTATTTATTATTGATATTTCATTCGCCACGATCATCGAGTATGTAAAATGAAGAATGAAAAAAAAAGAAAAAAGCGCGTGAAGTTGAAGAAATATATTTGGTTGCGCGCAAAATATATATATATATATATATATATATATATTACTTTGCAAGACACGCAGACACGATGGGGATGGTATATGTATACAACTATAGATTTGTATGCGATATTGTATGTATAAATGTATATGTATATATGCTAGAGAAGCGTCATAACTCGAGTGCGTCTGAACACACACATTGAAAACGACAACGATGGCGCCAGGACACATTCCTCTTTGGCGCTGGATTAACAGCAAACGTTTTGAGTATATAGCGTTCGCTTGCGCGCGTGCTCTCTCCCGCGTCCGTTCTCGTCGCTACGGCGCACACACCACCCGATCGCCGACCAAAATAATACCGCACATAAATACGTGCAAGATGCCGCAGCGACAACGAGCGCAAAAATATTTTACGTCGCAAATAAATATCCGCAAGTTGAGAGAGTGAGATGAGAGAGGAAAAAAAAAAAAAAAAAAAGACACCAGGGTGCAATAAATTTATGGTTGCATGCTATGCATGTCCAATATGTATATATCTGTATGCAATTTGGTGGAGTATATATGGTTGAATTTTCTTGGAAAACCAAGAGTGAAAAAAGATAAATAGATGGGACAATGAAAGACCAGAAAAAGACAAAAAAAATGTGGGGATTTATATTCACAATGCAGAGTTTGAGAACACTTTTTGGTGTATCATGTATTCATTCACTCAAATTACTCTACCCAAAGTCTGGGAATAATTTTTTATGGCTGTTTGATCTTCACAATGTACTTGGGATTCTGATTAGCAATAGCCAATAACGATCATTGAGATGTTATGATAATTAAAAATATTATAAATGAAACGCGATTCGAAAATTGTCAAGTTCTCTGTGGAATATGAATATTGAATTACCAATAATGGATATTGATGAATAGAATGGAAAAATCAATGGTTTTTATTGATTCATTGTTAAGATGGGCTGTTTTTAATTTTATTTCAAACAAATTTCTCAACAAGGTCTAAAACTCTGCTTTATGAATACATTCATAATGATATTTATGTGTGAAGGAAGAGTTTTAAATCATAAAAGTCAACAAGACATGAATCATAATTGTCCTCTTCTAAGCTAATATAAACAGATATTATTTTTCCACATTAAACACTATTACGATTGACCCCAAGAAAGCAAACTTTTCAAATAGTTCCAAGTTTCAATCTTTTCACAACTCAAAACTACTTTAAATCATTTTAAGGAGATTTTCGTCGGAATTTATTTCACAAAATAACAAAGCAGTTTGATCTTTATTCACTTTTCTATTCTCAACCATTCAAAGTAAAGAAATAATCTTCAGGAGAAAAAAAGAACCCAATTTTTGTTTTTTTTTTCCGGGTCAACACAGTGTCATTGAACGCGTCTCGTATTTCCATAATAGAGATAGAGGAAAAAAAAGAAGCTAAAATGTTTTTGTAGAATATTGTATGGACACGGTTAATGGAAAATGTGCGCTTGCGCCCTAACGGCGCTTGATGTGCGCCGACGACCTGTTGCAGCCTGTCCACCTCCACGACACACACACACACACACATACATACACACACCATTCATACAACTTTTGATGATGAATTCAAGCGCGCGTGGTTTCCTCTTCCCCACTCTATCTCACTCTTTCTCATTCTATCACCCTTTTCCCATGCCTCCTAAGCTAGATTTATCTCGTACTATTTTATTTACCCCATGCACTTTTCCCATTCTTCATGTTCTCGATTTTTATATGCTCCATTTGCGGCTTTAGGACACCCCTTGGTTCTGCATTTTATGGGACTATTCTCATGTTTTAGGCTAAAGAAATGGATGTGTTTTTTTTTTCCCACATTTTATATTGATATAGTAATTCAACAGTAAATATGTGAAATAACCTCTCTGACAAATTGGAAAACATGGGTGTTACAGCATATAGATTTGTGTTGTAGGACATAAAAATCGACAGAAGATCATAAAAATATTTTTGTGCTACTCTCAAAATTATGTTTTTTTGTGCTAGCTGACATGATATTTTGAAAATTAACGTGTTGATCGCATTCAAAGTACTTTCATTTAATTAATCTTGAAATTTTTTATAACCCAAACTAAAATTTTATAAATGAATGGAGATTTTGTAATTTTTTTTAATGGTTTTAAATTTGAAAAATTCATCGAGAAATCGAAATGTTTCTTTTATTTGCATTTTTATATAGATTTAGTTATGTTGGAAATCTAATTAAAGTATGGTGGGCATGAAAAAGATGTCATTTTCATCATGGATAATTGTAACTTCATAAAAATCAGCTATTTTCAGTGGATCTAAATGTGAATACCCCGTTTCAAAGAGATATAGAAACCTAGAACCGTACGAAAAATCAATTTTTCTCTACAATTTCTTTATACTGAGAACAAATATGATAAAAGAATTGCATCGGATTACAACCGATGTATACCCAAAGTATTCTTATAGTCTTCTGAAAATCGTGTAGCAATACCACATGTTATTGATTCCATGAAAAAAATATTTCCCGCAACAAATATTTTTCCAAAAATTCATAGAATATAATTAATTTAAAATATGGCCAAAAAATTCTTATCAGAATATTATTTCCAAATTGATTTTCTCACAGAATAAATATAATTGTAACAAATCTCCAATAAGTATCAATTTAAAAGCAATAACACCATTAATATTTCGCCTAGCTAAAAACATCCGGCGGTCAAGTGCAACACAAAATAAATAACCAACTACAATACATCTTAAATTAAAATCCCAAGAATTATTGAAGAAAAATATGAAAAACAAAAATGATGTAATTCAAACAATAAAAATCTTAATCTAACAACACTATCAGCAACTTCCCCTTCTCTTCAATCTCAAACAATTCGGTCAAAACGAAAAAAATGCAATCTTCAAAAAAGATTAAACATCGCGTCTAGACAGACCATCAACCACAACTTCTACTTATATCCACTCAATACATAACTAACAATCTTTTCCCCCACTGCTTTTGTTACCATTGTCAGCATATTTACAAAACCACTTGTCTCTTTCTTCTTTGTCATATCAATTATTACCAAATCAAATAAAACATATACAAATTCTCAATCCAACTCAAGAATTTATTGTCATTGTAAAAAATTCAATGAAATCACTGATATTTCATACATCAAACATTTGCACGAAAAATGAATGGAATAAAAGAGAAAGGATACATATATATATATATATACAATAACCAAAAATCCAAGGAAGACTAAGTGAGTGAAAGAGAAAGAAGTAAAACGAGTAAGATAAAGACAGAGTGCGAGCGAGAGAGAGAGAGAGGCCAATAAAAAAGAATGAACGAAGGAGAAGGCAAACACAGGCGAGGTCGCGGGGATACCGACGAGACGCATGCGGCAGCTGTCTGGCGCCAGGCAAGCCTGCCCTCCATTTCCTCGAGCCTCTGTTGCGTCGTCTTTTATATATGTACATTCTGTATGTATGTATGTATGTATGCCTGTGTGTGTGTGTGGGTGTGTGTGTGTGTGTGTTGGTCAGTCCAACACCACCTTTTAACCAATTTTTTTTAATTTTATTTATTTATTTAATTTTTTTTTTTTCATCGCTTCTTTTTTATTATTATTATTTTTTCAAACCTCCCAGACGCAACTGAATTGAGTGAATTTCAATCGTGCACGCCCGGCGCCAGTTGGATCCAACTGCCACACGATATCGACTATTGCACGTTATTCAAAGAGACGAAAATAGAAGGGCGGCATCATGGGCAAAGAAGTATATATGGCGGGGTACAAAGCGAAGGGGGACAGAGGAGGAAAGGACAGAGAAAATAAATATATATTTGTGTTTATATATATATATATATATATATATATTGAGGGACCAGTAGACCTAACAGTGAAACCGAGAAACAGGTCTACATGGTCGATGTGAAAGAATGTCTCTTCTACCACGAAAAAGACAAAAAAAAAATGAGGAGGAAAGAAAAGAAAAGGAAAAACATAGAAATAAGAATTTTTAGAAATAGTGTAGAGAAAAAAAAAAAAGATTTCGAGATGTGGAGGAATCTCTTTTGTCTCAAAGGTCAAGTATGTGTGTTAGGGTTTATATGTGTATGCTTCTTCTTACCTTCTCCGTCGGTGGTGAGCGATTCCGGAAGTCGCGAGGGCGCGGCGGCATTCCCACAACGTCGGGAATCCGCTTGACTCAATTGAATGGCACAACTTGGTGCTGGAAAAGTAAAAAA
The DNA here is from genome assembly GCA_958496275.1 of Zele albiditarsus. Classification (NCBI taxonomy): domain Eukaryota; kingdom Metazoa; phylum Arthropoda; class Insecta; order Hymenoptera; family Braconidae; genus Zele; species Zele albiditarsus. The sequence continues at coordinate 5,184,263 of OY292409.1, read as the reverse complement.
ATAAATGAATAAATATATATTTAATAATAGAGGAAAAATGTGTAGAAATTAAATGAACAATTGAATTTATTCAATTGATGAGGGAAGACAATCAAGGTGATGACCTCGACAAAAATTCAACATCAGTTTTGTTATTTTTATGCGTAAAATGGTTGTGGTTGTTTAATTGTTGAGGGGGAATTTTAAACAAATTTTGTTAGAAAGAATTTTGAATTTATAATGTTATGAGGTTTGAATACACAAGTCTGCATGACATTTTGCCTAATTAATGTGAGTCATAATGACAGAGAAGTTTATTTGAAAAAAAGTAAATATATAAAAAAGTACTAACAATAAAAATCTATTTGAATAAGCAAAATGTTGATTTTTGTTAAATATAACAGTTGTTGGAGATTTTAATTTTCAACTAATGTCGACATCTCAAACAAAACATTTCGAAATAGAATATAAGAACTATGCTTAACTATCGCGACAAAGCAATTGCGAATAACTCCAAGAAAGAATCATACAAATTAGTTTGTTTGTTTGCATGTTACGATTTTTGTTGTTTTAAAAAATATTACTTTCCAACCAAACTCGATCAATGTTTAATTATTGCTCAACTCAAGCAAACAATTAAAGATATTTTAGTTAACTCCCGAAATAGAACTTGAATATTTTAATTACATATTTCAATGAATTATTTATATATTTTGTGTATTTGCAAAAAAAAAAAGCTGATTCATATTCAAGATTCAATCTGATGTTCGTCCTTGATATTGTATTGAAAAAAAAGAAAAAAAAAGAATAATAATAATAAAAATACGGCTTAATTTCTCTTCCTAATATTATTTCGGGTAAAAATATACCCAAGAAAAAAGAAAATAACTGTCAAAAAGTCAAATATAGTAAATGTGATATCCAAATATCGGATTTAAAAATACCATCAACATTATAAAAACCAAATGCGACTAAAAAAATTTCCTAAACGTAGAATAAAAATTTTTCCACACTCACAGCAAACATTATATTCAGCATTTTTTTCAAAAATCATCCCCAATTCAATTTGACAAATTTTAATAATTGCCCAGTAAATTCAACTGAAATATTTCAATATAATTCACCATATCCAAGCTCTTCATTATTTTCCGTATCTATATCTATACATATACATAACCCTGACTGTAATTTTTTATTCTCATTTATTTATTTATCCATTTCCTCTTCTTCTTTTTTTTTTTTTTTTTTTCCCTCTCCGCTCATCGTTTATTTTGCATTCCGTTCAAGCTACGTTCACAAAAGCTTGACCCCCCGCTGAATGCGCGATCCGTGTATACATACACACTCATTTATACATATATAAATACGCCACACGCAGCGCGGCGTTTCTGTATATAAAACAAGCGTCAAGAGAATTATATATATATATATATATACGCATCGCATCGAGAGCCCACACCGGCGTGTACGTGTAATAATAGCCGCTCGCGGGAGAATCCACGACGACTAGGCGCCGCATCAAAAATTGCTTACCTTCGCAATTCATCGCATCTCTCTCCGCTGGTATAAGACAATACGGGGGTGGCGGCGACTCTGTAAATAAAAAAAAAAAACAATAAATAAATAAATAGATAAATAAGCAAGTAAACCGCAGAAATAAACATACAATATCAACATCATAGTCAATTCATTTACAATAACTATCAATGCAAAAAAATAAAAATGAATAATTAAATTTGAAAAAAAAAAAAAAATTATAATTTCAAATATTATTGAATAAATAAATAAATATAAATAAATAGTCGTTGAAGTTTGGGTCGAGTCGTCACCAATAGAGCCGGTATCCTCGGCGCTAGCGCCGGCTGGCTGGCCTCGACAATTAGCTGGCGCCAGCAATGACACGCGGCGTCGGCAGCAACGGCGGCGGCGGCGGCAGTATTTCCCCTCTTTACCTCTCACCGCACGCTTGGCCTGCCGCGCCGCTGTCCTCCTGTGCCGGTCGTTCGACGTCGATCGTCGACGCCAACGAGTCACTATTCCTTCTCTTCACCCACCACCACCACCACCACCAACATCACATAATTCATTCTTTCTCTGTCTTTCGTTCACTTAAATTCACTCATTCTCTATTCTTGCCTTTCCCTTTTCTTTTTCCAATACATATTCCCATGCCGCTGCGAAATATATTCTCCCTACTCTTTTGGTTTTATCCACCCACGAACCACCCAACGACAACGAAGAACAACGACGACAATGACAAACGTAAACGACGAATTTTTTTCGTGTCCCCCTGGTAAAACCTCTCAGACACCCGTCTTATTGTTCTTCATTCATTTTGAACTTTCATTACAAGCAATTTATTATTTATCTACCATATTGAACTTTCCAATTTCTATACTTGTAATTATTTTTATATAGTTGTGTATTTATTGAGTTCGATGCACGGAGAGAAAATAAAGATCCAATGGTTATAATTCAAAAATTTAATAGTAAACTCATATACTTTATCACGCACTGTTCATATTGCTGTGTCCAGTTCAAAGTTCTTTTAATAATATTTATTATTTATATTTATATTTTGATGCAGTGTAAATATGTCGGTTAATTTATTGACATTTTTCAAATGAATATTATTTCAACTTCATTAATTTTAGGTTTAATTAATTGTAAAATGTTACTGGATAAAATATTAAATTGATATGATGATAATTAATTGAGATCTTTTTTTTTTTTGTATTTCAGTTACTAGTTATTTTTTGTTATAATTATTTGATGAATCAAAAATAAAATATATATTTGAAATATTTGTGAATAATAATTTATTTTTCATCGCAAAGTGACCCAACATCTCTAGTTGAAAAAATTTTCTTCCTATCTATTGACGCGTTTTGTGATAATTTCGATTTGGACGATTGAATTATTCGAGAAGAAAAGAGAATATAAAGATAATATATGTTATCACAAGGACCTTGAAGCCAGACACAGAATATGAATAAAAATATGTCAATTATTTTGCTGAGAAAATTTGTGCAAACGTTTATTAAACTATTTGATATTTTGAATTTATTGTAATCTTTAATCGATGATAAATATAAGAAAAGTTTTTAAATGAATCATATTTGTCTCGTCAAGATAAAAGTTTCGATGTCCAATCTTCAAAATATCTCATTTAATTCTAAAGATAATTAAAATGAAATAAATGAATTGATATTATTTAATTATCATTTGTACCACACTTTCTTCTCAAAACTTTTCTCATATCCAACCAAATTCTTCAATAACTTTAATTCAAACAATTGATATAAAAAAATTTCGAACAATATTCTAACTAAATAAATGAGAATGATGAAAGTTATCGACCTTCAATAAGTGAGCACAGGTAGTATTGACTGCGGTGTGGGCTACATATACTTTTATATACTTTTATGTACACATATATACGTTGAGTTAAACGCGTTCGAATAGTTAGAACCTGATGGTCAATATCCATAAATTTTACAACCGTCTCCTTAGCGCACACCAAAGACAAATGATTTCAACTAAATGACCTGATAAATGACTGTCCATAAAATATACTTGCAACCAAATATTCAAAATTACATACATACTTTTATACATAAATATATAATTGTATATATGGTTAAAATGTGGCGTGAGGAGTGCGAGTAAAAGAGACAGACAGACGGACATACTACAGACAGATAGAGACTTTGAACGGAACGGGGCGTTACGTAAAATAAGCAAGACACTGGCGCCAGTGTCACTGTCTCGTCGTCATTCGTCTGGACAACTAAAAACAACTGTCGCAAATTTGTGTCCTAATATATATATATATATTTATATAAAGAGATGTATCGAATATAATTCTTACCAGGTTTACAAAGTCGACTCCAATGATACGGATTGCAGCAGACATATGATGGATCTTTAGAGGAATGACAAACAGGCAATTTTTTCAACTCGGACGGATGAGTGAGATCAGGCCATCGCCACATTTGACATGATAAAAGATGTGCGGGTGCTAATGTAATACACTTGGCATTTTTAACTGATTTTACTGTTGTATTATCATTGGCAATAGACAAACGTTTATCATCAATTTGATTTGTGGACTCATCAACAATTTCATTTTCATCACCATGACGTAGCTCACAATATCGACAACGTGATCTGTGTCGATTAAAATGATTTGTATGCCGATGACGTAAATGATGATGATAATGACGTGCGTTACGTTGTGAATGACGATGACGTCGAAAATGATCTTGTTGATCATTAATATTTGGTGTAATATTATTATCTTGTCGTGTATTAATTGTTTTTTTGGCAACAAATACGCACGATCCAAGATCGACGCCATAACTCTCAATTGTAGTTAGCAACATATCCAATTGATTTTCCTTCAATGATTTCAATAATTCTTTACACCTTGCAATACGTTTATCCGCCGATAATTCGTAATAATTATCAATATTATTACAATTTATTTCGTTGTCAGTATTATCGTCGTAATCGTCGTCACAATCGTCTTGAGGATCGGCGCCACCGCAACAGGCGTGATGTAATTTTGCACAACCTCTTCCACTTTTTGTATTATTCTCACCGATACCACTGTTACCAGTGGTAGCTGTAGTATTATTATTAGTACTCGGTATATTTATTGTAGCTGAACGTTTATTTTGCTTTTGATTTGTGACAATTTGTGAATCAACTGGTGATGATTGTGTTGATGCTCCTGCTACCGTGGTGGTGACAATTGTTGTCGTTGAACCACCTGTGTTATGAGAATAAATTGGAGTTGCTGCTGCGGTTGCTGATGATGATAATACGCTTGTTGCGTTATTGTTGCGTGTCGTCGATGTATCCTCTTGAGTCTCACACTCGGTTTCATACTCTCGGCGTACCTTGGCCTTTAGCAGACGTCTAGTTAATACCGTCCGTTTGCTCCAGAACATGAACATGAAACACGATAATCCACTTACGCATTTGGGGGCCAGTACGTTTTAACTTTGCCACGTGGTAATTATAATTAATTTAGAAATTGTCAGAACGAACAAGATATTTTAAAAAATTCTATAAATTAATAGTTCTTCTATTGTTTTTTTATTTTTTAATTCTTAAATTATTTTTGTTTGTTTGTTTCACGTGCGCGTGTTATAACGTGTTTAAAAAAGTTTTGTAGTGTTTTCAAATACACACTGCACTCACGTATTTATACACACAGACACCGGTGGCGAATGAAATGTTGAAACTTAGGAACGAGAGATGACGATGTGAAGGAGAAGGTGGTGGCGGCGGTATACGGCGATCTTCTACACCACGTATACGACTATTTGCCGGCGAGGAAGAGCGTTGTACCGTCGCTGGGCCACGGTCGTGCACTCGAAATAGCGTGTGACGCTTTCAACCAACAAACTCAACAACGCCACACTTCTCTCGCTTCCCCAACAGACAATATTCTCTTAAGTTTCTTTTTATTATTATTATTTGATTTTCTTTTTCACCAATTCTCCTTGCGTCCCTCTCACACTCTCTCAACTTTATTTCACACCGTGTTATTTTCACTTATATATCTATTTCACCCTCTCAATTCTCAGTCTCTTTTTAAACAAACTCAAGATGACACAAAATTATTATTTGCGTGAGCTATGCAGAAAAAAAATTTTCTCGATGATACAGAAAAATATTCAACTGTTGCTCTACAATCACTTTATCTTCTCGTTTTATTCTCCTTCTCGTTCTTGTTCTTGATGTTATTCTTCTTTTTATTAATTCTTTTTTTCTTCTCGTCGTCACCTTCTTCGTCTTCGTCGTCGTTTTCGGCGCTTTGGCACCGCATAACACTGATTTGCAACAATCACTCATTCGTTTTCGACTAGCAGCGATTTGCATAATTTATTATATCCACCAAAATCATATTTACTTTGGTTTTATTATATATACAATATTAACTTTATTTTAAATAACTATTCCACGTTTGTCAACACATTTGTTGATATTGTTGCTTTTATCGTTGCACTGTGATACACACTTTGCATCTTTAACAATTCACCAGACAATTATAGCTTCTAATTGGCCTTGATGATATATCACGTTTCCCCTTGTTCGTTTCTACACACAAAAAAGAAAAATAAACAAAAATGAAATATTAGTTTAAGAGAAAATGGAAGCCTATTCATTTCGTTCATGATACACTATACATATATACGTGGAAAATAATTGATCCACTGGATCGCACAAGCGACTACGGCGACGTCGACGACGACGACGACGACGATGATGACGGCACATACACAGAGAAACATTCATGGTTGATTGTGGATATATAGAGGGTAAATCCCCGCGCGCGCGACACACGCGACTCAACCAACAAGTATGTATACGTAGTCGACTTGACGACGTTCAAACCGACAAGAGAGGTCGACGCGTGTCGAGTGCACCGACGTCGCGACGCCGCCGTGTTCGCAATCGCATTCGTTCCTTTTCATATATATATATATATATATACGGCTATACACACATACATATATACATTTATACATATACAGGGTGTACGAGAATTAATAGAGTTCATGTTAAGGGGGAACATCACGAATTTAAGGATAGTTTATTTTGTTTTTTTGAGTTGTGTAAATGAAAAGTACAAATATAACACGAATTCTGTGTTATTTTTTTCCACTTTCATTCATTTCATCAAGCTTTAATTCTTGATTCTCATATGAGAATAAAATTTTGAGATTTTTCTTGAGATTTGAATCTACCGGGTCTACATTTGTGCTGTTGATGGCAATTATTATTACCTACGTTGTATTTTCTGGAGTAAAATAATTGTGATTTTAGATTGATATGAATTTAGGTATGCTCTTTGTGTGTACGAAATTAAAACTTTTCGCAGAATTATTGCAACTGAAAATGAATTTTTCATTTACCAGAGATTGTATTTTCATTTTTTTTTTTTTTTTTTGGTGATCGTTGTTTTGTAAAAAGTTGGAAATCTTGAGGAACCTGCATTAGTGATAGAAAATATACCCATGCTATCAAAGAATTATTTTAATTATTCATAAAGAGATAAACAAAAATTGCAAATTCAATTTTGATGAAATAAATAGGAGAAAATGAGAATATTTATTATATTAATATGCAGGCGAATTTAATATCATCAATATCTAATCAAAAGTTTTTGTAAACAGGGAAAACAATGTTTGATCCCAACGATTGTGTATATAAAAGTCCAAGTGTAATGAAAAAAAAAAAAAAAATCGAATATTCAAGTCACGACACAATATTGTTGTTTTCTTTTTTTCTTCAGACGTATTTTCGAATAGGGAAATTTATTTATTCCTCGCGGTATTTGATTACACAGTAATAATAGATTGTCGAGCTTATTTGAAATGAAAAGGGCATTATCAAATTTGATTCTCAAATGCAATCTAAATTTATGTATTCAATTTATTTTCCCAATGTCCCCCACGTGCTTCGGTGTTATTGTCATGAACAAGAAAAAAATCATGCATTCTGCATCTCATACATTAAAATATTCATCAGTAATAATAATACAAGTACCTATAAATAATAATAATTCCAGCTTGAAAAATTCTAAATAAAATAGTAACACTGAGCAAACACTTGAAGTTAATTTATTCAAATTATTCTGTAAATTTCCCCAACGCGTTGACTTTTAATATTTTTCATTAAATGTCTTACCATTTCCCTTCAGTAAAAAATAATACATAATGCGAAAATATGCCCCAAATAAATAAAATTAACGAGAAAAAAGAGTAGATAGCAGCATATTAATTTCTATCACTACACAATGATACCATTTCAGACCAAAAATTTCCCTGTATCCCAGTAACTTTTGTTTATTATCTGAACGCCTAACTGAAAGTTTTCTTCTTCAATCTTTCTTGGTATTCCACTGACCTCTTTCATAGAACAAATGGAATACCAGCCACAAAAAGAATCTTTAATCCAACAGTTTGTCCAAATAATGAGATAAATCACGTTTGATACACCCTAAATATGACTATTATAAAGAGCTTGAGATTTCTCTACCTCAAATAATATACTCCATTTAAACTATTCAACAATTCTGATAATTATTCTCGTCCAATTGTCCTTCCACTCCTACCCCTCAATTATTTATCGACCATTCAAATTTTATTGCATCTAAATAATCAAATGAATAACGACTTTTTGATTCTAAATATTTTACCATTCACTCAAAATCGAACAATCCTGGTACACACTGTATACTCATATATATATATATATATATACAAACATATTTTATACATATATATAGAGATAGATAGATTCACACACGCGCATATTCACATCACTCGCTCGCTCTCTCACTCAATTGCCCGTCTGTGCCTGTTTTTTTTTTCCTTTTTTTCCTCGATCGGTTGTTTGCGATTCGACGACAATCGCGATAAAACGTCGCCGAGAGAAATAACAAGAGCGAGAGGTAGTGAGCGCTTGAGGGAGAGAGCGAGAGAGTAATAGGGAGCGAGCAAGTAAAAAAAAAAAAAAAGAAAAGAAAAAGTTAACGATTAAATGATGGTTAATGTAATATGATCGTGAATAAACACCTACAGTGTGATTAAAAGTGGTTGGCTCCTTGCCTCCAACTGATGTAATTTTTTTATTTTTAATTCCAATTTTTATTTTTTTATTCAATTGGATTGTCAATTGTGCGTATGTTTGTGTGTGTGTGTGTGTTTGTTAAGTTGAAGAAACGAAGTAAAAGCACACTGGTGAACGCGAACGGTTGACGTCTATACGCGAGACGAAATAGACGGAATTTAAAAAAAAATAACTAACTGAGAGAGTTGTGTATCAGTCACAAGCTCGGACTTTACTAGTGGTAGACACGAGGTGCAGGACCGTCACGAGCCTACACGTTCTATCCCTACCATGAAGCGTTGCGCGTATACACAAGTTTAAACTTGTTCACGCATGCGCTTTATATCCTATTGTCTCCCCACTACTTTGCTATTCGGCGCCGTCGATCCTATTAACATGTATATACACGTTGTACATACATACACATAATAAAATTTACTGCAACATGGCCGCCACAACTCTGATTCTATTGGTTGCGTGTTGGAACTCGCTCTGTCGCATTCTATCTTTATATAGTGTTGGTTTAATTTGTTAGCTTATTCACTCTTATTAGTTTGGTTTATTGTCGGTATTGGCGCTTATGTACAACGATGGTTTCCCTCGGCAGCACTTCCGTTCACCAATGTTTGGCGGCATTTATGAGTATGGATTTGATGAAGTTATCATTCTTACGAATTCTTCTAATATTAAAGAAAAGAGTACAGAAATATTCTTCAATATTAATAATGTCGATAGCATATTATCGTTTATTAAAAATTAAAAAATATAATTCTTATAATAATGCGTTGGTGAAATTGTCTAGATTTCCAGACGTCTTAGTAATTAATTTTTATTCAAAATTTCCAATTCTTTAATGACCTCAATGTTACTTGACATTAGCAATATTCAAATTGCTTTTGGAATTTGTATTAATATTAATATGTCTCGCCTTAGAGATTGTAATGTGTTGCAACATTACTCAGGTATAGTTATAATAAAGTATGTGATAATTATCTGAAAAGAATTCGAACAAATGAATATCAATTGATACAGTTAACCTGCATATCAACTGCAGCATAAAGATCTCAATTATTTTTCTTCTTCACCCCTGTACATCTTAATAATATTATTTAATTCAAAAAATATGAATGCATTTATTGTTTGTTCATCTTTTTATTCATATGTGATTAAATTCAAATGGAAAGAAAGAAAATATTAATACGTTCTTTTGGTTTTGAAACAATAGATTTTTATTTTATACGATCGTTTATATTTAATAGGAAGATATATATCCAATAATAACTCATACAAATGCAAGTCCATAAATTGCATCCAGGTCATTTTTTCCCCTTGAAATAAAAATAGTGATAAATTTAATGCCATGGATAAATTCTAAATGCGATCTGAGTAATAATATAACCTTCATTCAAGGTAGTTCGCGAACTCAATAAAAGTTTGTCAATTAACAATATTCAATTGAAGATGTGATGATTACATTAGCTGATAAGAACAGGAGATACTTTTAGGTCTTAATCATCATATGTCTATGCCTAATGACAACTCCATACTTATGATGGCGACTGTCTGATGCATTTCTGAAAAGAATTAAGAATTAAGAAATTATTTAATTGAAAAATAAATGATAATGATTTTCCTCCATCTCGAAAAACTCACAATCAAATTTATGTATCAAAAATGCTACATCTTTGTATAGTTATCAATTTTTTAATTAATTCCAACGGATCTAATAATTTTCTCAGTCTGAATTAACCTTGAAATATATATATTTAGTTTAAATATTTAGTAACTCATATATAATTGGTAAATAAGAATAATTCGTCTTCATTCAAATGGAAATTCTTCATTTGATTCGAATAAAAAAATTATTCTTTTTCAACTATAAAATATGTATTTCAAATAAAAATCATACAATATCAATTCAAATGACTATTTCTCGCTGATTGTATATATGTATAACACGAAAAGATAAAAAATAACTCTCTAATAAATGTTCTATAACGCATCGAGTGTCGCAAATAAATAGATGGCGCCTTCATGAAAGAATTACCAATTGAACGTTGGCCGGTAAATTGAAAAGGAATAACATTGCTAATATATGTATACAAAATAAATACATACATATAATAAACATATATACCATTGGCGCCGCATGTATTTGCGCTTATAGATGACACAAGGAATGGCGAATATAATCACAAAATGAGATACAATGAGTACAGTAAAAATGAAGGGTGAAACAGAACGAGGGAGAATGAAAGATAAAGAAAGAGAAACAAAGATTGATTGGGAATAAAAGAAAGAAAAAAAAAAGATGAAGAGAAAACAAAACAAGAAAAGGTATATATATATATATATACATATGTGGGAACGAAAAGAAAGGCATTCGTAGGTCGTCGCTAATAAATTGGCTAATTTTAGAAAACTTGTTTGAGCAGGCAACTGAAACGAGATTTTGTAATGGTTGCGCGCGTGACGCGATCGACGCGCGGTTTAGTGATTAATAATTTAGCTCATAAATCTGATAGAAACTTCTTCATACATATGTTTATATATGTTAAAATATATGTATATACATGTATGTTTGTTCCCTCTCTCTTTTTTTTTTTTTTTATACCTCATTGCATAGTCATGTAAACATGTATTAAAAAACAATAATAGAAAAAGAAAAAAAGAAAGAAGGAATAGAGGAGAAAAAAAAACAAGCTTATGGCGTCGTGAGAAAATAAATAGATAGATAAACTATACGGGTGCGGAAAACTCATGACGACGAAGACGACGAAGACGACGACAAGAGTATACTTGATGGTACCAATGTGAGTCTAGCATCCCCCTATTTGTAAGGGTGATATAGGCGCCGCGTGTGTTGGCAACTTGGCGCCGCTTGCAATATTCTTGCTCAAACCAAAACTTCACCCTCTCTCATTCTTTCACCCTCTATATCACATACATATCCATATATATGTATTTATATATATATGACGAGTGATTTGGAATCAGTGTGAGTGAACACCGAAATCGTGGGGTGAAACTAGAATAATAAAACAAAAAATATAAAAATTGAATTATTGTGATTCTTGGTAATTATTCTGGTATTGGTTCGGCGTCGTCTAGGAATTGTATTTGGAAATTTTTTTTTCAACAACTATTGGCAGTTTGGGGTATTCGGTACAATGATATTATGGAAGGTGAAGCCCAATTTAGGTTTACTAGAAGTAAACAGGGTTTTTAATCGAGATTATTTTTCGACTTGGAATGAGAATAAATGTTTCCTTTAATTTGTAGGTTGCTTCTGCGATTTTATTTGCAATCAAAATATTCTAATGATCAGCTGATTTTTGAACGACACATGTAGCTAATTATTATTAGGTATATTTTTGTTTGAAATAGAAAAGAAATGAGAGGAAATATTAAACGGTGAATTTTTTTCTTTTATCAACGCACACATGAGCACACAATTAATTCAAAATGAATCCTCCACATTTGACTGTGATAAATAAACTGAAAAATATAATAATTCCAATTCAATTGACAAGTTTTATATTTGATTCAAGTCTACAAATAATCCTCTTTTTATATTTTATTTTTATTTTCAAATTTCACATGCCAATTGTGTATCAGATATATATTTACAAAGATTCCACTTATATATAAGTCAATATAAATAACAATCGATCGTCCTTTTATGTTAAAACACTAAGGAGTCAATTACATTCAGTACATTAATCCTAACGGGAGGAAAAAAAAATACACAAACACATTCACCGTAACCGCAGAAGAAAAAAGAATAATAAACCCACACAACAAACTTCTCACTCGTTTATTATTAAATTCATATATTCAAATCACGATCACATTATTATCTGGATAACATAATAATATATCAACAATGTCAATTAAAAATAGTTATCACTTTATAACAAAATCAAAATATAATTTGGAATCATAATTAAAAATTTTCTTTCATTCCAATCATTTGTTGACCGATCTCACGTTCAATTATTTCAAATCAAAATTACCAATTTTGAAACTATTAATTTATAATCAATTAATTTTTCTTTACATTTTAGTAATGAAAATTATATGATTTAATATCGAATCATTATCTTTCTTTGGGATGTTATAGGGATAGTAGATGACATCAAATGACATACATAGACATCCCCCAATATTCATACAGATATAAAATGTATGTAGAAGCGAATCTCAGTGATGCTGTCTATATTCTGTAGACTACTATACTGCAAAAGAGAATGAACGATATTTGTTGGTATAGATGTAATAGCGAAAAAGAGATAGAGAAAGGCTCCACGGCGTCATCGGTGGCTGGCCCGACTGGCGACTTGGGATCTCTTGCCTTGTTTATCATGTTCCCCCTGGCGCTATACCCTCGCGCCATGAGAGAACACATCAGAGCTGTGTATAACAAGCGTCAAAACACACTTGGCGTCTCTTGGATCGAGTTCTCTCTCTATCATATTGTTTGTGGGTAAAATGCCAGGCGCCAATTTGTCCCCCTACAATTTTTACTCATGTGTACATATATATTGACAGAATTGTTTTTAATTTGTTCTAATCGATGGGACACTTAGTGTGAACGTAACAAAAATATGGGTGTTAAATACATTGAGCATTGAGAAGATAGAAAGAATTTTTAAAATACATAAAGTATATATTTGTCAATCAATTCAAAATATATTTGGTCATAATAATTTAAATGGGATACGTTTCTTAAATTCAACTCTTTGAACTGATTTGTTCAATGTGATTGGACATTTTTTAATTGGAATAATAATGAGTTATTGGTGGTATCAATATTGGAATAATATTCAAATTCCAAAGGCTTGACTGCGTTAAATTGGAGACGTGATAATTATCTAGGCGCCTTTGTGGCAGAAAAGAATCAATTAGTCGAGTATGTCAAGGATTGGATAATTAGTTCAATCCTCATTATTATTGATGTGTTAACGTGGTTTTGATGAGCAGATAAATATAAAACTGTTGTGTGGAGATAAATTACAATGACAATAAGTATGAGGATTTTAAGCAGACACTAACATATGACAAGATTAAAAATTGTAATTACAAAATGTTGATTATGTGAGAGGAACAAATATTTGATGGAATTTAAAAGGACAGTGTACAAAATTCACAGATAGTTAATAAGAATTTGTTTAATGATAAGTTACAATTGACAGCTGAGAGAAGGATGCGAATTTTGGGAATAAATTGGTGGTAACTTTAAGATGTGAGTGATTTAATTTTTGTTCTATTAGTTATCTACATCTTCATGAAAGAATGTTAAAAATTGGGCAGCGCTATGTAATGACACGCTGAAACTCGTTCTATACCCAAGCGACCGCAGTGTATACCTGCTTTTCCTCACTTGGTTCATCTGAATTATATATTGAAACTTTATACATAAATTATACTGTATTGGCTATGGATTGACGGAATTTTTTTTTCATTCACATTGTTCAGTGAATGAAATTGAAAGCATTGAAATTGTTGCACAATTTTTTTACCAACATTTATATTGTTATTTTTATAATAAGAATTATGTCAATTCAATTTTCCATCAACCCTCGAACCAAAGAGATAGATGTATTGTTCAGTTTGTCTGTCATTATGTTTGACTGTGGCTTCATATTGTACCTTAAGGGTTTCCAATATTGGTAGTTTTTTAAAAATATTTAAATAATAGACAACTTTCAACAATCGACTGGTGAAATATATCGGAAACTCGCTGACTAATTGAACATTGACCAGTTGAATAACAAGTTATGGAATGATGACACTGAGAAGTTGAATTAAATGAGGTAATGCATCAGAAAAACATCAACATTAACCTTTTTTTCTTTCACAAATATTCGTTTAAGAATCGACTTGAAGATCAGTAAAGGTCAAAAAGTTATACAATAATAAATATTACCAGTTCATTCACAGATAAAAGGAAAATATTAATAGTACCAGGTGTATTCTGCAATTATCCCCAACAACTCCACACTTCAGAATTGAAGATTGTGGTTTTCTGGGAAAATTTTTTCCCAGAAACAACACCCCTAAACAAGTAAGTATAAAATAATAATAAAAAATATTTTTTTACGACGTATTTTGTTAGGGTGGATCTATGTCCCCCTAATTCTGAATAATCTTCACTTGTTGTCGCCATCAGTAAGCGATGAAGAAGCAAATTTTTTAGAATATGCCAAATACTGATGACAATAATGGGGCGTCGTTTTCGTCGTCGTCGTCGTCGTCGTCGTTGTATGTATATCTAACTATTTTTCTGCATTGGTTTATCATATCGAGAAGTAAAATGCGCGAAGCCCCAGGGAGAAGAACGCATTGAGTCGCCGTAGCGGCGCGACGGTTTAGCTGGCGCGTCAAAGCAAAGTCCAATTCGGCGCCAGCCAGTCAGCCTCGTCGTCCGTCGGTCCTCGGGTCTCGTCCCGACGGCGACGCCGCCGACTGGAGACTCGACGCCAGGAGGGTGACGCCAACAGGACACCCCCTTGTCCTTTTTTTTTCACGAACCACGTTGTCTCCTTTGCCTTTCTTCCGTTCGCCTTTTACTTCATCCTCTATATCAGTATATACCGATTGCTTCTTCGTATGTGCACTCCCTCGCACGCTCATCGTCTTCGTCGTCGACATCAACGTCGTCGTCTCCATCGCATATTCCTTCCAGTCGATTCAGCTACAAGATATATCCATGCAGCTTTCGTTGAACCTACGATGAATAGTGTCATTTTGAGATTACACCTTCTTCGTTTCTTTTTCAGTATTTTCCAATTGAGATGTTTATTCATAAATGTATATTCATCTATGAGAATAGAAAGATGATTCAGTCCAGACAAATATTGTATGTTTTGAATAATTGGGCTGTAACAAACAATTTTTTTCACATAATTAATTAATATGAAAATGTATTTTATTTATAAGAAAGTTGTTTTGAGACTGAACCAGAAATTGAGATGAATGATTGAATATGATGGATCCAATATGATTGGCGAGGGTTGAAGGAATTAATTATAGATTATTCCAAAAACGTGATATTTAGTTCAAAAATATATACTCAAGTATACATTGGATAATTAATTATGAGTTTGTGGTTTAAATTAGAAAATTTTGTTTATTTTTCACGTATTGTGTTTATTCAATCGTTCAATCATTTACTCGTTTTTTAAATTTATTAATACTACAGAATACTCTCTATCATATTTATATGTTATAGTTTTTCTTCCGAATCTCAATATGGATATGTTGAAGAGAAATCCTGGCGAATATTCAAGAAAATACTTTTATCATATACTCTTTTTATGCAACAATCTTGAGACTTATGAAAACGAGTAATTTTTTTCTACCATGTTGAACAAGCTATTTCAAATAAAAATAATAATTTGTTACATATCTACAATTCTATACATGTAAAATCATCTAATACTTGTTACATTTAAAGAATCCAATCATAATATGAATTCGCCAATAAAAGAATTAAACCAATGCATCTCGCACCAAATTTATATTCAATGATATTCCATGATATTTTACTAGTTCAAAATTTTTCCAATACTCTTCTATCCAACTTACCCTCACTCCATTGCTATTTTATTCACCACCCATATCTCAACCCCATATTATAATACATAAAAATCATAAAAGCACAAGAATTTGAAATAAACCCAGACCATTATGATAAATATATAACCTATCAAGAGAAAAAGGTATCAAATCTATCAACAACAGAAAAAAAAAAAATAAGTATTAAAAGAAATTAAATAAATAAATAAATAATATCACGACAAACAGATACAAAAATTGCGTAACAGAGCGATAAGATATGACGGGATCGTGCGTGGGTTACTCCATTTTATTTATTTCATTTTTTTTTCACCATCCTCCGTTATTTCCAACATATTATATCTACACAATTGATGTCATTAATGACGTTAGTACCAAGCAAAAATAGAATGTACATATGAATAAATGTAAGAAACCAATGAAGAATA
Source organism: Zele albiditarsus (assembly GCA_958496275.1). Taxonomy (NCBI): domain Eukaryota; kingdom Metazoa; phylum Arthropoda; class Insecta; order Hymenoptera; family Braconidae; genus Zele; species Zele albiditarsus. Next base: position 5,167,647 of record OY292409.1, on the reverse strand, counting down.
GAAAGAATAAAGTAAATATAAAAGAAAGAAAGAAAAGAAAAAAAACATATACAGTGACAAATGGTTTGAAAGTCAACATTGGAGGACGATTGTTAGACAATTTCTCAGATGGTAAAAGTCTGGTGTATTCAAGTTAAATAATCCAGTATCAATTGTAACGGCGGTGAAGCTCGTTTGTATGAATCGCGCGACGCGAAACTTATATATATATATATATATATATATTTCCATATACAACAACAATAATAATAGTAACAACAATAACAATAATAATAGCGAGTACAATACACGAAGAATTTTATGAAATCAACCCGATTCCAGGCGTTCCAGTTGTCAGAGGAAATGGGCGAAACATCAGGCCCGACTTACCTAGGTCTTGATCTCAGCACACAGCAGGTTTTATATATTATTTATTTTATTTGTTATAACTATATTCATTTTTATTATATTTTGTTTTTATCATATTAAATATTAATCATTAGTAAATTTATTCATCACAGATTTATTCGATAAATTGTATTACTTCTTGTAGAAACTTGTTCTCTTTTCTCATGTACAAATATATGCATACGTTTTTATATGTGTATGTGTCAGTGTGTGTGTTTGTGTGTCTTTTAATTAACATTTCATTTTACTTCAATTGTATTTTTTGACAAGCGTACATAATTTATTTTACGATAATGCAATTATTTAATTTATTGATGTTAATGCGTCGTTGGTTTTACATGATGCAATTTTGTTTAAAATATTTAATTATATACTTACAGTTATTGTGTAGGTATATTTGATTGTGTATATGTATGTATGTATATCTGGTAGAATGTATATATTGAACAAACAATTCATTGGAACATCGTGGGATAGTAGTTGAGTATTTTACCGTTATAATTAATGTATGAGAAATATTGTTGAATGAGATTTGTTGTTTGGAGAACTTTGATTGTTGATTGTTTTTATATTTTTATATTATATTTTATGTGAATGTGAATGGACGAAGACATGGTGGTGACAGGTGCTTTGGTGTGGTATATATATATATAAATTCCATATCACAAGTACCGTATTATATATTACAGGTACAATTCTAACAGGTGATATTGGCGCCAAATTTAAAATAATTCTCTTTTATTTATTATTATTTTTTAGTTGAAAGCCGTTGTGGTGGATGATCAATTACAAATTCTTGTGGAGGCTAACGTTCAATTTGATAACGATTTACCGGAATTTAGGTGATAATAATTGAATTATTTGTGATGGGTGGAAAAAAAAAAAAAATATATTCTTGATGAAAAAATTTTTTTTGCATTCGAATTAAGGATGAATTAAATTGTTAATTTGAGTACCGGTTCTGAGGCTTTGTTCAACATCAATTTATATTCTTAATTCGAGTTTTTTTATGAAATAATTATGGTTCATAAAATATAAAAATAATTGGATTATTAATTTGTTATGACAAGGTAAAATGGAGCTAAAAGAGAATCGAAAAATTCTGTTCATGATGTTCAGAATATTTTTATCTAGAACAAAAATTATTCAACCAAGAATCCTTTTTTTTCTTTTCTCCTTCAGTTAATATATCTATCTATTCTTTTTTTATTGGTATAATATAAAGAACAAAAATTGTTTTTGGGTCACGTGAAATAGAACTTACGGTGGAGTAATTCAGAAGAAAGAAACGCCAAGTGTTGTTTTAGCACCATGTCTCATGTGGGTGAAAGCTTTGGACATGCTCCTAGACAAACTACGTGTATGTGGAGTCGATTTTGCCAGAGTCCGTGGCATTTCCGGTTGTGCTCAGGTATATAATGTCCACCTGTTTCCGTTTCAACTCTTATTTATTGTTTTTATCTTTTTTTTTCTCTTCTCTCTACTTCCATTTAATATCGTATCATTTATATTCATACTGAATAGCAACATGGAACGGTTTATTGGAACAAAGGCAGTCTGAATCAGCTGCAGAATTTACGCCCGGATAAATTTTTGCATGAACAATTGTGCAATTCATTTGCTACAAATTATTCACCAATATGGATGGACTCAAGTACAACAACAGAATGTCAAATTCTAGAGGAAACAGTTGGTGGACCATGTGTGAGTTATTTTAATTGAAAAAGTAATTCAATTTAAAATTCTATTTTCAAAATAGTTTTATCACAGATGGACAGTAAAAAATTTTTAGATAATATTTTACAATCAATATTGTGTTTTGAAATATTTTAAAGTACTACATGAATCATATTCGTAATAGAAATAAAATTAAAAATGTGCTAACAAGCATTGGCATGTAATAATAAAATAAAATACTTGCCGGTTTCAATCTTCATATTTGTGTAACTTAAACTTGACAGATTTCGACAAAAAATTGTCTAACAAATTTCTGTTACATTTTAACAATTAAATGTGGAAGAAAAGAGAAATTCTAAACAGTCAGATCGGTACAAAAAACTAGAATAAAACTGTGAAACCAGAAAATATATTGAATCAGCTGTTTGAATACTTATCACCTGTTGAATTAGCAGAAGAATAATTGTTGGAATGAATATTTTTGAATTCATCAGTACATAATTAATCAAGCTAATCTTTTTTTTTTTATTCATTCATTCATAGAATTGCGACGTAGAGTATTCTTTTCATAATTTATATAAGTACAATTATTACGTGCTCTGAGACCGTCTTAATATTTTGAAAATTTCCAAATCTTTCATGATTAGGTAAAAGCGCAATAGAAAAAAATGATGATTACAATATTTTATCTTGAAAATTTCTCTCATGGAATTTCTTCAACGATCATCTTGGTCCCAATAATCATCATGCTAATAATGATGATGAAAAAGAAAAAAAAATGGGATGATTGATTTTAAATGAACAAAGATGTCGCCAAGTCTCGACAAACATTCGGAGGAATTCGAGACTGCGACTAAACTCCATGATTTCCCCAACTATCAATAATCATTAAAATTGCATCTACTTCTAAAACTGAATTATTATACAAGTAGATAAAATCATATTTCAACATCTCAACAATATACGTTATTAAATACTTGAGAGAAAAATTCCAAGTTACTTCGTAAATATTCTTCTAGACTAGAACCACCCCTTTGACTGTACGTTTTTTTTTCATATTCATATCTCATTATTATATTCGTTACATTTTCACTGAATTATTAGTATCAGAATTTATTGCAACTAGATGAGAGGATACTCACATCTCCATTACACATTAAAATTCCATTAAGTCATACATCAGTTTTATGGATAGCGAAAGAAATTATATCAACAATTTAATGTGTTGAAAATCATTATGAAATTATCCATCCGTGAATTAAAACATCATTTATCTCTAAATCTTTTATATAAAAAATTTCATTTCTTTTTTCTTTTTCAACTAATCGATAAATATAGATTATTTAATTACAGAAATTGGCGGAAATAACTGGATCTCGTGCATATGAAAGATTCTCTGGCTCACAAATAGCTAAAATTTGGCGTACACGACCAGACGTGTATGCCAACTCTGAGGTAATAGATCATGTATTGTCCGCCCCATATGTTATAATACATTTTAACATAGACATCTTTAATGAAACAAATAATGAATAAGTAATTTAAATTTTTAGAAAATTTCACTCATAAGTAATTTTGTTGCTACATTATTTATTGGTGATTATGCGCCAATTGATTATGCTGATGGATCTGGAATGAATTTACTTGATATTCGTACGAAAGATTGGAACAATGATCTATTAATGGTAATTTTATTTTGTCATACGTGTCATTAAAATTTGTAATTGTCATTTGGATATACATTAATAGTGTTTTTATAATGACAATAAATCATGATAGATTGTTGGACCAGATTTACGAGATAGGCTTGGCGAGACTGTACCGTCATACACTAACCTGGCGCCTATTGCTACTTATTATGTTGAGCGATTTGGTTTTTCTGAATTATGTCGGGTAATGGCATTTACTGGCGACAATCCTGCTTCACTCATAGGTATAATTATATCTAAATCATTATATATTATAATTTATATTTGATATTAAAGAATTTTGTATCCTTTATTGATTTTTCATATTATTTCATTTGAAATAATGTATATATAAATTTAATAATGATGCTTATTGTCATATAATTGTTGGTAAAATTGATGGAATTTTAGGTATGCGTTTGAAGAAAGGTGATTTGGCTTGCAGTTTAGGAACGAGTGATACATTATTTCTGTGGCTTGATGTACCAAAAACATTAACTGATGGTCACATTTTATGTAATCCAATTGACAGTGATGCATATATGGCAATGTTGTGGTAATAATTTATAAATATTCCTTACACTTATTCATTTTATTCAATATATAATCCCACAACTATCACAAGTTTGTTCTATATTCATGTTATTTTTTATAGAGTTCAAACAATAATCAATTATGATTCATGTGAAAAATTTATGATCGTAAAAATTAGTCCACCATTTAAAATCAAACTCTTTCGTATAATAAAACGCTTCCTAATAGTAACATAATATTCTGTTGAATGTTATTCAAGCGCTAAACGATGAAATAAATTAAAATAATTATTGTATAATATTTTTTTTTTTATGTTTTACAGTTTTAAAAACGGTTCTTTAACACGTACAAGAATCCGAGACAGTGCTGCAGGTAAATCATGGCAATTATTTAACGAATTATTAGACAGTACACCACGTGGAAACTTTGGAAATTTAGCGTTATATTTTGACGCGCCTGAAATACTTCCCGCACTTGTTGGCGATCACAGATACAATAAAGCAGATGAAAAAATATCACGATATAGTTCAAAAGAAGTTGAAGTTCGGGCTTTGATTGAAGGACAATTCATTGCAAAACGTGCTTACGCTGAGGACTGTGGATTTGTCATTGGTTTGTACAATGAAATATAAATATTCAAATTGTTTAATAATAAAAATCGAATAAGATAATTAATTATTAATTTTTTCAGCTTCCGACACTCGAATCATTGCTACTGGTGGTGCATCGGTGAATAAAGCTGTACTACAAGTTCTTTCAGACGTTTTTAATTCACCCGTATATACATCGGTATGTTTTTAATTTTATTTCTTTTTGCAATCACGTAATCACGGAGGAAAAAAAAAACATATTAATTTTCTTATTTATCAATTTACAGGAAATTGCGAATTCCGCCGTGTTGGGTGCAGCATACCAAGCTAAATACGCATTAGATGAACACGAAAATAGTTTTGAAGAAATAACAAGCAGCATTACTGAACCAAAACTTCTGTGCACGCCTTACAACGACGCTGATTTTGTGAGTTTTAAATTAATATAGAAATATGATTCATTTTATACTCGGTACTATATTCTAATGTGTATTCATTTCTATTTTTTTTTTCTTTTTCTGCACAGATCTACAAACCAATGCTGGTGCGATACCGTAAAATTGTTGAACAACTATTGAATCAAACGTAGACTATTAGAACTTGAATGATCTAAAAATAATTACAGCTTCTGTCCAATAATATAAAAGAAAGAAGAAATAATTGAGGAAATGAATTAATTATTTGTAATTTAATGCTGTAATACATTGAAATATTACGCAATATTTTATTTATATTTGTAAAAGATACACAATTATAATCTATTACTAGATTTCATTTTTAATTGAGAGAAATTTTCAAATAATATTAATTTTTTTCATCTGAGAAATCCGAAAATTCCATGGAAATTTATGTATGGATTACAATTATCTCATTTAGGAAAGTTATGTGGATCAGTTTTCGCAATCGTGATGAAATTTTTTTCTGCATCCACTTATTATTGACAGAACTCCATATAAAAGATTTAAGAATTCGTCTCAGCTTTAACTCGATATAGGGTGAAATAACAGAAATCGGAGAGAGAACAATTTACCATCATCAATTAGTTCAGTTGTTATTAAATGTCTTTTCTTTCTACTGATCACTTAGAATAACAGAGCAAGTTAACTTGTTCTGATATTCAAAATGGGTAGTAATAAAAAATATCGTACGATGAAAATTAAATTAATAAATGATGTCAGTATTTTTTCATTATCATGTGCCAGAAAAAAATGAGTGTGTGTGTTTGTCAATTTTTAACGGATCACATCCGGCGATGTATTCCTCGAATATTTGGGAGTATTATAGACCGATACTGCAGAATGATTTGATATAAAGTTTTAAAATTCTCTTCATAGACTTTTATCAATAAGTAGCAGATAGATAAATTTCATTACGACTGATAGACTTCATTGACCAGTAGGTGAAATCCATGGAATATTTCTACTAGTAAAAAATATTCCGTATATATACATAAAACTAACCTTACTTTTTTCGTCCACCTCTCTCCTTCGGTAGTAAATTGATAACATTACCACTAATCAAATTATAATATGCAACAGTGTTATTGTTGGTAAACACCATTCCTTCATACTGTAATTTTTGTTTACCCGGTGGCATACCAGTTTGTTCTTGGATTCGCGCCTTCATAGCTGCCACCGTTTCATTCGGTTGCATAGTAATATTCATTGTTTGACCATTTAATTTCCATTCTGGTTTTTCAGGCATAAGCGGTACAACAATGTTCAATTGTACTGGTCCCTTGTTGCGTGCAAGGAATTGTTGTTCAGGAATTAATGAATCTTCGGTACGTAATTTTTTCGCTGGAGGTTCTTCGTCCATAACAACTTCATTTGGATGTTTCATTGACATTGGGGCAGGTAATGGAGGTTGCATTTGTGGAGGTTGTGGCATAAATGGTGACATGGCTGGTGTCATAAGCGGTGGTGGCCTAATTGGTGGCATTGGTGCCATCATCATCATTGGAGGTTGTGGTGGCATCATTGGTGGTTGTGGCATTCCCATCGGTGGCATAGCCATTGATGGTGGTGGCGGTTGAGTTGGCATTGGCAATGGTGGTTTTGGCACAGGTGGTTTTGGTGGAGCTTTAAGTGTTGCTTGTGGTTTAGATGCAACTTGGGCCATGTGTGTAAGCTCTGCAGCGCGACTTGTCACAGGTTTCGGTCCAATTTTTTCTTTCTCTTCATCAGGCAATAAACCTTTCACCTTGTGAATTTGATGAATTTGTTCTTCGAGCGTAATATTTGCTCTCGCAGCACGTGTCGCAGCCTCCACACTCGATGTATGACCATCCCAAGTAACTTTATCATCTTTTTTCTTGTCTTCCTCACCAATTTTCTTACCAATTGCAGTTTCTTCATCACCAACACCGAAAATATCAGTACGTCGTTCAGCCAATTGTTTCAAACTAGCTTCGATTGCTGTGCCAGGTGCAAATACAGTTTCTTGCGCTAATTTATCAAGATGTTTGTCACGTTGTTCGACCCAACGTGGATCAAGTAAACCAATTCGCATATGTTCTTGAACTTTACTAGCTGGTATACGTTCTCCAGTAATTGGTGATATAAGATATTCGTCTGGTGCAGTTGGTCTTGAAATCTTTGTACTATGTTGTTTTGGATCGTATCCCTTTTTGACAACGACATTGCCTGGTGTTGGTGGCAGAGGTGGTGGTTGCATTGAATCACGCATACCTCGTATATCTTTGGATCTCTGTGTTTCGCCTGGTGGTGATACTTCTTCCGCATTAGCTTCATCATCGCTCGAATCTTCTTCCATGTCTTGGACTTGATTATTGTCCTTTGCTGTTCGCTCTTTGTCCATGTCACTACGATGTGGCATTTCGTCATCTCCATCACTTTCAATTTGCATCTCCACATCTTCTCCATCTTCAATGCGTTCCTAAATAATGAAATGAAATAAAATGGAATTATATATATCACACAGCAATTGTCATCACTGTCAATATTATCACACGATATAATATAACACACTCTCGTGAAATCTTTTATTTCGTTGTACATGAATAATTTCAATAGAAAAAAATAACAGGCTGATGGTTTTACCTGCATAAGTACTCGAGCACCCACTTCATCAGGTGTTGTAGGTGCTGGAAAGTTTCCAACTTCAAATTGTTGATAATCAACAGTTTCAACAACAACAAAATCATGCCAATCAATTTGCGCATACGCCACACGTTCACGTTCCAATTCTTCCTCCTCTTTGCGCCGTTGTGCTTCCTGATATTTTAACCATTCAGCACGATACTTTACTTCTTCCAATACTTTTTCTGCTAAAAAACCTTCATGTCTCAAACGCGGCATCAAATCTTTAGGTGGAATTAAAACTTTAGTATATTGTTCCAATAATTTTGTAAAATATTGAAACAATGAATGTTGCGGTCGCAAAAAATCAAATTGAAAATTGCGCTGTTCTCGATTCATTAAATTTGTCAAAAATTGTCGACCATTTCTCGCAACAAACTGCGCAGTCAATTTAACAATGTCCCTGAAATTTAATGGAATAATTCAAAGCAATTGATATATTTGTTATTAATCATTTACTGTAGTATACTAACAAATCAAGAGCTGATATTGATGGCGGATCTGCAACAAATTCAAACTCAGTCGGTGGATCTTTTGGTACAAATGGTTGTTCAACTTGTTTAAGAATTTCTTGTTGTTTTTGATGTGCCGAAAGAGTAACGCCTTTGATAACAGCAGAACCAAGTGTTGGTTCTTGACCTCTTCCTTCTTTAAATTCTTTAACTTTATGCTGATAATAAGCATGATATGGATCGCCAAAATTCAAGAAATTAAACTTAGCATTGCCCAATTCATTCTGCCGAATTCTCGATTCGAATTCTGGACCATTTCTCGCGACAAAACTTGCAGTTTTATCGACAATATCTGTTTCACTGCATAGGAAAAATCACAAGAATTTTTGTATTTGAATTAATTCTTACCTTACACCATACAATGAATTATATAAAATTACTTCTCAATATTTCAACCACATTATGAAAGGATACTTCTAACCTCTGGTGGAGGATAAATAATGCCAACTATTGGCTGTGACGACGGTGCCGTATCTTCAACTTCATTTGGCGGTTGTACCGCTACAGTATCTTGGACCACCATTTTATATTTTCAATTAGATTTTGAACATGTTTTTTTGAAATAGTTGTATTGTTTTTAATATTATCTATTGCAAACAAGACGTTTATTCACGGTTAATCACCATGATGCGAATTTTGAAGGCGGCTTTTCATGTACAGCGATAAGTTATATATACAACTACAACGTATATATCTGACGCGTAGGTGTTCCTCATGTGGAATTTGGAATGTAAAATAAGGTGCGACGTTCCGATTTCCGGCCAATCCTACTATTCATCCATATAAATTCCACATTCCGCACTTAGGATTGGCTAGGAGCAATTCGGGCTATTCCTCATTAGCTCCGAACCAGAGATGAGTAGAGAGATTGCCAACGCCCGGCTAAAACTTGACGCATTTTTGACTGAATCGAAGTGGCGCTACCTTATCGGACAAGCCTCGAACTGGACCCACTTTCTGATTGGTCAACGAAATATATAGTAATAGTTAAGCATGCATTTTTAAAATGTGGGCGTCAGCCGCCTCGGAGACTAAAATATACATGAGTGGAGGGGGTGCCGCACACAAGCACAGGCCGTGTTGGTGTGAGCCCCGCACTTCGGCTCGTGGTTCGGTTAATAGAAGAGGGCAGAAATACTATCCATATCTCTGTTCTTACCGAATTCGGCCGAAGATGAACGAAGCTATGTCGCTACATCTACCTAAGGGTATGTGCGAACCCTTGAATTCGATTTCATGATTTCAGGTTAAAATTGAATATGAGTATTGAGATGGAAATAATGTTTCCATCGAATTTTCATTTATTCGCCCTTATGAAAGATTCATACATTCATATGTATATAAAATAGAAAATTGTATTGGGAAAATATTTAAATAATGCGATGATGCCATGTGTAGGCAAATGTAGTCCGAGTTCATATAATTGCTGCTGGACTTCTCATACTATTCACTCTATTGGCACAATGGTAGCGTGCTTGCAAGCGATCTGGTATCATCCGAGTTCAAATCACCTCAAAGTCCTACTTTTTTTATTTCCACAATTTCCAAATTTTTCTACATGGAATATTACAAAAATGCAGACATTATTTTTTCAATGTGCGAATTATTTTCCACAATTTTTTTAATGCCTTGATATAGATTTTAAGTGAGTCAACATCTCACGAATTTTGAATTTCCACCACGAATACTGTGAATTTAGTACATTGAATATAGCTAGTTTCTAAATAGAACGATGTCGGGCAATCGACGGGACGAACGTTATCGAAATCAATAATCAAACTGAATAAAATTATGATCGAACCCAAAAATTACATTGAAAAAATATTAAAATTATGTAAGAGACCTATACGACAATGCCGCGTGTAGGCAAGTGTGGTCCGAGTTCATATAATTGCTGTTGGACTTCTCACACTAATCGCTCTATTAGCACAACACGTTCATTATTAAAATATTTAGAATCTCGCTCTCGTCCGAACGTTTCCAGTATCACGGCCGAATTCGCTTTAAGAAAAATAATGCTAGCGGCTCGTGGTTTCTTTACTTATTCATTTCGTGTTACAAAGTATGTACATATATTACTAATGACTTTATTCATATTTCATTTATATCAAATTCCGAATTTATTACAATAATTCACCGGTTTTCTCAAATGTTGTGGTATCAATTCTCGAGACTTAGTCGGCCCCCGTGTTTACAAACAGAAACTGTCACGCGGGTCAGCTTTGCTTTTTTATTTGTCCTCTATGTATATATATATAGGGGGAAATCCCGTAACGCCGGACGGCACCTAGTACCGGACACTGTTGATAAACAAATAATATTGGTGATGGTGAAGAGCTATAGAAGGAGAGAAAATCGAAGTAAGAATTACTATGGTTGCATAGTATCGGTGGACCACATTCACATTATAACAGAAATTGCTATGGTCATATTAAAATATACTATAATCTCAACCAATATTTACGATGTACCGTAGTAATTTGGAAAAATGACATTAGTATAATTTGCTATCAAATTTTTGCTATGGTATCAAAATAAAAGTTACTTATAGTACATGGTATGTGTGAGCCCAACAGAAGCATATGTATATATGTTCAAAAATCACTCGACGTAGAAATATGACAAAGTGAAAGAACGAAGAAAATGCAAGTCGTAAAACATTGATTTACGAGCAGGCCACAGCAATGTCTCAGTTTGGGTGAAGAACTACTTCACGATGAGTTTAACTCCGTCACCAAGAGTGGACAAATCCTAAACAGATGTGGTAATTGCAGAAACGCTGTTTTTTTTATCCTGCATGTTGGGTCCCTAGAACCGGACACTCGATTTATCCTCCAGTACAACACACCATTTTTTTTCAATTTTCGAATATTAATGTAAGACGTGTTATTCTTGTTGTACTATAGTATTTCACAATGGCAAATTGATCGAAAATAATGAAGAAAGGAAAATGATCCGAGGAAAATACAAAAAAGGGCCATCGATGAAGTTTTTAGGGGAAAGAGAACTGGATCCAGTGCTATAGTTGGGAGGAATGGGCTCATGAGACGTGCGCAGACGTTTCTGAGTGTTTTAGTTCATATATTTGTGAGCATTGCAAAATTAGCGATTTTAAATTGATTCTTTGTATTAGTATTCAAAGTGTCCGGTAATAGGTGCCACTCCTCTGACTCAAGCATTTTAAGGATTAAATTCAAAGATATATTTTTATCAGTTTTACATTAAAAAAAAATCTGAAACATCGTTATGTCACCAAAGAATACTCCAAAGTTTGTTAAAAAACTATAAAATATCGAAGTTTCTATGTACGTTATAGATTTTTTGACGAATAATCTATGTGTCCGGTACTGAGGGACTTCTCCCTATATACATATATATATATTCCTGGGTTTTTCTGTCCCGCACGCTCTTTCTATTCTCCGGTTTGTGTAGTCTACTTGACGACATTCAAAATAGAACCAGTTTCACAAAAGGTTCATACTACATTCTGTACACTTCACGATTTTTTTCATTGTTAATCGATAGACTGCGTGATAATTGTATCATTTTCCGGGAGAAGGCCTAAAAATATTCTTCAATATTATATATATCGGGAACGCAAATAAGTACTGAGGAGAAAGATCAGAACGAAATATGCAACTCGTCTATTCTTACATAAGAACCAGGTTAACATTTTTTCCTATAATTGAAAGATCAACTGTTTATAAAGTTGTATACCTCAAAATTATAGAATTTTTTTACAAATGCGTCCCGCTTACGAGTGAGGATAAAATATCGTTTGCTCTACTTCCCCTGATAGCGGTGACCCTGCCACTTCCCCTCTCTGCGTAGACATCACTGTATGAGTGCAAGAAAGAGCGAACATTTTCTTTTTCGCTTCTCCTGTTCAAATAATGTTTTACGAATTTTTTTTTCCGCCACTTCTATTATTCTCACTATTTTTACTATTTCGTAAAATAGAAATTTTTCATTAAGTACATCTGGTTGGGTGTACAAAAACATGAATTGAGAAAAAAAAAATTTTGAGATTACACTTACAAAATTTGAGCGTGTTTTTGAAATAACTTCAAAACATTCGTGTTCGCAGACAATTTTGCTCTAATCTACAGCTTGCGATAAAAAAATTCGTCAAGTTTCGGAAAAAAATATTTCATTCTGGCCGCCAATTTGACCCCTCGAGGGAGACACGCGACGACAGCCGCGGTGGTAAGCAATAGTTCATGAAAGGTGTAGCATCAATAACGGAGAAAAGAAGAAGAAGCCATTTTCAATATTAACACATGAAATTTATGTCTGTGTAGGAAGCACAGGACACCACAAGGGCCAAAATCACGCGGCGGGCGGAAAAACCCGGCCCGCGCATCGCCGAACGTATCAACGTCGACGAGGTCCATACCAGCTGCACGAGCGGACAGAAGCGCGCGATGGTCCACGGGGGCCGATGGATCGAGCCCAAAACAAATGATATTCATTCGCAATAAAGTATTTTTCTGTCATACACAAATCATGTTTATTCCAGAAAACTTCGATGTCAATTAAATCCAAAAAATATACTGTTACTCCCGTTATATATTTAATTCCATAAATATTCTTGCATTCCCAAATAATTATAGTCATTGAAAAGCATGCAGACGTCCTCTATCGTAATCTGTTGTTTAATGTGGTACAATATGGCTTTAAGCAGAGATTCATTGGAGAAACTTAATGCGCCATTAGTGGAAGATCACAACTTGCAATTTATTTTTTATTGAAGATTAACATTGATATCTTGATATACCTATGCTTTTTGATATTTATTTCATTCTATTATATTTCGATAATGCCGAAAGCATTCCTGAAATCATGCAAAAAACAACGAAACAACAAAACACAGTAGTATGGGGTAACTCGACTCGCAAGTTGCCATATTGTTCGCGAACACGCTTCCAATGTGTTAATAGAGCGATTAGTGTGATGAGCCCAGCAACAATTATATGAACTCGGACCACCCTTGCCTACTCTTGGCATCATCGCATTATTTAAATATTTTCCCAATACAATTTTCTATTTAATATACATATGAATATATGAATCTTCCATAATGGCGAATAAATGGAAATTCGGTGGAAACATTATTGCCATCACAATACTCATATTCAATTTTAACCTGAAATCATGAAATTGAATCCAAGGGTTCGCACATAGGTCTTTTACATAATTTTAATATTCTTTCAATGTAATTTTTGGGTTCGATCATAATTTTATTCATTTTGATTATTGATTTCGATAAGGTTCGTCCCGTCGATTGCCTGACATCGTTTTATTTAGGAACTAGCTATATCCAGTGTACTGAATTCACAATATTCGTGGTAAAAATTCAAAACTCGTGAGATATTGACTCAGTTAAAATCTATATCAAGGCGTTGAAAAAATTGTAGGAAATAATCCTCACTGAAAATAAAAAAAGTAGGACTTTGAGGTGACTTGAACTCGGAAGATACCAGATCGCTTGCAAGCACGCTACCATTGTGCCAATTAAGCGAATAGTGTGAGAAGTCCAGCAGCAATTATATGAACTCGGACCACACTTGCCTACACGCGGCATTGTCGTATAGGTCTCTTACATAATTTTAATATTTTTTCAATGTAATTTTTGGGTTCGATCATAATTTTATTCAGTTTGATTATTGATTTCGATAACGTTCGTCCCGTCGATTGCCCGACATCGTTCTATTTAGAAACTAGCTATATTCAATGTACTAAATTCACAGTATTCGTGGTGGAAATTCAAAATTCGTGAGATGTTGACTCACTTAAAATCTATATCAAGGCATTAAAAAAATTGTGGAAAATAATTCGCACATTGAAAAAATAATGTCTGCATTTTTGTAATATTCCATGTAGAAAAATTTGGAAATTGTGGAAATAAAAAAAGTAGGACTTTGAGGTGATTTGAACTCGGATGATACCAGATCGCTTGCAAGCACGCTACCATTGTGCCAATAGAGTGAATAGTATGAGAAGTCCAGCAGCAATTATATGAACTCGGACTACATTTGCCTACACATGGCATCATCGCATTATTTAAATATTTTCCCAATACAATTTTCTATTTTATATACATATGAATATATGAATCTTTCATAAGGGCGAATAAATGAAAATTCGATGGAAACATTATTTCCATCTCAATACTCATATTCAATTTTAACCTGAAATCATGAAATCGAATTCAAGGGTTCGCACATACCCTTAGGTAGATGTAGCGACATAGCTTCGTTCATCTTCGGCCGAATTCGGTAAGAACAGAGATATGGATAGTATTTCTGCCCTCTTCTATTAACCGAACCACGAGCCGAAGTGCGGGGCTCACACCAACACGGCCTGTGCTTGTGTGCGGCACCCCCTCCACTCATGTATATTTTAGTCTCCGAGGCGGCTGACGCCCACATTTTAAAAATGCATGCTTAACTATTACTATATATTTCGTTGACCAATCAGAAAGTGGGTCCGATTGGCTCGACCAATCAGAAAGTGGGTCCAGTTCGAGGCTTGTCCGATAAGGTAGCGCCACTTCGATTCAGTCAAAAATGCGTCAAGTTTTAGCCGGGCGTTGGCAATCTCTCTACTCATCTCTGTCCGAACTACATAACTGTTTCCAGTCTAATGTGAAATAGCGGATAGGAAATAGAAATCATAATAATAAAGAATAATATACGGAATTTATAAAATTTTTTGGAGGTTAGAAAAATATACAGTCGCGAATATGGAACGCGAAGGTAATGATCCGGGAGATTAGAATTTAGTCTAAGCATTTGAAATTTGTTGAAAATTAATGCTAGATATATTTTTTTTTTTATAGAAATTTGTCGATTTTTCGACCAAATTATGAAAAATGAAAGGGAAGTTTCAGCTGGAATGGCTGCAATACGAACACTCATGAAGGTTTTGGAACATTCAAAGTGTAATTTTTGGATTATATACATATATGTGTATATTGATATTGTTCGTTTAATTTTATACCGATAATATTTTACAGCGGAAACGGTGCAGGAACTTAAATCTTGTTTGGAGAATGGCATAGATGCAATGAGATCTATGGACCATCCAGTGACATCAATTGCATCTGGTTCAGAACTTTTTCTCAGATTTATTACCCTTGCAACATTGGATACTTCAGTGAGAAACTTTAATAATGTATTTTTACGAAGTATATTTTTTGCTTCTCATCATACAATGATTCAAATCATTTGGAATTTTTATGTTCTTCATTATCGTAAACTCATGGAGATATAATAATCAGGAGTATTGCTGGCTTAAATTTATTCCCACCTACTTTATACAATTTTCTTTCTCAATGAATAATGGATTCATTTTCAGTCTTTCGCAGAGTGTAAAGGAATTATGTTGCATAGAGGTAAATTATTTTATGAACAACTAGTTGCGGCTCGTGGAAAAATTGCTAAATTGGCCTACAATTTTATCACTGATGGATGTGTAAGTACTTGAAATAATCAATGCGGAATAATTTATATATAATTTTTTTTTTTTTATGGTCAACGATAGTACTTGTAAACATGATTACTATTTGCGTTTATTATCCGTAGAGAATTCTGACGCATTCAAGATCGAGGGTAGTGTTATTAGCAATGGAACAGGCAGTCGCAAATAACAAAATATTCCATGTTTATGTTACACATTCGGCCCCAAATGACAGTGGGTATGGTTGGGTATTTACTTACTATTCTTAATGCCTGAATGACAATCATTGTATTTACAATATTTTAACATACCCCGAGAATAAAATTCTAGAAACTAGGCCGTACCAGTTACATACACACTTAGGTCTATTTCCTTAAATTGTTTTCAAATTATTTTCCGTCTCACGAACTATCAGAACTGATGTAATGATGTATGTATTCAATTATCCAATGATTTATAACTGTCAATCTTTTTTTGAGCAGGAAAGAAATGTATGAAAATTTAAAAGAAATGGGAGTGTCTTGCACACTGATTCTTGACTCTGCCATGGGCTACGTGTTGGAACAAGTAGATATGGTAATGGTTGGTGCAGAAGGTGTAACTGAAAGTGGTGGAGTAATAAATAAAATTGGCACTTATACATTGGCAATGTGTGCTAAAGAAATCAAAAAGCCTTTTTACGTATTGACTGAGAGCTTTAAATTTTCAAGAATTTATCCATTAAATCAAATTGACCTTCCAGATGAATTTAAAGTAAGTCAATGAATAGAAAAGAAAAAAAGAAGAAATATTTAATCTTATATAAAATATTTTATTACTAAAATTCATATTCTATATTTTTAAAATTGCAGTATACAACAAGCACGAGAGAAAAAAAATTACAGAGTGAACATCCATTAGTTGATTACACTCCACCGCATTATATCAATTTATTATTTACAGATTTGGGAATTATGACACCATCAGCAGTAAGCGATGAACTTATAAATCTTTATTTATAGATATTGTAACAGAATAAAATATTTTTAAACATTTAAACTGAAAACCAGATTTTATTAATACATTGAAACAAAAGATGAATAATATTTTACGGGGAATTATCATACTGTACTGTATTTTAGAAGAAGAATATCATTGCACAGTGCATTAAGGTTAACAAGGCTAGATAATATGCATTTAGTAGCTGCCAATAGAATAATACAATATACTTTTACATAACACATGATACAATGAACGTAAATATAGACAACATCATTAAAATATATATCTTTTCGTATATGTATATATATATGTATATATATAAAAAAAAAAAAGAAAGAATAGAAATGAACCGGTATAAATTACTATTGATTGAAATATATCATTCGTCAACACTTCGAGAGAAGGAGGAAACTTACTTCGACATAAGTGAAAATATAATGAACAGCAAGATAGAACGAAACATAAAAAAAGTCGTGTGCAAATACATTTGTCGTTGATAATGGTTATAAGCTTGAAATTATTTTTACAAATAAAGCTGTGTGTAATTACAAATTGCACATGAATATCAGTGACTAATTGGCAAATAACAAACATAATAATATTACAATATCCAAAACTATTTCGGCAAAATTAATTTTCCATCCAATTGCCTTTGATTATCTTGAATTCAATTAATTTCAAATAATCGTCATGATGAATTTACATTTAATATTTTATTTTACAAAATTTTAGAGAAAATTCGAAAGAATATGTTAGCAAATAATTTTTTTATTAATATTTATACGATTTTGACTTGGCTATACGTTTGACAGAGTCTCTCAACAGCAGTATGGATTTGGTCAAAATGCGGTCTCTTTTCAGGTTCATATTCCCAACAGCGTAACATCAATCCATAAACTTCTTCTGGCGTTTCTTCAGGTGCAGGTAATCGATAACCTTCACAAAGAATAAATAAATATAAATACAAATTCATTTGTAATGTTTCACAGAAATTTATTTATACTGATGACACTTCAATGATTCATACCTGCGTCTATTTTTTCTCTTGCTTGTGAGTTTGACATTCCACTATAAGGATTTCCGCCTTTGGAAAATATTTCCCACATCAATACTCCATAACTCCAAACATCACATAGTGTAGTATATTTTCCAAAATTTAATGCTTCTGGTGCTGTCCACTTTATTGGAATTTGTTTCATACCATCAGATACAATATATTCTTCCTCTTCACGTGACATTCCAAAATCGGATATTTTCACCGTTGAATCAAAACCAACAAGACAATTTCGGGCAGCTAAATCTCGATGAATACAAAATTTTGATTCCAAATAACTCATACCTGCGGCTGCGTCTTTACACATACATATTAATTCTCCTTGTGTTATTGTTCCGGCATTTTTTCGTAAGTAAGTTAATAGTGATCCGCCAGGTACTAATTCCATTACAATCATTATTGGTTGCTTTTGTACACAAATTCCAATAAGTTTTACAATGTTTGGATGATCATATTGTTTCAATATACGACCTTCTTGCAAAAATTTTCTTTTCTGTTCATCAGGTAATGTTACTTTACACGTTTTTACGGCCACTTCAGTTTGACAAGATCTCAATTGGGCTTTGTAGACATCACCAAAGTTACCCTGGATACATTAAAAAATAATATATATATTTTTTATTTAATTCAAAAATAAAATAAAATATTCTTTCACTAAATACATACACGTCCTATTTTTTCTAACAAAATTACGTCATCGTTATTGAGTTCCCATCGTTCGCGGAAAATTGGTGTTTTGAGAATTGCACCTGACCGACTAGTCACTGGTAAACCAGATTTCCATTGATGCATTATTAATTCAGGAATTGATGGAAAAGTCGGGCCTTCAAATCGAAAATGGTTCTGTAATGCAAATAAAAAATAAAGACAATTATAATTTTTCCTGAGAGATTGATTTTATAAATAATATACTTATATAAGGTATCCCATTAATAAAATAAATTTGATCTTGATGGAAATCAAGACTCGTAAGTAATTCAACAGTAAAATAAAGAGAAAAATTTGATGTTTTTTATATTTTACATAAATATTCTTATTCTCTCGAAGTGACCATTTGAATGATAAAATTAACATTAATATTCATTTTATACCCGTACCAATAAGAATGAAGTGATCGAATGACGAACAGGAAAAAAAATAAAAATATAAATACTTTGTTTGCATATACAATACGTGTGAGAGTCTACAATAAAAATTGTACGACACGAGCACAGTTTGAATATAAATTTTTCATGGAATACTTGATATATAAATATTGCATTCAATCACCTCTGGAGTTGTTTGCACGATAAAGTGTTTGTGACCGTCCCAACAAACTGAGAGAACGATTTGGCATTCGTCATTTCGCATTGTTTCACGTACCAAAAAATCGCCTTCTACAACAAGTAATCTTACAACTTCTTCTCGTGGTAATACACCGTGGAACCATTCTTCTTCCATCAAATCTCCACTTCCTTTTTGGTTATTTGTCAAACTGTTGATTCTACACGGCACCTATATCAATAACAATATCAGCAATCAATTCGGGATGAATGATGAAAATTTTTGAGAAGCATGCTACATTCAAAAAAAAAAATCAAAGGGGGAATAAAATAATAATAATATATACTTTAGATTAATTCACACTCGTTTTCATACAGTGTGATAAATATTCGAATGAACAAGCGATTCATATTCAGCAAAAATATGATAGGAAACAATAAATAAATGTTTTTTTTTTTTTTTTTTCAACATTTCATCACTCAGACAATCGTGCAATGATTTAACATACTGCCGGTGGATCGCGTAATGGTTTGGGCTTCGATCCCACGCTGTTTGCGCGAATAACGCCATTTTTACCGTCATTCATTGACGGTAACGACTTGAAAGGGCTCTTTATTATTGTCATAAATCGTTGATTTCGTCTCAATGTAAACATACCAGTATCAGCAACTGTATTTCTCTGCAAGGTTCAACGTTATCCTCGAATCTAATGTCTTGTAAATAATCCTGACGTGAAGAAAATCACCGACGATTGAGGATAATTTGTTCATTAATTTAATAATATCTACCTTAAGTGTTGGTGGTGGCTCAGCAAATGGTCCTTCCATTGACAAATCACATCCTGATGGCAATTCTTCACATCCTAATTCATTTAATGCACCTCGTATCACTTCTGCTTGTCGTTGTAATTTTTTTTCCTGACATCTTAATCGTAACTCTTCTCTCTCACGTGTATAATCCATTACCGACATCCTACTGATAACCATCGTCCAATTTTATTGTCAATAGATTATATAACTTTTTTGTTTTTTGCTTAATAAAAATAGAAAGATAGAATTACGTTCTATATTTCTTCAATACCTGGGATCGCAATTGTTTTCAGTAGTTAACTGCATTGTTTGTCGACTCTGTTGAGTGGTTTTCAAAGAATTTTCAAGCTCATTTAAACGACTACGGAGCCAATCTATTGTTAAATTGTCCACTGTTAATTTATATGGCAACAACTTTCCCGATGTATCGTCAACTAAATTTTCATCAAATGTAAGTCGTAATGGTGATGCTGGTCGAGCTCTGTGTATTAATACAAATGTAAATTATTCAAGATGAATATTAATATCAAAGAATTATTGATATAAATTGTTTGGCGAATTAGGGAACAGAGGTGAGAGTGAAGAAAGATAAGAATTTTGTAACATATGTACCGATGTTTTCCAATAAAATCTTTGTATTCCTCGAGCGGTTTTATTGCATCAACAGCTGCTTGCATTCGTGCGTGAATTTCCAGGAATTTTTCCGACGTAAAGTCTGAATATTTGACAGTATCCTGAAGTATACGTTTCCTATGACAGTTATTGATAGAAATATAATTTAGTTAGTTACAATTTTTGGAAAATATTGCTTCATTTCTGTTCTTTTACCAGGCTATTATAAATTCTTGATGAATAGCTTGCTGTCTGCGAAGTAGACTTGGCAAATAATAAGTTCTCAAATCATGTTCACATTCTGCTACAGCATCGAGTAATAGAACGTATTCGTTGTGGGTGAGATGAAGTTTACGACAGGCTTTTTGATATTTTTCTCTCACATCATCGAGTTTTCTTCCACCTCTTCCCGCTATTATGAACAGAATTAATTTGAATATATATATATTGTATATCATGCAGCGCAAATCAAAGAAGCAAAAGAAGTATTTTTAATTTTATTCTGACAGTAATATCCTTACACTTGACGTAGTGTTCTTCAAATTTTGACCTCGCTACTTTATACATCTCTAAACTTTTTTGGTACTCCGTCTTCTTCCTAGCCACATCGTCTGTTAACTGAAACAATTATTGATATTATTAATGTATTTGAAATTATTTCATATATAGAGATAAATTGATGTGAATATTTGGCATAGAGCATGTGGTAAACAAAATGGTTTATCCGGAGATTTGTCAAACTGAGCTGAATCAATGAATAAAGTAGCGTGTTATTCCCCATTCAATGACGTTATGTACAAGCTAGAACTTTGCGGTTTCATATCATCTTGTTTATTTACACAATCTCTTGATTCCAAATGTTTCTATTCAATCGGTATTTCAATTCTTTTTATGAGTAATGAAGAATTGATAGCACGAAGAAAAATACTACTCACTAATAAATTCACAAAATTAAGCAAAACAGAAGGAATGAGATATTTGATACAGAAAAATGTCGGAGAACTTGGGTATAACCGATTTTGCATTGCAACTTCCTGAACGGAAGTACACATATATTCCATCATTATTTCCCGGATACCCACAAAAAGTACTGATACTATATTGTGTGAAAAATATTCACAAGAATTAATGTCAACTCAAGATATTGTTTGGAAAAATATTTTTATCAATATAATAAATCATAGTAAAATCAACCTGTTGAAATTGATTATTGAGCCACGTTTGTTCTTCTTGATACAATTTTCTGGCTCTTCTTCTTTCAGAATAAAGTGCACCAATATGTTCAACAACAGCAGTCTCCATCGAATCTGCTTGCTGTTTAATGTGTTTTGCTGTTTGATCAATTGAATCCATGATATCTCGCCAGCCCTGTAAAAATGATGAAATAACAGTGAAATGAGTGATAAAAATACTACAGCGGTTACTAGGAAGCCCCATTACCTGTGTGATTAGGCTGCCAACCAGGTCAGCATCACGCTCTACCTTCTTTCCTTGAAGACTCAAAGACGAAATGGTCGATGCGTATTCACGATCAGATTTAACTTTAGTCGTTAAACATCTTCTCATTGTATCAAGAAGTTTTATTTCAGCATCTTGTCTTCCAAGCAATGCTTCATGAGCAGCTTGCCCTTGAAGACTCGTTGAGAATCCCATACCTCTACTTTATGATTAATTCAATTGATAATCAAGTTATTTCCGTTCTGATTGTAAAAAATGTGAATTTAATCTGTTTTAACTCATGCCTATAAGTCTTGCAGTCTTCAAACTGACGTGAGCACTTTAAATAGGTAACAATCTCCGACGACAATGAGAGCCAAAATATTTCATTTCATATTGTCGTCAACTGTTCATTTATTCACATTACTATTTAAGACATTTGGTGAACGTTTATTTTACCTTGAAAATTTCAAATAGTCACATATTTATTTACATTCATGTGTATCCGGAACGTTAACGGATTTACATTAAAATTGCACCCACCTTCTGGAAATACCGCCACAAGTCACACCGGATTTACAGATATGCAATACTGAGTGAAAGTACGAATAAAGAGCTCTTGACAATTATTTATGTGTGCGTGCTGCTATCTGTTTATAGATATTTCAGGTGCAATTCTTAGAAAGAATAACAAGCATACACCATCCATATTTAGGTCAAGAAAGTTTCTACCATTGTAACGCGGTCGGTAAAACAGATGTGATAGGAAAGAAACACGATATCTGTTTCTCTTCCGTTATTGTACTGTGATACTGTTGTTTTATCATAATGAAAGTATTTTATTCCTTCGTTAATCAATTGAAGAAAACCGCCGGGTATTTGAGAGAGAAATTTTCTTCGACTTCGCCCACCATTTTGAATTATTGAATGAACGTTAAAAAGTGTTTTGAGTATATGTAATCATGTAACTGGATTATGTAGTAGGGATCGAATTACTATTTCAATAATAAATCAATTTTTTCAGTAAATTAACCGACCAATTAACCGGTCAACTTCTCATTAATATTTTTTAATCTATCTACATTACCTACAGAGTTCAAAATTCAACCAATAACTAGTAGTTAAATATAACGACCGAAAGATGGCGCCTCGATTCTCTTCAACCGTTAATAATTCTATCAAAAATGTTTCCAACTCTCGACACTGTCGATTCTCTTCAACTCAACTCTCGACTTTCGGGTAGGGCAGTCATTCGCCGACAATCAAACGAGAATATACTGGAGTAAAGTACACACAACGACGGCATAATAAACGATTGTATACGAGGGAAAAAAAAAAAAATCAAATAAGATTGAAACGAACGAATAAGTAAATTCATCAGTGAAGGAAAAAGTGCTTGAGTGTAATGAGTGATAAAAGATAGTGACAACGATCAGTGCTATTTGAAAGGTTAAAATACCATACCTACTATATATTTACAAAAAAAAAAAAAAAAAGATAGAACTAAGGGAAGAATTTTTATTACCCTGTTGCCCGGGGTTTTCCCATTTTATCTCTGCCAAATGGAACACATTTATTTTGTCCAAATAAATTCTTTATCTTCATCAAAAATAAATGATTAACATGAATTTGATGAAAATGTCGAATTTTATATTTGTCAGTTATCAATTCTGTAATGTATATTAGCTCACTTACATATATAGATATGGCTCACGGGACTGCAGAGGCCGGGAACAAAACGGGGTGAAGAAGGGCGAAGAGAGAGCAAACTCTAAAATCGATCGGGAGGTGCGCGATTGTTGTCTTGATCTGGTGTTACCGTTTTTTTTTTTTTTTTTGCTGGTTTATATCTGCTTTAATTTATTTTTTGTTAAATTTCAGGATTATTATTATTTTTGATATGATGAGGATGAAGGAGGATATATTTATGGTCTTTATTCTCTCATCTCAAATTCACTTTGTAATTGTAAAGAAGTCGTGGAATTACATTGAGGAGATTGATGTTTGATATTCTGCATCTTGAGGTGTATTTTAATATACTTAGTAGTCTTAGTTGGAATATTTCAGTGATTCAATTGGAGAAATATAGATTTTTTTGTTTAGGGTAATATGGAAATTAGAATTGGGGAATGTGATAGGAAATGGAGGAACTGTGAATAGTAAGTAGGTGTAGAAGTATGATGGATGATGGGTAATGATTGATGGAGGATATATTACATATTTTATTTGTTCCTGAAATTTTAGAAATATTGAGAATAATTTTATTGTACACATAATAACTGGTACAATAATTTGATACGTTAGAAATTAATAGATAGTTTTTTTATGGTATGTCCAATTATTTGTACTCTCATTTCTCGCTATACTTTTTCCTTCAAGCTTTTTTTGTCAACATGATTCGAGTGTAGTACCACCCCTTCATTCAAAAGAGTAATGAGATAAATAAAAATAATTTATTATTGATATTCTTCACAATTTTGTTGTTGATAAATTATCATCTAAAAAGATTCATCAACTGTTTTATCATATGAATTAAAGAGCGTATATATATTCTTCTATTTAAAATCAAAATTATGCATTTCTGCAATGCAATATAATTTTATGCGATTGTGAATTACACAATTCAAAGAATCGTTTGGAACTCGTTCTGGAATTATAAAGTAGATTTACAATCGAACATTGCAGTCTCTCTCCCGCGATGCAGTTCCTCTATATGTATAATCGCTCAAGGCCTCAACTCTTCGCCAATGTATTTTAAGCGAAGTTTCATTTTCGTAACAGTTTCAATATACGCATAAATGTTAATGTATATATATATATATATACTTGCATAGTATGCAACTCGTCGAGTCATTGGTTTTGAAGTCATAAATTTTTTTTTCCCCTTCTTACTGTTTCACTTCTGCTCCCCTCATCTCATCATTATCTCACCCTTGACCTATACTGAATTTCCTGAGCTTTTATATATATATATATACATAATGGGGAATAGAGCAGGAACAGTTAATCAATAAAGACACATTTACACAACTCAGATGCATAAACTTTTGGTGAAATTGTAAATAACTAGTTTTTTATAATTAATTTATATTTTTCAAATCTATTTGATATGTTAGTATTAATATTGGTCAGGTTTAAATATGTAGGTTTAAATGAGCTTCAATATGTTTTGACAATGATAAATGTAGGTTCGTGAGATTTATTGACAATTATATTTGAACGTAAAAGTCATCGAAATCAATGGAAATAATATTTATGTATTATCACGATTTTTTGAGAATTAATTTTTGTTTCTTATGAATGTGGATATATTGACACTGACAATTTTTAACATTAATTGTATATAAATAATGTAGAGGAATGATGTTGGAAAAAAAGATTATCGAATGTGATATGAATTATTGAGAATAAATATGGTAAAAAACATAAATATAAAAGGCACTTTTGTATGGATTTTCATCAGTTTTTTATCGGAAAATATAAAAAGAGGGTAGAAATCATATGTTATATATTGTAAGTTAATCTGCAAAAGCCTTGGTGATGCAGAAAAAAATATTCGGATTAATTGATCGCGAATAAAAAAAGTAGATGAAAATGAAATTATATTTTATCAACTCAGATAGTTCATATTAAATCATAGTATATTTCAATACAAGCTTGAAATGTCTCAGAAAATAGTTCACAGAGAAAATTCAACTCAATCATATATCGTTGGTTTCTCAGAAAAGATTCCCAGAAATTAACCTCGTTTCAAAATATCTAGAGCAAGAATTGGCCTCAAGGGATAATAAAATACTAACAGTGAAAAAAAATTTTAACACAAAAATTAATTGAAACATAGAGAAAATCATTTGAAAATGTAGATGGTCCCTCTGCATAACATCACAACGTTTCCTTCAACATTTCTACTTTTTCATTTATTTCATTTATTCACGCAAACATTTGAATTCATAATTTTTTTTATTTCTCCTCGGTCGTTATCTCGTTTCCCCTCAGGTAATTGTTGGAACCAACAGTTCTTGTACAATATAAATGCAAATTTGTCTATACTCAGTGAAACTTTACTTCACTATACTATAAAGAATTGATATATAAACTAAAATGATAAATAAATAATTATTATTTTCCAGGTGATGCCAACTTGATGAGAGTACATGGAGACGTCTTCTAGATAATCAAGAAATAATATAAAACAAGTGGATTAATATATTGAGAAATAAAATTGCCAATTTAATTTCATTGAACGAGAACGTGAAGAGAGTATAATAAAGGAGTTATTATCACTAGTAACACGACGACGAAGACGAGCGTTTCGCGCTGGAGGGGTGGGTGGTAAAGGAATTGCCATTGAGTCTGGGAGATTTTCTCAAAGGTGGGCGGAAATAAAACCGTAGGATGACGGGCGTTGAAGAAGGAAAAGGTGGCGGAGGTGGCGGCCACGATCTTAGCGCCACTGATAATGGTGTACAGCATCAAAACGGCACCACGGAAAAAGCGCCTGTTGTTGCAGGAACCAACATGGAGACTCTTCCACGTCCTGGCAAACAAGTGAGTGATATTTTAGATAATCATCACAGTCTTTTAGGTATATCCAAGGAAAAAATAGATGTTTATTTTTCCAAGAATGTTTATCAGTAAAAACATTCTTGTAATTGATTATAAAAATTTTGCAAATACGTTTCATGATGAGTCAGTTGAAACAATTTGATGGCAAAATTTAATAGTATGACGCATACAATTTATTTCGTTGAACTTGAGATATATATTTATCTTCATGTCATGAATAATTTGCAGAGAAATTGTCTGGTACAAAAGAATTAACGAGAAAAATTCTTATTCAGTCAGAGTGCAATAGACAGGTTTAATCAATTTTGAATTCATTTCGAATTGAGGTTTAGTGACGCAAATGAGTTAAATTGATCCAATATTATCCGTAATTTTAGATCGAATCGTTAATCCATTAAGAAATTGCCTATCATTATATTGTTTTCATCGATAAATGAATCGCAGTTAGTATACGTTGGTTACTTCATTGTATTTCGTTCTCTATAGATAATTAATTGTTGATAACGCTTGATCAATTTATTACAAAGACACTATTGCAAATTAAATTGAGTTTTTAGTTCAGTCGAACTGACTCAATGACAATCTTTATCCCGAATGGTTACGTCTCAAGAGAAACAAATAACATTTGTTTTGTTACTTTAGAAGTAAGGTTAAAAGGAAAAGATTGTCAATATTGCGAATATAATATTCTACTATTGTCCATAGTAAAATTGCGACAAGTACGAGTGAAACGTTATTACTCTGTTGCGTGATTTTTTTTTCACAATGTTGAATGTAATAACAATTAGTTGCAACGTTCATGTAGCAGATCGTTACAATGGTACATAGGAAAAATGATATAATTTACGAATTAAATATTCGTATAAAAATTCTTCCATGTAATTGTTATTGATGTAACGATCAATTTTCGATACTTCAGTTCTCTTTATTATGAATTTCATTTCATTCTTGATGAAACATAATTTTGAAATCTTGACACCATTAATAATATATAAGAAAAATAGTCTAAATTAATTTGTATCGTTGATTCAGTTAAATTTTCTATCTTATTTTTCGTTCCTTTCATTTTTGTTTGTTTGTTTGTTTTATCATCAATTATTCTAATTTTATTGCATCAAATGTTATTGATAACATTGAATAACCAATTCGTATATATATATATATATATTTACTATTTATATTTACATATTTAAATTGAAGATACTGTGGTATTTAAACGCATGTTTTAGAGATGACGAGAGTTTTGTGAAAGGAAAAAAAATTGCGTGTGTGTTTTTTTATGTATATATGTGTATGTGTATATACTTGTTTTGTAATTGCGTGTCATATACACTACGTGCTAGCGTATCAATATTAATCGTACGCAAAGTGGAGTGGAACAGCTGTATTTCTCACGACAAACCGCATGATATACTATTGTGAGTATAAGTGTGGCAAGAATGAAGTCTGGGGATAGAATACAAACAAAAATATAAATTTAAATATCAAAAGACTATCAACGGTGAAATAGTAGAAGACGAATATATATTTGTTAGATGACATCTGCTAATTCGTTAGTCCAGGTACTTGCATCGTTAATTTTTATATACATGACGTATTATTTTTTTCTGATTCCATTCACCGTTTTTTTATTATTCATATTTTACTTTCAATTGTTGAGCCACTGTAATACATTTTGTTTGTTTCGTACTTTATCTGATGTTTTTTTTTGTTTTGGGTTTACACTTCAGTATGTAATTAAAAAAGATTTCAATGTTGTGACTAATGTACAAAGCATATTGATGAACTTTCTGGTTTAATGAACGTGTCGGTGAATGCCTAATGTAGAGGACAAAAGAAAAGATAGAACAAAAAATAGAAAAAAAAAGAGTGAGAGAAGGAAATGCCGACAGAAAAATAAAAAGTACGTGCAGTGGATGCTTCATTTAGAATCCAGTTACGCTCCCTTTCTCCTTTATTTCCACTGAATACATAGTAATTTTATTCTTAACTCATTCGAAGTACCATTGCGTAGAAAAGGAAGCAATTATATAGAGTAGATTATACACGCGAGATTAGTTCACATTTGTTATTTTATTTTTCACATTTTCCCCTATATATATATATCACTTATATCTAAATTTATTTTGTCTTATGTTATAATTTATTCATTATATGATTAGAACTAATTGATTAATTATTCCACGTTAACGTTTATGCCGATTAAATTCATCCAACGCACATACCAAAGAGTAACATTCTACATCCCCTCGTACACTTGTATCTCATCTCGTGTCAAGAGTGTTAATACCCTTCTCGAGACCCGCTCTTACTACCCACATGTACTCAAGGACTTTGACACTTTAAAGAAAAAAAAAAAGAAAGAGAAACAGAACAAATTGAGTTGACGTTACGGGGTGTCAATACTTTTTTAATTTTTTCCGTGAAATAATATTTTATAAAAATATTTTCAATGATATATTTTTACTTATTTAATTGTCATTTTCGTGTCAATGAACAAAGTTAATGGTAAATATGGACAAATATTTTAAAAGACGCGAATCAATCGTAAAGTCTTTACAAAATGTATTGTATAAATTAGAAAATATTATCTTACATCAAATTCTATCAATTTTATCATCATTCAGTCAATATATATTAAATAAATATCATATCATGTAGTAAATATACTGTAAATATTAATTTATATATTAGATAACGAAATAGTCAGTCAAGTTCAAGTATTATTAAATACTCTATTACCACTATGAAAATTATTCTATTTGAATATTTTTCTACATGGCTTGCGTAACTTACACGAACACAGTACTTAATATGTCGGCATTTCAATGTTTTTATTAATGAATGTAATTTTTATCCTGACTTTCATTATACCTTCACGCGTATAAACAAGATCATCACTCTTCACGCATTGTGCATAATATATTCGTCGACATTTTATTCATGTCTGGGGAAGAGAAAAAAAAAGTTTCACTGTATTCCCTCCTACCTTAGTGACTATGAATATATGCAAGTCTAGTCTCTTCTCATATATACACACACTATATCTACTACTACCTTTCTCCTCTCATCTGCACTTCATTCCTCTTCCGCATGGCATGCGTGTGTATAAAGCGCCAAGGTTTGTTGAACTCAACTGCTTATTATTTTCGCTTCAGACTAGTAGTCATCTTCTAAGATGAAAAAGAGTGAAAAGACCTTGGAAAAAAAACAAAAAAAAAACGGAGAGGTCTTTGAAGTAAACAGTGTGGTAGTAAAAGCCACCCTGAAATTTAACAAAGAGATTGTGCGAGCACCCGTTTGCGTTTAAAACGTTGATGCAATTTTTCGCTTCCCCTATTCACTCGATACTTCTCACAGAGTATATACAAATGACGCTTTTCTTCTCCCCTATTGATGTCTGGGGGAAATAACTGACATGGCCAACAACCCTCACAAAATTATCCACACTTTGTGTTTGTATGTTCTATATTATATTTCCAAAATTTTGTTGATGACTGTGCACGTCACAGTTGGTGTAGATAGAAAGAAAAATTTTCCTATACAATTTTTGTTTCATGAATTGTATAATTTATTTTTTATGTATTGAATCGTTTATTACAAAATGAAATATGGTTTATTTTTAAATAGTTATTATTGATTAATAATGAGATAATATATTTTAATTTGTTAGAGTACATTTAGGTATGAGTTATATCGAAAAATAAATACACACAGTTATGTGATTTGTATATGTATGTACATTTGAACATATGATTGCAATAATTAAATTCACTGGAGGAGAATGATCCCTGTGTATATATCTGATATATAATACGTATATACTGTGGGGTTTCGGGTGCGTTTTCACGCAATGAGATTTGACAGTCATCGCAACCATAGTGTGAAATTTGAGACGTTTGTTTTCGTGATGGTGAAGCAACGTCTGTTGGTGTAGTGTTAATAACAGTGATCGAAAAACTTTCGATGATACATATACGAGAGCGTCTATTTAGTTTACAGGAATAACGTTTTATTTTTCTTTTATTTATTAATGAAGGTAGAATAATGTTTAGCAAAAGTTAGACATGTTACATTTTGCTGAATTGATTTATTTAAATATGTACATTTTTTATTATGTTATTTTTTGAATGAATAAGTTTCATTAGGTTTCTTTAGTTGATTTTTCAGTTTTGTCAGCAATAAAATCTTGTGGAAAATTATATCGATAAATGTTTCTTCAAATGCAATCTTTGTGATGTTTATTTTAATTTTTTTCGTTTGTATATTGTATTGTGATTTATAGAAAATTGATTATTTAATAATTATATACAATAATATCATTTTTCTCTTCCGCATTAATATTGCATGCGTTTTGAATCGGGGTCGATTAACAATACGTTGCATAACGGACTATATACTTCAATGACAATCAACCTCTACTCGGTCTGACTCCTGTATTACGTTCGTGGCGTCAATGAGTTCATGTGCATTTTACATATATAATACAAATGATCACGATCTCACGCGATCACTATTGTTCTATAATTTTAATCTATTATTTTGTAATTCTATACAAAGAAAACACAAACTGTCAAGATATGTATGAAAAATATTTTATCCAATACATATTTTTATATAGTTTAGTTTGATATTCTCGAAAGAGTTTATGAAAAATTTTTCATGTCTACTATGTTTATTAATAGTTTATTATATTGTATAAATTATGAATTGCTTTCATAAAATCAATGTAATAATTTACATGTTCAAAATTTAACTTGAAGATCATTGGACTTTTATTTACAAATTATATCTACGAATTTATCAATTACAATTACACTTTTTAATTCAATATAATATAAATCCATATTGTTTGGCTTTAATGCGATAATAGTGTTACATTCCACATATATAATAAATAATGTATTAACCTTCCACTGCCCTCTGAGGTTTCTGAGACCTCAACGACAAAACTTTTTACGTTTATTTCTGTAATTTATATTTCTTTGTACTTATTTTTCGGTAATTATTTATTCTCTACAATGCACTATGACGGTACACTATTTAAACTATTAAAAATAATTAATTAACAAACGGTATTAAATGCAACATAAATATTCATTCATTATCAATATAAAAAATTTAATTATTCTCAACAATAATCAATTTGAATACAAATTTTGGGTGGATGTCGTTTACCTAGAATTTTTTTCAACTGTCGTGCGTATTCACATTGAAGTTATATAAAATGCATATGCGGGAACAAATTGCTTATACGTGAGCAGACACGAATATCGATCATGTTCTCTACATCAGTATATATTTATAGGTTGGCGCCCATGTAACTTTATGAGAAAAAAAAAAAATACTGTTCTTCTATTTACCTTTACGCCAAATTATCGATTACCCATTTTAGAACTCATCAACGACTCTGATCAGCTTATTTTATCAAGAAGAATGGGAACAAAAAAAAAAGTGAACCAAGATAGATTTATTTTATTTTGACATGAAACTTCACAGACACTAAGCTCTTAAGGTTCTTTGACCTTTTCTGATGGTCAAATGAATTAGATTGAAATGATAATTATAACCTTTTAAAGTACTTGTTTGTGTCCACTATGATATAAATCTCTTGGACGAAATTTCAAGTTTTGGTAGTAGATAAAATTAGGACCATGAAAGATGATGAGGGGGGAAAAGAGAATACAATTTCCGGGGACCAGCATAGTTACAGTTGTCCGGTCATTAAATGTCATGATGATGGAAAAAAGATTTATGAACGAGATAAGAAAAAAAAAGAGGGAACGCCTTTTTGTCTTTTTCTCATAAAGGATAGTGTGTAGTATTACAAAAAGAAATTTATATATTATTTTATTATGCATTGTGTCCATATATAGTCCGGTGGTCTGTTCATTTCTCAGGGTATATATGCTTCATCACTCTTGATCATCGAATTAAATTTGTTCACTGTGCATTTCTCTTTCAATCTAAAGGGAAACAAGACTCATCATAGTAAGATAAAAATGAAGAATCATCATCAATCGTTTTATTTTGATATACATGATGACTTTGGAGGTTTTATTTTTATATATAATATAAATAGTTGTTTGTGGGTAGTACTGATACTGCTACGTCTATATAAATCTATAATAGGCGTGGACTATATTTACCCCATTAACTCGTTACAACATGATGTCCAGCTATGCGTTAAAAATTGATAATTACGAATGGTAATTGTTTGTTTATAATATTTAATTTATATTTTGTAACATATGTTGTTCAAGGACACATTTATTATAGTTATTTTCCAATGTAGTTTCTTATCTCTCTATTTATTGTTATTATATACCATTCTATATTCTGTGCCATCGCTAGTTCTAAAATGATAAAATATTATTAGAAAGAAATAATTGAATTTTAATTATCGTATTTTACTGTTCACGAATGAACCAAAAGTAGAATCATTTCTTCTCCATGATTAAATTCATTTTGAGATTAACTAGAGTGTATGTAGATTTGACGATTTATTCTAGGTCACTGATACACTCTCTTGTATTATTGATTTTAAATCCTAATTGAAACATTCAAAAATTTAGAATAGTTGGAACCAATATAATGGATTGGAATTGAAATTCATAATTGCAGTTTCTCATATTGAATGTTCCATTTTGATTTTTGACATTATGAGTTTTGGTTTGGTGTCAGCTGCCAAACCGGTTTACATAAAAATAAATGTTTTGAAAGGTTAGGTGTGTAGGCATGTAGGATTATTATATAAAAGAATTTATTCAATGCCCTATATACGTTGAAAAAAATAAATATCAGCTTATTAATTTTGCTACGAGTGGTGTATTGACATGAATTCTAAAATATAGATGAGTAAATTTATAAACAAATTTTTAATTCATAAATTATAAATATACATTTTTATTATTATGTATATTCGTAACCGTGATTTATTGTTGACGCTACAATAAACTTATGTAACAGTTAATATCAAAATAAAATTGTTGGAATACAATAAAACAACGACAATATATTTCACTATGAACTTTCTTGTAGTCATCAATCTCACTATAGTGGCATTGCAATTGTTTCATGGTTGGCTTAGCAGTGATGGTTAACAGTTATCTGAAATCAAAATGACGATAGCTTCTTTGCATGTATACAGTAGAAGTATATTGATAGATTAATATCGTCATATGACAATAGAATTGTCATTAGAAAGTTGATTTGTGAAATATGATAACAACTAAATTTGTCTATTTTCATATGACAATTATGTTTGCGTTATTTTGGAATGCTTTCGAACATTCCATCACTTATTTTCTATATTGGATTGAAAGAAAAATATGAGTTTCATCAAAACTATATTTTCTTATTTTTCCTTGTATATTTTTTTATAATATTAATTGTAATAGGTAATAATGATAATTTTCTAATTATTTTGTGATTCTATATAAATCACGTTTCTACTCGGTTGAGGATGAAGCATTAATTAATTCAATTTAATAACTTACAAATTCTCTGTATCTTATTCTTATATGATGAATAATTTAATGAAATATATAATCAGGAAATCTAAAGAAATTGCAATTTCCAAAGAAAATGTAGAGTTATTTTAATGTGAATAATGATTTTTGTCAGTGAATACAGTTAATATATTAGATGAACGAAAAATAAATATGATAGAATTAATTAACAATGTGTTTATAATTATTTAAAATCGTTCGTTAAAAAATTTTACTTTACATCAATCCATTTTATTTTAAAAATTCGTTTGTTGAAATTTCTCAATATGAAATTAAATAAATTTTCTATTCCAAAACAAAGTATGACATATTCTCCAATAAATTTTACAACAGAATCTTATCCCATGTTTCATTTTCTCTATCATTCTTCTTTTTCATCACAAGATATTAAATATTTTTATTTTATTTTATTAAAGGTCAAAATTTCTCTTTATCACGCGACTTTTCTGTTGATTATAATTTTCTCATTTTATATAATAAATCTGAAAGTAGTGATAAAATATCATGGAATATAAATAGACAACATTTTTTTAATTTTTTACATCAACTTCATACACATTTTAGCTTTCATTAAATTAATAAAAGTTTTTAATTGTGTTTTACTAAAGATAATGACATTGCGACATAGGGCGTGGAGGCAGCGAATGCCAAACGTCCCTGACATGAAGGGATGAAAAGCCGTTTATCGTTATATATATATATAGTACATAGGGTAGATGTATAGTTTAGATGAAATGAGGGGGTTGTGGAAGAGAGAGAGAGAGATTGCTTGCGGCAAATAGCGCTGCCGCGTTTGTATCGACCCATACTTGCTCGCTTCGCCATCTTGTTTGCCCCACTTTTAGTATATAGAGGCGCACCTATATAAAACTAGAAACAATAAATACAATAACCTGAAACAATACAACACGCGCGTATTTTACCGGCAAGAATTATTGCACGAAAAAGCCAAAGTTCGTGCACTGACAATTTGCTCATATTTAAATATTTCTACATGAATTCTCAATTTATAAAATGAAGAATATTCAGTGTGTATTATTGTTACTGTGTGCTATATTGTAGATACAATTACTTTGTTTATTGTAGTGTTAATGATGTATTGATAACATTTTTGAGAAAACTTTTATGGATGAAAATAAAAGTGATTTGAAAATTTTATTTTGAAATGTCAGCAGTTGTACCAATTTATAATTCAGTGAAGAATATCGTAGATATATTTTAAGAGAGTTAACAAGCGTAGATATTTGTTGCTACAGTAAATTAAATTCTTTTAGTTGAATGCTTACTTTGCAAACCAAAAAATTAAAGTCGATTTTTTTCCAACAGTAATATGGTTCGTTTTGAAACATTTACTGCTATGAAAATTGTAACTTTCCTTTGTCTCTATTTTTTCATTAGATTTGGGACGTGATATGAATTTAAATTTACTTTGGTGATTCCAAATACAAATATATGTTTTGGAATCAATTTTTAGCTTCTCATTTTTCATTCCAAAAATAAGACTTTTATCGTATGAGATAAATTCTAATAAATATTAAGACGCAGAAAGAATTTCCTGAGAATTTATCATTCACTTGTTTTCCAAACCGCATCAGAATTGGTTCAGTTATTTCAGAGAAAAATGGTAGCAGACAAATGTGCAAACAAAACTACCAAACAAATAAGCAACCTCTTACCCGGAATGTATGAACCATCTCGGTTCTATTGTGATAGAAAAAAAAAATATTCTCGTAACACAGTAAAACGTCCTAATACATTTCACTGAAACTCATTAGAATTTTTAATAATATCTTTATTAAAATTCATAAATGATCCTGATAAACAGTAACCATCACCCAATTAACATTCACTTAAACAAACAAAAAAAAAAATTATCCACAATACTTTTTTCCAATGATTTACATTTATTTAATTCATATGGAATAATTTTCGTTTTCACACAGTGAAAATCTATAGAAAAATACATATTCATATATATTATGTCAGCATACAGTATTGAATTTATTTTCCCCAGTTATTTTGTCGCATTTATTTCCCCATATAATAGTTATATACACGAATAGTGATTTCATATCGCACCGAATATACCTATTTGACTTTTTGTCTTTCGCATGTTCTAAAATATAGCGAGAATGAAAATAGCTACACTTGTTGTATCTTTTTTGCCTTTATGATAACATGAAACGATAAGAGCGTGTACGATAACAAAAATAACGAAGGGTACTCAATAGGTATAGTATAAGTACATGAGAATACTACTGAACACTCGCATGACACAGCTAAAAAGAAACATCAAATTCTTTTTTATATTCTATTTATCGTTTTTTTGTTTGTTTGTTCATTACATAAATAGAATTCTTTCTCCATTCATTTATTTCGTATTTATATTTTTTTCTTTTCTTCTCAAATCACCAAGTATTTATTTATTACAATGAAAATAATTAATCAATGTAATTAATTGTCAAACATAGCTGTTTATTTGATGATGCATTCAATGTACCTTTGTCCTCACATTTTGATAAGTCTCGACAGCTTCCCATTTAACTTCACCTCACTCTGCGAAGTGAATTGCACTTGATTCAATGAATGAAAGCGTGTGCTCAGTTTTGTCTTCTCATATATACATTTGTACATATATACATATACATAGTGATATTACTGATGCACTTGACCCGACGCGAAACAATGACTTCGATTATATTTGTCGGTATGAGAGGTTGAATTGTATGAATTAACCCATGAAAGACCCCGTGGATATATAGCGATATAATTGAGATTTTTTGTCACATTTGTGTAGAGACGAATTAACAAAAATTATTTATTACAGTGAAGAAGAATTAATCGTCGGTTAAAAAACACTGGAGAAATGATTTTAAAAAAATTGGCTTCCTTTTTTTCTAATCTCTGCAAAATGTTTAAGATAGAATGGTGCTTTTTATTTCAATGGATTAATTATTATGAAAGTTTTGAGACTGTGAAATGTAGGTACATCAATAAATTTTAACTTTCTGGCATCAATCATGACAATAGAATAGTATGAAAAAATTAAATATATACTAATTTCTGTGATGAACTATCATCACGTTGATGACACCTGTTCGAATAAATTTTTTTTTGCTTATTAATGTTAAACAAAAAAATGTTCCTCTGACTCTCCTACAATATGCATCCATCTTGTAATTTTTTTGGGTTGCTGAAAAGTCAGAAAAAAAAAAAAAAACCAGCAGAATTTATTTAGAAAATTAATATCAAAAAGTATCGTGTCAGAAATCCCAACAATATTATATTCATCTTGAATATTTCAGAATATAAAGAATTTCACACTTAATTCATGAAAACCCATCATTAAAATCATTTTGTAAATCAACTGGTGAACAATTCAGTAAAAAAAAAACAACAACAGCAATGTGATATATACCCCACCAACCGCATCGTTATATTTCCTCTCACAATTTTTTCCTCCAGTCATTTCAGTAGTCGCGACAATGAATGAAACATATTAACAATTGTTTCACTAAAATAAAATATTCTTATTATTTTCCAAAAATAATTCACACATGTTTTCGCCTAAATAATCGTACATATAATCATAATAATAAATTACAAAATACATATGAATCATAAAAGTTATTGGGGAAACCTTGAAGTGGAATAACAGGTCTGATGTTCAGCAGCGGGTAAACCAAAAGTGAATGTCTGGAGAGAGTTATTGTTGTAAAAAAATATTTGTTTACGTGGCGGGGTCACGTTTCTTTTTTTTTTTTTTTTCCCATTGTTTTTGTTTATGGTGAACAATGAGTTTGGCGCTGATGTGCTTTTGCCTGATGTATATACATTTCTCTTCATCCTATTATTTTACTCTCAGTATGCAGTCACGCTCTATGTCCACAACCTG
Source organism: Zele albiditarsus (assembly GCA_958496275.1). NCBI lineage: Eukaryota > Metazoa > Arthropoda > Insecta > Hymenoptera > Braconidae > Zele > Zele albiditarsus. Next base: position 5,129,569 of record OY292409.1, on the reverse strand, counting down.
ACTCTCTTCTTTCGCCTTTTTCGTTTCCTTTCTATTCTCGTGTATCTCATCTCCTTCGTCACATTTCTACTTTGAATCTTCGTATATATTTATATACACATATATAGTAGGACAGAAAGCGCGCTACGTACGCGAGCCATTTAATTCTTTTCTGAACATACACGCGCGCACACTGTACGCAGTCAATGAACTCATGAGGTTCTATACTAGTATACAGTATGCCTGCCGGTTAGGTGTTGAGAGCACACTCAAGCCATCCCGTTGACCCTGAAAGTGCATCCAAGCGCGATTCAAATCCATACTAACATTACCTTTTCCCACAATATAAAGGAAAAGCAAAAAAAAAAGAAGAAAAATTGTCTTTTTTAATTTTTTCTACCTATCAACTTTTTTCTTTTTCAACGTCAGTTGTTTCATGTTTTTTTTTTTCTTTTTCATTTATGTAACGCGGTCATGGTCAATTTTTGCAATTGTTACTTATTTACTCGATGCCGTCATGCAGTTTAAACTGCATGAGTCATATCAATGTCCTTTTACATATGTGTTCACGAATAAATACGTAAGATGATCGTGACCCTCCATTTAGTTTGCGGTTCTTTATCAAAATCAAACATGTATCATCATAATATATATATTTTTTCAACTGTTATATCTTTTACATCTGGTAGTTTTTATTATTATTTATTCTTCTCTTCTCATTCCGATACGTGTAAGGAGTTCAGGATTCGAGTATCAGTAATTTGGTGGAGGATATAAGTCAGTGAAACTAAATAAGAATGCGTTAATTATTTCTCTGTATTGAATTTTTCATTATCGTATGTCGTAGGAATTGATGATAAAAATCTTATAGATAAAATGTATGCCACACTTCTACAAAGATATTCATCAATTTTTATTTGTAGAATAATTGAAAGAATAAATATTTCATATCATTTTTGATTTATTAAATCGATTGTAGATTATTGAAGATCTTTTAGTGAAAGATCAGTTCAAAAAATGTGTTCTCATATAGACAAAAACTGTTTAATATATTTCTAAGATAATTTAGAAAATTATATATTAAAAATAGTCTCATGATCCTTTAAATACCTCGTACATTTTTGAATTCTTCAGTGGATTTTTAAGTACGAATGATGAAATATGTTTTTTTTTTTTTTTTTCTTTTGGCTAATTTAATCAGACACTTCTTGGTGATGTACACTCAAAGAAATACGGTGCTACGTGATTGTACTACCTCAAGAGTAAAGATATGACATCATTTTAATGAATGTCATGATCATATGCAACATATATATTTCTTTAGTTGCCCCATCATATATGTATTTAGTTATGCTATGAGTTAAAGTGATTCTTCCGGTTAGTCGATGGCGATCAAATTAAAAGAGGTTGAGGGTCACGGGTACCGTGATTCGTCCTCTCTTCTTATATATACTCACATATATTCTATACAGTCAGTTTAGTATAGTAAGTATTTATCTCTCAGTAATGGTCAGCAATTGGGTCGAATAACCACGTCACTTGGTTGACGCTTTACGAATAGTAAATATGCTGTTCATTATAATGTGAGGCAAGTGTGATATACCATTCATCTGATTGTACTTTCACGTCCATCCGTTCTATAAATTTATCAAGCATATACAATTCACATCAATTTATGTTATTGTGTCGTGAGAGGACGAAATTATTTTTGGAATTCTCGTGAATGTTACGTGATTATTTATTTGATTGTAATCAAAATGATTGTCAATATTTATAACTGTCATCAATGTCACTCATGCTATAGAGACAAGAAACAATATTAAATTCTTCAATGCATTGTTTCCTAGGAACATTTTCGCTCTTCTCATTTCCTCTCAAATCGATTCCACTTATATAATTAAATAATTCTTCATCACAATTATTATTATTGCAAAGAATGAGATGATTGTTTGTTAAGCAAGAGAAACAAGAAGAGTTAACGTGGGCAACAGAGACTGGTACAATGCAAATTGTCTTCGAATTAAAAAAAAAAAGTAATAAATAATAAAACTGTGTGTAGGCGAGATGAAGGAAAAAAAAAAATAATAAAAATTGCGTCAGTACTTGTTTATCTTTGTATCAATAACTATATAATCATTATCCATTTATTTATCGTATTCTCTCTTCTGTTTGAATAGCAATGAGCTAAAGAAAAAAAAAATATAATACGAAGAATAATCAAAAATAAAAATCAATAACAATTTAATATTCGATAGAATATAAATTATGCAGTAAAAAAAAAAACATGCAATGAGAAAAATTCATTTTTATCGTTACTGCATCTCTATACTCATAACTTGGAATCGAATTGGATTTCAATTTGTAAGCACAAAATGAAATAAATAAATGTATATTAATACTGTGTGTGTGTGTGTGTGTGTGTGTGTGTGTGTGTATACATGTGTAGTGTAACGACAGAAAGTCGAGATGCAGTAACGCGTGAGAATGAAGATAAAAAAAATTTACACTCTACAATACAGTTGGATATATAACACGTGTCCAGCAGAGATATACAAACAGCTAAGCAGTAGTATATTGTAAATTTGAATATGCAGACGAAGAGTTTTCTTTTCGAATGAATCAATGTTTCATATAATATACACAAACGCCAATTAAATTGTTCATGTTGTTATTTTGACTTTTTACGTGAATTTAAAATATTGTAGCTATTTTTATTTCATTATTATATTGAACGTCATTGTATATTTACACACAAATATTTTTTTGTGTTGTTTTGGTTCTTCTTTTCTTTTTTTTTTTTTCCTTTCTCTCTTCTGTTGTCCGCCTCTCACATTTCTCTCGACTGAAAATAGAACAACTTATGTATTTATAATACTGGCGCAGTGTCGGAGCACATGGACTTGATATTCTCCACTTTATTTATATTCTATCTACATGTCAAAATATTATATAGAACCAGATGGTTGGTAAAAAGAATGCTGATTAAGAAACAGTAAATAGTGAAAAAAACTATTGGAAAATGTTTGGTTGATTGAGTTACAAGGGAAATGGAATAATAATATTTTTGTGAGCACCCTATGTAACTACATCACTGTGAATCCATGTTCGATGTTAAGTTCTATCACCCCTTGACGTCACACTGTAGACCTGGTGGCGCCCAACAAGGGCTGATATTTGTTTTCCAAGTGATTTATATACTTGTCGCATTTCATTCAGGTCATCATTTGATTTATTCTTATTGCGGCAAATATATACGATTATGCAGAGATTATTTTTATGGAATGATTTATGGTGTTGGAATGAAGGTATATTAATTAATGGTATTTAGGGTAATGTTAAATTGATGAGGTTATTAAAAATATGAATGACCTAATTTATCTAATTGGTGAATGAAGAATATGAAAAAAATATTTGAATTAAGATAAATAAAATGTTCATTAAGAAATTTTTAATGTGTATACTGTACTTTTTAAATTTCCGTTATCGGATATATATGAAGGTGGGCACAATTTTTTTTACATCAGGAAATTACTTTATTCAAGTTTTGATAACAAGTCATGTTCACATTTTGTGTTTAAAAAATAATATGAGGATTTGAAGAAAAAATAGTACATACCATTAATATTTCTGAGAACAGTAGATAGTAATTTTTCTGATGATAAAAATTGTAGAATCTGATTTACATATTCTGCAATTTAAAACAGAAATGTATTTTAGTTGTACACCTTATTTTCTATTTCACATTATAGTAGAATATATATTGGTATTTCTTATAAATTGTTTTTTAAGTCTCCACTGCATACCAAGCCATATACGGCTTCTGAAATTCCATATTTATTTTTTCTACTTTATAAATGCACTATGAAATAGCAGCAAAATGTATTTTAATCTCAAAGATTGTGTCTTTCATCTAACCGAACACTTTTCTTCTTGTATATAATATTAGTATTTAGAATGTCCTTTTTTTTTTCTCCTAGTTATTAATTGACAATTATGAATTGAAAAGTCATAAATAATACAGCGGTTGAGAGAAAAAGAGTCAATATAATGACGAATTTTATCTTCACATTCACAACAGTAAATTTTTGGTGCGTTTTTCCTTGTTGGACGATAGTGGTTTATTATTCACTGTGATTTTTTTAAAAACTTTGATATCAGTTATATTAAAAATTTCGACATTGTGTAGTTAAATGTATTGTTGTAACCCTAAATAAAGTATTTAATTAATTCATTTCCATAAACATTAACCTTGAATTGAATCTATAGATTTCGTTATTTAATTCTAGACTTTTAAATTTCAATTATATTTTTTAATTGTAATGAATGAAATATTTATTTTTTGTTATATCATACATCTCACTTATTGCACTACCCACATATTCGAATATATATATTTCAGTTATAAATATATATTTGATGTAAGATATTTACATTTCCGTTCATGTAGGATGTGTATATGATCATTTTAAAAATGTTAATCGTGATGAAAACACAGTTTCAGGCAACTTCTTTCCGGCTTAATGTCATAACATATTGAACAGCAAATAGCTATTAGCATAGCAGACACAGTGAGTGGTATTGTAATCACCGTGAACGGTATTAGTAGTAAGCGTATGTTTCGCTGGCTTAACATGTTTTTGTTTTTATGGATTCATAAAAATAGGTATTATACCATTCAAAATAATGATTTTATTATTAACTATGAGTAAACACTTGGATCATTCAATTTATATATTTATAAATATTTACAAATTATTATGTGCATTATTTTATCAGTGGTTGAGATTGCATTTTTTGGATTGATAGAGAGAGAGAGATTTTGATTGGGATTTGGATAGAAAGTATGAAGTCTATTGTTTTTAAACTTACTATATGTTTTTATCACGTTTTTAAGTAGTTGGAAATATTTTAATTATATGAAATAAAGAAAGTGAATTGTGTGAGTAATTATTCAGTAATTGTGTCAACCATACTGTTCTGAGAAAAATTCGTGTGAAGTTTATATTTACCAAAGTTATATATACATCCACTTGAATAATTATAATTTTGATATTTCTGGGAGTTCTCGATTACAATTTTGTGACAGAAATTTTTCCAACTTCTAACTACAATATTTGGGAAAAGTATATTTAATTATTCGAATCTATAAAACAAAAACACTCTTTAACCTCCACTTTCTAGTTGGTTATTATACGATGGTATTTAGTGCAAATAATTTGGAATTTACGAGCTGAGAAACCGTGCGAAAAATCCTTTATGTTTTTTACACACACTCAGTCGTCCTCTATTACTTCACATTATGAATGTATTGATAATAAATTCAATGAGTAATTTGTGAGTGCAAAGATTAATCTTGAATATATTATCATAATTTATCTATATCTGATTTTATATATGCTAAAATATACTGTCAACTCATTCAGTAAATAGTTGGAATTTGACCTTGATTTTTGCCACGATGCCAAAATGTCGAGTTTCAATTGGCATTTTTTTTTTTAATTCTTTTCATTTAAAATACTATTAACAATTGGACGAATAATAATGTGTTATTCACGTTAAATAATGTCAATTATCTTCAGCTCGCATAATTATTAGATGGTCTTTGTATACATCTGTAGGTATTTTTAGATTTATTTTCAGACCTTGATATCACGCATAAGTTTACCGTATATATTATAAACTCTGGAACAACCAGTCGTCATCGTATATTTTTTAATCATATGGAGGCTTGTCGATGATACAATAATTACGTCACTGGTTGTGTCTATCGAATTACGTAGTTGCAAGTGTGAATATATACATGTTATATTTATTTTTGTATGATTATAAATATCGTATGCTCGATATTTGCAACATATTTTGTGCAGAAAACTAACACAATGTCAGATTAATTTTGATTAAAGTGAATAAATGAATGGATAAATAAGAGAAGAGAAAAAAATTTCCTCAAGAATAAATACCAATTAGATTCTAATATTCATCTTTATTTTTAATTCTATCGCGTTTCAACTCACATTTTTAAACTAGAAAAAAAAAAACATGTGTTAATTTTTGTTGACTTTGTCAAACCTTGACATTTGCTTGGCGTGAAAAATATTTCCTTAAACGAAATAACGCTGACACAAAACTCGAAATTTCAATTTTGTTTCATGTATTTTCACTTCAGACGCGGCCATTTCGTGAAAAAGTTGTATTGAAAAAAAAAAAAAGAAAAAAGATCTTTACATTTGGAGATACTTCTTCACGCATGCCATTTAAGAATCTCTTTTTCTTTCATTCTCGAATGACAGTTGAAAGAGTTATTGCTTCCAGCAAAATAATCAAGACTCTACAGAGTCAACAGAACTGACTAAAATTTTTTCAAGTGAAATATTGAAAGCTAACACTTGATAGTATAAACGAAAAAAGTGAGAAACAGAGAGAACTACGTTTACAGTATTGTATTCCTTATTCATCCACTGTGTAGTGTTTCATACCGCAAACAAAGAATTTTCAAGTCAGTATGAACGACAAAATAAATAAATAAATAAATAAACAAAATTGAATCAGATTTCATTCAACATACTCGTGCTAAATCCTTCAAGTTTGTATCCATATTTTCATACGTCGTACAAATATTTTGTGTACATAATGCGATTTATCATAACTGCAAACACATATCATGAATGAATTTCCGTACATTCACTCACTTAAATTCATCAAATATTTAAATAGACGTATACAAACACAAAGACAACATATGAATACATTGAATTAAGTGTTATCATAGAAGTAGGTATATCTATTACATGCGATATCGCACGTTATCTTCACGCAGTATCAATTATTCCAAATTTTTATTCAGGACATAATGAAATATATATAAAACAATGAAAGGAAAAAAAGAAAAAAAAGAGAAAGAATTCCAAGCGATAAGAAATACATTAAAGAATGATATTAATAATCCACGTTGTATCGTTTTATACACGACAGTAAGATATGCGTGTGCCTATTTTTCATTTGTTCATTTATCGTAACGCTATGGACATGCCAGATATGTACTTGTTTTTGTAACAGGTAAAATTAAGGCAAAATATATAATTTAGCAATACATCAATGTGACTCTCCTTGAACCACTTAACCAGTTAAGGTATTGCAATGAGATATTTTAGGAGCATCCAACTTTATGCGTGAAGCTCCTGCAAACTGTTCTTGCGTTGCTACGTCTTTCTCTCTGTCCAATTTTGTTTTTATTATTTATTTTTTTTTTCCTTATTTCTCTCAACTCGTCTGTCGATCTGTCACTTTTGAAGCCCCGCAGGCAACTACCTCATCGTTGCGCATGTTTCTGTGTATCTTCTTTACTCACATGCCGAGTTTAAAAATAGAGATTACGTGGTGGGTTAGTTGTATACAAGCCGGTTACAGCAGCCATTACTGCATATGATACCGCAATCGTTATGTATATGACAAATAGAATGCGAAAATTATTTGAATTAATGTTACACTTTGTTAATTTATTTGATACTTATTTTTCCATTGATTATTTAATGTTGAATTTATTCTAAAACATTTTTGTTTCTTCTATTATTTTCAGAGTGATCCAAGCACGGCATTTCTTCGTGCAGCACGGGCTGGACAACTGGAGAAAGTACTGGAGTTTCTTGAATCTGGTGTAGACATTAATGCCTCGAATACTGTAAGTGTGTCAGGAGTAAAAAATATTTGTGTGTATTTATTTTTTTTATTTTCTTTCTTTTAAGTACAAAGCATATTTTATGTGAATGATTGCGTACACAAATAAAAAGAAATGTGTTGTATATTTTAATATATTTTACTCTGAAAATTCTTGAGATAATATATCCATCGAGAATGGAATATGAAAACAGGATATAAATAGAGATAATATTTCATTTACTAAGATTTATGGTAAAGATGATGGAGATTTTCAAAGTCATAAAATAAATTTTTTTTTATTTCAAATTTTTACTCGGCATTATAAAGTGTTTGACTGTTGGCTGCATATATAAGAATTTATTTTACAGATAGAATTAATAAAATTCATTGTTATGTAGACAGATGTAGCAATTAATAATTAAATTATGTTGCGCGATTTAAACTGAAAGGTTACCTGCACCTAGAGGTTTACATTGAATATCAGATGGGCGTATAAATTATATTTCTTTATGATATATATAGAGTAGGTACGTAGAATAACTCTCGAGAACCCTTGGAAAACAGGTTGCAGTTATTACACTTTGTGTTCGAGTAACGTTAAAAATTTTCAACGCGAAACCTTGAATACATTTTTGCCTCAGAACTATACTTTTATTCGTCCACTAAATCAAGGGGTTATTCATTAGTAAAATCACGGAATATTTTGAAGTTATTCTGAAGTCAAGTCTTTTTTTATTCATAATCACTTGAGAGTCATCATGATATCAATTTTAATCTTAAAATCACTTGAACATCTGAAATGTTCATGTGTGGTCCTTCAATTTTAACTTTGTTTCTATTCGTAAGGATACTTATTATATAATCATTGTGAAAATTATTTTCTTTCAGAATGGATTGAACGCGCTACACCTAGCGGCCAAGGACGGTCACCTAGAAATTGTACGAGAATTATTGACGCGTGGTGCGACTGTTGATGCAGCTACTAAGAAAGGGAACACCGCACTGCACATTGCTTCACTTGGTAAATAATTTGTTTATATTGTACTAGATATATCTAATTGATTATTTTGTATACAAACAAATATAACAATGTTGATGAACAAATATTTTGATATTTATAGCCGGTCAAGAGGAAGTGGTGCAATTACTTGTACAACGAGGTGCCTCTGTTAACGCACAGTCACAAAATGGTTTTACACCACTTTATATGGCAGCTCAGGAAAATCACGATTCTGTCGTTAAATTTTTGTTAAGTAAAGGCGCCAATCAAACACTCGCAACCGAGGTATGTTTCAATTTTATTTAATTTTAATATACTGACACAATATATTGTAAAAACAAATTTTTTTCTCAGGATGGCTTTACGCCATTGGCAGTTGCAATGCAACAGGGACATGATAAAGTTGTCGCTGTTCTCTTGGAGAGTGACACACGAGGCAAAGTACGACTGCCTGCCCTTCACATTGCAGCCAAAAAAGATGACTGCAAAGCTGCTGCTCTACTCCTACAAGTAATTTTTTTTTATCTAATGCATTATCAAAGAGGAAACACCAGGATGACGCCCCCAACAATATTCTTTTTGTTAAAGTTTATCTGGAGATGAAAGAAATTTGCAACTGACATAAATCCAATCTGGTGTTTCCTCTCATAAAACCGTAATCATAAATTTAATTATTTATTTATCATGTAATTTTTTTCAGAATGATCATAATCCCGACGTTACTTCGAAAAGTGGCTTTACTCCTCTTCACATCGCCGCCCACTATGGCAACGATCGAATTGCTTCATTGCTTTATGATAAAGGAGCTGACGTTAATTTTGCAGCTAAACATAATATTACTCCAATGCATGTTGCCGCTAAATGGGGAAAGATTAAAATGGTTAATTTATTGATGAGCAAAGGTGCAAATATTGCAGCAAAAACGCGTGATGGATTAACACCACTCCATTGTGCTGCGCGTGCCGGTCATCATGAGGTAGTTGACATTTTAATTGAAAAAGGTGCGCCAATAGGATCAAAAACTAAAAATGGTTTGGCGCCATTACATATGGCATCTCAAGGTGATCATGTTGATGCTGCACGAATTTTACTCTATCATCGTGCACCTGTTGATGAAGTTACAGTTGATTATTTAACGGCACTACATGTCGCCGCCCATTGTGGACATGTTCGAGTTGCAAAATTACTTCTTGATCGTAATGCTGATCCAAATGCTCGTGCATTAAATGGCTTCACGCCGCTTCATATTGCCTGCAAGAAGAATCGAATAAAAGTTGTGGAATTATTGTTGAAACATAAGGCAAGCATTGAAGCAACCACGGAATCTGGTTTAACTCCATTGCACGTCGCGAGTTTTATGGGATGTATGAATATTGTTATATATTTATTGCAAAATGAAGCTAGTCCAGATATACCGACTGTGCGAGGTGAAACGCCACTTCATCTTGCGGCACGTGCAAATCAAACAGACATTATTAGAATATTGTTGAGAAATGGCGCTCAAGTTGATGCACGGGCGAGAGAAGAACAAACACCATTGCATGTAGCTTCTCGACTGGGTAATGTTGATATTGTTATGTTATTACTGCAACACGGCGCTGATGTCGATGCCACTACCAAGGATTTGTATACGCCCCTGCACATTGCAGCTAAAGAGGGTCAAGAAGAGGTAATTGATTGATTAATATCTTACTAACTGTTTTCTACAATCAAAATATGTCAAGAACCATTCATTAATTTGTTCATTTGTCTCATTTATTTACGTTTTCATCTTTTTCAGGTTGCATCTGTTTTATTAGAGAATGGAGCTTCGCTTACCGCTACAACTAAAAAAGGTTTCACGCCGTTGCATCTTGCTGCCAAGTATGGAAATATGAATGTCGCGAGATTATTGTTGCAAAAAAATGCACCTGTTGACGCTCAAGGAAAGGTAATGAATTGAATTCTCCCATCTCCGGTCGTAATCTCTTATTCATACAAAAGAAAGTATCCTTGTCAGTTCAAGGTAATCTCGGAAACTACTGAATTTATTTTGAGATTCTTTCTCTTATCAGAGTCTTCGAGATTCCAATTATGAAATTATATCTCCAAGCGCCCATCATCATTTTCTTCCCCCGTATCGTCAAGCAGCAATTTTTTTTCTCCCCAGAATCATGACATTTTTATCTTGATTCTAAAAACATATGCGATCAATTAAATACGAATGGTAGAATACATTAATTTTCTCGGTACTCATGAGCGCGAGAGCTGGTGTGATGCTCCAAGTTCCAGTATGATAAACACACATGCGAAAAATAAGTCTGACAAGCGATGGTTAATTATTGTCAATTACGTTGATTCCAGAATGGCGTAACACCTCTTCATGTCGCATCACATTATGATCATCAAAACGTTGCGCTATTGTTGCTGGATAAGGGTGCGTCACCACATGCAATGGCTAAGAATGGACATACACCGCTCCACATTGCTGCCCGTAAGAATCAAATGGATATTGCTACAACTTTGCTTGAATATGGCGCAAAAGCTAATGCTGAATCGAAAGCTGGTTTTACACCATTACATTTGAGTGCTCAAGAGGGACACACTGATATGTCAACGCTACTCATAGAACACAAAGCAGACACAAATCACAAAGCAAAGGTAATTTACAATTCTGTATTCACAATTGCTCTCATCATTATTTCCATTAATATTCGTTTTTCCATAACTATTCATTCATATTGTTACAGAATGGACTTACGCCGCTTCATTTATGCGCACAAGAAGATAAGACTAATGTTGCTACGATTCTCGTGAAGAATGGCGCGCAAGTTGACGCAACGACAAAGGTAATTTCTTTACACTTCTTACCCTCATCAAAAAATAAGAGGGGAAAAAAAAAAAACACGATGATCATTATTTTAACTGTTAAACTAATTAACATTGTGTTCACAAGAAACATTAATTGTCCTTGAAGCTTTGTGTGCTCTAGTCGGCATAAAATTTACTTTTTATGCTCACAGTCACGTTTGGATCTCTAAACGAGCATCGCGTGTTTCACCGATGTATTCAACTGTATTTAATCGAATTATTCTGTTGAATTAGGCGGGATACACACCTCTACACGTGGCGGCGCACTTTGGACAAGCGGCAATGGTACGTTTTCTATTGAGAGCAGGTGCCGCTGTTGACAGCAGCACCGGAGCCGGTTACACACCATTGCATCAGGCAGCTCAGCAGGGTCACACTCTTGTGATCAATTTACTCCTCGAAAGCAAAGCCAAGCCCAATGCCATTACTAATGTAAGTCTGCATTTCTTATTTTAACTATTTTATTATTCACAATCGATACAGACATATTAAAATAATGTTGATGCATTTATACGTTACATTGGATAGGATTTACATGATGAATATATTTTGCATGAAATTTTAGAACGGACAAACGGCTTTAGCTATCGCACAAAAACTCGGCTACATCAGTGTCGTTGAAACGCTCAAAGTCGTTACCGAAACTATTATCACGACCACTCATACAATTACTATTGAAGAGAAATACAAAGTACAAGCACCTGAATCAATGCAAGAAACATTCATGAGTGACAGTGAAGATGAAGGCGGTAAGTTTTTTTTGTTTCAAATAAATTTTATATTGTATATTATAATTGTAATATTTATGAGTATAAGTTTACTTTTTAAAGCATGCTTTTATTTTTTTATTTATTGGTCAATTCCAAATTTGTTCACAAAATTAGTTTATTGTGTTAAATGATTAATAATTGAGGATGGAATGGGGATATTCGATAATAATACAATTGAATTAGATAATTTTGAATAACACTGCATGAAATAATAATCTTACGGGTGCAATCGAAAATACTAAAATCTCTGAATAAATATTTATATATATATAGAAGTAGTTAGTGTTTTCGAGAAATAACTATTTCATCTTTGCTTTCTCGTTCTTCGGTTCGTTAGCCTTTCGCCTGAATAATGGAAGGAAAAAAAAAAAGAAAAAATCCCGGTTTGTTAGTATAAAAATAAGTGTACAATGATCTTTACGTTCAGTTATGGATCTCGCGAAATTTTTCTCAATTAATGATGAAAAAGAGATACAAAAATGAAAGATAGGAGGTATTTCGAACCAATTCGTTTGTTCGGTTTTATTTGGCCATTCTTCTTTTCAACGGAGCATGATATTACTCTGGATTGTTTATAATTTTTCCACAATTTGGCCATCACAATTGTTGACAGTGTAAAGAGATTAAAATATCAATAGCGTTGAGATGGCGAAAAGAAAAAAAAGAAATCAACATTAGGATTTTGTTGTTTATTCATTTTTATATTTTTTGGTTGAGTTTGAAATGAGTTGAATGAAAAAAAAAAAAAAAATATTAAAAATACGAGAGTGTTGAGCGTTTACCCGTTAATACATACCCGATGTAGGTGGTGATGAAATCGGCATGGCGGCCATGAATGTGTATGGACAGCCGCCTCATGCGCAACACGTGTATCTCCCTTCCTACTACCAGGGCCAAATGACCTACACTCGTAAGTTTATGTCAACAAATGTCACTTCACTGTCTCTCGCTGTCGATGTTACCCTATATATTCGTAAAACCTCCTCTCTAATTTGTCTTGCAAAACGTTTTTTAAATTTTACATTACATTATACTCAACCATGTAATTGTAGATTGCAACAATATTCGCATTTACATATCACCCAGTTATTAGTATTATATTCGTATTTGATAAAATCATTGTAATATTCTTCAATCATCTGCATCCAATAAGCAGTCTGAATCGTTACATATCATTGAGTCATTTTTTATTTTTCGATGGTTCTAAATAGTATGCAGACTCATCTATTATTAGCAGATGATATAGTTAGAGATATCTATAGAATGAGAAATCGTGGGAGAAATAGTGGGAGAAAAACTCTTGAGACGAAATCAAAAAGCTCATCTGCATTCTCTCATTCTCCTCTCAATGATCAATATGTTTCATTTTGTTAGTTTTATTTTCTTTTTTTTCCTCTTCTACTTCCGTAATATAATACACGATAGTCATTCATGATATTTTTTTTATTTTGGCCTTGAGGACATCAGATCAACGTTCGTCATTGACTCAATGAAATTATTGGAAACGTCTCGTGGTTTACACGCTGCGTCTATGCTTTGGTGTTTAGTCCAAAGTGCTTTCAATATTTCCGATGTTTCTTTGTTTTTTATTTTTCGAATGTCAATTCAATGAGTTCAAAAATTTTTTGGGTTTTCGTTGGAAAATTGAAAGAACTATATCTCATAAATAATTCCGTAGACCGGAAAAAGTTGTCATCGTGAATGGAAAACTATTTGTCCAATTTTTTGAATATATCATACAATTTTGCCGATTATCGGAAATGCACGATAACCATATTTATTATTTTCCCAATAATTGTTTGATATTGATAATATCAAGAATGGCACGAAAAATTTTTAAAATTCACGGAGAATTGAATTTTACTTTAACCAAACAAAATATTTTTACAAAAACTCATTCATACCATTGAACATCTAACAATAATTCCAATTCAGAGAATTGTTTTGTTCGGTTTTGCCAACTTTCAAACAAAATAACCAACATATTATGATTCAACAGTGGTAAAAAAAACCTTGAAAACACTGAAAATTATCTGTAAGAACTTTGAAATAAATCCAGACATGATGGACAGCATCTGGACTTATATGACAAAAGTATAAAGTAACGATAACAAAGGTGTTCATTATATGAGAGAGTAATCACAATGGATCAGTTAGAGAGATGTCGTCATTTAACAAGCACACGTGCTTGTTGCAAATTGGAGCACACTGATAATTAATGCAATTTACATGTCAAAAAGATCATACAATAGTTTGTATTGTCATACAACGATGCGGTTGGTTAGTTGGTTGGTTAGTTAGACCTTGTGCTTCAAACGCACTTAAACGTACTCTATGCAATGCTAGTTGATTATTGTTATCATCATCGTCGTGGTTGTCTTCGTCATCGTCATTAACGTGTACACATATATTCATACATGTAATGATGTGCCACCCGTATTTCCCACACTGCCTACCTGTTACATAATCCCTGGGCATCGTTGTGTACAGCCTTGTTCCATGGTTCTTATTTTGTGGTGTAGTCAGTTCGACGCAAGCTGGCCATCAGCCAAACTCGAATAGTCGACCGAAATACGTTAATTTATGTAACGGGACGTGTTGTAGTTATTTCAAAGGAAGCGCTACGTGCATTTGGATATGCTGGAGATGCAGCGAAGCTAATAGCTAAAGAAAAAAATAACCACAACAACAACAACAAATGAACAAAATAAAAGAAGAGAAACAATTTGAAATGACTGACAATTGTTAATGAACTACTTACATTATTTCTTTTTTTTTTCCTCTACATATATGAAGGAGATATACGATTGCACAATTTTATTGGTTCTATGTGTCAGCATTAATAATTGCATCTGCGCGTTGCGAATTTTATGATTATATGTATATATGCTGTGCGGCGCAAAAATATACAATGATTTTCATGATGTGAAAACACCGCTGCTTGTCTGTGGCGTAGAATAACGAAGAAATAAATCCGGTGGGGAGTAACAGCATAGACCATCTCAGACGGATGCTATTATAAAATTGGTGCTCCATGAACGTGAGGTTACACTTGTAGACGCGCGCCGATCTTGAATCAATCTTGGGTGCTCAGTCGCTGTTCCTGATCATTGAGAGCAGACGTTTTGTAGTTTGAATTGACATTTAGCAGCATTTAGGCAGGAGCGAATTCTATATATATGTTCAGCGGGTAGAAACAGTTTTTCATACGAGGTGAAGTAATAAAAAGTATTATTGCACGGCAAAGACTTTTAATGAGTCAGAAGCAAAAATAAAAGTGCAAGTGCCAATTCCAATACATACCAATTTTCTTTTTCTTTCATTTCTTCTTCGTTATTTTGATTTTTTAATTGTGTGATAAAACATATCCAATAATGAGAAATATATAATACGCCTTGACTCAAATTTCAAATTGAAACAATTTCTCAAAGTGAGAGTGTATTATTTATTCACTATTATTTTCGTTTGTTTTTTTTTCTTTTTCTTGTTTTTACGAAGTACCTGAGTGCTATTTTATCCATTATCGTTATTGTAATAATAAGGAAGTGAAGTCATAATGGCCAAGGATAAAACAACAAAGATGCGAAAGAAGTCGACGAGAATGCCTTGCTGTGGATGTACACGCAACAGGAACAGCGACATATTTTGTAATTAAAATATAATGATGTTACATTCGGGCATTTATCATTATTTCTATATGTATGCATGTGTTTTGTATCAAAGGCGAAGGTCTTTATTTCTTCAAGACGTCATGACAACATGACTTAGCTGAGAATTAACGCGATTGCATTTATTCTCATGATATATATCACTACTTTTCAACCATTAACAAAATTTCATTGTCAATAAGAATGTTATGAAAATAGAAAACTTTATTGCGCATTATTCATGATAAATTTCATTATTTTTTTCATTTCTCACTTCATGTAATTCCAGTTTCAATGTCTATAAAAAATACCACTATAGATATACATAATGCACTTCCTGCAAATAATGTTATGGATGTTATAGTAATTTGATTACATCATGGTCTTTAAGGCGCGCGTCATCGTTAAAACGAATGAAGGAAGCGATTGGTATTCATATCATACATCTGGGTCAGGTAGAGCTTATACATACAGTCATACAGTTGGTGGAATCTACTATACGTTCAATGTGGAGAGTCTGCTGGATGTGTAGAGTTATGTATTTCATATGACACACATGGGTAGAATTAAATAGAACAGCGGACACGGTCCATCATTAGGATTGTGATGAGATATGTCCACTGTTAAATTGAAAACACTGAAATTGATGTTGGCAACTGTACTAGAAAATTAATCATGCATATTTCAATGTCTCGGCTAAATGAATTTATATCTATTAAGGGCGTGAAATATCAAACAATTATTAATGCTTCACAACATATTTTTTATATGTCATATTAATTATCATAATTCTTTTGATGATTAATTATATAATTTTGTGGGAATGAACATCTTGAAATAGGATAAGATAAATGCAGCACAAAGTTGTGGTTGATGATTGATCACTTTTGTTTATCATTATTGTCGTGTGTTTGTATGTGTGGTGCAGTCTGTCACTTTTTTTATCTCAATATTTTAAGAATCCATTCTCAATGGGTTTGGCGGGAAAATTTATTCTGCTTCTTAACACTCTGATCGTGAAAGTTTGGATGGTATTTAGATGGTGATTCAATTGAAGAAGCGTCTCAGTATAAAAGGCAACTTTATTTTAAAAATCTTTAGGATTTTTTTCTTTCTCTCTTTTTATCAATTTTATTGAAGCAGATAATAGAAATTTCAACGGATGTACTTGAGCGACTGTAGCAGTAGTGTAAAAATAATCGAAAAGGATAATTCTAACAATTCCTGTTTAATAGTACACGTCATAAAGTTCCGGAATGTTTGCGACAATTTTCCGATAATTTCAAACGCAACCCATATGCAATCGATTATTTAAATTTCTAATAGTTGTCATCAGGTTGGTTATCGCTAATACCGAAATTATAATTTAAAACTACAAATTGTTCCAATTACTAAAATGTGTGTTATAATTTTCTGTATCGTATTTTGCTCTTACCAGTAAAAAATAAAATACCGTTTTCAACATGTTGATATATTTTAAGCAATGACAATAGCGGCAAATTTACAAAATATGTATGTTGAAAAATAAGACAATTTTTTTAATATTTCGTGAGACAAAACGTGGAACAAGGTTGGCGAAACTAATTTATAGAACAAACAAAAAAATAATCTCAAGTTTGAGAAGTATTTTTTCAAACACATGGTGAGATGTTCATGGCGCTCATCCAACTTCAAGGGTAGATATTTGATAGTATACATGAATGAAAGAATGTAGATAACATCGTCTTTTTTTACTCTCTAGTTTATGATACTTCTTTGAATGCATATTCTAATTTAAAGTCCGACAATCCCAAGATCATGATCGATTCCTCTTTCAAAAAATACATAAACTGAGAGCTTGTGCATTATAATATATTTTTGTTTTCATCATCCATCATAAAATATATGAGAAATTGTCTGGAAAAAAAAATTCAATTATTTTACTTTCTATATATATATTTTTAAAGAGATGAACGTGCATATGGTATAGAAAATATAGGTCGATAGCGATGAGATTAACGATTCATAAATATAGAAGCTAGGAGAGTTGAAGAGTACAACATAACAGTTGAAAGAGAATGAGATATGAAAAATAATAAAGATTTAAAAGCTGAGCTTTAAACTTTCATCCTTGAGTAGTATATATTGTATATAAATGTGTAATATTTACACTTGATAGCAAGGTTAGGTGTGCGCTTTTTGTATGTTTTTATTGCGTCGCATATATTTCAATGCGTAGTGACGCCGGTTGACAACACTTGCGAGAGAATTGCTATTGTAAGTACGTGCCAAGTTACTCATTATTAGAAAAAGAAAATGAACGCATAACCAAGAGAGATGTGAATATAAGTGGTATTTAAGTACATATTGAAATTCGTTTTAGTAATTTCACATTCCATCGTATACTCACTCTGTGTCTTTATTTCTTCTTCTTCTTCTTCTTATTGCGGTCTTCATTCGCATATGATCTTTGGAAGTGTGTGAATGTGGGTAGAGGCGAATTCGTAGGTCAATTGGGGCATCGTCGACTTCACATTCCAGATGACCTATTCGTTAATACGTTGAGTTAATATGTTATTTAACCATTTAATGCAATGGATTGTAATGTTAATGAGATAATATTTATGACACCATAGGTGAGTTTTAATGAATTTCAAGGTTTTATTGATGATGGGAATAAAGTTGATCAGCTCTTATATTGAGACAGCGAGATATTGTAATGTAAACTATCGTCAATGCCACATACTATTGTGATTGTTTATTTTCTTGAATTGGGCAGTGGCAGGAAGTCGTTAACTATGAATTTCGAAATACACCTCATGCACATTTTTTTATTGTAATCGAGGAGAATATTAAACAAATTGTACACAGTTTAACATTATTTTTTTCATCATATTCATTACATTTTAATGTCATTTTTGTTTACTGCTCATTGACATATGACATTTATGAGTTTATGTTTAATTATGTATAAATTTTTAAAGAACATGTTGATTGATTGTAAGCTGCGATTATGCTTCTACATCTATTTTTGCTGCTTTGCTAATTCCTGTTAATCATTTTTTTGTTTTTATATCCAGTTTTAATCATACATTTGAGCTCATGGCCCAAGATAATTCTCATAGTGTATTATATTAATTATTGATAACTGTATTAGATTGCGTGATTGAAACCAGACGGTCGTATGAACTTTTCTACGACTATTGGTATCTGTTTTATTTTTTGGTGACAAAAGAGTATATCTGGATGTGGTAGGTATTGTTCTGAAAACTTACAGTTAGCTCTGGTCAGGTTGTTTAATTATTTTCCTTGATGTTCTGATTTATTAATTATTTTTTACTCGTGGCTTTGGTTATGTGAATGTTGATTTGGGAAGAACAATTGGTTAGAATTAATTTGACTACATCGGGAATTAGTGAGATCAATTTTGTTTGTTATAGTGACAAATTGAAGCAAGTGAATATTGAAAATACTTTTCTAAAGCCTATTTATTTATCTATTTATTTATTTATTTGTCATTTATTATTTTATGCATTATGAGAAGTGAGTGAATATCAATATAATTTACCGCAGATTCAAAACGTAGAAAAAATTTAAACTTGTATTAAATTTTATCAAAGTTCATTGAGCCGTTTTGTAATTATGGTAGAACAAACATTGTGACAGACAGATAGAGAGATGAATAAAAAATTCTAAAAATATATATTCTTCTCCAGCATCGAAAACTGTAAACAAACGTGAAAATATCTAACATTCTGAGAAAGATTTAAATTACACGAAAAATCTATTCTTGGAGATTTATTTATTTGATGATGAACAAAAAAAAGATGCGTATTTTCTTATTATGAAATCACGTGGTGATGACAATAAATGTAATCATTTCATTGGTTGTATCTGGTTGATGAGTCACAGTATCAAAAATATACTAAACATCAGAATTGTTGCATTTGTAGTGACAACTATGGATAAATAGTTTCAATATTTTTTTGAACATTTGCGTTTGGAATTCTGAAAAGACGAATTACAAAATCATAATTGTATTGAAATTGAAATTGTTTCAATTATTTTCATATTAGAACCCAAATCTAATGCGTAAAATTCTCTTTATATTTTATTCTGGATTTACAACTAGTTTAATGTTGATATCCTACCTAATATTATTGATGACTCATAACGTCATTCTTGGGGTCAACTTTATTATTTTATGTCAGTGTCAATAAGAATGGTGATAAAATGTTAAACTAAACAAATACGTATCTTTTTTTTCTCTGCACATAGAATGCAGTAAAAATAAAAGAGAAAAACAAAATGAGAGTATCGTACGAGAGTTGAATGTAAATTTACTTCAAAGAGCTTTACAAACTCACTTAAATGTATATAAGAGAATGAAAATTATTCAAAATCAAAAATAGTTTGTTTTCAATTCCATTCATGATAGAACAAACTTTTCTCATTCACAGGACTTCAATCTGTATTTCAATTGATGCTACAATTGAGTACATACATACTAATTACATCTGAGTAATAATTACGTGCCAATCATGAAACATTTGACATTTTAAACACGTAATTTATTATACCACTATAGTATTGTAATACAAATGTAGGTTTTTTCTTATACAAATTGTTTTTTTAAGAACCGCCAAATATCGCAATGTTAAAAGTATCCATCACATTTGTCATCTTCATTCTGATATATATTTATCGATCAGAAAACAAAACTATACAATTTAAAAACGCCGCAATTTTTTACCTTATCCACATCCTTGGCTTTACTAATAATTCACATCTACCGAAATAATTAATTTATTGGCACAATAATACCCCCCTTCTGGTTTTCGTCACACATTTTTAAAATAAGTTCAAGGTGAATAATAATCATTATCACATATCATTATCAAACATTGATAATTATAACAAATACATTTAATTAAAAATTTTTCATCTAGAAAAAATTATCATCGATATTATAATGTGTAAATGTATTTGATTTTATTGACTGTTTGATTTTTATAGGCGAAGATCCGATGCTCAGCGACCAACAGCAATATCGTTATATGACTGTTGATGACATGAAGTCAATGGGCGACGATTCAATGAGAGTAAACGTCACTGACGATGAGAGGGACAATCGACATTCCGGAGGTCAGTTGATTAAGTCTCATTAACTCTAATGTCCAATGTTTTTCTTTGTTCATTTTTTTTTCTCATTCTCTTCCGTTTAACTTTATCGATGATGAGATTCAATGTTTATTTTCCGGTATTTTTTTAGGGGCCATTGTTACAGATACAATGATTAAAGAAAATTATCAACGCAACAATGCAGTAAATCATAAACCAGACAATGTTGATATTCACAGGCATCCAATCCACGTTGGGTATGTATTAATGTTTGATTATCAAAACAAAAAGAAAAAAGAAAAACAAATTAAATGAAAAGATTTTTATCCGCACGTAATATTATGTGATCCTTCAACAGTCACAATTGATGGCAGTTTGTTTGATTAAACAGGAATTTTATAACAAATTATATAATTTTTCTATAAAGCGTTTTTCCGCCATGTAAAAAATACGACAATTGGCTAACATTGGAACAATAATGTTGTGTATTATGGAGTGTGATACGGACGTGCGTGCGCGTATGCGTGTATTTATGTATGCGTGTGTGTGAGTGTGTATGCGAAAAAATAATGCAAGCGTAGTGGGGATTTTTTTTTACTATATTGTTTTGGTTTTTGTTTTCTTCTCGAGACTTACATTGAAAATTCGGCTGGTTTAATTGCGAATGTATCGTGGAAACACACAACTATTATCAACCTAACAAAATCTTGATTATTTATGAAGCAGAATTGAATGTTTTGTGTGAAATACCTGGCATGACTAATCTCAATTATATATATTGCAATTTCTAACTGTGAGAACTATATTTTATTTTAGAATACCTTTTAGTTCACATATTGTCCATATGGTTTGTGTCCAGTTCACGATTTCTTTCAGTATTTCGATGAATTCAATGAGGTTCCTCTTTTCCAAATAATTTCAGTATTCAGATTATCTAAAGAACCATTTGTGATATTTAAAGAACTTTCAAAGGCAAAATCACGCCTTGAACATACAAATTATTTGGATTTCAAATTTTCATCCAGATTCCGGAGCATTTGCCAATAATTAAAGGACCAAGTATAGATTATTTTTCATCTTAACAATTAAATTTTGTTCATATAATTTAGTTCACAAAATTTCTCAGCGAAATAACTACCTTATCTTAATTCTGAATATCAGAATACATAAAAGTCATCTTAACTATTGAGGCAGCTTATCTCAAAGTGAATGTTATGGGCACAATCATCTTACCAATCTCACAACTAGAATAAACGAAGATTTTATTTAAAAATAAAATTAAAAAGGACATAAAAAATTGTCTTACACTAATAATAGAGTAAAAAAGGTGTTAGAAAATTAAACGTGTATTTATGCTCTATAACCGTATCTCCTATTTAATTCGTAGAGTAAAAATAATGGGCAGTGCGTGAGGCCCTTACCAACTATAGAATCCTTGGCAAGCGCTCTATTTTATGCATACAAATCAAGTAGCATTACCGGTCACATACGACCACGCTCAATACCGGTGCGACCGCTGGAGTTCATTCAGTTATCGCGCGCTCGTTTCATTCAGTGACTTTATCCCACTATTCATTTCTCTCTTTCTCTTCCTCTGTATCTCACTCACTCGTAAACTCTTCTTATTTTGTACTCTTCTTCTACATTGTAAGTAATACAGACGTAGCAGTGAGACCAAGTCCACACATACTCTTTGGTTCTTGACGTCGCGTGAACTTTCTTCGAGTGCTCTCTTCCCTGTCTTCCTTTATATTTTATTCGAATCAAACAAACGGGGTGGGTGATATTCACACAAAGTTTATGAAAATTACTATGCACATTTCAATACGTATACACTTCAACTCTTCGTGATATAAATATAATTTTTTTCATCACAGTGGTTTTTACTCATTTCACAAAAAAATATTCATCATAATATTCATTTTTAATCATTTCAATTAGGACAATTGCACTAAATTATTTCTCCCATCTTCATTAGTGGTATCATCTGCTGTATCACAAACAACTTTGAGTAGCACCGTAGTTAACTAGAATACATTATTGTATATAAAAAGAAGTTATAATATTTTTCTTCTTTGGTAAACTGAGTTTGGTGTTTATCCAGTATGGAGTTAACACAACGTTGTTGCACGTGTGACGAGATAAAGAGGTATTTAGACAAGGTGTATCCACATAAAAGTGATCTATAAACATCTATAGTTTGATGGAAAAAAAAAAATATATATATACATATGAAAGTAAAATAAAGCAAGACGCATGAGCACGGTTTAGAAAAAGTGTATCCTGAACGTATTTATCACGGAATTCTGTTCCAATACTTAGACCGTCACTAGAGTCCTTAAATTGGTCACTGGCAGCCCTTGGTATCGTACCAAAAGGACAAGGAATGTGGAGGGACAGGTACCGCCTTTATATCTTATATTTTAAATAATTGTATACTAAATTAATTTCCCACTTTTCGACCAATGGGTTTTCAAAATTATTTATATTAGTAATTATTATTTATTTAATGACTCAATTTTTAGTTGAATTTTATGGTGTTTAATTTTTAATTTACTCTTCTTCCTTCATCGAAGCTTCAAACTTGCACATAATTATTAATTTGAAAATGGTTACAGTGCAATTTATTTATTCCATATAATAATATTATCATCATGGTTTCTTCATTTTTCTTTGGTAGATTTCTACAATCTCTGGGAATTCATACATTCAGCTCTATGATTTAGATTAATAAAATTCTCATTCTAATCGTGTGCGTGGTGTTAAATAAAAAGAATAAGTGACGACTACAATAAACCAGTCACGCGCCATGTTTGGGCGATATACAAATAGGATTGCTTGGCAGAAATGCTTCTAGTAGCTGTCAATGTATTGAGACACCGTTAATTAAATTATTATTACCACTATTATAATTTAATTTTATTGTTATTTATCATTCAAATGATTTTCCCTGTATGGTTGATATAGAGCTTGCGACACACCCATCATCATTTGCCCTTGTCCCCCCACAATCATTTTGCACAAGTGTGAATGAAATGCTGGATTCCAAATCTCAACTATAATACATAATTATTATTGTTTTCACATCTGTTTAATTTCGGTGTAAACAATTCAGGCGGTTTAACAATGACAAGCGTGATAAAGAACCTTTGATTATAACAATAGATAAAAAACATTTCGAGTTCATTTTATTATTCACATTCATCAAAAAAACAGAAAAAAAAAATACAAACAAAAAAACGTATTCATATTTATGTGTTCATATTGAACGAAAAACAAATACTAACGCGCATTTTTATTTTGTTTCCGATTCTTTCTGTTATTTTATTTGCGCTACTCGCAGAATTCCACAGTGGAGAAAGTAAGTGAAATTGATGAAATTTACACCTCCGCCTCATTTTATTTGTTTCAAATTTATTGTTCTGTGGCAAGAGAGATCTCTTCTTTATTCTCTTAATTCATTTTCCATTGTTTTTTCACTGTTTTCGTACGTATAATTCACAAGTCGTCACAAATGATTATTCATATTCTTTATCTGCTGTGCACCACACCCATATATAATGGTTTCTTATTTTTTATCGTTACAATGTAGTGGCTGATTAACGCTGCTCATTTAGAATTATGTACAGTATTTATGTGCCCTCGCTTTTCTCAGCAACAATTGAAGGGCAGTGAATACATATCAATATATTTACAAGCTTATCCCTTCAAAATGACACTGTAAATTATTCATAAATAGAAAAAAAAAAAAAAAGAAAAGAATAACATGACGAGAAAAACGTGAATTATTGTTAACTTAATATGTATTCACGATGAGAAAATAATAAGATTATCGTTAATCAATGTTGCATAGTTATCAAGTGCTGTGAATTTACTATTATTATCTAGTGAACGCTGCAGTTTTTATAATTAGCTGTTTCATCATTGAGTCATTCGCTTCACTCACGATTAAATCATCAAACCATTCAACACTCTATACACATATGATTTAATCTATTTTTATATTACTCAGAAATAATATGGCACACACACACACACACACACACACACATACGAACACAATTGAATAAATAATAAAATGACGCACAAAATGCACAAATAAATAAATGACACCCAGTGCACAACACAGTAACACTTTTTTAGGAATTCACTATGTGAACAAATATTTCCTTGTTCAACATAATATCGCTTGTATAGTTGATTTAATGACACTTCTTATTTACTCACATTAGTCGCAAAACGATATGCGAAGTGTACTTCTACTGATCAATTAACAGCAAATGTTTGATTTTATATCCATAAATAGATTCAATTCTTCAATATTTGCCACGATAAGTCACGTTGAGAGCACTGCGAGACTGTCATCATGAAAAATAATATGCATTATAATATATATTTATTATTTCATTGATTCTATTATTATCTTGAAAAAAGTGTAATGTGCATATATGAGCGCAAGAATTGTGGAATGTTATCATCAGTAATTGTCTCGTTATTATTTCAATTTTTATATCACGATGAAACTAAATTTCAGTATTATATAAATTTGTCTTTTGTCAAAATACTTGGATATTTTTATGCAGTAAGAATATATATATATATCAATAGGTGCTCTTGTATTTTTTTATATTCACATTAATTCAATCAATATTTACACTTTGTTTTCTATTTGAATTTATAAATGAGATTTATGCAATACTTCAGAGGAAAATTCTTCGAATAATTATGTATACAAAGCTTTAAAAATTATTATAACTTATCGAATGGCCAATATTTTTTTGTATAATGCACGAAGGTGCTGTGCTACATTTATATGATAAATTATATTTAACTATTGTCCATATTATGCAGCTTTTTGGTTTCGTTCCTGGTGGATGCACGTGGGGGTGCAATGCGAGGATGTCGACACAGCGGTGTACGTGTAATTGTACCACCAAGAAAAGCAGCAATGCCAATGAGAATTACATGCAGATACCTTAAGAGAGATAAATTAACAAATCCACCGCCATTAATGGAGGGTGAGGCACTTGCAAGCCGGATACTCGAGCTTGGACCAGTTGCCGCTAAATTTCTAGGGTAAATTTTATTTAGTAAATTGAATACAATTCATTTGAACATCTGAAACATTCAGCCTGACTTGAATGTCACCGTTTCAATGTTTTTTTTTTTTTTTCATTTATTACGCTTTGATTACGAGTTTTCAAATGAATTATTTATTTCTACGTTTATTGAACACTCTTGAAATTGTATTCTTCTAAAATAGATAAGCGAATAGTTTGCAATGAATGTCAATCGAGAAGAAGATACACAAGAATTATTAAGACAGTTAAAATTAAATCGGTGTTTAGAATCGAGGAAAAAAAATGATGGATCATCCATCGCTAATTGAAAATTGAGAAAGTTAGTTTGTAACTCCAAAAAATTGAATGTTAATTCAACCGAAATAATAAAAAGTATTTTTCGGGGTGGTTAATAGTTCCTTCTCTCTCTTAATTTATTGAATGTTCATTGACTTTCAGCCCCGTTATCATCGAAGTGCCACATTTTGCTTCTCTTCGGGGTAAGGAAAGAGAGATTGTTATTCTTCGATCAGACAATGGAGAAACCTGGCGTGAGCACACACTTGAGGCGAGCGAAGAGGCTGTCCAGGATGTGCTTAATGAGAGCTTTGAGGGTGAAGGTAATATTATTAGAAAAGAAACAAAATATATAGTGAAAAAAATTAAAGAAGATGTAACACTAATGATTTAATGAACTAACATATTTATTTCCAAATTCTTTTGTTCCACATCTGTTTTATAGAATTAAGCCAGCTAGAAGATCTCCAAACGTCGCGTATCGTTCGAATTCTCACGGTTGACTTTCCACATTACTTTGCGGTAGTCTCACGAATTAGGCAGGAAGTTCATGCTGTTGGACCGGAGGGCGGTACTGTATCATCATCGGCAGTAGCCCAAGTACAGGCTGTATTTCCACCAGCAGCACTCACCAAAAAAATCCGAGTCGGTCTCCAGGTAAAAATAAAAAACAATTTGTTCCCTGTGATGAAACTTAAAAGATACGCAAAGTCTACTTGTTTCTTATTTTTTCGAAAGATTAATCCTCCTGAAAAAGTATCTATTCAACGATATTAATTAATTTGTTTGTATCAGGCTCATCCAATACCTGCTGAATTGGTGGCAAAACTTTTGGGCAACAGAGTTGCTGTATCACCAATTGTAACTGTTGAACCAAGACGAAGAAAGTTCCATAAGCCGATTACTCTGACAATACCAGTGCCTCAAGCAGCAAATAAGGGCATGATAAATCAGTACTCAGGGGACGCACCAACACTGAGGCTTCTGTGCAGTATAACTGGTAATATATGCTTGCGCGTAACAATGTTGAACGCGGCGACCAGCTTGACTGAAAGATCTCTCTCCCTCTCTCTCTCTTTCTCTCTGTCTCTCTCTGCGCAATAAAGCGTCATTCACATTTTTTTTTTTCATTCAATTTCGCTCCAAGATTAAAATTTCATTACGTCAATGTAGATGAGTTACATTGATGCAATTGAAATATACATTTATTTATTCATGAAACAGAGATTTGCAGGCCAGATGGTAGCTGCTTGTTTCATAGAATATAAAGTGAATGTAATATAAATGATGAAAAAAAAAAAAAACAAAAAGAGGAAGATAATAATTTAAATAAAAAAATATATATGAAAATAAAAAACAAAGTAAAGAACGTGTTAACGAGTACCATTGTTGTATACATTATCTTGTTGTGATTCATTGTTAATGCTTGCGTATTGTTAGGATTGAGTCATTTAGGTATGGATCATTAATTAAATGTAGATAAAAAAAACTTTTTTAATTTTTTTTTTAAACTATACTTCTAGCTCAGTGTTGATTGGTTAACTCGATAGTTTTTGTTTCAGCACAATTCGTTTGACTGGTAATTGCTTAAATTATATAGCTGTTAATAATATTTAAATGATAAATTTTGGTTATAATTATTGTTATTATCTATATCGAATTTTCGTGATGCATTATATGAAGATATTATTTTTGGTCTGAAAGAATTTTATGTTGCAACGGGATTTCATTTTGTGGATATATTTGTGGATAATATTTACCAAATATTTTTGTATATTTAATATCAATCGCAAACAATATCCTTTTATTATTCCAACAAAATTGTTGATGTATGGGCGGTAACTAATATCGAACATGCATCTAGTTCATGTTAACATTTTATTTATGTTCAATTATTCGAAGTCAATTGAACAGTATAAAATTATTCTCTCAATTTTTCGGGACGTACACACAATTATTTTATTTCATTCGGCTTAATTATTTTGCCGCTTGATCAAATGCCTCTCACGCCCGTTGCTTCATCAAAACGGTATACTTACATATAATATTATTTAATTATCTTATTAGTTTTTGACTCATAATTTTACGAGCTATTTCATATTCCAGCGACACTTATTCTTAGTTCAATTTTTTTCTACATCGATACCAAGCACATAACAATAAGGCACATATACAACAAAAACTGAACTTAAATACAGAATATATCGATTTTATCACTATACAATAACCAAACATAATTCATGCAAACAATTATTTCAATAATATGCTGTTAATTCAAAAAATGCTTATTGAGAAGCAGAATCATTTTACTATCAATTATTATTTTTATTTCACTCCACACTGTATTTAATATCAGGAACAATTATTAACATCACGTAATTAAAAGCAACATGGACTATGAGCTAAATTTTCCATATGAAAAACTCCAGAATTAATTATAGCTGACATATCCATTGGCTTTTGGTCATAAGATGTATTTATATATTCAATTTTTTATCTTTGTATATTATTATCTCTGTCCACACAATTCACTTTTCGCCGCTGGCGCATTTACATCACGGACATATTTTAATAATGTTCTTGGAATTGGCATGTATGTCGTTCAGGGGGTCAGTCACGGGCGGTCTGGGAGGACGTAACCGGCTCGACGCCCCTCACCTTCGTCAAGGACTGCGTCTCCTTTACCACAACTGTCTCAGCGAGATTTTGGCTCATGGACTGTCGAAATATCACCGAGGCAACCAAAATGGCTACTGAACTTTATACCCACGCTACCCACGTACCATTCATGGCTAAGTAATTAAATCTTCCTTTCAATCATCGACAATCATATAAATTTGAAAACAATGTCTAATAATTGGTTGCAATTTTTTTTTGTTTTCATGATAAAAACAAAATTTCAGATTCGTCGTATTTGCAAAACGTGTAGATCCACTTGAAGCAAGACTACGTGTCTTTTGTATGACTGATGATAAAGAGGACAAGACATTGGAGCACCAGGAACACTTTACGGAAGTAGCAAAAAGCCGGGATGTTGAAGTGCTTGAGGGCAAGACACAGTATATGGAATTTGCCGGTAACCTCGTGCCAGTTATGAAGAGCGGTGAACAATTACAGTTGCCCTTCCGGGCATTTAAAGAGAATCGGGTGCCATTTACTGCAAGAATAAAAGATCCTGATGCGGTAGACATGGTCGGGAGAATTATGTTCATGAGCGAACCCAAAGTAGCTAAAGGTGAACCACCACAAACGCCTATTTGTACACTCAATATTCTATTACCAGAGAAAATTTCACCTGAAACTGGTCATTCTGAATTGGATCTCCTCGAATTATCCAAGAACTACAGCTTTTTACGCGATGGCGGGATAAGTAAGTAACAGTTATTTAATTAACACACAATATTTATTAAGGTGCTACTTACATGAAATGTCGATATTCTTCTCGAATTTTATTCTCGTGAAAAGCTACATATCGCCATCGTTTTAGCATATTTTTATTACTCTCTTGACATACATATGAAATATAGACAAAAAAAAATTAATAAAACTGATCTAACATTTAGATTGTGATCGGGTGGTATATTTTTTTCGTGTGGTTATTGATACGATAACGCTCTTATCGAATATTTGAGTAGGAAAAAATTTGCATCACATTGTGAAAGATTATTTTATATTCGTGAGTAAAATTATTAAACATGGATTAAAAGTTTGATTTCTCAATAAATTCTTTAACTTAGAAGTGCTAATGAAATATAAAATTTTGATGTCATCGATAAAATTCGTGTCTCAGCTACAAAGAATTTATATAAGGAATTAGCAGTGACTGGTTCGAACTCAGTTGATTCCATTACCTTCTCAAGATATTACATTAACGAGTTTGAGAAACATTTGTTTTGATAAGAGCACGTTTAAAGATTACGGTGGATATTTATCAGAACAATTCTTTTATATACGTACTATAGAGGACTAATAGAGAAATGCAAAGACTCGATTTTCGTCAATTGAAAACACGAGAATATGGTTTTAATTTTCAGAAAATTGATTGAAAATTCACTTTTTATCTTTCTCTAATTTTATAGGTCGACCTGACACCATACATAGAGCTACTATTCGGTTAACAGATATTGCAAATCTGTTAGATCGAGACTGGGAAAAACTTGCTGAAGAGCTTAATGTCACACCTGCAGACGTAGATAAAATAAAGAGTGAACATCCAGGCAAACCGGCATTACAGGCCGCATCAATGTTCAAATTGTGGCAGAGCAATGGTAACAAAGCGACTGGTGAGTAGCAATTGTTCCTACATGATCATCTTTAAGTATAATGTACCAGTAATGTGGAGAAAAAATGAACAGAAACGGAAATGTCAGCTATCACACCGCGACAGTGATGTTAATTGTAAAAATAAACAGTCTCCTCCTTACATTAAAAAAATTATACTCATGACGTAACTATGACCTTGGTTACGATATATTCTCTATTCCATTTATCATTCAAGCATTGAGGATTTTTCGACATTCCACAATAGTTATCACAAATAAATACAAATATATATATTTTTATTCATAAAAAAAACGTATAATTTCTGGAAAAAATTACCTGAACCATATAAAATGTAGGACAAATAGATTTGTATGGCGATTATAATTGAAAATAAATGATGTGACACATTATATATGTGTAGAAGGTGCACACAATAAAAATAAAAGTTTGAGTCAACTGCGTGGAATCTCTGCAGACGCGTAGTTCATGATGTCATCAGGCGCATTACTATGCCTGGAGCATAAACAACATATAGTAAATGAATAAAAGAGAGGATACCACGGGCCGACGCCTCTACTCGCTTGCCTCAATATTGTGTGCGTGTTTATGTATATGTATTTCTCCCCAATGTTAATCACATTGCTACAGTCGATGGCACGCCAATTACATCATGACTATTATCAAAAGAAGAAATAACAACTTTTACTGTTTAGTGTCAGTGGCTCACTGTCTGCCGTGAGACGAAGGTGGCTTGACGACAATACAATATCGTTATATCAGTGCAGTTTATTTTTTTTTTTTGCTTTTAATTCTATCGTTTATTCCTTCGTTATTATTGAATATAAAAAATTCAATTAGAAATAATGTTTATATCACTATATCAAGCATATGAAAATCCATTAGTTGCCGGTTATACCAGCGAGCTCCATTTATTATTTAACAGACATGTACCTACGCAACTACAAATAACTCAAGAGCGAGGTTTGTTTTCAATCGAGAGATAATCTCAATTTAGTATCCGAACAGTGAAGAGATAAGGGAATGCGTAATAGAAAGAGAGAAAGGGTAGAGAAAAAATAAAAAATGAAGAGTCGTATTGTAAATGACTGGCATGGTCTTCATTAAACAGTCAAGTACTGTTTAACCAGAAGTGAAAAATGAATGCGAGGATTTACGCGTAACATTTGTAGCCAAGAGACTTCTCCATTCATCACAAGATTCATTTCGTTCAATTA
This sequence comes from Zele albiditarsus, assembly GCA_958496275.1. Taxonomy (NCBI): domain Eukaryota; kingdom Metazoa; phylum Arthropoda; class Insecta; order Hymenoptera; family Braconidae; genus Zele; species Zele albiditarsus. Next base: position 5,097,712 of record OY292409.1, on the reverse strand, counting down.
AATTTTGTTTTTTTTTTCATTCACAGGAAATACGCTAGAGAAGGCCCTAAATAAAATTGGCCGCGAGGACATCGTGAAAAAGTGTATATTCAATGTGGAACTTGTGACGGATGACGTTGAAAAAGCTGTGGCGAGGGTTAGGCTTGATCAACCAGGTTTTGATTCGCTTAAAGAGGAATTAGGACCGTCCAGGGACTCATCATTGCGACGAGATGGCAGTTTGGTTGATGAAAAACATGATTTTGAATTTGATGAACCCGATCGTATGAAAGTAAATAATTCTATTTATAACTTTCATTTTTATCAATTTGTTTAGATTATTGTTATAAATTCCAAGTAATGATGGAGATTTAACATTGTGATATCACACAATTGTGTAGATAGATTTATTCCTTTCATTATTCACTTCCCACTATTATTCGACTCAATGTTAAATTACCTCATTCGTTCAGGAATCTTCAATGATAATTGTTCTAACTGAGCGCTTCGTCGCGCTGTTTCTTTTTTATTCGCAGGACTCTGAATCCATTGAAGATCTTAGTAAGGTCGACAATGTGCTGCACAAACGCAGTAAGTATTTCATTTAAACCTCAACGTCTTTTATAGCTGTTTTTTTTATTCCTTATTAATTCACATCACATATATTAATATTAAAAAAAAAAATGTATGACACATAGAATATTGTGAGACATTGATTACTAATGCTGATGAAGCAGGATTCGCGATGCCTCGGTCAATTGGAAATATTACGTATGATGTCATTTGACGAATTTAAGTCAGTGATCCACAATTTGTATTAAATTCACGATCTCGTTGGGGATTGTAAAGTTACGAAAGAACGAGTGAGAGCATAAAGTGTAAGAATGTGCATGCAGCGCTGAATCACCGCATACACGCAGCTTCATTCACAGTTTGTTCGGCGATGCGTCGTGGCGGAATTACGCAGCAGACGGATTATATGTCAGAATAATCTACGGTTTTTTTTTTATTATTCATTCTACGCGGTTTATATTCAAATCAATGTGGATACAATGTGCGATGATTTCTATTTAATGGAATGTCTGTTGACATGTAGAAAAACTACTTGTTGTCACTGATAATAAATCGTGTACTTTATTTGATAGTGTTTGACACACTTGCTGTATTAATTATACTACGGGTCATCAGGAATAATTTTTCTTGGTATTTATTCTAAAATAAGATTCCTCCTTAAAATTAATTGTAAAATTTTTTTCATAATTCTACCTTCGGAAATGATTTAGGTAGTTGTCGTAATTTAATTTGGTTTTATTTTTTGGAGTGCTATGAGTTGTTGAGGAAATTTTACTACGCAGTTTTTGGGTCGAGTTATAACTCTGAATAAATATTATTTTCTTTATCGATTACCCAATTTATTTAATCTATATTTCGCAATTTATTTTGTTTAATATTATTCATGTTTGAACACCCTGAAATTTGTGCACTTCACAGCAAAGCAGCAGCACGTAACAATCACCAATGGCACTGTTTTCAATGGTACTTCGACCCCTATAAAAGATAAATACGCAAGTGAAGAGAAAGATATTGGTGATGAGATGGCAGAATTTCTTGAGCACAAGTGTCATGTCACGGACACGATGACAAAAATAACACGAGACGAAGCCGACGATGACAATAACAAACGACAAAGGGTGATTGAGGATGCCAACCGACTGGTATCTGGTAAGTAAACAGCATATCCATTTTATTTTTTTTTCTCTACGAATAAAGCGGATAAATTTGTTCATTATTATTATGAAATGATTAATAATGAATTTCAAAACATATGTGAATGAGTTTTAATATGAAAATGGGTGAAGGGACCGTGCTTTCTCTCGCTAAAATTGCAAGCAGGGCATTATAACATTGCTCAGCAAAAACAAGCTCGAAACCTCGAGCATAATTATTCTTCGCAATATTTTTCTCTTTCTCTTTCAAACTTTATACCATCATTATAATAATTGGTAATTTCGCATAGCATGATCGGCCGAAGCGCATAGATAAATACTGCTGGGATACTGATTATTCATTATATATAAATATGAAAAAACAATTGAATAAATGAGCAACATTGCTGTGCGTTACAGCACTGCCAAATAGGCAAGTTCAAGTTGAAGATTGTTTGCGAAATCGTGTTCGCAATCATTGCGCTTGACAACTACGACGTTTATTTTTCCGCAATTTTTATGTTCTCAATGGCCTCGAGAGTTGATCTAATGATTCTGCACATGACTGAGATACACAGATGTTGCAGTTGAAGAAATTCAACTGTATTTTACCACACTTTGTACACGTCAATTTTACGTTGACGATCATTCTTTTTTCTTTTCTTTTTTTGGTAGATAATAGTGTATATAGCACTAAGAAAACTGTCACGTTCCCAATCTCAGTTTTTTTCTTTTTAAATTTTTTATCATATTTACTTTAATATGAATTTTTCGCTCAGCCCCAGGTCATATTCCAGAGTCATTGCTGATATCATTCAATATGGCTTTCAATTATCTCTTATTATTACATTTTTGTGACATAGATTTGGATTTTTTTTCATTCCGCTTTCAACGCGACCGATGATCATCGTCATTCTATGTCCACAAATCATATTGCTTCGCCGATAAGAGTTCATATTTATTTATAATTATTCATAAAAGAACTCACACAGTAACTTTCAAATAACTGTTTATACTCTGTTCTCCTAATTATCTGTCTCCTCTATCGATTATTTTCATTATTTATTATTTCCAGCAATATTTATGATTTTGCTAAAAGCAAAACTGCCGATAAGATAATACTATAGTCGGCGTTGCATGAATTGGTTGTATGAGCGCACGGAGCAGCTGTCGTTTGATTAATTAAAAGAATCGTTTTGTCGTTTTAATTTTTATTTTATTTACGTGACAATTTCTCACTTGTAGTGAGTAGATCAAATGAGTTAATTTTTTTATGTCTCTCGTATATATAGTGATGAAAATTGGCACTGTGATGCTTCGTTCAACATTTATAATGTATCTCAAGAGAATATAAATTATTATGGAATGTGAAAACTATTTATTAAATATGAGACAATGTCAAAGTTCGAATTCTATTCACCTTACCAAGTTTTCAATTCTGCTATTCTGAATATACTTATTGTAGATACATTAACTACTGTTGCATATCGTTGGGAGGAATTCTCGAATATAGAAATATCTTACAGCACGATACCATTGATTTTGCTATTTACATTGTAAAACGGGGATTCATTGTGCTTAATAATTACTATAAATACGAAGATGTTCAAAATAAAATCTCTAAATCGAACTTATTATCGTCAGTAGTCGAGTTTTCTCCATTGAAAAAAATAGAATGTAAATGATCTTTGATCGAGCTAGATAAATGTTTATCTGTTTTTTGTGTTGGAAAATTCAAAATAATAAAATGGTCCAAGAAAATAATGCATTTATATAAAATGCTTTGTTTATATGCAATGTAAATTCCGCTGCCACTTGATCTTTGACGTACACAATGATAAGATCAATTTAAATATATACTTGAGCGCGCATATTTCAATTTAGAAATAGAAAAGTGGTAGTAATTAGAAAATACGAATGCCAAGGGATGGCTGCTCCATAGCACAAACACTTGCGCACATAAAACACGGAAAAGTTTTAACCCCTCGTTCTCGTCGTTAATGGCAAACTGATAAATTAAAATGATTAAACAAAATTATACGACTATATTACAGCTTCAGCTAATTAAACAATATATTGATATTAATAAAATACTGACTAAATGCAATGAGCGCAAACAAAAAACAATACAAATAATTAGAATCAATTGTGTATTATGTTTTATTAAATTTTTTTTTAGACATGCCTAAAATGTTGTGATACTTAATTAACAGGTGTTATACACGACGCCGAGAAAGAGAAGGAGGTATTAGTGATGGAGGGGTTGTCGGGGGTGTATCGTGACGCGAGTAAAGAGGCTGAAGGTGCGATAGGTCTTCGTAACAATGAAAATTTTATTGAGGGTATTGAAAGTGCGATTTCAAAAAATATTTCGGATCGCGGGGAAGTGTCTATTGAGCCGTTGATAACAAAAGAGCGAGTTATTAATGATCCACGTGGTGGAAAAGTAATTTCCAAAACCATTGTCACAACAACTAAGGGTCATCCAGATTCCGCATCAATTGTGACTAAAACTACGACAATAAGGGAAACATTAACACCAGGAGGAGCACATTTCTTCGGTGCTCATGATCCTGTAATTGGATCAGAGTCTCTAGAACAACAACAAGAGCAACAATTATTATCGACAAAAGATGTTAGTAATATTGTCATGACGAAAACGGTTATTAGAAGTGGCCCAGTAGTTGAAGAAAAAATAATCACTACGAGTAAATCAACGTTTGATAAGCCAGAAGTGCAGACGGTTGCGTTTGGCTCAAACGTTCCAACCGATCGCACCAGGGTAGAAGCCAAAGGCATCGCCAGGGTCGCGACTGATCCTGACACGATGTTGGCTCATGACAAAAGTACAAGTGAAAAAGAAAAATTGTCGAAGGAGCATAAGGAAATTGCTGACAAAACATCAAAGGCATTGGAGACAAAATCCAAACTGAAAGGAAAGGTTGGTGACTCGAAGAATGATGTTGGAGATTCCAAGCTCGATGCTGATACGAAAAAAAGCGCAGGAGAGTCAAGAAAGACAGCGTATGACGGTATTTACAACATTTCGACAGATCAGACTAAAGAAGATGGGAAGAAGAGGGGTGGAATTTTCTCAGGAATTTTCAAGGGTCCAAAATTAAAGAAAACAAAATCAAAGGATTCAAAGGAAACGTCATTGGATAGTGGTGATGAAGAAGTAAAAACGACAACTCGTGAAGTCTCGCATGATACGATGAAAATTTCAGATCAATTAGAAGGTGCGGTATCGCCCACATATCCTGATTTTGATTCCACAAAGATGATTTGCATTTGCCCACCCAAACTGCCAGAGCAAGAACCCCATCGAGATCCAATTTGGGCCACTGCTGATTTCCTCTATGACTCGAGACGTAGTGCCGAAGCTTTTATACCAGAAGCACGCGAATCTAATTTGAAACCAACAAATGGGCAACCCGAATTGGCAGTGACAGACAGTGTGAAATCGAATGATGTAAAATCTGAGGCCCAAGATGCGCCTTTAGAATCTGACGAACACAAAGAAAAACATGGTTTTTTCGCAGGTCTATTCAAGGGTACGAAAACACATGAAAGCGATCTTGACATTGCCGCGAAGGACGCAAAAAAATCAGTCGATGCGATGAAACAGAAGGTTGGGAAAGAAGTAGAAGATAGTAAGGAAAAGTCTGTGAATGGCGTTAAACATGATTCCAAATCTGCCAAGGATATCGTGGATGGAAAAGCAAAGACATTGGATAAATCAATAGATAAAAGTAGGGATGAAGTCGATACAGCTATTGTTATAAGTAAGAAAATAGTCGATGACTCGAAAAAATCAGTTCGTGAAGAAGTCGAAGCTATCGACAGTGAATCCAAACGTGTGAATGAGAGGATGAAGTCACCAGTAGAAAAAATGAAACATACCATTGACAAGAGCGAAAAGTCGGCCACAATCCGCACAGTAGAGGGTAAACAGGCAGCGTCAGCTGTAAAAGATGATATTGAAGATTCCTTAGATGGGGCGAAAGAAAAATCAGGAGGATTCTTCGGTATTTTCAAGAGTCCAAAGTCGAAAGAAAAGCGACGAAGCACTTCAAAGGACAAAGATGTATTGAAGGATGTATCTTTTGACAGCGGTGATGAGGAAATGAGAGTTGCTACTGCAGCATTCCTGGATGACAGTAAGCGAGCATCTGACAGAATGTTTGTGCCAGATATCTCGACATCTCAACCCACTGAACCAAGTAAAGTTAAAGTGGAAAAATTTGTCACATCTAGCGTAGCAGAGTTTGATGTACCCACAGATAAATTGAAGGGAACTTCGTATCATATTAAAGAATCGCCAAAGAGTGAAATTTCCACGACAACTATTACTACAACGACTTTTACCACAACGAAAGTCATGGATGACGCTGTAGATGCGAAACAGAGTCCCGCAGTTCCCGAAATCAAACCCGAAGCTCTAGTTACCAGTAGTACAACTGAAAAATCGGAGAAAAAAGAAAAAAGAAAATCCAGTGATCTTGAGGACTCCGCTGATGAAACGAAGCAAAGGAGCAGTGGCTTTTTTGGAATGTTCAAGAGCCCTAAACTGAAAAGCAAGAAGAAGAGCCGATCCCGGGACCGTGGCACATCTAAAGAGCCGTCATTTGACAGCGGTGATGAAGACCTGAAACAAGCTTCATCCCAATTTTTAGAAGATACACGAAAGACTGCTGAAATCTCCGGAAGTTTCGATACGTCTCGTGGGCCGTCTCACGAAGACACCTTGAAAGTTAAACCTACTTCACCTCCAATCCAAACAGACCATGAATATGCCCCGATTGTTGAAGGTCATTCAGAGGTAAAAACAAAGGATCAAGATAAGGGACGTATTTTTGGAATCTTCAAGAGTCCGAAAAGTAGTATCAGAACTAGAAGTAAGTCTAAAGAAAAGAGTTCATCAACTGAGATCTCATTTGACAGCGGGGATGATGAACTGCGACATGCTAACTCCAAACTTTTAGAGGATACACGGAAAGCCGCTGAAATCACTGGTAGTCTCGATATGCCTAGGCGGAAATCTCTCAAAGACTCGGTAAAAGTTGAATCAACCCTCAATAAGGGCGAAAATAAAGATGTTCCGGTTAGCGAAACTCATTCTGATGTAAAAGCGAAAGACCAAGATAAAGGGGGAATATTTGGAATATTTAAGAGTCCCAAGAGTAATATCAGGAGTAGGAGCAAGTCTAAGGAAAAGAGCCCGTCGACCGAAATGTCTACTGACAGAGACGATGAACAGTTGAGAATTGCTACTGCTAAATTCCTCGATGACACAAAAAATATATCGGCAATCATGGAAGAATATCCTTATCCATCAGCCCCAACGGCGCCTGATCATGAAAAAACTATGAAGATGAAGGATCATGAGTCAAACGAAAAAGGAAAAGGAGATGAAAAGCCTGTAACAGTTGGGGAGAAAAGCGGGTTCTTATCTGGAATATTTAAAGGTGCGAAACATGCGGTTGAGGAGGTAGCGGAAGATGTTAAAGAATTCTGGGATGAAACAAAAGAAGAAGCTAAAGAGGAGGAAGAGAAAGCCAAACATGCGATGGAAGGAGCCGTGAAGAATATTGAAACCAAGGTCTCCGCTGACGGTAAAAAATTAAAGAATGATGTTGTCGGGGAAATATGTAAAGCTGAAGATAAAGCGGTGAAGGCAGGGGGAGTGATCAAAGACGAAGCACATGACACTACGACGAAAATCAGGGATGGTGCTACTACAACTGTTGGTGCAATTGACCATAAAGCACGCAAAATTCGAGACGATGTTCATGATACGACAAAATCTGTAGCGAAGGATGTAGAGAAAGAAATCGCGATAGTAAAAGGTGAATCCACTGATGCTGCGAAAACCATTGCCGCCTCGGCAAATGCCGCGAAACAAGAACTAGTGAAGGAAACAGAAAAAGGAAAAGATGAGGTCACAGGTGCGTTGTCAGGTATTTTTGCAGGAGCCAGAAAAGCAGTCGACGAAGTAAATAAAGATGTTAAAGAATTCGGAGATGAGGTGAAGAAAAATGACGAAAAAACGAGTCGTGCGGTTAAAGATGCTGCACAAACTGCTCATGATGTCAGTGACAAACTATCTACTAATGTTCATACGGCGAAAGATAAGGTATCAGCTGAGGTCTCCAAAACTGTCCAAGAAGTCGCTGATAGTGCCATAGTTGCAAAAGATCAGGTCAAAGAAAACTTATCTGCTGGAAAAGATGCTACAGTGAAGGTTGCGAAGGGTGCTACGGAGACAGTCACTGAAGGTGCTGAAAAAACTGTGAGATTGACTGCTGACTTAACTAAGAGGGTTGAAGATGACGTCAAAAAAGCCACAGATGCCGGTGCAAAGGAGCTTGAAAAACCCACCACGCTTCTCAAAAGCACAGTTATTGGCACAGCTGATGTAGTAGCTGACACTGTGGGGGAAATCAAAGATAAGACCGATAAAGAAGCGAGAAAGGTTAAAGATAAAAGTAAAGGCTTCTTTTCGGGTATCTTCAAAGGTGGAAAACATACAACTGATGAGGCAGGCGATGATGTCAAAAAGTTAGTTGGCGATGTGAAAAAAGAAACTGAAAAAGATAAAGAAGATGTGAAGCGTGCATTTGGAGATACGAAAGAGTACATTACGGCTGATGTAAGGGTTGAGAAAGATAAATTAATGGATAAAGTCACCAAAGGTAAAGACAAGGTGCACGATCAAGCCGTCGATAGCAAAGAAGCTGTTACTGATATTGTCAAGACAACAAGTGGCAAAATCTCCGATGCTGGAATATCGTCCTCAGAAGCTACTAAAGATGCTATCAGAAAAATTGATAAAGAAATGAAAGATGATGCAAAACTATTGAAAGGGAAAGTAACTGATGCAGCGGATACTATCATGGACAGTGCCGAGTCAGCTAATGAGAAAGCAGAAAAAGAAACAAAAAAGGCCAAAGAAAAAGGCAAAGGTTTCTTCTCCGGATTGTTCAAAGGTGTGAAAAGTGCAGCTGATGAAGTTGTAGAAGATGTTAAAGATTTTGTAGACGAGACAAAGAGAGAAGCGCAGGAAGAAGAAGAGAGAACTAAACGTGCCGCAGAGGAAGCAGCTCAAGCAGCTGAAGATTACAAAGCCAAGACTCTTACTGATATCAAACAAGACCTGGATAAAGTGGCAAGTGCTACTGGGAAAACTAAAGATGCGGCACAAGAGAAACTGATAGCTGGCAAGGATGCAGTAATCACTACAGTGAAGTCAACTAGTGCGGCTGTTTCGGGAGCGGCATCTGAAGCAGCGCAAACTACAAAAGACACTGCAAAAAATGTCGGTGAGGCCAGTGCAGCAGCTTTAACCACTTTCGATAAAGAAATGAAGAAAGAGATAAAACTCGCCACGGACGATTTGACGAACGCTGCCGATTCTATTACAGAAAATGCGAAGGCAACCAAAGCTGAAACAGAACGAAAGACCAAACAACTGGGAAATGAAGCGCTCGAAATCGAGAAGAAGATCGCCGAGGACACCTCAAGGGTAGCTCAAGCAGTCGATGATTCGACACATAAAATTATTGAGAACGTCAAGGACACTAAAGAAACAACTGTCAAAGAACTTAAAGAAGATTTTAAGACAACCAAGAACAAAATAAGTGATGGGGCCACTACAGTGGTTGACTCTGCAGATACTGCTACACATAAAGCCGAGAAGGAAGCTAAAAAAGCCAAGGAAGCAGGTAAAGGATTTTTCTCGGGATTATTTAAAGGCGTTAAACATACTGCAGATGAAGTCGTTGGAGAGGTTAAAGATTTTGTAGATGAGACGAAGAAAGAAGCTCAAGAAGAAGAAGAACGCGCCAAGTGTGCCGCAGAAGAAGCAGCACAAACAGTGAAAGATGTGAAAATCAAGGCAGCTGCCAATGTCACAGCTGGCGTAGAAAAACTTGCAGATGAAGCTGAGAGAAGGAAGGATAATGCACTGGAAAAAATCGTGGCTAGTAAGGATGCAGTATCTGATACAGTTAAATCAACTGGGGAAGCAATATCGGATGCAGCAGCAAAAACATCAAATGCTACTAAAAGTGCTGTGAAAACAGCTGATGACAGTATTGAAACAGCTAAAGATACTGTCAATAGAGAAATAAATGAAGACACGAAATTTATCAAAGACAAATTGACTAGCGCTGCGGAATATACTGTAGATAGTGCAAGTGCTGGCAAGAATGTAGCTGATCAACAAGTGGAAACTCTCAAAGACAAAGTTCATGATGTTAAACGAAAGACTGCCGAAGAAACATCCAAAGCATTTAAAGCGATTGATGAAAAATCACATGAAACTTCCAAGAATGTCGTGGAGGCTGCAAACGCTGCAATGGATGACATGAAAGGTGGCATCAAAGTGGTCGAAGATAAAATGAGTGAAGGGACGAAAACAATTGTTGACTCTTCTGAAGCTGCGAAACACAAAATCGAAAAGGACGTTAAGAAAGCTAAAGAAAAGAGTAAAGGCTTTTTTTCAGGCATCTTCAAAGGATCTAAACATTCCATGGATGACCCAATAGATGATGTTAAAGGTTTTTTAGAAGAAGTAAAACAAGAAGCATCTGATGAGAAAGAACAGGCCGCAAAAGAAGCAGAAGAAAGATTATTGGGCCCTTCTGATGACGAAGTTGCAGGTGCTGTCAAAGTGGTTGAGCAAACGGTTGAAGAAGAGACAAATAAAATGATGGGAATGGTAGACGCTTCCAAAGATGCTATCGAGAAGGAAGCGAAAAAAAGCAAAGCTAAATCAAGTGGATTTTTCTCAGGCATTTTCAAAGGTGCTAAACAAACTGCTGACGAAGTAACAAACGATATAAAGGATACGACAGATGAGATTCAAAAGGATGTTGGAGATCAAGCGGTCGCAGACGTAAAAGCTGCCAAAGAAAAGATGTTAAACATTACTGAGCGAGCTAATGATGAAGTGAAGTGTTTGCTGGTGGATGGCAAAGAGTCAGTTAAATCAACTGGCGTTGTGATCCGCGACGTTCCAACAAAGACGGCCGAAGCTGTGAAAAAAACTAGTGAAAAAGTGGCTGAAGGAGTAGACAAAACTGCAGACCTAGTAGATCAAAGTATCAGCAGGAATCTCACAATGGCGGAAGACAGACTGACTCGTGGTGTGGATTCAGTTGGTAACAGTACAGAACTTATAGGGAAGGAGGTGAAGAAGGAAGAAAAAAATTTGATAACTATAGCTGATGATGCCGGCACGGAAGTAGTCAAAGTAGCACGAGATACAACTAAAGCCGTCAACGATAAAATAAGTGAAGTGGCGGAGGGTGTCGACAGAGCTGAAAAATCATTAGACATGATTGTTAAAGAAGATGTGAACATCGTCAAAGATAAAGTGAACGATGGAGCCAAAACGATAGTTGATTCAACTGAAGCTTCTAAGCATAAGGCAGAGAAAGAAGTAAAAAAAGCCAAGGAGAAAGGTAAAAGTTTCTTGTCTGGAATTTTTAAGGGAGGAAAGCAAGTATCAGATGAAATCACTGACGATGTCAAAGAATTTCTCGATGTTACCAGGACAGAAGCCGCGGAAGAAGAACGTGATGCACGACGTGCGGCTGCTGAAACCGCCACAGCTGTAAAAAATATCGGAGACATGGCAGTTACAGATATGAAAGTGGGAAAAAACCATATTAGTCAAAATCTCACACAAAATTTGGAGGAAGTAGTTGACGACGTTGGTAAGGTAAATAACATGGCAAATGATACAATGATCGGTGCAAAACAAACAGTTTCTGATACCGCTGCGGCAACAGCTAGATCAATCAAAGACGTGACCGAAACCACTAAAGAGAAAATTGTTGGCTCAGCAACGAAGGGGGCTGATGCAGCGAAGGATACTGCTGAAAGTATTGGTGAACATGCCGGAAAAATGAAGGATACTGTTGTTGAAGAACTCAGAGAAGATGCAAAACTTTTAGAGAACAAGGCAACTAGGCTTGCTGAAGCCACAGTCGAATCTGCAGAAGCCACTAAAACCAAAACTGAGAAGCAAGTGAAGAAGGTAAAAGATAAAGGCACCGGCTTTTTCTCAGGGATTTTGAAAGGAGTTAAGCACGCAGCTGATGACGTTGTAGAAGACGTCAAAGAATTTGTGGACGATACGAAAAAAGAAGCTCTAGAAGAAGAAGATCGAGCCCGGCGCGCAATGGAAGAAACAGCGCAAGCAGCTAAAGATGCTAAAGACAAAGCAGCTACCGATATCAAAGCAGGCGTGGGAAAAATCTCAGATGGTGCTGAAAAAGTTAAGGGCAATGTACAAGAGAAACTCGCGGCTGGTAAAGACGCAGTAACTATTACAGCGAAATCAGCTGGTGCGGCCATCTCCGAATCAGCGAAAGACAGTGAAAAAAAAATAGTGGAAGACTTTAACAAAACCAAAGACGCTGTCGATCAAGAAATAAAGACAGATTTGAAACACGTCAAAGAGAAATTGGCTGATGCTGCTGAAGCTGTTACGGATGGCGCATTGACTGTCAAAGCTGACGCAAAACAACAAGCAAAAACCTTCAAAGATGAAGCTCACAATGCCAGTGACAAAATTGCTGAGAGTGGACTGAAAATAGTTGGAGCAGTAGATGATACGGCGGGAAAAATCACCACAGCGGTTGACACGTCGAAAAAAGTAACGGTCGAAAGTGTCAAAGATGGTGTCAAGAGCGTCAAAGAGAAAATAGACGATGGTGTTGAAACATTGGTAGATTCGACCGAAACAGCACGACACAAAGCCGAGAAGGAAGCTAAAAAAGCGAAAGAAACAGGTAAAGGGTTTTTCTCGGGATTATTCAAAGGTGCTAAGCATGCAGCTGATGAGGTTGCTGAAGACGTTAAAGAGTTTGTTGACACGACGAAAAAAGAAGCCCTGGAAGAAGAAGAACGAGTTAAACGCGTGGCAAAAGACGCGGCTGTATCAGTCAAAGATACAAAAGATGAAGTAACTACTAATATTGCAGCGGGTATAGAAAAAACCGTAGATAGTGCTGAGAAAGCTAAGGGTAAGGCACAAGAGGCACTGAAGACTGGAAAAGATGCAATCATTCTCACAGCGAAATCAGCTGGTACAGCTGCGTCCCAATCTGCTAAAACAACTGGTGAGAAGATCGTTGATGCAGTAGCAGAGACATCACAGTCAGTAAAAGACATTGAAAAAAAAGTAGAAGGGGACATTAACGAAGCCAAAAATGCCTTCGATCAAAAAATAAAGACTGATGTGAACCGCGTCAAAGATAAATTGGCTGGGACTGCTGATGCTGTTACCAAAAGTGCAGTGACTGTCAAGGCTGAAGCAGAGCAGGAAGTGAGAGTCCTAAAAGATACAACTCACGCTGCGGGTGACAAACTTGTTGAAGGTACATCGAAAATAGCTGGAGCAGTAGGCGATACGGCCGTCACAATCGCCAAGGAAGTTGATACGGCGAAAACATCAACTATTGAAGGTGTCAAAGCTGATATGAAGAGTGTCACAGAGAAATTGAACGACGGAATTGGAACAACGGTCGATTCCGCAGATGCTGCTAAACACAAGGCCGAGAAGGAAAGTAAAAAATCCAAGGAAGCGGGCAAAGGATTTTTCTCAGGACTATTCAAAGGTGTTAAGCATGCAGCTGACGAGGTTGCTGAGGACGTCAAAGGGTTTGTTAGTGATACGAAAAAAGAAGCTCTAGAAGAAGAAGAACGAGCTAAGCGAGCGGCAGAAGAAGCAGCACAATCAGCCAAAGATGCTAAAGATAAAGTGACTACCGATATCAAATCCGGTGTGGAAAAAATTGCATACAGTGCTGAAAATGCTAAAGACAAAACTCAAGAAAAACTTGTATCAGGTAAGGATGCAATAACTGCTGGGGTGAAGTCAACCAGTGCAGCTATTTCTGATACAGCAATGAAAACAGTGCATACTGCATCCGATACCGTAGAGAAAGTCGGTGAAGATGTGAAAATGGCTGAAAACGTGCTAGTAGAAGAAATAGAAAAGGATAAAAAACTGATCGCTGATAAATTAAGTGGTGCTGCAGATACTGTAGCGGCTGCGAAAAATAAAGCAGAACGAGGTACGAAAGATTTCGAAAGCAAAATTAAGGGCGCAAAGGACATGATCGCCGAGAACGTCACCGAAGCAGCTGAAGCTGTGGATAACAAGGCACGTGATGTTGCGGAGAAAATCGACCAAACAGAGAAAGCTGCTGTTAAAAGCGTAAAAAAAGATGCCAAAATTGTGAAAGAGAAAATAAACGACGGGGTGGGGTCGATGACTGATTCTATAGACACTGCTAAAAGCAAGGCTGAGAAGGAAGCAAAAAAAGCTAAAGAGAAAGGCAAAGGTTTGTTTTCTGGAATATTCAAAGGGGCTAAGCACGCCACAGATAAAGTTTCTGAGGATATCAATGAATTCGTAGATGATACAAAGCGAGAAGCTCAAGAAGCAGGAGTGCAGATAGAGCGTGCTGCAAATGAATCAACTCAAGCAGCCAAAGGTGTTGGAAAGGAGGTAGTTACTGATATCAAAACGGGCGTAGAAAAAGTTACAGACAGTGCTGAGAAGGCAAAAGACTCGGTTCAGAAGAAACTTGCGGCAGGTGAGCATGCAGTGACTGATGGAGTGGAATCAGCCAGTGCAGCTATTTCGGATGGAGCGACAAAAACAGCACAAACTGTAAAAGATACAGCGGGAAACATCGCTAAAAACGCCGAAGAGTCTAAATATACTATCGGAAAAGAATTGCAAAAAGATTCGAAATTGGTCACCGATAAATTGACGGATGTTGCGAAATCAGTTAAAGTCGGCACAGAGAAACTCATGATTGGAACCGAACGGGAAGTGGAAGAAATAAAAGACAAAGTCCACAATACTGGAGAGAAGATCGTCAAAGATGCGGAAGCAACAGAGAAGGAAATGTTGAGAAATGTTGAAACAGCAGTTGGAATAACGTCCGCGAAACTAATTGAAACCGTTGAGGTATCACATCATAAAGCAGCAAAAGAAGCCAAGAAGGGGAAGGATAAAGGAAGCGGTGTTTTCTTTGGCATTCTGAAAGGTGGTAAGCAAGTATCAGATGAAACCACTGAGGATGTCAAAGATTTTCTCGATGAAGCAAGACATGAAGCGTCGGAGGAGAAGACACGAGCTCTAAAATCTGCGGAAGACCTTGCGGAAAGTTTACGGGGTGATGTTCACAGTGACAAAGTTAAAGCAGTTCAGAAGGTATCATCCGGTGTCGAAGATATGGCTAAAAAAGTAGTATCAATGCAAACAAAATCTGAAGATGTTGTAGATGAAGGAAGACAAGGTATTAAACATGCTAAAGCGGTTATCGTTGAGGAATCTAAAAACGGGGCAAAATCCGTGACAGACACAGGAGATGCTGCTAAACAAAAGACAGAAAAAGAGGTGAAGAAAGTAAAGGATAAAAGTTCAGGCTTTCTTTCTGGTATCATCAAGGGTGCTAAGCATGCAGTTGAAGAGGTTTCTGGCGATATTAAGGAGTTCTGGGATGAGACCAAAGAACAGGCAAAGGAAGAAGATGAAAAGGCAAAACATGCCACTGGAGAAAACGCGAAAATTTCCAGAGATACTAAAGATAAATTGACTATTGACGATCATGCGATGAAAGATACCATGTCAGAGAGAGTATTTGAGACGATAAATGGCGCAACTGATTCCATTAACGCAGTAGTTGGGCATGTTGGAGAAAATATGGCAATTGGGGCAGATCATACAGCAGAAGCTGCGAAAATTACCGGCGAAAAAATCGTTGAAGGCGTTGAGACAACCGTACAAAAAAGTACGGATGTTAATAAAAAAGTTGTGGATGACATCAAGAAAGTAAAAGATTCTGCTGGTGACAAGATCCAGAAAGACACTAGTTTTGTCCAAACAAAAGTAGTTAGTGCAGTTAGTGGCTCAATTGATTCTGTAGACAAAACGAAAGAAAAGGCCGAAAAAGAACTGAAGAAGGGCAAGGATAAGAGCACGGGTATGTTTTTTGGTATTCTTAAAAGCGCCAAAAATGCAACGGATGATGTGACAGACGAGGTCAAAGAATTTGTAAGCGCCACTGAGGAAAATGCGAAGAAAGAAAAAGAGCGGGCGCAAGAAGGCGCTTCAGATGTTTCTAAGTCGGTCCAAGATGTCAAAGACCAAACGGCTGCAGGCATGAAGACCGAAGCGAAGAAGACCAAAGAAAAAGTACAACAAGACTCCAAGAAAGACATCGCACAAATTGAGGCAGAAACCAAAAAAGCGAACGAAAAGGGCGGTGGATTCTTCTCAGGCATTATAAAAAGCGCAAAACACGCGGTTGATGAAGTCTCCGAAGAAGTGAAAGAATTTTGGGATGAAACAAAGGAAGAAGCTAAAGAGGAAGAAGAATGTGCGCGGCGTGAAGCCGAAAAATCAGCGAAGATATTGAAACAGAATAAGACCGTAGCAGATCTTCTGGAAGATGAAGAACTTATTAGACAGCAGATGACGGCAGACTTAGAGCAAGCTGTCCACCACAATGTTAACAGTTCTACATTTTATACAGACATACCATTAAGATCACCATCTCCTGGATCCACTCAGGGAATCAACATTTCGAGAGGTGAATCCATACTATCAGAAGTGGATACCGCTCACAGCATACCTGCGGATCCCTCAGAAAAACCACGGTCGAGCAAAGAAAAATCCAAGGGTGTCATATCAAGTTTCGTCAAAGGTGCAAAGAGCGCTTCACATAAGATCGTGAAAGAGGTTGATCATGCAACTGAAAATATGAAAGATGCAACAGGAAAATTCTGGGAAGACACAAAGCACGAGTCAACAGAATTTAACGCGTCCGGCAGTTATGACGTATCTTCCCCGCTTCGCGATACCGGTTCATTGATAAGGCCTAGACAAGAGTCAGACATAAAGTTAGAGTCGTTCAGTCCTGTAGACAGATTATATAAGGAAACAAGTGCAGGGGATTCTGAATCGAAGGTGAAATCAGTGTCGCGCATTCCACAGAAAAAAAGTCCAACGAAGGAGTTGAGAGAAGTTAAAGAAGTGAGTAGAGTTAGGGTAGTGAAAATTGCGGGAGGGACATCGTCAACATCAATCGATAAACTTGATGATAATGATGCTACGAATAAATTAGGGCACCTCGAGCCTCGTGCACGTCAATCCGTCACCACAGTCATAACAAAGTCTGTGAGGACGGCAACGGCGACCCCGCCACCCAGCCCCGACGAGTTCGGTGACATTAGCATTAAAGGTACCTTCAAAATCATGATTGTGTTATATATACATATACTATAATTATATACCAGCTGTGTGTAACATGAGAACCTAATTTCCGTTAAATTATTTAATGCTTTTATTATATATTTTTTAACCCATTATGATATCTTTTTATATAACTTCTATTTTACCGGCATTTTCCGGCAGGGTTGAGAAACAATTATTATATTATGCAGATATCATGCACCACAAATTCGTCATTGAATTTACTTGTTATATTGGTAATTGCGTAACCCAGATATTTAACAATGACAATGAAGGCAGCATAAATTGTCATCGTCGGCCCTCTCGTGAACAAATCATTTGAACTGCAAAGCAATAAAAATTGATCAGGGGCAATACTATTTTCACCGCTATGACTTTGCAGTAACAAATGTGATAACCCTCGTATTTTAATTTGATTTGCAATTTTGATACGTTCTAATAACAATTTTTCCTTTCTATGGTTTCCATTTTGAGTTCGACGCATGTTTTCAGGTGTTAATTCTGTGATTTTTTTACACAATGTTTTCTCAGGCAGCTTTTACAACGACACTGCTCTGTGAAATCTGTAACATGAATACATCATCATACTCTTTTTTTTATCATTTATATTCCTATTTCCATAAACCTATTCTCTCCCCAAATGTATAACATTAAACCGAAGAAGCCGCGCAAAAAAAAAATCAATAACAAAAACCAAAGCGATTCAAAGTCACGATTTTTGCATCATGCTGTAAGTAATGCCAATGAAATTCAATGAAAAGACGAACCCATCGGTCTAGCGAAGCATGCGATTCAATGAATATGGACAGGGAATATCTCATCACATCATCCTAATCACCATTGTTCAAATCACTGCTTTGAATGTTCAACGTGTGTTGAATTTGTTTAAAATTAATTTTTTTTTCGCGGGTTTTTGCAGATGTGACCGAAGAAGCAGCGAAACGTGCCCAAACACTCACAGACGAGGCGTTAGCAGGTAGTAAATCAGGTAAGAACCAGTCAACATCCAACTTGGAATACAAAAACATCGTATATTTTGAGTAATGTTAAATACAGATATATTTATTGATAAATACAAGGTGAAATAGCCGAAGAAATCAGTACGTTAGAGCAATTTCAACTCTTTTGGTACCCTCAGTTATATTTAGCTTTATCTTCCATAGTTAGCACTTGCTGACGCTTATCACACTAACTAATACTTCATGAATGCGTTTCATTGAACAATTAACGAACAAAAACTCATATAGATATTGCATCAATAAGATCACCTCCCTAATGTCCATGACAATATTTCGTTATTAATTAGTGTGTGCTTTCAGTGAAGTGCATTCTTACAACACCGTTCAAATGAGTGTTTTTCATTATGTTCGTTCCATAAATTAAAAAAAAATTGACTAATGCAATATTGATACCAACTAAAAACCTAACTAAATCAACTGATGGAGGCTGACCTCACACATTTTTTCTCTCACTCTTTCTGTCTCACTATTCTTCATGGCATTGGCGCCTAATAAGACGATGAGAGAAAATAATAGCGTGAGATATGTGAAATACAAAAAAATTAATTATATGAAAGCAGCATAAAAAAAAACTAATATTTACAGCTGGGCTAGAAAATTGAGATTTATTTAGTGTGTATCAATGTGCTTTATGCCCTTGTTCCTGTTCTTGTCCATGTCCTTTTGGATGGGTCAGGGCATGATTCGGCTGAGATTCATGGGACTGTAGAGAGGCATGTTACTTCTGCTCCAACAAAGCAACCCGTTCCCGCCCCACGTCACTCCGCCAAGTCATCGTCGTTGTCATCATCATCACCGCTGCCTAGCAACAAATCTGACTTCACTCTCGACCTCGACACCAATCATTTAACTCGACAGATACATCAACAAAAGTTTAAGAGTCCCAAATCCAAAATACCAGAGCCAGCTAAACCACATCTCAAATCTCGACCAAGCATTTCATCAGATTCATCATGCGCTGATGAATTATCACAGAAAAGCCGAATACCAGTCAAAACAAAGGAAAAGAATACCATCGAAACAACTAAGGAAGAGCATTTGGTAACGAGAGTAATGGAGACTTCCAAATTATCTCTGAGCACTGATAAGCCAAATTTCACGACTGATATAGTCTCGTACTCATTGCCTACAGAGCAAATAATTTATACGAAAACTGTAACAACGACAGTGTCTGAGGGGTCGGTTCCAACTCAAATAGACAAAATTTTTGGCACCACTGAATTATCCCAAACACTCATTGAACCATCAACGGATGCCAGAGAGATTGAGGATCTGATGAAAACTAGTGGATATACTATGAAAGTCACAAATGTCATAGAATCTCAACAAGTGCCATCAACAAAATCGAAAGACGATAAAATAAATGAGGAAAATGCTTCCGGTACTATAATCAAGGAAACAGTGAGGTCTATCAGCACCAAGAGCTCATGGGAATCGTCAATGAGATCGCGTGATGATCAGGATAACTGGGATCAAGCACAATTTTCAGTCGACACATCACCAGGCTCCGGTGAAGCTGGTTTTGCTAAAAATGGTGATTCTAGGCACGATTTGTCGAGTGACTCTGATAGTGAGGGCTCACCACGACCAACTAGAAGATCATTGAGCAAGAGGCGAACAATTGGCAGTTCGAGCGGATCAGACGTTGCTCTGCATGAAGGGGCAGAGCTGTCCCCTTTGGAAGATGACCAAGGTACCTCACTCACAGCTAACAGTTCTAAGTAAGCGATGTAAATATCCTGCTAAACAACTCTAACCAATTCCTCAAAATATTCCTGGAATTACATCCTTGAAAAAAAAAAAAAAAACATCCGTCATCGACATCTCTCACAATCGTTGAGTGATACAAAACTTGATACATTCAAGAATTCCGCTGCTTTCTATTATACTATATTCTCATTTTTCCTGATATCGTATATTTCTTATCATTTCTTTCACCACTATATGATAAGAAAACTCTGTTTTTTGTGCATGACTTTATTGTAAGGGCTTTGAGCATGTTTTTACACGATCTGGGTTGCATGTGATAATAATTGGTAAAAAAAAAAAAATGGGGATAAAGGATAAGCACACATTGATTCTATTCGTTGAGGTACTTTTGGTAATAAGGAAAAACAAAGCTTGTCTCGAGGAAATGATTGTTTTCCCCATAGGCCAACCATTACTTTTCACTATTAAGATAATATATCAATTGTAAATCAACGGAATCTTTATATTTTTACATATAGCCTGAATTATATAGTCATGCAAACATGTGGTTATTATTTACCTTCATCCGGCGAGCTTTCATTTTCTGGGTTAGCGTCAACGGTCACACCAATTCATTAATCATCGGGGCAATTGATTAATTATATAAATATAATAAATATACGGGAAAAAAAAAAATAATCATCCAAACGCTCTGCACCCTATTGGAAATTGAACTTCTTTGCTAATATCATTGTAACTATTTCTTGTAGTATTGAGCTCAAGAATACCGCTCAGTATTATATTCAATCATTGTCTGTTGATTAAAATATAATAAAATAGAGTATTGATGGTCAAGCATATGTATTGTTTAACGTGGTATAGCAGAGCACAATTTGATGCAATTGGCCCGATCGAGCGGGAAAAGCTGTCCCATAGAGACCGCATGCAAACCTAAATGGATGAAGACTAGTGGTAGAGCACGAAGCTGCGTGTGTTGGATGAGCGTGGCAATTGCGGTGTTGGTCGGCATATGCGCAATTTATCTTGCCCTGGAACCCCGAGTACTTCAACGTGTCCTCTCAAGTCATGACCCAAGGCAAGCTGGGTACGAGACATGATCATATTTATTCATATTAATATAACAATACCCTAAGTAAATCCATTGACAACCGGAAAACAAGAAATTAAAATAATTCAATTATTTCCCTGTAATTAAATAAAATTCCAAATGAGTTTATTCTAGGCGAACAAGATTTATCATCAGACCATGGATTATGGTAGAAATTAATTATAAATAAAATAAATACAAGCTTTCTTTTTCCAATTACTTCAGAGATAATATTTAGAATGTATAATGCATGATTTTATTCAATAGTATATATTTGTGATCACAGACGCACACAAATCCATGACACACACACACACACATACATACAAACACACATGTCCAGTAAAAACCAAGGCATGACGCATTTTTTACGTTATATTGTTTCGTACACTTCGCACTTTGATCCAAAAGTGCTTGAGCAAAATGATAATAAATTATTCTGCTGTATTTATAACTATCATGTGCAATGTAGTGATTGTGTTTTCTGCACGTTCAATAGTTTTGTAGTATTATTGTTGCGAATGTTATCATAAAAGCTAAAAAATTGTTGAATTAAGTTTCTCACTATTGATTTCAGTGATAATGAAATTTACGAACTTTTACGTTAGAAACACTTAACTCCTTTGTAGCTCCTGTGAGAATAATTACATCTCAAGATAAAGCTAAAGTTTAGAGGGACCAACGTTCGTGTGATACATTCAATTACGAGAAATTAAGTAAACAGTAATTGAGGCGAAATGGAAATATTAGGATTATTAGACGAATTTTCATGGAAATTCTATAATAATAATTGAATAACTATAAGGTTCATTGAAAAGTTATCTTTCATTGAAAAGTAAGTAGATGAGTAACATCTTCGTTTTCATTATTGATCAAATATTATTGATTAAAAAATTAATCATGATAATATTGCTTCTGCCAATTGCATACAAGTTTAATCAATACATTTAGAAGGAAAACGCATACTGTTTTTGCCATATAAGAATTAACTTAAATTACTAATTAATGAAAGTCTTGAAAAATTGCAAATCTCACACTTGAAAATAATTGCAGAAGACACAGATGAATCGTTCGTCTAATGATACTAATTAATGCTAGTTAATCATGTGTTTCAAATATAATATAATAAATTCAGTTCACAATTTAACGTTGCGTTGTTCCTGAAAAAGAACTAAACATAAATAATTCTGTTTGAATTGTCAATACGCTTTTACACGTTGAGAAGCTTTGACAGTGCTTGATACAAGCTGCAACTGATGCAGAAAATTAATCTAGATATTGTCGTACCCGGTCACTTTTTGGCGTTCACCTCTGTGAAATTATATAAAAAGAGAAAAAAACGCAAACGAATAAATAAACAAATATACAAAGTGAATGATGAATTGGAACATTCGAATGGATATTATAAAATTCAAGTATTGCCAGTCTATATTAAAATACACAGTTATGTTGAGAATTATTTTTTTTATTATGTGTCTAGGCTACTTATCCCTTGTTTGATGGGCATGATGTAAAATTGGAAGAAAAAATATGAGAGATATTATCGTAATATATTTGACTTGGTGCGAAATATCAGCGTGTAGAAAGAAATAAAAGCGAGTATCACACGCATATTAATTGAGAAAAAAAGTATTTGAAAAAAATAATTGAAGGCCAACATTTCTAAATCATAATCTGTATCCAATTCTTCTTATAAATCCACAGAATCTGACTTTTTGCAACACAGCGAGCCATCCTATGTAGAGACAACCACGACAGAATATGATCCAGAAACCAACGAAAGGTATTGCATCAAATAAAATCATCGTCAGCATAAAAATGATAAAAATAATAATTTGCCTTGCTATGCAATTCATTGAAGATATAAATGTTAAATAGAAAATTATTATTCCGCAACCTCCTTAGCTTGGAATCACATTAAAGTTATATTAATAAAAGCCAAAAACCGCTATCACACGATATTCCTACGTATGAAATAATAATGTGGATTGATCTATAAATGAATATTGTTTTATTTTCCTTAGAATAACGAGAACAGTTCGTACAATGACATCATCGAGCTCTGTGGGTGGCGATAATGGTGGAAGCGATGAACTACGAGAATCTATGCAGAAAATTGTCGACCAATTTATGACGGAAGAAAGAAGGGGACAGTGAAACTCTCATATTTTTAATTAATGTGGAATAATAATTTAAAATAGCCCAAAATGAATACGCCGATTTTAATATAAGAAAAAAAAGAAAAGAAAAAGGGATGCATAAATTATTAATTTTTCTTTTATTTTATCACTGAAGCATGTAATTTCAGAGTAATTTCATCTGAGTTGTCCAAGTATACTCACGCTTTATATTGTGGCCTATACTTCCGTATTATATACATGTATACATATATTCTGAATTCATTTCAATTCCATTTCAATTCAAATCTGTATACTAATTTCTTTCACTCGCTTCATTGTTCTATAATTGGAGCTATTATGTATATCAAGCTAGTTTGACTAGCTTCTTGCTAGTCTTCACTATGCCAGCCCGTCCACATTGAAGAATGCTTTATCCTGCGCCGCCCGAATGAAATTTATTTGGCATCCATTCATGCCAAAATAACAAATGTGGGTGTGTCTTAATTTTAAAAATACAAACAAAAGAAAAAGGAAAAAAGAATAATTAATTATGTACACTGCGAAATGAATGTGAAAATGCGTATGTTTCACTACAAACATCAATGAAGAGTTATTCAAATATATGTATTGTAATTCTGAATGAATATGTTATAAAAGCTTGAGACAATGCGCATCGCTTGCTGAAACAAAATGTTAATGTTTTTTGCTTACTCGCAATGAGTAATTTTTCGAGCATCAGCTTATGGAGACGATACGAAAACAAAAACAGTAAATTAATAAAAAAATAATGTGCTTCAATGCTATGATTCTAAGAGGATTTGCGACGCCGTATCACAGAGCACCGATGTATTCATTATGATGTTAGTTCGAATATGAAAGATTTACATACGTTCATCTATTACGTGTGTCCTGTTCAATGATCTGCGATACGTCGTTATCTTTATACCAATCATGAACACAATGTAAATTTGTCTTAATCCCGAATCTATTACCCAATCAATTTTTCAATTGTGTATATTTATAATTAATTTTTTAGCAATATTTTCCTCTATGTATACAAGCGTAATTGATGTACGATGATACCTTAAATGCTAAATTGCATGATTATATTTACGAATGATAAACGATTAATTGAAGCAATTTCCTGTTTCTAACTGATATTTTATTGCATAATTTTTTTTTTTTTGTCAAATAGAGTTAATTTTATTGGCGTACAAAATAAATTATGAACGCCAACTGTCTGGTGGTAAATTAAAGAGCATTAAAAAAGGAGTAGAGTGAAAATTCGAGTATTTAGACTACGCAGAAATAATTTTTGTTGAAGTGATTAACAGTGAAAAATTTTTAGCGTAATATAATATATATATACATAAATATATATATATATATATATAAATGATGAAATAGATCAAGATAATTAATAAAGATGATGCAAACAAAAATGATCTAGAATGAAGATTGTTCTAGATCGAAAATATTATACATATTAATATATAATAATATATTGTATTGAAGAAATATGACTGCACATTCGAGATTTATAAATTATTGTACCTATGTCTATTATAAATTGCATTGAATAGACTTGCCTAGAGCCCAATTGACCTAAGGACCAAAGGCACAATCACAAAAACCCAATCAAATATTGTATTGACTCCTATATATGCGTTTTTTGAATCATCGACGATAACAATAATGTAATGTCTCTGCCTCTAACGATTTCGTGATATTGGTAATTGAGTATTTCTTTGAATAATAATATTCAGAAGTACTATGATATCAATATTGCATTCCGTTAATTTCAAAAATGTTTTCGTAACTTTTGTACAGTTCAGTTACACTCTGTTTTGAGACACGCAGCTGATGAAAACCCAACATGATGTCTTTACAGCTTTTCTATCCCCTTTTTCTTGTCAAATATATATTTACCTGTCAAATTTCACTAAGTCATACTGTAATGTGTGATGGAAGTTAATTGTGACGGCTTAATAAATAAAAGATGTTAACACTCGAGTATTTTTGTGCCGTGAATTTTATTGAACGCGAGAATGAAAACTAGAAGGACAACAATAACAACACCAATCGTTTCATCGTACAATTTTGTTAGATTTTTTTTTTTCATCATTACAAAATCATTTTTATATACTTTTACATTGAGCTATCTACGAGTTCGGGAAATTAAATTTGAAGATAAAGTTAAATTGTAATTCGTCTATTGTACGTACAAGTATTGATTTGATTATATTTTCATTTTCTTTCCGGGTAAGCATTGAATGCATTTCGGATATCAGATGTAGAAAGAACAATTATCTAAATACATTAGCACAATTAATTTAATTTATGAAACATAATGCAATTAACCTAACTGTTCTATTGCATATATTGTGGTTACATTGCAAAATTTCTTTATGGAATAGTGTACATTGCATTAATCCTCATTTTCGTAAAAAAAAAAAAGACGACATATTTGATCCACATGCATATTGTTGACGAAAATGTATTCACTTGTGGATAAAAAGACAACCGATATCAAAAAAAAAAAACATGGTAGTTTATTTATAGATACAATTGTTCATATACCCACAAGTCAAAAGTTCAGCTCGTGCCTCCTCAACTCCACACATTTTTTCTCTTTTTAATTTAATGAAACAACTGATTTTTACTGTTGCAGTGTCGATATTATATTTTTCCTTTTCCTACCATTTTTATCTCCTATTTCATTGCAGCTCATCAGATCTGAAATATATCACCAACGTATGAGTTATTTGCCGAGATTTACGCGTTTATATTCAGTATTAACAAATTCTTACGTTGTCTACATCATCTTCATCGTCATCGCTAATTTCATCACCGAATTCAATGTCTTCATCAAAACCATCCTCCACGAACGTGACTGTGTCGTTGATACGCACTAAAGAAAAAAAAAATGGATTATAGTAGGTGCTTCATAATAAATAACATGGCCGCTTTCTGAATGATAACCCAGAAATGATTTACCAGTTTCTGGAAATTCTCCGTATGTTTTCAAATTCCTGGCTTCATCAGAGGTATATTTCAAGATAACATCAGCTTTCGCATCTTGATAATCCCTAAGACCAATCAATATAATGTCACCCTGATTGATCCAAACTTTTTTACGTAATTTTCCACGAATATGGCACAATCTTTTGACACCGTCGAAGCACATTGCTTCGAGTCTTCCATTTCCCAGCATTTTTGTGACCTGCGCATACTCTGTTGGAATAATAAAGATTTTAAAAAGAACAAATTGGAAAAATAACTTTGTAATTGCATGATTTATTCTCCAGAATCGTACTATTGGCACATATATTAATTTCATATTCTTGTTTTCTGCGACAGCTTCTTTACATAAATAAATTTCATCTCTGAAGATGAAAAATATTAAATCATGAACTAATCCATTTTTTACCCTCTACAATACTATATTAAATGAACAATGCTCGTTAAATGTATACTCATACCCATACACAAATACGGTATAAGTAAACTTGAAATAACCTAAATTCCTCATCAAAATTCCAAGTTTCCAAATGTTTACCAGTAATATCGAATACAAAAAAAAATCACAAACCGTCATGAATTTTATCTTTCACAATAGCGATTAAATATTCTCTCACTGCAAATTAAAAGATGATAAAATAACCAATGAAAAAGAAATAAAAATATTACAAAACACGCATGTACCTAAAAAATAAAAACAAAAACTGATTTTCTGCATCGTCAAATTAAATTCGCAATTCAATAGAAATTCATCATCCAATTACCAATAACTTTATTATTAATTCTCTCCTTCTCTCACTTCATGTCCTTGATATAACTATTTATATCAAATAATCTATTATCATACCTTGACCATCTTCCTTAAAAACCAATTCTCTTTTCTCAGTTTCATTCTCGTTCTTTCCCCTCCTCCTGTTTTTACCTCCCTTTCCTGTAAAGAAAAAAAAAATGAATTAAAACGAAATGTATAAACAATAAATTATTTTATT
Source organism: Zele albiditarsus (assembly GCA_958496275.1). NCBI lineage: Eukaryota > Metazoa > Arthropoda > Insecta > Hymenoptera > Braconidae > Zele > Zele albiditarsus. The sequence goes on along the minus strand of OY292409.1, from coordinate 5,070,798 downwards.
GAAATAATAAATTTGAATGTGATAAATGGCCACTTCTCGTGCACCATTGACATTGTTAGGTTAACCAAAACTAACCAAACTACACACGGACTCGAGGAAAATTATATTTATTGGACTAAATATTCTATTTAAGCATATAAAAATTTGTTTATATGATAAGAAAAAAATAACTTACCTTTATTCTTCGGCATATTGAATCAATGGGATAATATCAACTTGTAAATTACTCGATATTAATTTCCTCCAAAATATCTACAAGCACCCACGAACAATACCACTGCTCACAAGAGAGGGAGATGTACAGTGACTGCTCGAACGTCAAACAAAAATTCATGTTTTATATTTTAATAAATATTTAGATATTGGTATTAATATATGAATAATAATAAAATGATAAATGAGTAATTATATTAGGTTATGATTATTAATATATTTAATTAAATATTTTATGAAAAATTTTATATATTTGGAGTGGAATTGACTCCAGTATAAACGGATGCACGCGGCCATTGTTCGTACTTATATAGCGGGAAAAAATTTGAAAATTTGAGTATATTCAGTTTTGCAATGGAGTGAAAAACATTTGGTTATATAAATGTGAATCACGGTCTCAATTTGGAATTTTTTATTCAATAGATGTGACGTTTTTTTCCATCTGAGTAGCTGTACTTCATGTATTTCATTATGACAAATAATCTGCTTTTAATTCTCAATTGCAACAATGTATATCAATATGATGAACACAATGTTTTGACATTTTAATATTTCATTTCTTTGCTTTGTATCGTCGTTGTAGCAACCTTTTTACTTAATATACATCAAGAATCACTTATTTTAAATTATTTAAATATATTCAATACCGTAACATGAGTAGTTCTCAATAATATAGAATGTGAGTCATGATGACTTATAATTTCAGCATTACCTGGTTTACATTATGAATTTAAACATCAAATCACAACATTACAATCTCTACCATATAATGTAATATATAAAATATAAACTAAAGTTCATATCCAACAAAACCAACATTCAATTATAAGTTCATCATCATCAACTATAAAAAAAAATAAATAAAATAAAATGTACCTAATAAATATTATATACTACAAAAATTGGTTCATTCGTCATTTTGAATTTTCGCGCGTCTCAAGTTTTTCGCAACTGCCAAACATTTTATTTTTTTATACACATGTATACATATATACATAATATATATTTACTGATATATATACATAATTATATACGCATATACATATGTATCTTATCGATATGACCAAAAATGCTCCATATGACACATATGAAAATATATACATATATATTTATCATTATATACATATAGTTATATAAGCATACATGCATACACATATCTGTCGCCACAGCATGCTTTTGTAGAAGAGCTATTTGACAAGGACGGTGAAAGATGACTGTTGACATGTAAAGTATAGACAAAACGTGTCGTTACACAATGATACCTGCAATCAACAATAAAATCGTGTCTATGATTAGAGCTCAAATATTCTGATAAAGTTGATCAACACGAGTGACGATAACGAGATGCAGATTAATCTCGAGGTTTGTCTTTTTTCATAGAGTCTGGAGCATGTATCAATAAGTCGAGGTCACAAAATGTATATAAATACAGGTCTATTAATTGTTCTCTTATTCATGAAGAAAAAAAAAAATGGTTTTAACACTTTTGACATTGATTATTATTTTTTTGTTCTTTATTTTTTCATGCCATTTATCATGACACAACACGCAATGTTAACATGATGGAATTTTGTTTAATCAATTTTCGTCAACTGTTAGATTCATTAATGCAGTGGTTGTTAATATATATTTTAGCAGAGAGACATATGAACAACTCTATTGGCCATGGCGATGATTGCCCAAAGTATTCTATGCGACAACTTTGTGTTTTATAATAATTTTGACTCAGCTAATTTGGCCAAGGTAGAGTCAATTAAGATCACAGACACTGCGAACCATGGTGAATATAATGATTTGGAAGATTTTTGTAGTAAATTATGTTTGAGGATATACATTATTTGTTATCTATTTATATTTTTTCTATATTATAGATGCTTGCGAAACTGGCATCAAATCCTGCAAAATCACAGAAGATTCGCCTGATTATGAATTTAATGTGTGGACCAAACATGACTGCCATGGAACCGAATTTCAAAATAATAATAGAACATGGTTTTATTTTGGTATTAAAGCACCGGTTCAAGGCGTTAGTGTGAAACTCAATGTGGTTAATCTTAATAGACAGTCGAAAATGTTTAGTCAAGGAATGTGTCCTGTTTTCAAAGTTATTCCTGGACATCCACATTGGGAAAGAATACGAGATAAACCGACTTATACCGTAATTATTAAACTTTTATTTAATTTTGATTCTTTTCTATGGTAACTTATCATATTCTGTATTTGCCATTCATATTGAAGAATTCTTTATCTCATGCATATCCATAGTATAACGCAAACTAGCTATTATATCATGATATTCGTTATTCAATACATCTAATTCGTCACGAATAATAATTGTCGACATTTATTCACTTGACGTTTCTGCGGTTATTCTGATACACAAGTTCAAAAAGTACATGGCAAATAATTAGTTGCAGCATCATTGTTTTATGAATATTGAAAAACAAGTGTTATTGAAGAATTGCTATTGAAAAACTTGAAAAGATTAGATATGGCGTATACGAATTATTTTGTAGATTCTGATAGAGAAATATGCTTCCATTTCATGCAGATTTACTCATTGAATATTTACCTGACGTAAAGAGTGTGTGTCAATAGTATAGTCAATCATTTAAAATTGTGTTCTCATAAGAAAGTGATTTGGAAATTGTACATTCGCCATATAAGCAAAATATTTTGATTCTTTATATCTCTGTATAATTCCCAATATCATTATACAATTGGAGAACTTTTTGTTCACTTTAAATTTCAGATGGACCAAAAAGGCAGTGAGTTTACACTATCATTCATATTTCGCACTCCAGAAAATCCAAAAGCAGTAATTTACGTTGCTTTCACATATCCATTCACGTATTCCGATCTTCAACATTATTTAAATAAAATTGACGCGCGAATGTCAAAACAAAATTTAACAAGTACAGATGCAATTTATTATCATCGTGAATGTGCAATAAAATCATTGGAAGAACGCAGACTTGATGTATTAACAATAAGTTCTTATCACAATATATCAACTGAACGTGAGGCACGATTAATAGGAATGTTTCCAGAGATTGATGAAGAACGGCCATTTAAATTTCGTGGTAAAAGAGTGATATTCGTAAGTGCACGAGTTCATCCAGGTGAAACACCGTCCAGCTTTGTGTTCAATGGATTCTTAAATTTTTTGATAAATCGTGAGGATCCAATCGCAATTCTACTGCGACGTATTTACGTGTTCAAATTAATACCAATGCTAAACCCTGATGGGGTTGCACGTGGTCACTATAGAATGGATACAAGAGGCATTAATCTGAATAGAGTATATCTCAACCCTTCAATTAAAGATCATCCAACAATTTTCGCCGCACGGAATTTAATAAGGTATAAATTTTCGTCTTTTCATATTAATAAAACGGTATTGAAATTATTTTACTTTCAGATATTATCATAATTTTTATGAGTACTTGGAGGAAATTCAACCACCACCGCCTTCTGATAGTGTAACTTTGGAATTGGACAAACGAGAAATAGGTCTTGTGGATGAAATTACATTCGACAAAGATAAATATCTGCAGGCATCAGATCCTGTGTGTGGTGGTAGTTCAAACAAAGAGATCCATCTGGTATCATCACAGAGTGAGACCTGATTTCAATTATCAAATAGAGCTTGCCAGTAATCTGAAGTAAAATCCCATTATTTCTTTTATTATTGTTTTTTTTTTTATATATAATAGAGATACGAATGATAATAATTTTGATTATGAATGAACACGTGAATCACTCAAAAAATTCAATTCATCTTGTTGCTTTTATCGCGGAGTTAATGAATACCAAAATATATATCAAATATATTATCCGTTATGAGGTTCGAAACCGTAAATTATTCCATAGAATTTCGCGCTTTTTGATCTAAATCATTAAAATATCAAGCGCACAAATCGCATTGGTAATTTCTTTTTGACACCATTCGCGGAAGAATGATGCGAATACATAAATTAAGTGTAAACCTAATAGACCAGCTTATGAAAAACAAAAATAACAGAGAATATATTAAACAAGTGATTCCCGTTAAGCATTGCGCTTTTCTGCTTCTCATTTTCGGAATTTTGGTTTATATACTAATCACATATTCTTAGCTATAAATACTTTAAAAATATGCAATAAAGAAAATCAAATTTTTACACCATCTCATCTCAATGTTTTTCCATACCAGGCGAAAATGAAACTAAGCCAACAACTGCATTAGATTGTGATGATGATACGTGCAGCAAAAATACTTGTACTGCTTTCGGTATTGGCCAAATGCCCAGGACTTCAGAGGATTCAGGTTTATTCTTATACATTGACCTCCACGGACATGCATCAAAAAAAGGCGTATTTATGTATGGCAACTACTTTGACGATCCTGATGACACGATTATGTGTATGCTTCTACCAAAATTAATGTCCATCAACAATCCAAACTTTCACTTTACTTCGTGCAACTTTGCTGAGCGTAATATGTATCTGATGTATGTTATTTTTTTTTATATCATTGCGGATATGATATTTGTTTTTTGAATCTTTGTTACTTATTTATCTGTTTATTATTTCTTTTTCATACAATAGCGATAAAAGAGATGGAATGTCCCGTGAAGGATCAGGTCGTGTAGCGGTATACAAGCTCACGAGATTAGTACGGAGTTACACATTAGAGTGTAATTATAATTCGGGTAGATTGGTTAATTCAATACCTGCGAGAGTACGAGACAGTGTAACAAAGCCACCGGGTCACATGTTTGTACCACCGAAATATACACCAACATTGTTCGAAGAGGTATGTGATCATCTTGATCCTTTGTCTCATCTATAAACTAAACATTGTCAACATCAATGTATTTATATTTTGAATGATATTCAGGTTGGCGCGGCTTTAGGCCCATCAATTCTCGATCTGACCAACAGCAATCCAAACAGTCGTTTACCAAACAGCCAATATCGTTCATTGAGAGGTGTAAAGTCATATTTAAAATTGACATACGTGAATAACCTCGCAGGAAATATCAACAGGCCGCGATTGAAGGTAAATGACAGCACTGAAAATCTAATTAATATTGAAATAAAGCAGTGCGCACTGTCTTGAATAATATTTCACTCGAAAAACATATTTGACAAATTTTCGCAATGCTTCCTTGTTTAGATTATTTTTTTTCTCTTTCTCGACCCAAAATGAGTTAACTAATATTTTATTGATCATAAATTCAGTAGATATTGCTTAACTGTACAGGATGATTTTTTTTTGCCATTTTTTTTTATCCTTCTCACAGAAGTTTTTTGATTCTCATTTTTTATTATATACTATAAGTTATGTGTATATAAAAACATATACAACCCTCGTGAAATTAAGGGTGTAAAATAAAGACAATATATTTATGAATTGTTGGTGTCCTCTTCGAGAATGCAAGAAAAAATTCAATGATATGAAGAAATAAAAAGAAAATGATAATGTGGCGTTGAATGTTTAGAGAAAAAAAAAATATATAAAAGTCTTTGCGGTTATAATTGATAGATTATACACAGTTGTATAATTCATAATTTTATCTATCAGAGATACGTGTATCGACAATTGTATGAAAGTAATTTTTTTTTTGTGCTGGTAATATGTGATTGGATTTGAATAATTGTTATATAACATCTGTATAACGTAACATTATTTTGACTTGATGCTACAACACAAATGACTGAAATATTTTACGGTGATATCAATTTCATCATTACAAATACAATTTCTCACAATAATATGTTACGCGTGAGACGTGAAAGGTTTGATAATTAACACCTTCCATCTCTTGTACGTTTCTAATTCAATGTTACCTGTGTTCCACTTCACTTCTATTGACGTGTTCCAAAAATATATGTAGATATATACATTTTTTTTTCGATTCATATAATAATACCAAACATGACTTCCCACACTGAGTAGCGCATTAACAATTAACAATTATTTATGTACAATATTCCGAAAAAAATGTACGTAATTTTACATTATATAGTGAAAGATACATATAAATATCTGTGTTAATAAAATTCAAAGTCTTTTGGCACACAAATTATTTGCTATATTTTGTTGATTTTTGCTCCTGCTTTACATCCTAGTCGGTCCTTGCGACGCACAATTTAGCTTTGTAATCTCTTAAGTAACTAAAAATAGTATCACATTTATATATTATGTTGCAAACAAATAAAAGCGAAATTTTGGTAAGTTATTAAATGAAAAATTAAATTGTTCTAAGTAGTCGAGTGTGATGAAAGGCTTTGAATGAATGTACAAATTGAAATTAATATATTTATTATTGTCAAACAGCCGCTGTCAAACCACGACAATATTGGTCCATTGAGGTCATCCAGTTGCATTGAAGATATTGTCACAGCAATGGCTGGTGTGCCACCGGACGAAACAAGCAATAGTCAAAAAGGTGATGGAAATGTGGCAACCAAATCGTTAATAGTACGTCGTACATCGTCACTATACAGCGCAGTTAAACGGATTAAGAGTGGAAAACGTAGTTCACGACAACTGCCAATAAATCGTAAGTCACTGAAGAATCAACGTCGTATGAATAATGTGGAAAATGGCACGATCGTTTCTAAAATTAGATCGTCTCGACTTGGTGTGAAGGCAACAATGCTTAAACCAATTGGACAACATCACACGGTGGACAAAAATCTTCGCAAAATTATTGTTGGAAAACGTCATGGTAAGAAAACGAGCGTGGATATCATTTCGGAACACACATCAGTCATCAAAAAAGGTACAAAGAGATTTAAATTGACGTCGCAACAGGGATTGTTAAAAACTAAACCCGAAATTGGAGAGTCATCCAAGTCATCGTCGAGTGTAAACGAGAAGGCAACCCAAAAAACATCCAGAGTTAACATGGCACGTGACAAACGAGTCAAAGGCACTTTCTCTAGATTAAAAAAGCCCGAACAAATAAAACCACGCAAGTCGTCTTCCAAACTTAACACAAAATTCTAAGTTGACGTGACTAAAAACGTATATTAAAAAAGAAAGGAGGAAAAAAAAAAATATGACTAATAACATATAGTTGAACTATTGCTTATATTGTTTAGAGGAAAACATTTAGCGTTGAATATTCCCGTTCGTTTGACAGTTCCTAATTCAATCAGATAGAAGGACCAGATAAGATGAGTGAGTACGCTGTGATACCTTGGACCCTTTATTGCCTGTGTGATTCATTATAATTATCATTGTTTCTATTATGATTATCAACATTATTATGTTTATTATTAGTATTATTAGAATTATTATTATCACCGCTCTGGAGGCCATTTTAATGGATAAAGCATATTGTTATGTTTATTGAAAAAGTTTAAATTTCAAATCAATAATATATTATCATTATATGTAAATTCATATATATCATTGGAGGATTCTAATGACCATGATAATCATGAGATATTAGGAACATTTTTTTCATGAATTTATATGAGCTTTCAACTTTATATTACAACAACACAAATATATATTATATATATAATAGACATTGGTCAATCGTCAAGTCGATGCACTGGAATTGATACAGTTTTCATATAGATAGTCAAAATGCATTCTCACATAAAAAAATCTATGATAACTAATAGTGAACTACTTATATAGATATACATTTAATCGTGACATTAAATTAACAATGAAATAATATATGATCTTCACAATATTAACGCACAATGTCTTCGTGTGCGACAAACGAAATTTCGTCCAATAATTTATTGAAATTATACATACATATATACAAAACTGTACTGATATATCCAAATTTCTCACGTGAAAGAAATAAATAATACATATATAAATATGTAGAGTTAATTGAGATATAACATGAATACATTACAGTGAAAACTATTCATCATTTTGGAGCGATAGAAAATTCATCGTGACAATTATGAAGTCATTTGTGACTCATCATGTAATACATGATGTATACGTTTGATCGTTATCATATAGCCTATGGTAGCATAGCTGAATGTAGCACATAGTGTATAGTGGGTGTAGTAGTATATAACATGTTTCATGCAGACCTCGTTCATTAGTTGCGAGAAGAAAGAGTGAGGCCCCACTCTTTGAGCGGAGGGCGATGCCATGACGTCACCTGGCCGATTCGCCTGTCGTTCAGTACGCTGGTTTCTTTAGCGCTCAAACGCGACGAAATCGTGGACGCTATAGCATTTTTGTTTGGTTCCTCGCCGTCCATTCATTACCTGAGACCTATCAAACAGGCTATTCGTCCCGTTGGCGCGCTGGTTACACCCGTGCTACCCTTTCTACATCACTGAATGTCAACCGGACCTTTAGGGCATCCGATTTTCTTTCAAGAAATGGGTACCAGGGGCGTCGTCGCATGGTCCACACTTACTCTTGGTCTCATGGCTATTTTCAATGTACCAGGTGAGATTAATGAGTGTGAAAGTGATACCAGTGTGTAAAAAGTTGGATGAAATGAAAGCGTCGTTTTGGGTGCGGTCAATACAACACAAAGATATTTCGTAACTTCAGCGATGGCAAAATTCAATACACGCCGCGATTTATATTTTTTCATCAATGTTAAACAGGTTTTACTTGCAAATTTTTAATTGATAATCATGTGATCACTATTAAAATCGTATGAGTATTTATAATTGAGTGTATCAAATCATCAACATTTCTATCGGCCCACGGAGTTATTATTTTTATCATTTATTCTCTTTTATTTATTCGTTCTGTTTGTTTTATTTATGTTTGTTGTTTTTTTCCAAATTTTTAATTTATTTCAATTTTTTGTTCTCATCAGCCAATGGACTGCAATGTTACCAGTGCGATAGCACAAACAACACACACCTATTTCAGTGCAATGAATTTTTATCAGACGATATTGATATGCTTCCTGAATCGTGTGATAACGTATACGGGGCAAAATATTGCATTAAACACGTCGGCAGATATGAGGGTAAAAACAATCGTCACTAAATCATTGAAATAGCCACCATGAACTTTAAATTGTGTATGCTAATTTATTAATTTATGGTTTAATAATCGATGCCCTTCACCTACAAATTTAATAATATATTCATTTTCATCTTGCATAATAATTCAAATACACCTTTTTAATTTATTGGCTTCTATGGGTTTCAAGGTTTCCGTATACTAATTTATGATTAATATGCTTTGATAATTATTGACTTGATCCGATCGCTTATTTCAATACCTACTAACATTTTTGGGATTTCCTATTAACGGAGTGCTGGCCCTGGAGTGTTATCAATGTTCATCAGCAGAGGACTGGACATGTAGCGATAGTATTCTCACAGTGGACGCTCAAGAACCTGAAAGTTGCGATTATCTTCATAATGCGCAATATTGTATAAAATCTGTTGGACTTTATGGAGGTTATTGAATTCTAAAATCTGTGCTTACTTTTGTTGGATAAAAGCAAACGAAAAAAACATCACTATTCTGCATGTGCTTGCTTCATTCATATTAATCCCACTCTATTATTAATTCTATAAATATATCGTGAACAATTATTTCATTTCTGAATGATAGGTGGTGTCGGAACAAAAAGATTCTGCTCGTCAGCTCACATGGGCAACCGATGTGACTACGTAAAACATTCGGGTGATGAACTCGAATATCGTACGTGTGTTTACACATGTTCAAGTGATGGATGCAATCCAGCCGTTACAATTATACCAAGTACGATGACACTTGCCCTTTCTTCAATATTAACACTACTTTATCTTCTACAAAGATAAGAAAAAGAAATGCGAGTGAATTAATGAGTGTGACTCACTAAACTCCGTCCACAATACATACTTTACAAGTGTGTATTATTTTTTTAAAATAATATATTCCGTCCAAGAGTAAACCAAATAATCTCACTGAGACAGAGTCTTAGTATAATGATTAGTACGTTAGAGTTTGTCGTATTATAATTTGTTCTTGTGTGTAATGAAAGAACATATGGAAAAGTGAGCTGAGCATACCGTTTAACGAGTGTTCATACAGGTATTTTTTTTTTTTTTTCTGTAGATACAATAATTCCTAATTGTTTAGGATTCGAACAAAATATTTCGTTATAAGGCAATACATTAGAAAGACAAATAAAAGATGGTGGATGGTCAATAATGGCCAGTTGTGGTAGTGAATACGACTTTTACAATTGTGTCACTATTCATCGATTACTTAGCTTTTTATTCAATTAAATAAGCTACAAATTATTATAAAATGCTCCATATTTTGTTAATCAATTTGTACGTACAAATACTTTTCAATTTTTATAAACAAAAAAACCATTTCTGAGATTAATTGTTGGCAAAATACTGTTATTCTCCCATTTTTATTATCATGATTGGTATTGTAATATATTCGAAAATGCTCATGTTTTTTTTTTTTCTTTCTACTATTCTTTTCTTTGGCATTTTTGTATATTACTTAAGGCATCTGTCGAATGAAAGTTTATCCATTATCGCTTTATCATGCCGTTGAGTACTATTGAAATGTTGACGTTAACTATTGCAACGGATTCCTTTCACCGTACTTCGGTTGATAAGCTTTAATGAGGCAAATTAAATACAATTTCCTAGCACTAAATAGTTTCATACCTGAAAGATTGTGCGTTTTTTTTTTTGTATATGTGGGGTCATGTGTGTTTGTGTGTGTATGTGTGCAAATTCATTCAACATCTCATCTTTTGCTACTGTGTATTTGCAACTCTCTATGATGCTTGCGGAAACAATGATTATACATAAAACACTCGTGACGTTGTTAATAATATGAAAGTAAAAACAAGGCAGTTTTTTCTCCAGTATTGTTTTACCAAGGCACGCTAGAAGTGTTTGTAATACAACCGCGTATAATAGTACTATTATCAGGTATGTAATTAGCAATATTTTTTACGTCACACGAAATATATATATATATATATATGCAAATGTGATTCAGTTCAATCATTTAAAGAAGTTTGACTCGTGTCAATTGGGCTTATATGAATAATTTTCTTAGTTGGACTACATATGAGGTATGAAAAAATACGTATAAATATTGTGATATCGTACAAATCAGTACAATTACATTAGCAGTATAAATTTTGGTTATCTATGATTTTCATCGCATTCAATAGTTTCTCAACCATCTGTTATAATGATCGTCTACAATTATGGGTAAAAAATTTAATAATCTTCTGTGCATTAAATCGAATGCAGATATTTTTGTAAACGGTCTAATAGAGAAAAATATTGATAATTATTGAACCGCCAAGTGATTGCAGTAATTTTTAAAAGGATAAAAGTAATCAAAAACGACAATTGAAGAAAAAAAAAAGTGTATAATATTCTAAATGTCACTCACTGATACGTTTACGCAATACGTCAAACATGCACATCATCAATCGATGAATCATCATTCGGATGGTTCATCGATAGAACAAAAAGAAAAACAATATAATAAAATAAACATGGGAATGAAAATGAAAACAAAAACAGGAATGAATCACAGAGTTTTACCTTTTGTAAAAGGTTCGATTACAACTCTAACTAGATTATATAAATTGATTAGCCGCAAAGAAAATGTTTTATCATTCGTCTGATGAGAAAATGAAATCAATAATAAGCTACATTATATCTCTATATGTCTGACAACATTATTGCAACGACATATACTTTCCCTTTCATTATGAAGCTTTGTACTGAAACCTTTAGCATTTATATGTTTTTTTTTTTTTAATCACTTCCTCTATTAATTCATCTCTTAGCTGAAAGCAAATGTCAATAAACTGACAATGATACTTCATTCGGCATTTATTGTAGCTAATAATGATTTTAATTCTGTAACTGAAGTTTTTTTATCTGCTCTTCGAGTTCCTTAACGCGAAGTTGACTATTGGCAAGTTGTCGTCGTGCCAATCGAAGTTCATCAGTTTGTCTTGCAAATGCCAAACGTAGTTCTGCTTCATTGTTAGGAACATCCACTGTCTCCAGATTCTTATTGTCGTTTGCCGTTGCGTGATTCTGCAGATGGAAAATGATTTATTTTTTATATAATTCAATTTTAACAATGATTCAATAGAATATGAACAAATGGTTAAAAAAAAGGCAGTGAAATAACATTATGATGCTTTTGTTTTGTGAACTCAGGGCTTGGAATTGATTCAATGTATGTGTCCTTTTCTGCATAACATTTCTGTTTATGAATAATGAAATGATTAATTCACAATGATGATTCCGTGTGCAATCTAAAAATTTTCAATTAAATCAGGATGATGAATGGCATCAAATGAAACCATCTGAAATTGGACGAAAGAGAAAATAATTCTTGCATTGTGTTTACCTACCTTATAATTATTGGAACAGGCGCCAAACTTGCTAATGAGCTCATAGAATTGGGTGCTACATCTCGGTGTCTTGGTGTTGGACCATGCAAAGTGTTAGTATTATACAACGCCAGCAAAATAATTATCTAGATATAATTGTGGCTTGTAGATGTCTACACACTTTAGACTATTTACAAACCAACTTTCCGTATTTTCAATTTTATTATTAAGGCGGAATGTACATCATGAATGATCCAAAAAATAATAATCGTGATAATTTTTTTCAGTGAACTTACAGACGAGAGAATTTTAATTGAATTTTTCTGTATATACTCATATCCGTTTTCATTTTTCATTCATTATTCTCAATGGTTGCGCATCACTTGATCCTAAATTTGATATATCATAGAAATTTTATTGGAAATCACTGTTAATTCTGTAATCGACATTTGAGAAGCATCGTAAAATAAAGAAAAGGGGGAAAACCATTTTCTTTGTATCATTCCCTGACGTACAATATTCCTCCGCGATAATCAATCAAAGCATAACGCACATAACAACAATAAACTTCCCCAATGGCAATTTTCGTTAAACAAAAATGTATTTCTTCATGTTCATGAGATTATGACGATCTCATACACTTTGAAGATGTTCATTGACTACACAGAACAATTGCAAGAACAGAAATATGGTAGTTTAATTATGTACGTGAAGTGTAAGCCGGTTATTACAAATTTGATGTGAAAGTCACTGAGTGTCACAATAATATAAATAAAAAAGAGAAACGAAAAACCACATTGTCTCACCTGAATAGTCACATGACCAAATCTCTGTTGTAGCTGATGTATTTTAGTACTCTGATTGCTCGATGTTTTTTGACTCTTTTCTGATATCTCGAGGGGATCAACTGACCGATAGTCCGGTATCGTTTCCGTCGACAAAAATGCAAATTTCTTCTTAGTATTCACATCAGTTGCCGGTGGTAATTGCGGTGGTTTATAGACACGTGGTTTGTGCGTTGTGATACCACCGCCAGTTTTCATTGATATTAAAACTGGTGGGCAATTCATTCCACTAATCCAATCTTTTGCTGATAGACCTGGCGATGTTCCAACCGTATCAGGATATAAATCTTCTTGGAATTGATCACTCTAATAAATAAAAAGAATTAATATTAAATATTAGAAACATATATAAATGAATAAATGATAATTGCTGAATGATGAAACAGATGAGTTCATTGATCGATAAATAGTTCAACCAATACTAAACTTACTTTTCTTGGAACTATCATTGATATTGGCTCACACATACCACGTGTAGCGTGTAATTTGAAAAATCTGAAAACTTCACATGTCGCCGTACTGATACCACGTTTTGGCATCACGCCTAATCCCCGTTGGGGATTACCTGATATGAATTGACTGAGGTAGTGCAACCACGGTGCTTCGTTCACCACTTCATAATATCGTATATTACCGTCTCCCTAAAAATAAAAAATGAACAATAAAAAATAGGAACCGATGTGAAAACTTTCTTACACATATTTTAGCCTTATTCCACTCACTTTTCCCGCGAGATAAACCATATTAGTGTCATTATCGCAAAAAGGAAAGACAATTCCACTCGATGAGTCTATAGTTTCACACGTTAGAGGACTAGATAAATCGTGCTGACTCCAAACGGCATATTGTCGATCTGAATGTCTGCTGAATCCAGTAGTCAAAAGTCGTCCTGAACCGCCAAGAAATACAACTTTACTTGCCTTAGTACCCGCATGACATATTCCTTCCTGAAACAAAAAAATATAAATCAACAACGGTATTTATAGAAATTAACTTTCAAATGGGTATTCGCATATTTTAGATCACAAAATCCACATATCGTCTTGCATTTTATTTTTCTATGATTAATAAATCTATTAAACGAAACATTCAAACGTGTTCCTCGTATTCCCACTTTTTTTCAAAGATACAGTTATTGAATCTCATAAATTAATTGACCCAGCGCAATGTAAATTTTTTTTTTCTATAATAAAAATATTCAAAAAAAATTTCATGATAATTATATAGTTTCTAGGTTTCAAAATGTGAATGAACCCCTTGATTAATTGTTTTTTTTTTTTTTTCAACATACCGAAACGACAATTCCCGAACGTGGTTCGAATACTCTCAACTTTTTGTCCTTGCATGTAGTCGCTAATAAACTTCCATCTCTGTTTAATGACATACTGTAGATAACATCAGGATGACGATCAATTATATTAATCGCTTCACCACGATTGATATCCCATACAATTACGAGATGATCGAAACCGGCACTGAATAGTATGTTGTCAGCGACCGGGTGCCACTCGATGTAGGCCACGCGACGTTTGTGACCCTGAAGTTCCACCAACCATTCGGTTAAATTTCTCGAGAGACCTCCGTCAGGAATATGCCAAACTTTGACCTTCAATCATGAAGATGCACAATATCATTTATCATTGACACAATACAAGAAATTAACAGTAAAAAGCAAATTATAATAATAAACATAACTTACGGTACAGTCGTCGGAACATGATGCTATGACATTATCATTGAATGGATTCCACTTGATATCTAAAACAGGTCCGGTATGTCCTGTTACCCTGTTTGCATTAAAATCCAATCGTCCAGTCTGTAAATCAATGGAAATTAATGTAAAACAAAAAAAAAAAAAAAGAAAAGAAACTTAAATTATTTGGGAATGAATTATCAGGTCGTGAACTTGCGCGCGCATTTTATTTATCGCCACGGTCCAGTCTTCAATGAAAGTAGATTAAAATTTTAAATAGACTTGGGAGAGATCAAATTATATGTATGAAAATGGATAAGAAGAGTACAGACATGGCGTTGAGGTAATTTATGAGGACCGATTAACATCAGGAATTAGCCAGTGAAAGTTTCGTGCGCGCATACACGATATATATGCCTGGTAAAATACTTATCAATCTTTGTACATGTGCATCCTTTCCTTGTAAATCATTAGTACTTTTACATGCATCAGAATTATTTTGAACTACACACGTATGCAAGGTCATGAATATTTGTATGCAGTCGCAATGTTAATTAATTTCCCTATGTTTTTTTTTTCTTTCAACCTTTCTTGTGCGCAATTAAATGTCAAATTTATTTTCAAATGCGATTTAATGTGTTTCCCTGTAAAATATGCGTGTCGCGCGTACTAAATTTTCCATAACAATCCTTATGACATTAAGGAGAGAAGAAATACCGTCGAGGCAAGAAACATTTCAAACTAAAAATCGATCTAAATAAACAAAAGAAAATATATGATGAACATCTGGATAATTTTTTAATTCGAAACCTGAAGCGCTGTTTTTTCAATTTAATTCATTCATTTGGGGAAACTTCATAATTGGAAATGTTCTCTTGAATAAGTATTCCAGTTTTCCCTCAGATAAATATTAATATAAATAATTGGTTTATCAATTTTTTAAACTCACATTAGCAAGTGGAAGAACAAGAAATGCTCCACCACCAGCAACTTCTGTTACAATGGCAAGGAATTTTGGATTCACAGCACAAAATTGTGAATCATGAGCATTTTTTGTAATTTTAATATTGTCATAGCACTTGTCCCTCTTTGCCGGTACACCGTACACATGCCGGAATTTACTGCTGCGAACGCCACGAAACCATGACTGTAACAAAATATAATTTGAACATATAAATATTATTCTTTTGTTCATTGTGTGTTTTGTATTATCCTTCACGCATATTGTCACAATAATGCATCAATAATTTTGTTCAGCGACGTAAAACGTTAACTTGATGAAAATAAATGCACTCAATAGAAGAAAAAAAAATTTTCACCTCACGCAATATCATTCACAATATACTTTTTTCTAATTTCTTCTAATTTTTTTCCACTATTGTATAGAAATAGCTGTAATTCTTGTACTTTAAATTTCAAACATTACTGCTGGTATCGATCAACTAAGCAATATATGATGAGGCCTCGACCCATTTTATATATAAAAAGTGTTTATTGTTCTTTTTTTTTTCATATCCTTCTATTTTAATCAAAATTAATCGTGCAAATATTCTACTTATTGTGCAAACTAAATAAAGACAGTGAAAAGTGGCAGTGAATATTTTTGTGAAACACATTATCATCAAAATTCTACTCTGTATTATACAAAGAAAAAAAAAATATAATTGAATTAAATAATGAATGAAATATAATATTCGACTCAGCTTACCTGCTTATCGTTGGTCATTGTTGGCCAGGTGAATTTTTTAAATACAGTGCTTGACGATCATTTGAATTCGAGAGCGGCGCGACACGTTGGGCTTTCCAATTTTCAAGCTCAATGTCCATGCAAAAATGATATATTGAAAAGGGTTGGCAGAGAGAGAAAAGAAATATTGTGTGGAGCAGACAAGCTTCGCACTAGGTATGTGGTAAAATCCGTGCTTATAGCCACTTCTCGTTCTTTCTTTACTGAAATAAAATAAAATGAAAAGAAAAGAACAAAACAAAATAAATCACAAACTACAAAGTGAAATGATAAAATTATAAAAAAAAATACTATATACGGAAATGTATTATAATAAACAAAAGTATGAACTAAAATTCACTTTGATAACTTAAATTACTTTGGGAAAGTGTTTATGTGTATGTTGCATTGAAGATGTACACCAGACGAGCGTTGAGCTGTTACTGAACATTATACCGAGGGAAAATGAAAGGCAGCCCATTTCGAGCTCCCTCCTTCGCGTTCTCCAACTTATTACTCGCAATGGCTTGCTCTGATGCATGCTATCAGCACATGAATATAGAGTCTTTTTGACTTGGTACATATACATATATTTAAAAGTCTAGTGTAAACATACAACAAGGCACCAGCTCTGATGAGCGAATAATTTTTTTCTCACCACAATAAACATCTTTATTTTTAAATACACTTACTCATCATTAAAATTCCGTTTGAGAATCAGTATATTTTGTTATCAAGAATATGTATAGATTATAGGAAAGAAATAAAAAGAAAAAAAAAGTGAAAAAGAAATGGTAGATATCTCAGAAGATTTCACTAAGAGAAATTAACAGAAACTTGAATTACCTATTTCAAAGTTGTCACCAACAAAATGAGAAATGGAGAAAAAAATGGAATACGATAAAAATATGAGGGTCATGAAATGAAAGACATTGTGTGAAAGGGGAACTTATAATTCATTGCATATCACTTTTCAGAAAGAAAACAAGTATAGAGAGTGAGAGCTTTCGCTGGATCAGTTTTCATTCCACTGATCAATGATATTGAGGGGAAACATCAGTTTTAATGTGACAAAAATAGAAGGAAATTAAAAGAACATATTTGTAAGCGAATAAGTTATCTATGCAATTGCTAAATTGTCGGAGAATAAATAATTGGATGAGAAAACTTAGCGATTTATCAACGGATGGTTGCACGCAGTACAAATATTTCACATGAATCTATGTCTTATGTTGTTATCGGTATATTTAATTGTTGTTTCTTTATCCTACTGAAATAAATAAAGTCACCGAGTTGTCCCCTTAATAATCATTTTATAATTTCTATAGTCCTTTTTAACTATTGAGGGTGAGTGAAAATAATTGGGAAATATTCTCTCGGATTATTCAGTCATGTTTCAATATTTTTGTGGAACTGTTTATAAATTTTACGAATCGATTTACTCTAAACAAAAGTATGTAATTTTCAGTATATGGGCGCTACATGTTATTTAAATATTCGAAAGAATTGCAACAGATATGATATTCAAGGAGCAAGCTTGGATTCATAGTAACTAAAACCAAAATTTCGACATGGTTTTTCCAAGTGATTTGTTTTAAGACAATAAGCTCATTAAGACATGGACTATAATCATCTAATTCATATAGGTCTATCAAATTGCCGGGAATACATTTGGCTAGCGTTGTAGATATTTGTTTTTTCAATCATTTCTTTTTCAATAATTTATTACTATCCATGCATACTATCCGTGCAACAATAAATTCAGATAAAAGATTCATCCCTATGTTGAAACATGATCCGAAAAAATTTACTGACAATCTGACGCTGGTTGTTTGATGGAAAAATGAAATAATTGCAATCGAAATTACTTTATATTTTTGGAATTATAGTGTAAGTGAAACTACTACAAAACCTCTCGAAGAAATCACTTATCATATACTATTATTGTCTATTTCACCGTATCATTATCATAATTTCTATCACAATGTATATTGTAAATATTGTGAGTACAAAAAAACATTTAAAGAAAAAAAACAGCTTTGTCGATTAAATCGAGAAGTGTTCGTCCTTGATTACAATTCATGTCAGAATTGGTATATATCGGTGAGAACCGTTATATTGACGTACAAGTGCATGTTAACATGATCGTTTCACGGGGTGACGTCTATACTTAATTATACGCTTTGATGATACGTTGATCGAAGTGGCACCGGTACAAAACGGACCTCGAGCCCCAGAAGACATCGCTTTGGGATATAGAGAACCAGTGGAAAAAATTTACCGGTGACAATAAAAGTGGGTGACGTATTTTTAGCAACGTCGATCGAAGATACATCGAGGATCGAATTGCAAACACACACAGACACACATAAATATATAGACATGAGATATATACACTCAAGTCTATTAGAACTTGTCAATAATTACACGAACTTTAAATGTTTACCAAGCAGCCTCCCCGATCAATTTACTTAGACAAATTATTTTGCAATGATCAATTTTAATAATTAAAATTATCATCATGATAATTTTATTACGATTTTCAATATTTTCCATCCGAATTGAAACATTCAATGAATGTTTGTTTCATTTATTTGTGCTCCTTACAATGCTGTTTGTAAGATCAAAAACAGTCCGGATTTGTTAAAATAAAATTTTCAAAAGCCAAGTTATTCAATTTTGATTTTTGTTTAAATATTTATAGTAACAAAATATTTTTTGTGCAATTGAAAAGAATGACTGTTTACATACACGCTATATAATAATGTTAATAATAATATCCAATGTTACAATATGATTGATAATAATTAACGAGACTATAAAACATTATAGAAAGATACGAACCAGATTTTCGAACAATATACCGACGAGTATTGTTCTGAAATGTTAATTTAAAAATAAATAATGTAGAATAGAATTGATCAAAGTGGCACTTCACAGCGCAGTATTGAATTCACAATAATATATTAAACGATCTAAAGAATAGCAACGAAATTTTTTAAACCATTGTACAATTTAAATTATGCAAAATATTTTCTTTACATACATAAGTGAATGTAGTTGTCGTAAAAAAATCCTATTTCCGTTCAATATAAATAATCTTCACAAAAATCAGATATAAAGCAGTGTGGCGTTTTCATTTCTTAATGAGCTGTTATCATTGAATAAAATTTCATTCCAAATAAATAATAATGAAATGAAAAGAGTATTGTCTGTTTCACTTCTTTGCGTTTCATGATACTTGGTATATTGTCTGAAGTATGCATGAACAACAGCGGAACAATTATTACGAACGGACACGCTGTCCGGCTATCTAATTATAGCCCATCATTACCTAATTTATATTAATTAGCTTGCTCTATAGAACTTGGTTGGTATATGCAGCAACACATATGGTTTATGTTGCAGTGCACGGGATTTTTCTTCGTTCATTAGTTATCGCAAGTATTATCAGTCTCAATTGATTTTTCATCCTCTCGGATGATTTGACATAAGAGACAATGAAGCAGTTTGAATAATTAATTGGGAACAACGGAAGTTGAGGTTCCGCTCTTATTTGACACTAATCTATTATTGAAACCGACATCCAATTTTTTTTTTTTTTTGTTTCGAGTTTTAGCTACATGCCAAAATAAATGTCATAATGTCGTTAAATTTTAGTGTAGTTTTGTTTAATTAAATTGAAATGAGACATCGTAAATCTTGCAATACTAATTAATTCATTCATTTTATGCTCGATGCGTTTATCCATTATTCATTCGCGACTATACAGCAAAATATCTGCCGATAATAGCAAAATTCCAATATAATAAATATTTTAGATGACTCGTTCGGAAAATTTTTCGATGATTCAAACGAAATGTTTGAAGTATTTGTTTATTATATACAAAATTCACAATTGCACGATCCATTGCCTATTACACTCAAGAGTGTAATAGGCAATATTGTGCCATAGTGTGATTGAAAAAAGAAAATAAACTTCATTTATGTCTTATATTTTTTCAACGTGCAAACGATAGAAACTGACAGAAATATAAAAATTCATTAATCGAGATTATTTCGATTACAATTTATCAGTGTAATTACTAATCCAATTTCGCACAACAATGAATTATAAATATAATTTGAAATTGTTATGGTGTAATTGTAGAATTAGAAGAAAAAAGTACCGTAATTATATTTGTAAAATTACTTACTGAAAAATAAACATCTCGATGATAATAATTCGAAGGATGAGAAAATATCAAACTATAATAATATTGCTGCGTATCCGAAGGTTCTTGTTAAAAAATATTCGATTAATTACTATCATGAGATTTGAAATTAAAAGTGAACAATTATTGTTCAACTCAGCATTCCCCGCAATACACAATAACATATTATTATCTATCTCATGAGTAAATTATACTCCATAAAACATCATTGAATTACAAATTGATTGATCAATACAAAACAATGAGGAAATGAGAAGAAAAAATTTATTAATAAAATATATATATTCAAAAATTAATAACATGATGATCAATCTCATTTCGGATTACTATCAAATAACAAAATTCTAATTAGTTCATGTAATTCATTAATTATGATATATAGATAATGCGGAAGACTGTAATATGCTCAACATCTAACAGAAAGTAATAATGAAAGATAACATTACATACAATCTAAAATCATTAAACTATACAGTGATAACAGGCGTTCATAGAATTCAGTGTTACATTGTAAGTACACGTACACATGACCACTACTATACGGAGATAAGATCAAAAAGTAGAATAAAAAATATAAGACCGGTAAAAAAAGAATATCATAAACTACTCATGTCGAATATTCACATACAATATACCAATAGAAGCATAATAATTGATGCAAGCAAAGCATTGTACCGGTGATCATGTTCAAAAAAATGAAAAGTGATTGTTTGTAGATAAAGTTCAATAATAAATAAAAATTATTTAAATGGCATATTAATATTTCTTACTCTCTCGCTTGGTTTATAGCATGCTCGAGCGTCAACCATATTGCTCAACAAGTTGTGCTGATCATCCTTGATGGTCTCCTTCACAAATGTCGAATCGAATTCTTCCTTCACGCTAATCATTTCACGTTCACGAACGCTTGGGCCCATATGAAAAATTATTGTTTGGCCTTGGATGCGCTTTTTATTTTTGTTTTGGCTGATATGAGGGAGATTGACACCTCCACTTGGCACTCTTGGAATACTTTTTTCACATTAGCGACATAGAGGGGGATTGAAATAAAGTCTAAGTACAAAACCGAAGTGTTAAAGTAGATTAAAGCGGACATTTTGTGAACTACTCAACTGTCGGTAAAGTAGATACCGTAATTATATTAATATGTTAGAGGGCAAAAGACGAATGTTTTCAGGATTATTCCAAATTTTCGTTTCATGAATTTTCTAGAATTAAATTACGAATAAATTTTGCAAATTTGATTGACATCCAATTGGTCTGTATCATTCAATTGAACAAATATTGTAAGTTTATTCAATTAGAACACATAGACGTTTTCTATTCGTCGATTGATTACACGTACCAATTCGTGACCGTAATAAGTACTACCAACCTTATAATTATGATTTTATTTCACAGTCCCGCCGACAATTCAACAAATCATAGCTTGATATTATCAAAATATGGGGGAATTACATTTTTCCCCTAGAAATTGTGACATGCGTTCCATTCTGGCCGTTTGCCGCAATTCATGCCTTACGGAAAAGAACTTGATCGTGTCCACCAACGATTTTACGGACTGGTTTATACGCATTTCAAAATCTAAGCCGAAATCATGGCTTCACGTAAGTTACAATATTTAAAACATAATTTGATTAATACTGTACTTATTGATGCTTAATTGAGGCACACACAATCCATTCTGTATCATTAATTTCCGACTTCCCACCCTACATAACCAAACATCACGTCGGATAGTTGAGACATGCTTGCAGTCATTGCCATTTTTTTTTTTTTTTTTTTTTTAAAGAACCCGTGGTTGTGCAATTGACACTCAATTATGATAATAAACGTGATTTTATGACTTTTTAAGGTAAAAAGGGGAAGAAAACCAAGGGACAAACATTTCCGCTGACAGAATTTTTAGCTCCCGGTGGTGTACAAACTGTCGCACTAAAGTCAGCAAACTGGGCCGACGAAGTTGAGGAGGACCATGGTGATTACATTATCATATATTGATTTTTTCTATTTTATTCGTTTATATATTGACATTCGTGAATACTGCAGGTTCATAGCATAACGAGTCAAATATTTTGTTCCTCAACAATTTTTAGATTATGGACATATGCCGAGCAGAAGCAGTAAAGAGCCTGTTGTTCTACCAACAGCACCAAGAGCTGCGCGTGGTCCTGGTGTCGACGAGGAAAATATTCCAACAAATCCGCCATATGTCGCTTATATTTCGAATTTGCCTTATGACGTTATTGAGGAGGATCTTGCGGAGTTTTTTGCAGACATGGATGTGTCAAATATGCGTCTTCCCAAAGATTCGAATAAACTAAGAGGATATGGCTACGTTGAGTTTCGTGATCGTCAGAGTCTTATTGATGCTCTTTCAATGACAAACACAACAATTAAAACACGACGCGTGAGAATTGAGGTGTCTAATAGTAGTAATGATGATCGTCGCGGTGGACGTATGGGTATGGGTCGTGATAATCGTCGCGATGGCTACGATGATCCAGAACGTACAGCTGGCGATTGGCGCAGAGGTCCACGAGAGGAACCATCGGGTAATGATGACCGTTTTCGTAGCCGTGGTGGTTTTGACAATCGTGATCGGCGCGAGGATCGTGAAACAAGCGAGAGCGATAGTAAACCAGGTGGTTGGCGAGAGGGCGAGCGCAATAATTCAGCATTCAGCGAGAGACGTGGCTATCGCGATGATGAGAAACGTGGTTTTAAAGATGATGGCGATCACCGTGGTGGCTCATCATTTGGTGATCGACGTGGAGGTTTCCGTGATGAAGGCCGTCGTGGTTTCCGTGATGATAATGAAAGGGATGGCGAGTTTCCACGAGAAAGGCCGAATAGCACTTGGCGCTCTGATGCACCACCTCGCGCTGTCGAAGATCGTAAATATCTCGTATTTTTTCTTACTGTTATGTTATTTCTTCACATTTTATTGATGAATATTTTCAATTAACAAAATATGTGTCATATTTCTTTCAAGCACCAGCTGCACGAGAGAGGCCAAAGTTAAATTTACAGCCACGCACAAAGCCAGTAGAGCCAACAGCCGCAACAGAAGACGCTAAAGAACAAGAATCAAAAGATGATGCACCAGCATCAGCACCTGCTCCAACACCTGTGCCAGCAGTGAATATTTTTGGGGCTGCTAAACCCGTTGATACTACTGCGAGAGAACGCGAGATTGAAGAACGTTTGGCGAAAGCTTCAGCTGAAAAAGCAAAAACCGAAGAAGGGTATGACCAATTTTCTGAAGCTTCTTAATCTTTCTGTGTTCTTCTATATTCATTTCTCATCACTACAATAAAATCGTGCATTTTCGGGATGTATAGTGAAAGCAAGGGAATTTGGACAAGACGCAATGGTGATGGACGCACTGATCGTGACAAAGAAAGGTCACGACCAACGTGGCGTTCAGATGAAGATAGAGGAAGGCCAATGGAGCGACGTCATGATGCTCGCGAACCAGCTTCTGGTCGCTCTGGTGAGACATCGTCGAGAGCATGTTATTGTCTTCGAACTTTCAGTCGATATATCTAATGTTTTATCATGATGAAATATTTTGAATTATATTGTTATTATAACAGATCAACGTGGTGAGTCGAGAGGAAACTCAGGTGGTCCACCGAGCTCGCGATCTGGACCAGGTAGCTATCGTGGAGACAGCAGGTCGAATGATTCTAGACGGCCGCCGGAGAGGTGAGACATTAATTATAAATTGCTATTCTAGTCAAGTATCGATATTTCCGGTCAATAATCGTTAAATTATATTTAGTTCACGCCATTTCTGATTAGTTATGGATAATGTCTGCCACATTCAATTTAATCTGTTGCACTACGGTTCTCGCTTCCTCATTTATATATGGATGATTAGCTGCTTTGTTAGAACGCGCGTTTGACAGACATCAATTGCATCTAATAACACATGAATTCAATACTCATCTGTTAGATATAATAAAATTTATATGATATATTGTAGGGACCGTCGATCCAAGGATAGAGAAGATGGCGTTCGTAAAGAACGCAGATCTAAGGATAGAGAAGATGGCGTTCGTCGAGAACGCAGATCCAAGGATAGAGATGATGGCATTCCACCAATGCCAAAGGCCACTGATGAACAGACTCCAGTAAGTTAATATAATCAACACTCCTTCCGTGTTTTTCATTTTATGTGGACAAAGAAAAAATGGCAGAATTATAATTATCAATTTGCATCATGTTCTAGAATTTCGTGGCTTCCAATAAGTACTCCATGCTTCCTGAAGACGTGGATACGGACAATATTGATGATTAGTTCTTGCTCATTATAATTTATATTCAATAACTAAATTTGTGCCACAAGCATCTTGATTGGTAAATTTAAAAAAAAGAGCAATCAATCTATTTTATTTGCATTAAAATGATATACTTTGGCGGTGCACGATCAATATTTTGCAATTGAACATTCAACACCTACATTCATGGTAAAAAAAATATCAAACACTTTTTATTTTATATATAATCTATTTTATGATTTATAACATTAATTGTTCTGTAACAATTCATCAGTTAATTCGTATCTTGTGGTCGACAATCGATCATCAATAATTTATAATAAAAATGAAATAAAAAATTGATAAAACAAAAAAAAATATTGAATAATGAATGAAAAAAAACAAAAAAAAAAAAAGAAAAAAAAACTAAAAAAAGGAAATGCGCGACTTGCGATGCCTAAATTCAATTTTCTGGGAGAGTTTATACTTTATCTAATGTACAGTTGCTTTGAGAATATTGTACAATATGTGACATGTGTAAATGTAATATAACAACCGATACTATGAAACAGCATTAAAATTTGAATGGTCGATAATTCGATGAAATGTGGAATTAAATGAAGAACCTGTATACCGAATATATTATTAGCCATTGGTACTGATAGCATTGACGTCAACTCAAATTCCAAAAGATAATTTTATACGTCGACCGGATGATAAGCATAAACTGGCAATAACATGAATATACTGTGTGAATCCGTGGAAGGGAAAAGATAAAATAAAGAAGCGTTATGGTATGTTTTAATTATGGGACCGGTGCATGTTTAAAGTATTCATTACACATCATTTGTAAAAGCGTTATATAAATACACGAAATTAAATCAACACAAACAGTTTTATAATATCATCGAAAATATAATTTATATAATCTATATAATATCTACAATTTTTTTATGAATAACAAAATAATTCACTGCTGCGTTGCTTGTGCTAATTGACGCAACTGTTTTAGTACTGTTTCCAACAATTTTTTCTTATCTCTCTCACTTTTTTTGAGCACGGAGAATACAGTTTTTTTATCCGACTCGCGTAATCTAAAAAATGTATAAAGATAAATTAATCATCATTTCAAAAGTAATAGATATTGTTATCGTGATTTGTATAAGAAATCATTTTAAACAACACATACTTTTCGAGCAATAGAACTGCCATATTTGGTGTCACCAAATTATATTTACTTGACTCGTGGCCATAATCGTGAAAGTATGTAGGCCAATCCCAGCTCATAAATAAATCTAAGAGTTGTCGCAATCGCGAAAAATACTGAAGTAAAATTCCTTCTGGCAAACCTAAAACTGGCTCAGATGCTGCAAATTCTGTTGAAAATAATACAAATAAACATTATCAATATTTGGAATAATTTTAATTTCATTTCATTCCGGAAAGATCTTTCGATTAGATTACTCACGTTCACACTGAATTGTGTCCAAGTTGACCTGTTGGAGAGCTCCCATTGATATTTGTTTGAGATCATCACAGATGAGAATATCAAGGATAGCCTTGGCAATATGGCGACAAGCAGATTTACATGCGACTTGTGCAACTTCAGCCTAAAATTTATCCAAATAAGTAAATTAATTCATGTTTAAATATTTAGAAGAAATACTAGAGTGAAAATTTGGATAGAGTCGACTTTTGTTTGCATACTTTTGTAATGTATACTTTAAAGAATATATATAAAGCTGAACTATATTGTTTCGAAAGAAGAATTGACTCTTCAGAATTATCCTCAAACTTTTGTCGCGTTTTTCCGCAATCACAAATTTTTGAAGACGAAGAAAATCATAACTCAAAACTGAATAATCCAATCAACATTATTCTTGAGCGAAATTGTTCACAACTAACATTCGAGAATAATATTTTTTTAGTCTAAAAGTTTCTTTTTTGCATCAGCCAATACAATTGTTATGATTTACATAAGGGAGGGAAAACTTCATGCAAAAAAATCTACGTTCGGAGTATCATAACTTTACATAATTTCACATTTTTTCTAATAATAGTTTGCTGGAATTTTCTCTGACGGATAACGAAATGGTCGAATTTACATTGTTATTTTTGACTATCTCGAAGAATAAACTTGCAGATAAAAATTCAAATTCGTTAAATCACCATGATGTTCCCTGTTAAATATAAGTTATATACTTCATTCATTTTCTATAAACTCACTGGCAAGTTAGTGAAGCACATAAAAGTACTCTGCAAGAAGGCAATAAGATCGGTTATAAAACCTGAGGCATGTCCTTGCGGCTCGGCCAAATTCCAATCATAATTTTCCAGTTCCAAAAATTCATCCAACTTCCTCTCAAGTTTATCACAAATCTGTCTCTCTGCATCATCTCTTGCTACTCTGAACATAGCTGTTTTCACACCGCCACAGCTCAACTGACCATCATGCGGTGTGCCAGTAATGTTTGAGACAAATTCTTCTAAATACTTCGTTGAACTTTCAAGATAGCCTGTATTAATAATTATCTGAACAACTTGTAGAAGTGCGAGAGATGGTTTACGAAATAAAGACGAGAGACATCCACTGAATGTTCGCGTTAACAAAAGATTCGTTGACTTTGTGATCATTTCATCGATTTCAGTTTGAGTTAAATTCAAATCTTCGGAAAACTTTAAACACGCATATATAAATTCTTTTACTTGATGATATACTTTAGGTACCATAACGGAGAACGGAAACTTTTTTGGGAAATCACTTTTCTCCAATTCTGCATCGTGATATGGAAATGATTGGAGTATCTGATCATATTCAGACTGTGATGATACTTGAATGGGTAAGAAATTATCTTCATCCAAAATATCACGAAATAATTGTACCCAATGTTGCATCAATACTTCATTATAATGCACTCTTATTTCTTGCAAGAGATCCCATAGTTGACCAATGGGATAGCCATAATTTCGTAACGTTGTATTAAACAGCATTATCAAATTTTTTATTTTTAATATAAGCGTAGCATCCGTGCAATATGCTGAATGTGTGCGCAATGCATTTACAATTTTTGACAATGCCATTGACCATAATTCTTCCAAATACGATCTAGTTGCTAGTCCATTGCCTGTATTCAAAATATGATCTTCAACTACAAAAAATCCAACGATACCGTGAAGATATGTTTGATAGCCAATAATACTCTCGTGCATATTAACGGGTGGCTGTAAGACTAATCGAGCTTGTTGTTTTCGTTGTTGTTGATAATATGTTTTAAATGTATCACCTTCACGAAGTACTGTATATATATGCATACATCGATAGACAGGACTAAAATCCATGAGATCTTGTGCACTCAATTCTTCTTCACCGTCACTCACCGATGAATTCGATTGCATCCTTTTCTTCTTCCGCCCAATTATTTCAGCTTCATTTATCAGTTGTTCTGAACTATGTCGCATTGCTACTTCACCAATTTTCGGTGAATATTTGCGAATATTTTCTAAAAAATCTCGCAAATCTGTCATGGAAGCATCTTTGATATTTTCACGTAGTAATGGTATTTGTTCAGTGATTTGCGATGAAAATCTGTAATTTGTCATTTTAGGTAGATCATAATTTTCAAGTTGTTCTAGAGTCTTTAAGGCTGGATAATATCGTTTGTCTTTTAATTGTCGTTGTAATTTAGCATAAGCCGCTAGGACAGGTAAGCACATTGTCAAACTGTCAATTGCAGCAGCAATATTGCTTTCTACTTTTCTAGCTTTGACAAGTTCTTCACCCTTTTCTATAACTTTAGTTGTAGAGGCACTTATTCTTCGATCAAGATCCAATATCTCAATCTAAATTGTACATAACACAAATTCAAGAAAAAAAAATAAGTAATATTATAATTTCTTCACTCATCATATTAATTTTTCAACAGTTTAAATCAATATTATCAAACCGACATTGAGCTGCTGTGCCTGAGATCTAACTTGTAATAGTTCCCTGATAGAGTCAATAAATCCTTGATAATGATGATTGCACATGCGTTCAATTTCTTTATCATGGCTCTTGACTCTCTCATCCAACTTCTCCATGAACTTTTGGTGCTCGTGTCCATCATAAATAGCTCTATAAAAAATATTTTATTACTTCTTCGGCATCTCTTAGCCTGGTACAAAAAAATAGCGAATCAGAAATTCAGTGAGAAAAATTCAGGAATATAAAGGGATATCCTTGCATGGAAAACAATTTCTGAGGAAAATTGTTTTTCTTCAAGACAATGAATATGGACCCACATTGTATGAGTTTCAACACGTGGAAACCAATGCCAATAATTCTCGTTTCTGATACTAACTGAAGAGTTTGTGTTTAGTCCGAGTATCTGCGAATTTTCGCTGTACTTAATTACCACTCACGAGTCAAATAATCTAGAAGAAATTTTCAATATATCGAAAGAATCCTGGTACCAACGACAGTCACATATACAACGATTGTATGAAACATTAGACAATTGAGTTGAAATCAACAGAAGTATCTTTATGTGTAAGACAACTCTTGTAAGAATTCTTTCTAACCAGAAACTCTACAACTTCAACGACTAAAAAGAAACATAAAAATTACATTTCACCATTGCTTGTTTACGGTTGAAGATATATGAAAATCTATATTGAAACTTCCACAATGTGTGCTCATTCAGTATCTCAGAAGAAAAAGCATCGGCGCCTTGAAAATGGCCCATTAAAATCAGAATACTCCCCAAACAGGAAAGCAATGAAATGTTTGAAGCAAAATTATTCTGCTGTTGCTCAAATATCATAGTAGGTTTACTACCTTATTACAAGACCTACACTACTTGTATCAGTCGATTCTATTTCAAATAGTAAATGTTCATGCTTTGGAGCTGACACTGACAATACATTAAGTATTTGTGAAGATACTTTGGACATGTCAATATACAATGGCAAGAACTGACTAGTACAGACCCTTGCTGAACTAACTCAAGTCCCATTCATTTATTTAACGCTGTTTTACCCTCTTATTCAACCCTTCTATTGCGCAAATGCGTTGCAACTGCGTACAAGGGTTGATTTCACCCCCGCGTATTTTCATAGTATTGGTGTTATGATATCAAGACATTTTATTTATATTTATATATAAATAAGTTTTTACATACCTGAATGTTGGACCCAAATAATCATCAATTCCTTCAATTTCTTGAATTAATAAATCATAATTCTGCATTGTTGATTTGATTTATATAAATAAGGTATAAAAATTGTGATGTCAATTCTATTGTTGAGTTTGCTGACGTTTATTTCATAATCATAATGGTGTATATATAAACACCCACGACATCCATCCCTCGCATGAGTGTAAGGTCGATTTACAAGTGAATATACAACAGTTATGAAGGTTCTTTTTTTATTATTGGAAATCCAGCATAATGAATGATGTGAAGTTGACCGGTTAATTGACGGTAAATTTACCGTGATGAATAAAAGTATGACCATTTTGATACAGAAATTTCTGTACCCAGCGCCATTTGCTTAGAGTGGTAAAATTGAATTGGAGTTAAAAATTTGGGTTGAAGATAAAATTACTATCATTTGGAATCTATGGATTAAAAATTGAGATGGGATTATTATTGACTGATTTATTTATCATCATTTCATATCACAATTTATTTTGGAAAAGCAAATTATTATGATATACAATGATAATGTTACATCGTTAAATTATACAAAATATTTTTTTTTTTTTTCTTCCATCAAGAAATGGAAAAAATGAGAATCTCATTACGAATAATAATATTGAATAGTCACGTGAACATTGAATAACGTTCAGTTATATTACAACATTTTTAATAATTCTACAAATAATATTTTTCCTTTTATCATATGGATTCAAACACGCAACAATCAAATATCTTCACTTGAAGCAGCAAATCTTTTCCTGTCCTTGCCTGCACTTTTTTTTCTTAATCTTTGTATATGCTTCTTCAATTTACCAGTGTTCTTGAGATCTTCGTACTGTGATACCAAATCAAGAATCTTTTGTTCAGCTGCAATAAATAATTTACGATGGATTAATAAAATGAAATGAATTAGTGGAATAAAAGAATAAACGGATGAGTGTAATTAAAAGAGTGTGAAGGATACTTCAAAAACGTACATTTCTTTTTGAAACGCGGTTTTTCTCCCTGTTTAATCGCCTCTACGATTGTTTTATGTTCTTCCTTTTTCATTTCATCCCGTTGCTTCTTTCTCGTCTCTTCTCTCAATTGATTTTCTATCCTCTGTATAAGATATTTAATTTTTTTAACCGTTTTTGGATCTTCCGCAGCTTTCAACTCTGCTTTCAATGCTTTGAGATCATTCTCCTTAACTTTATTAAGAAAACTGTAAGCATTCTTGAATGTCTTTTCATCATATGTACCACATAGACTGTCAAATCTAGGATCACGTGGAGCATTATTTTTTACTGGTATTGCTTGCATAAATCGAGAAACTGGCTTTTTCGCAGACATTTCCGTAGGTTTATCTTTGAATTCAGTTTTGAATGTCCGCTTCCTAATTTGTTTCGAACCAAACATTGTCGCATTGTATACTTTTGACCCAAGTTTTTCCTTCAACTTTTGTAGATCCTCAAAGCTCATACGAGAGAGTTCTTCACGGATTTCCGACTGAAAAAATTCATATTGAACGGCATCATAAAAAATTGTTAAAGAACTTGAACCTAAATTTCAGCATCTACTGTACAATAGTCGCAACATAATAATAGTATTACTTCTTGAATTCATCAATATAATAATAATAACAACAAATAAAATCAAATGTTCATTTAATTATCTTATATTATAAGTATATTATGAAACAATGTGTTTGATAATAATACTATTAGTAAATATATTTTCTTCTTTGAATATGAAAATTAAATTGTTCCAGTATGCATTGTTGATGGAATATAGGTTAGGTTGATCTCCTGCGCATTCATTTTTCCATTTTTTTTTGCGTCAATAGCAATTCAAAATAAAAATTAAATTCACTTACCATCTTAGTAGATGTATTCTTTTTTTTAACTGTTCTTCGTCACATAAATATTGATACTTTTGATAACGAATCACTATATGTAGCTGTATACGTCCGTTTATAACCTCAAAATCAAGTCAGAAATTTCGAATCAATGAGTTCAATTCGTGGACGCTAAACATGAATAGCGCTTGTGTTCGGCAATTCGAAAAAGTTTGTACGGAAATTATATACAGTTTCATTTTATCAATTTCTTTATTTTGTATTCATAAAAATGCTTTTTATATTTGTAAAATGAATATAATAGCTCGAATACAACCAGGTTTCGATCTCTTGCTTACGCAAACGAATTATCACTGAAAAAAACGGTCATTTCGGAAACGATTGAATGAAGATACTTGTTATTTTCAAAATTCTATGGAGGTACCTAATCACATAAGTGCATTCATAGGGTTGGAATTAACGAAAGCTACTAGTCTGTATACATTAGACTCTATTGACATAATCTTGTCTGCATGTGATTCCATCCACACAATGTGATAGAAAATGAGAGAGAACTTTTTCGAGACCCATGACAATATATCATTGTTGAATAAATGGAACACAGTTAGAATTTATTCATAAATATAAGTTGACTATTTATTTCACAAAAATAACAGAAGTCATACACAGCATTGTGAATGCGAATTATAAATGTATGCATACGTAGAGGGAAAATAAAATCCTGACAAAATTATCGCGATAACTGGAGGCTCACCACATAGTCGATTATATTATGAACAATTGAATATATATTGTGCCACATTCACAGGACATGAAATTAAAATCAATTTATTTGAACATGGTCAAATTTTCATGATGTGCTGAGCCCAAGAACTTCCAATCAATTCGTACTTTAGAACCACACACTCTATTTCCACAACAGACTACGCAACATTGAAGCTCATCCTCTACACATGGAAAAGAAGTTGCCTATCATGTTACAATCGATAATGATTTATTTGTATTGATATAAAGAGAATTTTTTTTCATATTACCTATGAACATCCGGTGACATACGGATCACCCTTTAGGCCCGAATTACATTTGCAACCAGCAGTGTGGTTGCCTTTTTGGTAACAAAATGCGTTTGCACCACACCTTTCCCATATTTGGATCTGCTGCTTAAGAACGCATACTCCAATGCATGCATTTTCAAAACACGTTTCTGTATGCGGACAGTTGCGGTTTGCTGTACAAACTGAATAGACAAAATTGAAAAAAATCATTTAACAATATATTGTGGACATGACAAATGTTATTTTCGCAGTGTCAATCACCTCAATAACACGGAACATCGTATTAGTAAACGAAGAATTGTTATCAAAAGCCATGGTGCATGGATATGCATAGTCAATTTGTTTGTATAGTTATTAGATTAATTACTTTACAAATTCAATGAATACAGTATAATAATGAAAAAAAGTTATCTATGCAGGACCGACTGAACGTTGAGATTTGAAGTATAAATAAAATGATTGGAAGTGTTGAAAATGAAAAATGCAATTGCTTTTGAAATGCATACAATACTTCTATTGTATTCATATGATGATTTTTGGTTTACATACCTCCGCCACGAATAGTACGCTGTAGAAGAGAATTGACAGAATGAATAATTTAATTATTCAACTATTGTTGATCAAATATAATGAGTTGATAGTATTCAAGTACTTACAGCAGCTACTTTTGAACATGACATAAAAGAAAAAATCACCGCGATTGTGATTAATATAAGTATTCCACAAATCTTCATTATGAGTTTATGAAATGATTCAAGTTGAAGGTTGTTCGAGTGCAGTTGAAGTCTTCACTCTATGTAATGATTTATTCTGATCGTGCTTGTGCCTTTTTATAGGCTTCGCATCGTGTTGGAATGCCAATCAATATTAAAGTAGAGATAAAATCGGGGTTTTTTTTTTGTAGTTCTATCGCGTTTATAACAAAGTTGAAATCAGTAGTAGTTTAATTTGGAAACATATTAAAGCAATTGTTACTCTGTGTTGGATATAATTATAAAAACGTTCGACTTTTATATGTAATTAGTGTGGCGTGATAAAATTCACGAAACTACTGCGTATTTATAGCATTTACGTACTCTATATGTTAACTACGGTCCTGTAATTTTAAAAGGAATTTTAACACAAAGTGTTACGTCGAAAAGTTATTAAATCCATGTGTCGAATTTGTACTTTCCTGCTCGCGCATATTTTGCGAAACTATCAGTGATCCTCCTATATAGTCTCTCATCATTCCGAATGATGAGAGACGTTGAGGAAAGTCAAACCATAAATATTCTATAAGTATTAGCAGACGTGTATATTATTACATTTATAGTTAACCCACTAATATCATGAATAAATCAAATATTACAATTCAAGAATCTATATTTATGTACCAGTAATAATGAAATTATTAAAAAATATTGTATTCTCTTTTCTACATTTTTTTAATGTAGTTTTATATCTTTATGGCGTCGAAGTAATAGATTGAGATACAATCATTGTGAATTTATAATTATTCAACCAAAAAATGTGTGATAAATATCAGAACGAATTTTTTTAACAAATAGGAATTTACCAACTGTGCCCCTGGCATTTTTCAAAAATTGTATAATCGACATCAAATAACGAAAAACGTGACAAAAAGTATGAATTATGTTGTCTTTATTATTCTTGTCTTTATTATTATTACTAGAAACAAAGTGGCTTAGCTTTTACTACATGTACTCTTCCATTGGTTTTTTATTGTTACTGTTATTTTTTTTTCTTGAAATATTATATTTAGGGAATAGAGAGCCGACCTAATCCGGTTTTTCACCTACGATTCTGCTCATATTTGAAATATAACTTAATCTGACATACTATGTTCATCCTGCGAGAATGATCTTTCGAACAGTGAAACTTCGATTGAAATAAATATAAAGGTGTTTTGCTTATGAAGACAAAAATTGTGTCGATGCTTGAGGCAGTATTTGATATTATTCATATAGATTATTGCATCTGAAGGAGAATAACTAAATAAGTTGTTACCATTCCAGCTATCTGCAATGCAAACATTTTTGTAAATTCCCAAATAAGTTAACAATAAATATTTGCTCCATTTCCATGTTACATTTTAATATATACCAACTTACTGAGTGCAAAAGACTGGAGTCTAATGGTATAAAATTATAAGCAGTAACTTCGACTTTTCTATGAAGCAGCTCAAGTGAAAATTGTTTCAACTATAAGAAATAATTAGAGTGTTTAAAAAATACAAATTTTAATATAGAATAAAAAAATATACATCAATTACTTGAGCTTTCATTTCCTGACTATTTGTCGGTTGGTCCATAACTTCAAAAAGCATATTCGGAGTTATCTCAATCTGAAAAAGGACATATGTATTTTATAATGAAAGGGGTTGAAAAAATTCACGGTATGCATATACGAACTTGTTTTATAAGTCTGGTAACGCTGGTTGCCATTATTATTATAGGAAACAATTCCATTGTTAAATAAATAGAAGAGTCGACTGCTATCAATATTGAAAATACTTTTGCAGGATTGATGATTAACTGTGCAAAATAGTAAGCTGAGTAAATAAGATTCTCGCAGAAAAATGTAATTATTATAAAAACTGGACATGCATAACATTCTGTTATATTCCTGGTTGCCTCATACAATGACTCATGAGCACGTTTTATAACTAATAGATCTCTCATTCGAATTTGATCTATTGCCACTCTGTTCTTAGTTGATTCAGAGTAATACACTGAGATTCTAGAAAATTTTAATAGTGCACTATTTATACTGCACAATCGTACTTCTAATACATTGAACACAAATGCAAACAGCAATAGGAACCAACTGCAAATAAAACTTGGCACCAGAATAGGAATTGATGTGATACCAAAAGATTTCGGGAATGCTTGTGCATCTAATATTATTAGAATGATCCATATCAACCAATTAATTATGAAATATATTGTAGCTTTCAATTTAATTGATTCAATAACATATAAGTGTTGCAATTTATTCATTGCATCATCAACAGCAATGATTTCATTAGCTATTTTTATTACACGTTGTTGTTTCAAACATTGCATTATCCATACAACTAATAATACTGATAGTCCAGCTAATAATTTAACACAAAAAATTGTTTTCACGAGTTGGGGCTTGTTGGGAAACTTCATATTAAATGCAGCTGGTATGGATAAGAAGCTTGTACCAAATAGCAACATTATTAATACAATATTGTATCCACATCCTATTCGAGAGTTTAAAAATAAGATTTCTTTAGATGTCACTTTTGCGTTAAATTCATTTATTTTTATATTAAAAGGTGCTAATCCTAACACTTTGAGAAATATGTGACTGAACATTGTGTTTTTCAGTTGGACGCACTGACAGAATATGAGTCAGATCTTGACTATGTATGTTCTTGGAGCATACTAGTTTGTGAGCTGTTCAATTTTGACATCAAATATTCAACATTGTCTGTAGAAAAAGTGAGAATACAGTGCCACCGTTTATTTCGACAACGAACTTGTCAATAGATCTATGAATGATAGTATATATTGCTTACTAGGCACTCATATAATTTTCCTGGTATGATCATAAAAAGTGAGAAAAACAAGAACATTTTTATGACTGTGTGAGATATTGTTGCATGTTATGTTTGTGTTATGTGAAATGTATATAAAACTGTAACGTGTCAAAGCATACTTTTTCAATTATAGATATATTTATGCAGTAGATATTGAAGTACTTAGAGATTCGTTGCAGTGAAATAATAGTAGGTAAATGAATGTAGAGCTCACTATTTCTGAACAATTCGATTCATTCATTGCCATAAGGAGTGTCCCAACGTTTCGGAAATATTAATTTTTTTGTGTTTGACTACCGTAAGCAAATTGAAAATATCGAAGATACGCCACTTTAGTAATTTTCTACAATTATTCTACACGGACAATTACTACACAATTAATTGATTCCAAATAAAGAATAGATATGTGTTAAAATAATGTGACGAAATTGTTATCGAAATTCTAGATACAGTGGAGATTTCGAGCCTGTACAACTAATTAGAATAATGTGAAAAGCATTTCAATCTCATTTTTTGTCTCAGTAAAAATATGTAAATATAATTGTGAAAACTCCTACAGAATGCAGCCATTGGAGTAATAATTTCGGAGAAATTGGATAGGTCACATTCGAAATGGCGCCGCAGACTGAAATAATTTTTCCATGATATGCTAACAGATTTTTAACATGCATAAGGATTCACAAAATACAATAGGAATCAAAACATGTTATTTAATATGTATTTTTTATTTAACATCAAAAGTAATGACACTTGGGTTGGACAATGTCTCTCGTTTCTTTTCCTCCTTAATGTATTTCACGTGTGAAAACAAAAACTTATTAATAATTATATGAAACGAATTGTTAATTTGAAAGAGAGTATTACAGATAGAGTGGATAGAGCAGTGAGCACGTGAGCACGTAATTATCATCATTGTGTATATTATATGCGTTTATTATTCGTGTTTTACACATTTCACGTGGATTTATTTGTCGTGTATTATTTTGTTTCCCTCATATTACTCAGCGTATGCTTTTTATTTTTGGGATGTACGTGTTGATATAATGTGTATTGCGTACTGTATTTAATGTATTCCCTCACGATTTATTCTCATGTAATGTGAATGTTGTGTGAGCAGTGGTGTCCGATATATACGTATAACGCTGAACGAAAAACGCAGAAGGACCCGCAAGTAATACGGGGACCGAACCATTTAAATTTGGACACGGTCCCGGTGGGGTCCCCAATCACGCACGATCTGTAATGTCCTTCTTCTATTATTTAAAATATGTACAATATTAATAAAACATTATTCAATATTATATTATAATCATTCAATTTTTCTGTCACGCTGCACGAATTGAGCAGGAGCGAATGACAATTTTTCCATTTCATTCATTATTATTATTTTGTTTTTATTAATTGTTTGAATGTAATTGGAGATATCGTGTCGCTTCATCGTTGTTCAATGTAACTCTGTTTGAAGTAATGATCGTACAAGGATTGGGTGAATCGACAATCACTCTTTGGATTCTCTCTTTTTTTTTTTTTTTTAATTATACACCACAATAACGTTCGCGCTCTTTCTTTCGCAAATATTTTTGTTTTATTTTGTATCACCATTCACAATTCATATATTTAATTTGTATATGTCACAACAATGATTTAAATATTATTGTGACAAAGAATATTGAACAAAGAAAACAAAAATTGATGAAATGCAATAATTAATGAAAGTGTAAAAGTATAAATGAAAAAAAAAAAAAAAAAAAAAAATAAAGAAAAAATTAAAATATCGTTTTTTTTTATTTTTTTTGTTTTTTCCGAATTTGTGGAGATTAATCGCCACTCATTCTCACTCATTTCGCCGCGGATCCTTGGTCTTAGACCGAATCTCCGTACATTATTTGTATTCGCATCTTTATTTGTTAATTTTTTTTTGCATTTTTCATTTTTTTTTATTTTATTATTATTTATTTCTTTTTTTTTTTCAATCATCTCCCATCACATTTGCGTTATATTTGTTCGCGCTTTATTCTTTTTTGTATTTTTTTTTTTTTTTTGCTTATACATACTTATATTCTTCAACAACACGATCTACACTAACCATGTATAATAATTACATCTAGTAATATCTTATTGTAACATATATCGCATTATTATAATTATTATATTATCATTAATATTTAAATTATTAGCCTAAAGTGAGGCGGCGCACGACGGCAAAGCATTTTTTTTTGTTTTATCATTTTTTTTTTCTTGGGCTCCTACGTCCCCCGGCACGGAACACCCTGTCGACAACCGCATTAACGCCATTTATTTAATCATCATCATTATCATCAATATCATTATTAATTACAATCTCACGTAAATATCTCGATTAACAAATTTGATACAGTGAGTGTTTCACCCGTGCTGCATACACATGAAACAAGATGTTTTCTTGTGTTATAATGCGGCATACATAATTCACTGAACATACGGCCACACATTAACAAGAGAGACAAGAATAATATTTTCAATTATCGTTCCATGTATATGCTGAAACGGCGGATTGTATATTTAATTACCGTTTACATTACCGTTCGTTGTGTGTTTTATCCCGATATTCAATAATAACATACAATAATAAATCAAATCATGTTGTAAACATTCACGCTAGACGTTTGGTTCAATGGCGGAAAGTTCGTACAAGCGCCTTGCAACGGGTTATCAACGATAATAATATATGGAAGAGTCCAGGAGCCCGTGCTGTTTACCAGGGCCAAATTTACATTTGTCAAAGGGAGCAGAAACGGTGACCGGAAGCATCAGAGTATTAAACATGATGAAGTTTACTCATTTTTTTGTAATTTTTTTTATTCTTCGTTTCATTACGTTAAACATAAACGTAATTTTTTGTAGCGTTGATTGTGCTTTGTTAACTATGCTGTGTACTCGTATGTTTTATGTTTCCGTATGTATTTTTGATAGATGCATGTATGCGAGTGTCTGTATATTTGTATGTACGTGTGTGAATCGCGTATGTGTTTGTCTTGTTCACGGTGTGATTTTCGTATGAGACTGAATGATGTCAAGTGTACCTATGGCTCTCAATTGTGAACACTTTGGGCATTTGTTTGGGACCGAGCTGCCGGGGCATTTCAAATAACCTGGATCTTATTCAACAGTCGCGTTCAATTTATTCATTAATACCTCTACCTCGCTTATTATTTTTTCCTTCTTGTTGTTTATTATTATTTTTGTTTTCTCTTCTTCAATACATCACTTTTTTCTTCGCTTGAGTCATGAGAGGGCCGCGCGTGGTTGGTATTTAAGTCACTTCGTGTTTAATGAGCTCGCTTCTTTATTCGAAATATAAGACGTGCCGTGGGCTATTAACAGGGCGTTCGGCGTACCGGGGCAATGAATTTAAAGCGAGCTTCCCCGCTTGGCGTTTAAACTATGAAATAACGAAAAAACAAAAACAAAACAAAAAAAACCTAAGAGAATGAATGCTTTTCATATATTTAATTGATTATTAGTATTTTATTTTTATTTTTTATTCCTTATTTTTTTTTTTTTCTGTCACCTACGTGAGAATGTGTTACTTCCATTCACCAGCTAGCTCGTAGATTGGTTTTTTTTTTTGTATTTTTTATTTTCCGTTTACATCATCACCTACTATCTATATTCTTCGCGTGCACTACGTTAATTTTTTTTTCCCCTCTTCGCCTTTGCCTTGTGAATTGCCTTCCATAATTCTCGTTCCGGCCAGCCAACGTTTTTTTGGAAATCCCAAAAATTCTTTCTTTTTCTCTTTTGTTAATCTTGCTTATTACAATCACCACTAATAAATATTGATCGGATGTTACATTAATCAACATGCACGCACATTCGATGACATCGAATTCCATAGATATAATGTATTTATTTATTATCATTATTTCGTTCCGGCCTCATTCCCCCGATCCGTTTGTCGTATTGGTCAAATGATGTCGAAATAATTGTATTGAATAAGAACGCGATGAAATTTTGATCGTAGTTATTTCAAATTTGACACTATTAATATGTAGGAATAATCAATACGCAAATTCATTATTTTCACGGCGAACTTGCAATTAGGATGTGTCAATCTGACAAACTTCATTATTTTCATTTTCAGTATTATTTCCATTTTTTTATTCAATCAATCAATAGAGCTTGTAGTAAAACATTCTGGTGTCACATTTGATGCTTATGAATACTGCGAATTCTATTATGATATTTTTCTTCGTTTTTACCATTGATCATTATACAGATTGGGTGTGATTATATTTTTATTTATATCTGCAAAGTAATATTCCTATTTGATGGAATTATTAAACTGAAAGGTGCCAATTTGAATTTATGTTGTTGTCAATTTCTTTGATATTTTTTTTGTATATGACGATTCGATAAGTAACAGATTTTTCGTTTGGTTTTATCCCCAATTCTTCCAGCCACACCACCACCACCACCCCCGTGTATCACAAGACATCAAAATTTAATAATTATATATCTCTTCCGCGCATCTTTTTTGCTCTATAATCATTCAATAATTTTTTTTATTTTTTATTTTTTTTTTGTTAAATTAATTTTCATATTATTGTTTCAATTCATCAAATTTAACGTTGTATATTCGATTGAAATTATCTCGAATTACTCTTGGTTAACACGGTTGAAACGTATGGCGCAACAAATAATTTGTCATTGCTAGTGTGTCGCACACACTTTTTCGTCCCACATTCCCACCGTGTATAATGTCTGTTCTCGTTTTTTGTTCTCTATTTTTTTTTGCTTTTTTTTTGTTTTTTTCGTTAGTTCAACTTTTTTAATTATAACATACCACGATCAGCTTACCCCCGCTCGCGCATCAATGTTCCATTTAATATTTTTGGTTTTCCTTTCCTTTAGGCCCATCTCACTCAACTATTCTATTCTTTATTATTTCGTACAATTATCTCGCACTGCCTTCGTATCTTGATTTTAACTCTGAATGGAATTAGACACCTCGTTAATTCAATCCCCGGCGTTTATTTAATATCCAGAATTCTCGACGCTCTTTCGGTCAATTCAAATTTAGGGCAGTGACTCATTCTCACAATCTGTGCATATGAATTCC
This sequence comes from Zele albiditarsus, assembly GCA_958496275.1. NCBI lineage: Eukaryota > Metazoa > Arthropoda > Insecta > Hymenoptera > Braconidae > Zele > Zele albiditarsus. Next base: position 5,028,772 of record OY292409.1, on the reverse strand, counting down.
ATCCACTGTGACCACTACAAGCACGTCATATATATATATAAATATATACGTTATAAACAAATATATGGATATACATATATGTTAATGTTGTTGATGACTTTAAAGAATATCCATTCATGATAGGCGTACATCCTCTGCTAAAGTGACCAACGACATACTGTCACCTGTAAGTGACGCATGGTTATCGAAGCGTAGCCAGAAGATGGAATTTTTCCTTGCTATAATCAATTTGTTAATCGTTCCAGAGTGTATATGATCCAATGCAAGTTAAACGATTAAACTAACGAAGCACATCTCCATCTTGAATATTTGCGACAGTACGAATAGATCCGAATAGATAGTACGTCCCGTGTAACATATGTGTATTTATGAGTGATTTGAAATCTTCCATTATAATTATATGTTTCCGCGTGGGTATGCGTCTCGCTGTATGTATGAATTTAATAATAAGTTTCTTGTTCGAGCCAACCACCAGGATTTCGACGGAGATAGAATCGTCTCGTTTCATCATAAATGAAGATGGCAAACATGAATGGTAACGCGGGAAGCCACCACACAAATCTGCGATAAAAAAAAAAGTATATATGAGTCGATGTATTCATATAGTATGAATATTGGAGGTATTATATCAATTAGTAAATTAATAAATCTCCATAGATAGTAAGTGTCCTCAATAACCTAAGAACTTGATCCCGAGTTTTTTTTATCAATGAATAGCTTGAACGTCAACCAAATATAATAACGAATTTATTCACTTACTTGAGTGGGAACATTCGTAGACCCTTGTCCATACCAGGCGTGTAACTGAGGAAGGCAGCGAGTGCTGTCTCAAATATAATACCAAAGTTCAATGCCCAATTTCTCATTCCTTGGTGGACAATTGAATTTCTGCGTGTCTTACAGACAATTAAATCGGCCCATTGAACAATAACAATTGACACAAAGAAGGCGGTGTGACAAGTAAATTCAAGAGATTTACGATCTCTGTAGGTCTGAAATGGCAAACATTTTTAATTTGAAAGTTTGATTATATTCATAATGCCAAGTGCATATATTTAATATACAAAAATATATTGTTGGATAATTAATAATTAATAATTCTTACCCATTCCTGACCGTAACTGTCCGGCAAATCGTTTACTGCCTTTGAATCCCATGATTTTCGGATACCAAATAGCTTTCTGGGGAGGAAGCCATTTTCAGCCATAATGACAAAGTAGACGAAGAATCCTGCTGCAGCTTGAATCATTCCAATTTGTCCGTATGCCATCGAGATGAGCCTGTGATTTGGTGGTGAGAGAAATACAAAATAGATTAATTAACACGACACTTCATCATATCAAAGCAATGATTTGCACTAATAATCCAAACGGGATTTAAAACTGTTATATTCCACCTCTGTCTTAAAAATCGTTTGGATTTAAATCTCTCTAGCGCGTTAATTTATTCGCGGTGTTTAGTTGCAGGTGAGCTTTAACGAATGCCAGGTAGATATAAATTTCCACACCCGAGGACAGTGAGAAATCAAGTCGGAATACAATTACTTACTCAATATTTGGAATGGCGGGATAAGCTGATAGATAGATGACGAGCATCTTTTTTTTTTCCTTGCTTTATAAGAATGAGCATGCAAGCTCTCACTGACTTTGAAGCTGCGAAGCTTTTCAAGGATTAAAGCCGCCCGTGAGGGAATTATTTGCATGCACTTAATCAACGAGTATCAAATAATGCAGTCAGTGAGGTTTGGGAAAAAAAAATTCGTTTATATATTAAGAGAAGATAGATTTCATGATAGATTCTATCAGGATTGCTTTGTACAAGTTTCAGTACAAGAATTTTGTTTCTAAGAATACGGGAAAGCGTAAGAGAATTGTGAAGCAAGCTGCCATGTACATTAGAATAAAAATGAAAATAGATAAATAGATAATGACTTGATGTATACATAGATCGTGCCATCATTTAACGTGATTTTTTTTTTATCGTTGCTGGCTCTTTGTGACATGCTTGCTGCTCTGCCATTTTATCTTATGCGTAGTACAACGGTTGGTGACAATCAAAATTAAATCTATTCAAACTAACAATTTATTTAAGTTATGTATTGTTGAGTGAATGTTGAAGATGACAATAGAATGTAAGTATGGGTATGTCGTAAATGTGATATGCACTGTTGTTAACTATGACTGTTCTATATGAGACTAAATAAGGCCATTCAGCATTCTCCACATTTCAATCCTAATTTATATGCCAATCACCTTGTGCTACCATTGAATGATATTGTAGTAATGAAAAGAGTGGATTATTTCTAATGGCAAAAGTTCGTGTAATGAATTGTTTTTTCAAAATGTAATTAATATGATTTGTTTATGTATATGGGCATCTAAATTATGATAAGTGTACAAATTAGAATGAACATTGGTCAAATAAATTGTAATTTTATTGATATTGACGATAACGTCAAGTGATAATGAAGTGTGTTTCAAGAGGTGAAAACAAATTTAGACGTTGATGATATACTTGACCAATGTTTTTCAATAATGACATTGTGTTAAATGTTCTATTGAAATAACTGCGGTGTTTCGACGAATAGGTGCAAGAAATAAGACTTCTAAAAGTCTTTTTGGTGGGTTTAATTTAAAGACCCACCTTCGGTTGACTAAATTGTCTCTGTAAGGATCGCGTGGCTGGCGTTTCATAATGTCCGACTCCGGTGCCTCGTAGGCCAGCGAAATGGCCGGCACCTATTATCCACCCATTATTAAGAAAGTGTTTGCGATAGAAAGCGCACCGTGTGATAATAATAAGAATAACAATAAGAATAATAATAAAAAATTCATTTGATGCAATGATGGAAGATTAAAATAAAAAGATTATACATAGGTGATAGATTATAAAAGAAAGATTTAAATTTTCGTTATATTGCATCATTAGCATTAGAAACGCATGATATATTGACGCAGGTTCCTATATATATATATTTCTGTGCTAAGGCAAGATTATCCTCGACTCACGGAATTTGAATTAATTTCACAATATTTTTGAGAAATATCATTCGAATTATCGATAAGAAATTTATTAATTGGCGAAATTAATTTTAGAATATTCGGTAAGACGAGGGTACTTGAGGGGCTACCAATCAACGCCTCACGAATCGACTTTTACACAATCTATTTTTTATTATTCATTAAATCCTAACACAAATGTTGCGTTTAATTAAAACTCATTTCAGTATCAATTTTTTTTTTCTCACGGTCGAATTGAGAACAATAAAAACAAATCTGAATATATTATAATTTTAATGGTGATAAAAATATGAAAAAGTTTTTATTGTTCCTAAGAAAAATGTAGTTTCTCGTTTTTATGAAGTTTTTGATTGGTATCTCCTCACTTGTTAGTGGTGCAGAGTTTAAGCTTTTATCCATCCTCGGATCATTCTATAAAACTTTCTATAAACACTAAAATGATGTTAATGTTTATATTTTGGTAGATCCGAGTGTGGTTTATTTTTGGTTTTTTTTTCTTTTTAAGATAGTAGGAGATTATCGGTACCATCCAAAAGCATTTCATCGACATACGAAAATATGGCAATGTTTAACTCCCAATTCAATTGAAGTTTAGTATTGTCGATGAAATAATATAATAATACTAAGAAATGAATTTTAGTTTTCAATAATGCAGACGGTATTTGGCGCCGATAATTCGTAGAAATTGTAGAATCCTCCATCGAATGATCCTTGGCGATTGCTTCCAGGCTTTGGTGTCGCGCATATTTAATAATATAATGAGAGAAACATTAGAAAAGAAGCCCTATAATTAAACCCACATGTCCTTTGTTGGCCAAATTATCAAAGGTGCCTAGCAGTGATTGATATAGTTGAATAACAGTGACAGTCGTGGTTGGCAGAAGATTATAGAAGATAACATGTAGCAGCAGCTGCGAGAGCGACAGTATAACCATAAGTAAACGTGTATTCTTGTGGTTGTTGATGTTGTTGTGTATTGCATTAAAATAGTAATATTTGATTCAGTGTTTTATCTATAAAAATTTAGATTTATATATAGATAGATATATTTAAATGTAGAAATAACATTATTACACAAATATTGAATTATTAAATATACGTGAAATAGAAACCTAGTTCTAGTATTCAGTAGCTATTCATGATGGGGCAATAATAAACTACGAAAAATAAATATTATTCTTCAATTACAATACGTAAAATTGTTGACACCGTATTATTGATCAGCAATTTCACGTCAAATTGTACGAAAATAATTTATTCATTTGTATTAAATATATTTGAATACGCAGTCTTTTTTGTATCACGTTCATTTTCAATATATATTGTCATGTTCTCGCGCTCATTTACTTATACGCAAGTTGAAATAATACTGTCAAAACAAGACAAGTAGCAATAATTGGAAAAAAAAAAAATAAAGAACATTTGCTGGTGGCTTATGTCATCATTCGCAGGCAGGATTGAGAGGGAGCATGTTCAGTTTTGAAATTAAAAATTATAATAGAGTAGTGGTAAGTACGCGGGAATAAGATTTTGTTGGAAAAATTAATAGAAATAAATTGACAAACAAAGTTTTCCTGTTTGGAAAAATGAAGAAAATTATTTAACAAAGAGACCAATGACCTTGATGAATGGAAGATAAGAGAAGAAGATTATGAAAGCGTGGGTGTGCTCGAGAAGATCTTAAAAAATTACTCAGCTTACCTTTGCTTTTGAATATACGATAAAAGTTTTGAAAAATAATATGATGATTCTGATGATAAACGAATATAATGGTCGAAAACGAAAGTCGAACGATGTGACATCTTAATTTGGTTGCTTACATTTGTTCATTATTTACCCCATTCGATGTGAGTGCAATAGATTTTTTTCATATTCTATATTCAATATTATAGTTGTTTCGGGCAATCCAAATTAAACATGTACAACGACAACTATGAAAAATTTACCGTGAGTATTTAGAAATTATAGAAAAAATATATCGTGAGACGAAAACGAATGTGAAGTAATTAACCCTCATGTCAATGATTGAAATTCTCTACACTGGTCAAAAACTGGTGTAACCGGATACTGTTACAGCATTACCGAGAAATAAGGCATAAATTCGGATTTCCGTCAGCCAATACAAGATTAGGATAGTCACACGAAGGTGTGTGACTGTCTAGAATTTTTCTTTTCAAACAGAGGAATATTCTTTGTACTTTTTAATACGGTTCCATACAACAAACCTCCCCTGTACACACGGAATTTGCGTTTTCACACACAATGTATTTATTTATTGTATAATGATATATATTTAAAACTCGAATGAGTACAAATACTCTACTTCTGATTGAACGAATGAACAAGGATGTGGCAGCGATCGACACCAAATGACACAACGAATTGAGATCCGACCGGGCACAATGATTATTCATTTTAAAAATACTCTCTTTATTCAACGGCCAATGAAACAGAAAAAAGGGTACCTGGGTATTGACATAAGGGTTAAGAAAACAAGCGTTAGCACCCAAAGTTATCGCTCTGCAACCTTACACCTCGATTATCTTTGCATCAATTAACTATCTTTACGCCATTAACAACATGAGAGAATGATATTGCTTGCCTTTTGGAGCATTCATCGATGTTTGATGATACGAAAAATAGAATACAATTATGTCACTTTAGGATTGATCAAACAACCAACTTCATTAGTAATTTGAATGTATGCAGAATATATTGGACGGAGAAGAATATGTATATTGTTCAGTGTAGTTTCATCATGTCAATGCTTAGATCGGAATATATTTTGCAATCCAGACTGAAGCCAGAATAAATTGTATTGCAATAAAGAGCAAAAAGAGATAGAGAAAGAGTGACAGTGTGAAACCCAAAAAGTAGTTTTGACTAACTACTGAAGAATTTGCAATCAAGTAATAAGGAAAAAGAATAATAATAAACGTATTCAGAGTGAGATTAAGACTGTCGTTGAACATAAACTAAAACGAGGAATAACAAAATTGAATTGGAAAAAAAAATTAAGTGATGGAATTAAACTTTATCGAGAAGTAAATTGGAGGAATGTTAACACATTTGTTTTGTATTGATAAGAAGATAAATCAATTTGGTCATAAGGATGTTCAAACGTGAAACAGGATCACAATAACAAACTCAACTTCAACGACAGTTTTATCATTAAACTCAAACCCTTGTGTCTCACTGGTGATTCGACATGTTGTGGATGTGTTACCTTTCGTTAACTAGCTTGTCAGTGAAGGGGTTTCGTGGTTGTCGCTTCATAATATCGCTCTCTGCGTCCTCGTAAGCTAGCGAGATGGCGGGTATCTGACGACACATTATCAACAAGCTTCATGAAAAGTCGTGAAAAGAGAGAGTGATAACATGATTCAAAAAGTAAACAAAATAAAAATAAAAATAAAAATATAAACTCGACTGATCCTCAAACAAAATGGAATTGTTTCGTGATACATGATATGTACGATTATTGGATGAACAAAAATAAAACAAAAATTGGGTGGGGACGGAGCGTTTTGGAATATTGGGAGATGTGATAAGAGGATATTGACAGGATTATTTTGGAAGAGCCGCGAAATAGATATGTCAATCTGTGCTGTCTCTTGTTGTTGACTCATTCCTAGCATTGCTGCTCTGTAATAGAAGCCTCAAATAATCAATTATATTATGTGCGAAGAATTTGTTGCATTGTTACTGGAGTATCTTTAAAAAAATAGCGTTTTCATCGGCGAGTAATCCCAAAGTTGTTACTGCATAAAAAATCCAATAAATAAATAGATACATAGACAGGAATAAAATGAACAAAAAATTTAGTTGAAAATTTCTGGCAGTACGTAATGAACTGGGAGCAATCCAAGTTGGCCTAATAAATACAATAGCCTACTGCCTGATTGACAAAATAATTTCATTGAACCTGTCATTAACGAGCTTGTCGCAGTCTGGATTGCGTGGACGTCTTTTCATTATATCAGACTCGGCCGTCTCGTACGCTAGTGATATTGCTGGGATCTGAAATATTGGTCATCAAGTGTATGGAAAACGATTGTTAATTTAGCAAATACACAACGAATTATTTTAATTTCTCATCTTATGCCATTTTATATAAAACAAAAAAAAAGTCCTGTCGATATAATAACAATCAATTTCCACACGCTCCTTCCCACATTTAAGATTCAATTTTAGAGAAAAAATTCAAGCAGCTTGGCTGTCACTCACCATGTCTGTTCCCAAGTCGATACACAGAATGGTGACGGTTCCGAGTGGAAGTGGAATATCACAGAGGATAAAAGCGAGGAAGGGCGAGATCTCGGGTATATTGGATGTCAATGTGTAAGCAATGGATTTCTTCAAGTTGTCGAAAATCAAACGTCCTTCCTCAACGCCAGTGACAATTGATGCAAAATTATCGTCAAGGAGAATCATGTCGGCGGCCTGTTTTGATACATCTGAACCAGCAATACCCATGGCAACACCAATGTCTGCTTTTTTCAAAGCCGGTGAATCATTCACACCATCACCTAATTATCAAAAGTTTCCGGGTGAAATTGGATTATTCAGTTTATTGCAGCTTGAATAACAAATAATAAATTAATCACAATCAATATTTACCAGTTACAGCTACAATAGCACCCATGCGCTGACAACCTTCGACAATAATGAGTTTTTGCTGCGGTGAAGTACGCGCGAACACAATTTCGGTGTGGTACCTAAGGATTTCATCCAATTGATCGGAATCCAAATCTCGGAGTTCACCACCATGAACGACTGCTGCTTTCGCTTCCCGTGGATTTACTTCGGATACGGGAATATTCAATCTTTGAGCAATGTCCTCGATCGTCTCGTTACCTATTTAGATCCACATAAAATTAATAAATGATAAAAATCTTTTACCAAGCAGTGACCTCGTTCTGTGCTTTTAATCACACTGGAAGATCGAACGAAGCGTCGAGAAATATCAGTAAAAATTATATGAACATGATGTTCAACTGAATTAGGTGCTGGATTAAACACGGAGAGAAATTTTACTCTTTCTACATGAGCGTGTACAATTGAGTGGATGATATATAAGTTTTGTAGAAGTTCCATTAATTTTTTGATAGTATGACGGAAAGACTCCAAATGATTACAGAAACGTCATGTAATTTTTACGGTTTTGTCAATCGATATTAACATGACAATTCTAGTATTTAATTCTTCAACCATATTCTCGTGATAATGCGGCGTATATCCGACCCAGAAAAGGGAAAAACTTGTTAAGAACACGTTTTATAAATATACGGAATTTATGAGTAATTTTTTTCGATCTAACATTAGTCAGGGCCACATGTTAGTTGACGTTAATACATTTTTTTTTATCACTTCTTTGCACTCGTAACAAACAAGTCATAAAAAATGCGGAAAATTATCGCGATTTTGTATTTACATTTCTAAGTTCACAATGATTTCAATACTTTTGTCAACTCTCCGTGATAAGTGAAATATTTGCATGTATTCAATACACAATTTTTGCGACTCGACATTATATGGAATGGATCATACCTTCAGAAATAATGCCGACTGATTTGGCAATGGCTTTGGCAGTGATTGGATGGTCACCAGTGACCATGATAACTTTGATACCAGCTGATCGGCATTTAGCGACGGCGTCAGGTACGGCAGCTCTTGGTGGATCAATCATCGACATAAGTCCAACAAAACGCAAGCCCTCCACTGAGAAATTGGGATCATCACTATTGAATTTGAATCCAATGGGATATTTATCAGACGGGAGAACATAGTCGCAAAATCCGAGCACACGCTCTCCAAGACCACCAAGTTCAAGATATGCATTATTGAATGCCTCCTTCATTTCTTCATCGAGTACTTTTTCTTTACCACCAATAAATATTGTGGTACATCTATCGAGGATTCTTTCTGGTGCGCCCTTCATTACAAGCTGATAGCGTGGATCATTTGGATCATCGGACTCATGAATTGATACTTGATATTTATTTGTCGAATTGAATGGTACCTCGCACACTTTCTTATTCTTTTTACGAATTCCCATTACATCACCAAGCGCCAACTCCATACATTTAAGCAATGCCGCTTCAGAAGCGTCACCATTAACTTCACGTTGCAGAATTGGTTCACCATCTTGACCGGGTTTGAACTCAGCACGATTACACAGAGTGGCAATCTTGGCGAGTGCTTTAAATCCAGGACTTGTACGGTCGTACTGTACACCCGATTGATTTTCCGTGGTATCAGCCTCAATAATTTGATTGTCAAACCACATGTGCGCTACTGTCATACGATTTTGTGTTAATGTACCGGTTTTATCTGAACAAATGGTGGATGTTGATCCAAGTGTTTCGACAGCTTCAAGATTCTTTACCAAACAATTTTTCGATGCCATTCTCTTGGCTGTTAACGTGAGACATACAGTGACAGTTGCCAAAAGACCTTCTGGTACATTGGCGACAATGATACCGATGAGGAAGATTACGGCGTCTAACCAATGGTAACCGAGAATGAAGGCAATTAAAAAGAATGTAACCCCAAGGAATACAGCAACGCCAGTAATCAAATGAATGAAATGATGAATTTCTTTGGCAATTGGCGTTTCACCAGTGTCAAGACCAGATGCAAGACCGGCAATTCTACCCATCACCGTATTATCACCACAACAAACGACCACACCCTTCGCCGTACCCTCAACAGCATTTGTCGAGAAAAATGCAAGATTTTTCGTTTCTAGTGGATTTTCATTCGTGAATTCGGGCGATCTTGATTGCGGCTCAGATTCACCCGTAAGTGAACTATTGTCAACTTTAAATCCTCGTGATTCAATAACACGTATATCAGCTGGGATACGATCGCCGAATTTAACTTCGACAACGTCACCAAGCACAAGATCTTCAGCACGTAGTGTTAATTTTTCACCTTCTCTCAATACAGTCGCAAATTGCGGCACCATACTCTTGAACGATTCCATAATTTTGCTTGACTTGCTCTCTTGATAATACGAGAATATTCCCGTTACTATGACGACTACAGCGAGTACAAGACCGAGATAGAGATTGTCGTCATTGGGATCCTCGCTCGTCGACGCCTGAATACCATATGCAATGAAGCATAAAATTGCGCCTATCCATAGCAACAATGCAAAACCTCCGAAAAGATTTTTGCAAAATTTCACCCATTCGGGTGTTTGCCTCGGTGGCGTTAGGGCATTTGGACCATCTCTCAAAAGATTTTCCTTTGCTTTAGCATGACTAAGGCCCTGAAAAATAGAAAAAAAAAAGAAACGAGAATGATTAATAATCGATTATTGATAGTTAGAACTGCAATTTTTAACTAGTTATTTCGCTTACGTTCTCTGGATGAGTCTGAAATCTCTGATACAGCTCCTCAGGCGAGATTTTATGAAAGTCGATGTCCAACTCCTGCTTCAAATCGTCCAAATTGTCTCCCTTCTTCTTTGGGTTCTTTCGCCGCGACTGTTTATTAATTGATGAAAAAAAAAAAGAAAGAAAAAAATGATGAGTATTGAATTAATATAATAACTCTGACTTGGTCAAACATCAATAGCATACTCGAAGTAATTTATATCAATTAGTCGCTTTCTCTGGGGACTGAGGCGCGCCACCAATAGGAACACCGCACTCAATGTGACACAAATTAATAAGTCGTCGTCCATGTTAACCCCCTTAATTAAAACGCGTATGACTTTAAGTCTTTGCCTGTATTTTAAACTTATCCTCAGTCCACATCCAGATCTGACGACCAACAGACATTTTGTTCTTGCCCGTTCTCTCATAAAATTACTTTGTACGGACAAGTTCAACATGTACTTATAATGTTTATATTCATTATTGAAGTAATTATATCAGCCAAAATATAACAACTACATTCGTTGCTACATTGCTCATTGCTCACAAAAATAACCAAATTGATAATTGTACTAATACATTTTCCAATATAAATAAGCTCTAAATTCCATTGTTTCAAGCAAAATAATTTATAAAAATTGATACTTCGTAAATTAATTATTAATTGTTACTGAAAAAGCTTCGAAAAATCTTCAGTTGCAGTTGAAAGTATTAAAAGTGTAGTTCACCCATTGTGATGATGGAAAATTGTCAATATCTAAATTGAAAGTTTATCCAGAAGCAAAATATTCGACATAGATAAATAGAACAATATTAATTAATTGAATATCAACGAGAGTGAGAACCAACACCAAGAAATAAACAACCATGAGTGGATTGATAAAGACAAAAAAGCGAGACAAGTGTACAAATAGTTGGAAAGTGTTTTAATTATATCAATGTTTCATTGAGCATGATGGATCCAGCGAGGGTCAGCTCATTGTTGAAAGAGAGTAAGTAAAATGTTAAATCATCCCTGAAAAACAGACTCATGTTCAAACAATATCACACTCGAAAAGATAAATATAATGAAGGTAAGTGAAGAATGAATTAGAGAATAGCACAGATGCAATACACAACAGCAATATTCTGTGAACTTCCGTTTTCTTCGTTTCGTTGAATCGGCGCACTGAGAGAATTTCAAACCTATTGAGCAGTTTCGTGAACTCAAAGTATAATTTCAGCGAAGTAGATGGTCAACAGTACGAAAATTGTCTGATTTATATAGAAATATACAGAATTTAATTTATAAAAAATTTAGTTATGAAGAATAATGTCGAGATCATTCTAAAATAAAAAATAGAAATTGTGATGCTATAAGCTTCTTGTGTCTCACTGATTCTTGATCTAATTACAATATCAAAAATTGTAATTCCAGAAAGAAATCTGCATTCTTATGATATGAATTGATTCAGATAACAATATTAATTTGTAATTATTCTTGACAATAAACTTTACATATCTCCATAAACCGCAATCACAACCTTAATCTCTGTCATATTTTATCATTTTCTCATAGTGTAGCAAGTCATAATATCAACATTGTGATGGTGTAAAATATTACAGAGGTCACACTGACCTCGATCTCTATGGAAATGCAATTTTTTTTATACTGGAATTCAATTGTTGTAGATTGAGGATGTGACGTTATTGAAAGAAGTCATGGGTACGCCTCATCTGAATTATCATTATTCCATCTTTTATTTTTGAATGAACTGATATTATTTATTGTACTAGGAATTTAAAAACTGAATTATACGTATTTTTCCATTTAAGATTGTCAATTTTCAGGCTGTTGTTCATCGAATTTATTATCTGCGAGAAAGTTACTGATCTTATGTAGATCTTATCAGAGCTAAAGTAAACATGAGTTGATGAAGGAAGAAAAACAAATGAGAATATGTACATATACGAGGTATCTGTCTCAAAAATTTACATTCGACTCTGATCAGTGTGTCCAATTGTTTTTGCACTTGTTATCATATCAATTGTTATGAAAGAAGCACTGCATATTTTTTTACATGATAATGCAATCAGTCTTTTTTTGACGAGCGAATATATGAATAATATAAATAGGATCGAATTTATTTAATTTCATACGACCATTACTAAGTCATGAAATATAACACAAAAAATATCAAAATAATTTATCTCTAATCTTCCATTGGAAACTTGTCAAACATTATCCTTTTTATATTTCCACTTTATCGATGCATGTACTACTTTTTTTCACATACAATAACTTGAATAATAACATTACCATTGTAATTTTATAAAAAACAATTTCAAATTACAAATATGTTTTTCTTCTTTATAAAAAAAAAAATAATAACAAAAGAAAACTATCTAATTGGACAACCTGATCTGAATTAAATGCAAATTCTCGCACGTAATATTTCGTATATACATTTTTAAAAATTCATAAGCGTAAAAAGCAAAGTCAGAGTTTATGTCAAAATCACCAAGAGAAAAAAAAAAAACCAATTCCAATATTCTTATCACAATAAATCAAATACAATCTCATACATTTTCATTCTGTGAAATATATAAGACTGTCATATACCAAACCCATAATTCACAAATATTTGACAGTAATATTAAATTGTGATAGTGTTTTGAATTTTGTCGTCATATGAAATCCGAATTGTCCGTGTGTATGTGTACCTTATACATTCCATCAGCAGTTTTGTTGTCATCGCGAACATTTGGTAATGTCGCGACTCGATATGAATCTGTGCGGCCATGCTGTAAAAAAATATAGGTAAAAAAAATGAGTGACAATGAATGGATGAATGATAATATAAAAATAAATAAATAAAATAACAAAATCATATATTAAATAATAAATAATTGAAAAAATAAAAACATAATTAAACATGATGACTGAACTGGAGAATGATGTAAATAAATTGCAGAAATTATAAAATAAAACAACGGTAAACTAAAACAAAAAATAAATAAATAAATAAATAAAGTTTGGTTTTGCGCTTGACCATCATTCACAAACGCTCCCAGGAAACGTTTCATAGTTTCAAGTGCGACCTCGAAACACTATTGGGTAACCGGCCACTTCCGTTTGCGAATGATTTGAAAGGGCGTCGTCGCGTCAATGATATATCTCATGAATGGTCAATAAACACATAGAGGTTTAGGTGAATATATGTGCAATGTATGAGTGTTTTATTGTGAATGCGTTGATGCATTTTGATATTAACATCAAGGTTAACTGATTTATATTTATTCTATTAAGCGTCAAGGGCCTTTTCGTCAAAGCATCTTACATAAAGAAAATTGAAAATATGAATATTGCTGCAATATAACAAACAACGTCACAAAACATCACTTCAATTTAAATATAATTGAGTAGTGAATAATGCATTTGGTCAGACTACTCTGCTAAGTAAAATTATACTTTACTAGACAGACATTCCAAGTAGTCAATGTACATTGTTGATCAGACGTGTAATTGCTCGCTGTATATCTCTTATCTTTTCATGTCTCTCACTGGCATTTAGTCGTGTTCATCATATGACTCAACGTCTACGAAACATGACGCGTGGGAAGATTTATATGTTTGTATATATGTATAATCATATGTATACAATAGTATATTACAAGAGTGATTGAACTATACAGACAGAAATTAATGCACTGTGTGTGCATTCTCATTGTATGAATCAATTCCTTGAAACATTAATGAGAATAAATGAGAAACAATTATTCAATATTTCTCTTTTTTTTTTCTTTTCCTCTTTTTTCCACTTTCTTCTTTTTATTAAATATAAATACGAAACACAACTAAGTTGAAAAATCATTTTTAACAGCAGAATATTCGATGAAAAACATTTGTAATATTAAATGAAAATATTAGAATAATTTTTCCCACCTAATATCGCATATAAATTAATGAATAGAATAACTCTAAATTCACATTTAATATTATGACACCAAATAAATAATGTGACGTAATTTTGATATAAATCGTTGATGATTAAATGATTTCCAAAGTGTATTTAATTTTTTGAATATCAACTACATGAATAATTGCATAAAAAAAAAAAAATGTATGAAAACAATTTGTGATAAATAATTAAAATGAAATCAAATAAAAAATAAAAAAAAAAGTACATTCTATTTTCCACCTTATTCAAATTGTATATAAATAAACAACTAAACCACTTTTAAAATACATTCTTTATATATGTACATAAATATATAACAAAACGTTCATAAAATAAATATGAAAAAAAATAATAAAATAATGTCTCATAATTAATGAACATCAGAAATGTTCAGTGAAAATTGTAAAAATCTCATTCAATCTTTTATCCCATGAAATATATTAATGATATGTATTTTTTAAAGTGAAACAAAAAAATTAAAAAAAAAAAAAAAAACGTTTAAATCTGTGGAGTTTTGATGGGGCACCGTATTCCCTACATTAACAGTCGGTCGATGTTAGCTAGACATGAGCATGCGCATTTTCCATGTTACACCCCTGACCTGAGCAAAAAAAAAAAAAAGGGGGCGCCCCCGGGACAAGTTGGCGGGCTACATTTATGGATCAATACGCAACCAGGGCATACCAGCCAAACGTTGTATAGTTGCACGGCGTCACCGTTAGTGGCGCTGCAATACATATTGAGCTTTACAATGCAAGCTAAGCAATATAATAGTTTTCTCACCCCCAACTCTCGACTATTGTCGCATGGTCGTGGCGCCGATATATTTTTGCTACTGCACTAAACCACCACCCACTTTCACCCCCCCCTTATTTCTCTCTAGCATTCATCTGTTTCCACAATGTATATATATATATATATATATATATATATATAACAACCAATACAATCTAAAGTCTCTCTGTGCTGCTATCGAATTTCTGTTTGTGCGAATATACGTCATAACTATTTTCCGTAGATCTTTCTGTCCACTGTGAACTTTATATCAGCGCCATTAAACTGATGAAACAATGCAATAATCCAAACAGGAAATGAACATCAAGCTTAAACTAAATTTGTCAAACGTAATGAAAAATTAATCAAAATTAATTACTCCACTGAAGTATTTCTAAATATTTAATCAATTGAGTGCACGCGATTTAAAATTGTTCATTTATAAAAATGCTTTTATCAAAAAAAAAAAACAATGAAAATTTTTATTTAACATCGCCTGTTATAATGTTTATCACGGAAACTAATTTCACTGGAACAATACAAAAAATTAGTTAGAATTATTCATGAATAATATAAATGTCAATACTTCATATATATTTTTTGTAATTGTTGTGAAATTGTGTCCGATAATTTTTAATTTGATAAGTATATCTTTTTTATCATGACGGATATAATATGTTTGAATAAATTATTATCACACGTTAATCCTGTATTATATATATATACATATCCGTTTATTTATATATAAAAGTTTAACTGGTGGGATTTATAATTAAATTTATGTAAAGAGTGGAAATAAAATTTGATGCTACTATAAAAAAGTTTGTAAATGTTATACGTTAGGGTAGTATATAGTATAGTGTAAAATGTGGAATAAAAGCTGCAAATGTTGACGTAATAGAGGAGGTAATACAGTTAAATCGATCGACGGAAGTATTGTCTCGAGGCGGAAAGCAACGGTCGTTTATTACCGCGTTGCATGCGAGAGGTCACCCCCACCGTATCTATCTCTCTTTCTCGCCCTATCTGTCTCATTCGCTCTCATACATTTGCTCTTGCTATATTTGTCCTTTATAACATGAAGTGAAGTTACAGTTTACCTAGTTTAACACTTTGAAACATTAAATCATTGACATTTAGAAATATTTTCAAGTTATATATATTGATGTAATAATAAACAATATTAATTCATTTTTTTAGATATAATTATTAACGTGAACTTTGAAAGCAACTTTAACTCACATCCATTTATCACATGCATAAAATTTGTACGCTTCATGTTTGCTCATATTGAGAACATATTTGTGTCATTAGATGACACAATATGTACAATATTGTGATATAAGTTTGATAATTTATTTATGAACTATTATTTTCATCAAACTCATGCTACATATTGAATAATAACTTTACATCAAACGATAACAACATTTGCATCATTATCAATGATAAACTTGGGAATTCAATCAATTGAATTGTCAAATTTGCTAGAATAAATAGAAGTAAAATTTTATATCACATTCAATGAGATTGTATATTCCAATGTCCATCAACCTTATTCATGTACACTTATGTCCACCTATTCATCTATTAATACGACCTAGTAAACAAATATAAACTATAATAATGTCACAGAATATTGCGAAAGTATTAAAATAAAACTTGGACAATAATGAAAACATAGTAAATAGACAATAGGAATATATTGTCGAGAAACATTTAGAAATCTTGAATCTACGATAATATCAATCAATTTTCTATATAAATGTACGAGGTCAGTTCATATTTGTTTTTCCCCTCATTTCATATTAGAATTTCAATAATGACTTGGAACATTTCTCAATTCGAAGTTTTTCCATTGTTTGATTTGAAAATTTGACAATTGTGATAAATAGTAACTCGTTGATATCAATTTGCTTCACGATTATATGTCTCTCTGTTTTCTTTTTTTTTTTTTTTTGTTTAGAACAAGTGGATATACAATGTATGATGATAGCTACTCTCGTTCAAATCTACAATCCCGTGGTCTGACGTTCATAAGCATCATATGACGCGCGTCATTCGTGTCATTTGTTATCTCTGTTTCTCATTCACATACTCTCTGTTATACTCATATGTCTCTTTGATATATGGCTACATGACAAAGAGGGGGAATACTATTGTTATGGTCCATAGTGTCTATGTATGTGTGTACATGAACGCATAGCAGGACGTTTTACGAATTGGGTCAAGAGGGAGATTGGCCATTTAAAGCCGGACAAACTTTATATGAAACATTACTAACTTTTGAATATATAATAGAATAAACAGTTCGAATACTATAAATAACAGTATTGCATTTTATTTTCAATCTATGTCCATCATTATTCTGGTCCTATTTTATCATTCAAGTTGCTAACTTCATCCAATCAACTACAAATTACTTAAATCCATGACTTCATGATGTTTCCAGGTTTTGATTCACTCCTATGTTTAATGATCATACAGACATATCATAAACCTAACTTTATACACCAGATTGTGAACCCTAAACTTTGCACGAATCATCAAGCAATATACTAAACTGCAAATTCTCAAATACAAACCCCGAAGTTTGCTCGAATTGGAATTAAGCAACTGGATCCATGTACTGTTACTGTTACTATCTTCTTGATAACAATCTCATTGAGCTGAATTTAACGTGACTAGCTTCATGGCACCCGTGCCAACTGACAAGTGGAACGGCGAGCAAAACTATTACCATTTCATACTAATACAATATACTAACCATCTTACATATATGTCCCTAGCAAGGGAATAATATGGAAAGAGAAAGAGCTATCTATTCACTCTTTCTAATCCCCGTTTCCTGTGGAATCATGGTACATCTCTAATGCATTACTTGAGCTCTAATGTGCATAAGTTATAGAGGAAGCACTGTATCCAGGCACTCTCACGAAACCACATCATGTAGTATCATATATACTCATCCATTGTTAAGGATTGTTATTAAAACCCGGATCCTATAGAACGGGCTGTTATAGATTTAACATATATGTCTGTTCATATGTCTCTTTGTTTGTAGCTGCATGTTATCCAATCCGATGAGTCCTGATGTTGCTTCTTTAAGCCAAAGAGTATAGAGTTAAGATAATAAGCTTCTTGGCTATGTTAATTCACATCAACACTCCAAGAAGCTTAGCTATCAGACTTTGAAATTCGGGGGCGTTTTAGATTATCAATTCAGTGTTATTACTGATTGCGAATGAATACTATATTCTGACAATCTCGATAAGAATTATACGTGTTTTGACTCATTACTTCACATCCGTTCATTTACACTTAGTTATTCAGAACACACACACACAGATGGAGTTATGAGAAGGGATGAAGAACTTCCAAATATCTATACTGACAAACACTAAATCACGTGTGAGCAATCAAAATAAACTAATGTAATAAAACTTAGCGAATAACAAAAGACCATTCTTAGTTATATAGAGCATTTAATCAACACTAATGAGTGTTTCAAGATGATATTGTTATTGGTATGCACTGGCTCAAGTCAGTTGTCCCCTTTTTCTATTGAAATAATGACAGTGGTTATTATAATAATAATAATAATAATAATAATAACAATAATGTGATGATTATAATGATAATATATGTGATGGTGCTCTCACTGGTCCGAAATTTCAGCTAAACGTTGCTTCCGTTCAATTGCAATGAGAGTCCCTCGGAAGTTTAAAACATGTGGGCGAAAAATCTGGATCCAACTGGTTTGAATTGAAAAGAGAAACGGAAAATTGTTTCAATGTTTTGCGCGAAATGTATAGGATAAAATAATTCTGAATTATGGCTGATATGAAACAGTTGAAATTGATCAACGTTATTTGCTTTGGATTTGGATTGAAATAAGTTTTCTGTATACAGATATGTTTGTGGTAATATATAGAAGAATACGATTGTAAATCTCGTGGGCTAACGACCGATTGGATGACGTAAATAACCCACGCAGAGGGTGGCGTATAACTAAGTGTACGACCCCAATCGAAGACCCACAAATGTCTCAAACAGAAGTCTTTGAAAGTAAAGTAATTAGAATTAATCTCATGATTAAGCGCTTGTGGAATTTTAATTGTCAACTTTTTAATTATATTGTTTTCTAATCATGAATTATGTTAATTGGTTATTTTGTATTTCTATATTTGTTATCGTGAATATTAATAGAGTATTTTTATGAATAATAATTCATTCTTTAAACTATGAATTAGACACGACCTCAAACGAATAATGGCACAATAGATGGAAGTAAATTATGCGAATAATTAAGCTTCAAAAATAGTTCACATCAACTGCTTCAATCGCAAATGAAACGATTCAATTAAATGCCATTTTTGGATGAATAGTGTCACGGCTTTAGACTTTTATTTTCTCCATTGTATATAAATAGAATGTAGAATTTTAAATGTCTCTTTTTTTCCTTTTTTTTTTCGATATTATAGAAATAGCAATTGGATTGTAAAAAAAAAAAAAAATAGAAAAATCCCGACGAATCGAATTGTGAAAATGAATTATAAATAAATTACGATCGATAGACGCCCAGAAGGCGGACGCGCTTCAGGCGCCATCTGGTCTGCGACCCTTTACGTTCATGATATACCTGTCTTGCCTGTTGCCAACCCCTCTCAACATTGCAGGAATAATTCTTTCCTTCTTCTTATATATATATATAAATATATATGGAGAATTAAATAACTTATCGAATCAAACTTGATAATAAACATTCATCAACTCATATAAAATACATAATCACATAATGTCACAACAAATAGCTGAATTAAAATAACATTTGATGATTAGATTTTAATAACCATTATAGTATTATTTTAATTTCATATACCATTTTATCGTATCGGAAAATCTTTTCAGTGATTATATAAAGAAAAAGTATGATCCATGTGTTGTAATGTATAGATTATTTTTAGCTGTCAAAAATAACAACTAAATATTATAATAAAATTATAGAAAATTACATATTCACGATATTTAATAATGTAATAAAATTGTATCAAGCAATGATTGTTATATTGATATTATTAAATGTGCAAAAGGTACAGCGGAAACGGAATAAAAGCGGAAACGACATTTGAGAGGCGCGGTGAGATTTCAATGAATGGAAAAGGTCGGCTACCAAGGGATACTTAAAAGGAACGACCTTATCAATTGACGTGTCCGGCCTTGATGTAACATCACGGAATGCATGGTTTCTACCGGGACATAACAATTCATAATAGAATTGCGTGTGCGAACTACATCTTCATCTATATCTCTTTATTGTTCATTCTCTTGTGAATAATAATGATAAAAAATTAATCAAGAATAAAATAACGACAATAAACAGTGTCACATTCAGTCTTGTATTATACTTCAAATACTTTTTTTACATTCATCCAAATTTATATTCTTTTGACAATTAATGAATCATTATAGATATTATTTTTTTATAATTCAAATAAAATTCATCAAAGCAAATTCATGAGAATGCTCTTCCAGAATATTTCTCATCCACTCAATCTCTCTCTATCACTCCACGAGATTGTATTTGGAATCCTGCGCAGAAAATACTCAGTTGATATCCCATTTGTGCAACAAATATATATTGTGCCTTGGTAGGTGAAAATTTCGATTAACCAGCTGACCAGGCAACGAATATGGAGCATGATAAGCTACCCACTACCACCACCAACCATATCACCTCATAAGGGAGTCTGCATTGACTTGGAGCACTTTCAATTACGTATATACTTGTAGTGAAAGAAAAAGAGAAAGAATAAAAAAAAAAAAGGAAATGAATATTAAAATTGTTGCAAGATCCATGTACTTTACACAATTATTTTTCTTTCAAAGTGTTCTAAGTAAAAAATTGAAGGCAATAATATTTGTGTAACGTTGCATTGTCTATAAATGTGATGTAACATATTATAGATAAATATATATATACAAAGAACATCAAAGTTCTTCTGGCACTATTGCCGCACTGCAGTGACATCTCGAGCACTTAGACTATCACTATAAAAAATTGTAACTGTAAACACATCATCAGATATAATGACAAAATAACTGTATAATTAAAATAAATTTATCAGCTCGTGCATGTAAAAGAATAAATTGATCATCTACACAAGCAAACTGATTTGCAAAAATATTTATTGTAAACAAATAAATTTAAACTCATCATCTAGCATTTCCTAATTTAATTTGCAGTAATTATTTTTCGACATTCTTTCTATCTTTCTTTGATTCACAAACAAATGTGAATTACCATTGTTTATTTAAATAACTTGTCAACAGTAGAGTTGTAGATGAATAGCAATCAACTATTGTCTTCTTATTTCTTCGTTCTATTTTTTTCTTTCCTCAGGTTATTATTTTCTTTTCTACTTAATTGAAGTGTCTGTTGTTGGTTTTGCCGCAAGTGAATGGAAGCGCAACGGCTTCTTCTGTGCTCTTGTTCCACCAATGTAATTTATTATTCTTATATCTCTTCGTTTCTTTTCTTTTTATTATTTACGTTCACTTATGCACGCACGCGTTTTTTTTTTTTTTATTACACGATCGTTTGTTTGTTTGTTATATATATTTTTCTTTTCTATCTCTTCTCCTATATTATCTCGTGTTTTTTTTTTTTTTTCGCAATTATTATTTTTTCCTCCTTCAAGGACCACCCGCAAATTGTTGTCCCACGTATCGAACACTGATGTATGACGATCACTGTGAAGCACTCTGTGTTTATTCCGAGGAGTTGTTACGCGTCTGGGTAAAAATAGGAAAAGGAAGAAGTGAGGTTATGAAAGTGTAAGAAAAAGGAAGAGAAGAGAATCTCATCACTCAATAGTGTTTCAATACTTCCAACTTTATCACCCGCTTTTCGTTTATTCCTCTCTCTCTCTCTCTTCCTCTTTCTCGTTTCCTCTACCTCTTACCCTCTTTCTCTCTCTTTTTTTTTCTTTGCTATTTCTCTTTTGCTCTCTCCCACCCTTTCTCGTTACAACCCCGCGATCGAAGCTCCACTTTACCGTCAGTCCTATAGACACCGTCTACTTCCCCTTCCCGAACCATCCATCCTCATCACCACCCTTCTATTTTGCTGACCCTTTCTTTTCTCCCTGTCGTTCTATATATTCCCCAGTCTTGTCGACCCACCTATTCTAAACCCCTCATCCCATCCCCTCCCTCTCAATTGCTCCCACCCTTTATATTCCACCTACCACCTAAAGTACATTCACTCTCAGACAATATTAATCCGGATGAATTTGAACAAATTAAAATGAAAAAAACGAACAATAAAAAGAGAAAATCGTTAATTAAATTGAAATACAATACGACAAAAAGGTGGTTATATTATCTAAATTTTTTTTTCACCCCGCCCTGCCTCCCCCTCCCCAAATCAGACAATTCTTCTTTATAACTCCATTGTGTTATTAAAATTTAAATCTAACCCGCACTTCATTAACTTTCATCAAATAACAAAATAATATTATTTCAAATTCAATATAGAGTGGATAAAATTCCATAAATAAAGAGATACGCCCACATCCACCCCTCATTCATTCTTCCACCCCATATTATTCGTATTCATGACGAAAAAAAGAACACGAGAAAAACAAAAAAAAAATAAGAAAAGAATGTTAAACATAATTTTTTTTCCAGAAATACGTTTCTCATTCTCAATCTTCTTCTTGCAATTTTTCTCTTTCAACCAATCCACCCTGTCTTTCACCCACCCTCTCGCCCTTTTCCTCCTTTCTATATCTCTCTAACATTCTCTCTCTCTCTCTCTCTCTCAATTTTTTTTTTCTCTCACACTCGATCACTCTTCTCGTATCTCTTTCATTTTATTCTCTGTTATCACAAACCTTGTCGTCACCCATGGCTGCGGCGTGTGTCGGTTGTTTCGATGTGAAAGAAGCGTTTAACGTCGCGGCTTGGGGTGGACCAGAGACTGACTGACGGTTAACGCGTCGGCCTCGTCGGATCGCGCCGGCATCATCGACCCGTCTCTACTTTATTCCCCCACCGTAAAGTTGTTTAAACGCGCGCGCGTCGATCCCTAATATGCCCCACTACACCGCGCCCACGACCCTGGCCAGTTGACAGGGGAGAGGTACGTTAACGGTAGCGCGCACGTTACATTTTTACCTCCTCCCTTTACTATATCTATATTCAACCAGCATAGAACACTCGGTAGAGCTTGGAACTGTGCTTAGTTGCGCAGAGGGGGTTAACCATAACCTGATAGTTGGATGTTGTAACCTGGTGAGGTTGGAACATGAAGTTGATATCGCGCAAACTCCCTGAACAATCGACGCCACGCAATCAACAATATTCTATGATTTATATATATATATATATATGTATTTAAATGGATGAGAATCACTGCGGTAGTGGCTGATGTGTGCTACTGGGCTACCTACACTCACTGATGACTCGGTCTATCGGTCTATTCGCCTTTAGAATTCAATGATGTGAGAATGTAGCGGAAGAGTTTCGTTTTGTTTCGTGTTACATTCAATATTGTATCCTAAATTAAGGCCATGATTGCATGATTTTTTCATATATGATAGAATGACATATGAAAATGATGATGATGATCATCATCATCATCATGACAATGATGATGATA
Organism: Zele albiditarsus; assembly: GCA_958496275.1. NCBI lineage: Eukaryota > Metazoa > Arthropoda > Insecta > Hymenoptera > Braconidae > Zele > Zele albiditarsus. The sequence continues at coordinate 5,004,987 of OY292409.1, read as the reverse complement.
ATGACAATGATGATAATGATATATTTTACTGTGACCAGTTCTATGAAACTTTCATAATTAATTTATATCTAATCTATATGAATTTATTATCGGTCTGAAATGAACTTCCTTTTCTTTTTTTTCATTACCCTTTTCATTATCGTCATGTAAATAGAGATAAATTTTTTGAGCCTGAGGATCATTAGCGTGAGATGTATTGTTGATGGAAAATAATTGAAGAAATGAGGATTCATAAAAGTACATCAGTGTTTTATTGTTATTTTTGCATGGGAAAAAAGAAGAGATGAAGTATTATTGAATAGATAAAAATATTGACTATTATTGTGATTTTATGTTTGCATTTTGTTGTGTAGATTTAATATAATAAATTAAGTCATTTTTAATATAGTTATTCAAATTGTGACAACTTATATCTACATTTTGCTATTCAGTTCATTTATTTTTGTACTCAATTATAGATCTTTTGTTATTTATTAATATTAATATTTGTGTTGAGATTTGTGGGATTGAAACATTTTTGTGAGAGATACTATTGGATTACTCGTGTTCCCTTTCTTCATTCATTTTTCCCATCTCTATCATTCTTTCAGCTCATTAATAAAAGTTAATACTAACCAATTCCTAAGAGAATTTATCTCTCGTTAGCACTCAAAACTTCCACTAGTCACCTTAAAGTTAGTGCCATGTGGCCACATTTTCTTATTCCCATTTCAAAACCATTTTGGCACCACTTTCTATATTATTGCAGTATCAAATCGAGTCATAAACTATAATAACTGAATAATTTTAGTCAAACGTTAGTATAAAAATCTTTTAATAGTACAATTAATAACTGTTTACTCGTTATCGTATAAGTGATAAAGATATGATTACAATTGTTGCGAATTTTAATCCGGAAATTGAGGCTAATCTTTACATCTTCTTTTTTTTTATGACTGTTCTTTTATAAATGATTGATAAAAACTATTGATATCAAGTGGAATTTAACCTTGTTAAATATTAAGATATAAAATTTATGTCTTGAAAAATATTTTATTAAATTATTACTAATTTTTATATTCCAAGTTGACGTCCTAAAAATGATTAATTGCCAAAGATATATCCAGAATTGACATTCATACATTTTTCATATGCCACTGAGCTCGCTCGACAACTTAAACACATTTAAAAAATGCTCATTTTCAACATATAGATAATTGACAGTTATTTTATTGATAATTAGTTGTCACAGATATAATTTTGTTGTCCTAATTATTATTGAAAAACCAAGATACATACTACTGTGCTATAAAACTTGGATAACCACATTAGCTGCATCATTTACAACAATTTGATTCATAAAGCTTTATTGTGCTGCACAGAAGATGAAATAAAATTAAAAGAAAAAAAAAAAGTGAGACTCATAACATAAATATTAGTATTCGGAAACATTCTCATATTTTCTATCACTCATCAGTTCATTATAAAACGTTTATATAATAAATAATTATCAATGAAATTTCTTATTACAATACTTTGGTAATAATTTATTATACAAAATTGTCTATTTCCATTCAACATCAAATAACATACTACATTGTTAAAAAATATTTAAATATCACATTATTAAAGTTCTTTAAACCCGGATAACGATAAATAAATAAATACTTCCATGAGTGTTTTGTTAATCTAGTTGAGAATGCGTATTGCAAATTTTACAGCAGGGACAATTTGTCACGTTATATACGTGCTATGCCACAGGTTACGTAATGTTGCCGGCGTGACGGCCTTGCGCCAATATCGCGCGCAACATTTCCATCTCGCCAATGCTCCATCATAGCGCGTTGTCATCCCACGAGCCCTGTAGCGACCCCCCCCCCCCCCTCTCTTGATCATATCGTTATCATACCTACACTACTAGCTATACGCACTGACTACTATGCACGCACATTGTGCTATTATATATACCCAACATTTACAAGTGCAAATGCACGTGCATATATATATTGATGCCATCGTATATGGAAATCTGTCCACGCGAAACTACTTGACGTTTACGACTATTAAATAAGTGTAGTTATGATCTCTTTATTTTCAATGTCATTTTCCACACACTTTAACTTGAATGAATGAAAAAAGAAAAAAAAAAAACGATGCATTTTTATTAATGATAATGTAATATTTGTCAATTGTTAAACATCAAAAATTTACTGTGAAAATTATTGTTATGAGTATATATGTCATTACTTTTTATTGTTCGTTCAATATTTAATTTTTAATGTTATGAATAATGAAGAAAAATAATTTATCGACGATGTGATATTGAAAATCGAACTCGTGTGAATATTTAATAACCCACATCGAAAGTATAATGTAGTTTTTTTAAACAGAAGTTTATAATAAAGCTTTAGACAATCATCATGCGAAAGGTATATTTGAAGTAAATAATTAACAGTTTGAAAGAAATTTATAATTAATTCTGAAATTTTTTTTTTCACTGTATATTGTATTTTTTATTCGTTTATTCTCATTGGTAATTGCTTATACATTTGAATCTATACTCAAGTTTGTAATAAATTGAACTGACAATGTTTGATAATGAACTTGTTAAAGAGTAAAAAACTTTTTTCTTCTTTATTCAACTTAATTTATTTTTTATGATTTATTCATTTTGTAACTATGGTTATATTGTATCAAGTTTGTGTTAATGTGGAAATTGTCCTAACATGATAAACTTAAAAACAATTTTTATACAAAAAGATAGACACAATATGAATGCATAGACTATTAAAGCTCTTCATAGTGCAATTGAAATTATTCACAATAGATTCGTGATTTTATATCCACTACTATACAATGACAATACAATAAAATAATTTCCAAGATTCTCTTTTAATTGATTTTTACATTAAACAAGAATTAGAACACATATGATTATAATTTCTAATCTCATAACATCTTATGGATCTTCATCAACGTCAATACGTATTTTTATCAAAACACCAAATAATTCTATTCCCAATTACATTTCTCATTCAAAATAAATCCAACGAGTATTTCTATGAAGGTTGAAGAATATTCAATTGGCATTGACGTGTGATATTTAAAGATTTATAATCATCTATTTATCAACTATATTTTTAACGATGGACAAATATAGTTGTTAAGGTGCCAATAACCATCAAGAAAATATATAGCTATTGAGCAGCATCGTCATAGTGTCAGTGACGTCCATCGATTAAAGCCAACGTCATGTCAATCACGAATAAAATTCGAGATATATAAAAAAGAGTATTAGTTCCTAAGTGTATGCTATACACAAACACACACAATATCATTCATACTGACAGTATCATTTGGCGAAAATCCCACAATCCATTTCTTCTTCATAAATATAATGATATCCACTTTTGATTAATTATTCTCAACATCAACTAAATACATTTCAAAATGTATTATGAAACATCTTCAATTCTGTATAAACAATAAATATTTGAATCATATTTTTGACATAATTTTACAGATGATTCACAAGATGTTCAAGAGAATTGTGTTCGAAAATTAATGATACATTTACATGTGAAAAAATCATATCATACTGAATAAACATTGTATAGATAAAGTTTCATACTTAAATAACGTGATCACATTATGATAATAGAAACAAAGCATGTGTAAACGTCATAGTCAATCTTTATAACACACAATGTGTAAAATTCACACACCCTCAAGTAAAATACCAGTTTTAACTGGTTTGGACATTCATTCATACAAAGGCGATTGGATCAAACTAGAAAACGGGCGCCTCACAGTCTCGCGCAACTACTCCCAAGTCATGTCTTGAAAACGTAGTAAGGTGCTCAAACATTTATATATGATATCTTGCATGAAGGCGAGTGAATAGTATTGCATATGTCTATATATATATATATGGTAGAGTATGTGTGGGAGATCGATGACATTCATGAAGAGGCACAGGAGATGCTTGTCGCCAGACAACGTCAGATTTTTCCGGTCTATCTCAGCTTTCGGTTTAGGTTAACAGACGATATTGATTCACATGTGGATGGTTTTATCCGGATTTCAAAATTTATCAAACATTCTTTTTTCTTTTTAATTAAATTTCATAAAATTTAGCAAATATATCAGCACTGTAATAAACTATAATTATAATAATTGGAGTTTAGTCCTGTCTGAGAAGCTTAATTGAACAACAGAATTGACGAGAATATATCATAAGAAATCGTAGCCGAGTTTACATGTAAGCATTATTTTCTTTATTAATTTACATTTTACAATTCACTAATTCCATAATGATACTCTTTCGCCATAAAATTCAACTATAGAAAATGTTTATTGAGTCATGCGTATTCTACCATTCTCTACATTATATTCAGCATTGTGAACAATTTATTGTGCATTTGCTAAACATTGTTTATACATAAGTGAACACTCAAGACTCCACTCTACCTTTCTTCCAATTATCTCATGAACAGGGAAAGTTAAGTGAATAGAGGATATACCGTGTACCCTATTTATACCTCAGCAGAAGTTGATCGGATGCTACCTTGATCTGATTTAATGTGAAAAGTGGTTAACGGGTCATCCTCATTTATCTTTTAGGATAACACAAACACACAATAACACAAATATACTAATTCTGATTTTCGAATGGTATGAAACCAACGAAAGACAATGGAGTTCATTTAACATTCCATGAATCATCATCTATAGCATTTTCAATAGAGATATTGAATAGTTATCTCACAACATTTTATTCTACTGATTTTTCCCTTGTATGAATGTAATCATTGGCACGACAGCTCAATAATTCTCCAAAGTCTATTACAATTTCGATTTAGTTATTATTCACCTATTGCAATATTCTGATTTTCGTTGGTATCACAAGTGGAATGATCTTCTTCGATAGGTGATGAGTGTGTTTAAGAGGAGATATTCACATTCATAACCTATTTCTTTGAGTATGTTTTTCCTGCTGATATCAACACCTTGACCCCACAATATTCTCCATGAAAATGAGATTTTCACCTAGTAAAATCGAATTTCAAAACACCAGTTTCCATTAAAGTAAATACAATCCACTCTCCGTTTCTCATGTTTCCTGAACATCCACTATATGTGCAAATGTGCCCTTTGAACAGTCACTAGTCAGTTAACGAACGTATTTGGCGAGCACATGACGAACATTTTCACAAATTTGTTGAAACACAGAGATATATTACTACAATAAAGTATCTATATTCAATTGCACATTTAGGTCATTGCTTTCAACCAAATCACATATCAACACTTGATAAGCTTCATTGAATATGTATCAACATTATCATTGCACAGCAAAGTGTAATAATACAATTTCGTTTCTTCAATGAAAAATCAGCGGTAACATATCAAATTATCTTCATTTTCATCCCCTTCTGTTTCGTATATTGAAAGCAAAGTCAACTCTGATGGTCTCTTGGGTGAATAAACTACCAAGTACATTCCAGCTACATAGGGGTGGTTAGTCATGACCAGGATTTTTGATTATATCCTATATACTCGGTTAGCTAACAGACTGTAGAAACCAATTCTGAATTCCAGCGGGAAGTCAAACCAAAATAACTCTGGAAACATACTGACAGTGGTTACCTCAACTCATTTTAACAATATTTGTTTGAACGGTGGCCTCAATGTGTCTTCCAAAGAGATAAAGAAATATGAAGGCTTTGGAAACCACTTGGTAATGAGGTGAGATGTTATTACTGTAAGGTAACACCAACACGTTATTTCCCCCCCAAGTTCCATTAATTCTCAAACATTTCATTTGAATTGCTTCTTGCTTCAAGGTTTGATAATCTGGATCAAGATTAAATGGCAGAATCCCAAATTACTGATGAAAACAAAATTATTCTGTTATTAATCACATATTTCTTAACACCTCTTCAGAGTTGATGCAACATAATCCTAAATGATGGAAAATTTTTGTTTCTTTCATTAAAAGTATACACAAAAAGTTCTATCGGCGCTATTTGAAAACAATTATATGACGCGACAGAGAACATAGTTTATACAGCGACTTGATCCAATTATATGATATGGTATGAGTGGCTTTAGTGTTTCGAGAACGCGAACGCGTGGTGACCGTGACTGTATGTGCGTCGGAGGAAGAGACACATTACGATCAATCTACGTAAGCACACGGCGCTCTTCGCGGTTACTCCAGCATAATCTCAACGATGCGCGTAATGACAATACAGAGAAGAGTTCTGTGATGATGAGTCACAAGGAAATGTTGGAATCTACCATACAATATATCTTACGTATTCTCTTTTCTAAATAGTGAATGGTGGTAAACAAATATGAGAAGTAAATCAGCAAACTAAGAAATGTTTCATTATCAAAGTTACTAAATAAATTTATTTCTACTGATAAACACAAAATGAAATAATACAAAAATCTTTATTATAAAATATTTTGAATAACAAAAATAGTGTTATCAAAATTTTCTCACTTATGTACCAGTATTATCGCACGCTTCACATGAGAAAAGTATACAATTTATTTCATTGAAGCGTGGGTATCTCTTTCGACACAGAAATTCACTCGACAAAGAGTGTGAGAGTATATGTATTTTATTCGAGAAGCTGATAGAACTTTATATGACATTGTCAGTACGAATGAAATAAGTATCTTATCATTATCATATATGACAATAGAGTATTGTGAAAATGTGATATTGTATTATCCACTGGAATGTAAACTTGCACTACAATAATAGAATGATGATAAAAAAATATTGCATCAAGAGCTTGCTCTTTTGAATACTCTGATGCTAAGTGCATTTAACCAGTTAGAATTCCAAGGTCATGTGTAGATTCTACTGATCACACTACTTCTTTCTTGCTTTATCTAGTAACGTTACATACATAGCAGCGTTCACTGACCCAAGGTGCACATATATTTGTAGAAATAGATTGAGTGAACTAGTTTTTTTTTTTTAGAATGACAATAAATCTCATAAATATTACCAAGTTTATTATACTTTTGGTATGTAGCATCCGTTCAATAATAAAAATCTAGAGAAACTTTTAATTGTAAAAGTAAAGAAAAAAGGTTCTATTAATTGCATAGTAATTAATTATATCACACCTGACGACCACATTTTATAATCTGAATATAATCACGTTCCAAGTGCAATATAATGAAGAATAATGACAGCTATCCAATGACATAATATCGGAAATAATTGAAAAAGGGAAGAAAAAAAAAAGGAAAAGAATTAATATGTTAAATTATTGCATCGGGGAGTTGCGTTGAGATCTCTCTGGGCGTCACTTTCAAGCCGCAGTGTCTGAATCGATCTGTGTTTCTTTCCCCTTATAGTCTGTCGAATAGCCCCCTCGACGCTTTTCTATCGCATCACGGTGATCTGGATTCTTTCGTTCTTGTACCTTTGACTTTATCACAGATCCCAATTTTCAAGCCATTTAATTTGAACTTTAATAACAAAATGTGCTAATTATTAAACCCAAACGTAGACAGTCTAGGACAATAAAAAGCAATTTTTCCCTTATATTTCTAATAACATAGTTCGATCAGAAAATCTTATTTAAAAACTTCTCACACTGAGAAAACAATTTTCATTCTATCTTGACTCAAAATTAATTTATTATTTAATAATAGTATTCCGATCCGAGGAATAATTACGATAAACTTTATGCTATTCACGTATATAAAGAACAAAAAATTATCCGCAAAATTTATCGAGATTTATTTTGTCGCCTGTAAAATAAAAAAATAACATAAAAAAAAAAAAATCTAAACTTTTCAAACGTCAATAAGCATGACCCAATAACCTTCTGTCACAATTTCATCTTCTTCCTCTCCTTCACTCCTCATCACCATTCAATAAATTGGAAATTGAGGGAAAAATTTTTTAGGAATCGATTTTGTCATTGCATCTTTTAAGTGCAACGTACCACAAGCATTCTGCTTGCTGAGTTTAAGCGAGTCGCGCAAAGTATCGCTATTCGCTCGTAACGCGGCGCGGAAGTCGTCGTGGGACACACCACCAGTATAATAGTTGAGGAGAGTCGCGGGAATCTATCGATCGCGCCGCACTGCGGGGCTTTATCCCCACTACATACCAGTTCGTTCCGCTTGCCTATTTCTCTCCCCTACCGCGCACATAATGTTCTCAACATCAGCCGTGTCTCTCCCGCGTTGCCCCTTGTCCTTTTACGATCATCACCGGAGATTCTCAACTCTTTCTTTCACTCAACCATATCTAAAATTGATTGTACTGCTCAATCATTCCGCATTAATCAAAACCTCATTTCCACCAGACATAATATAATTTTTTTATTGTTATAAATTACAAAGTTATCTTTTAAACAATTTATTCTCGACCATTTAATCAAATTACGTAAGGGTATGTACAATGTGGGATCAATGTTCTCCTTCAATATAAAAAAAAGTAGAGAAAAAATATAAACTTATATTCATGTAAAATTAAAAGAGAAATCTATTTATAGTTATACGTGCACCTTTATGTATAGATAAAAAAAAAAAATACTCGTGGAACATATTTATTTTAACTGAAATATATTTTTATACGATGAGGAATTTTTCCATGGTATTCAAGTATTGCCCCATACCGTACAATAGACATTGGGCTCCCACATGATTTTTCCATCAGTCTTTCACGGAACGTCTAACCAAACTGTTCACCACTACTCTGTCGAACTACACATCATCATTATAACAAATGGAAATTGGCTCATTAATAATGTTAGCTGTGATGTATCAACACCGTCACTATGCCAGTGAGAGAAAAGCACGTCGTGAATATTTTCGTAAAAATCAACAGTCAATCGAGGACGTTGAAGACTTTGGGTTAGAAATTTTGTGGAACAATTCTGAACAATCATCTGAATTACCTGAAGAACCCAGTGACGATCCATATCTACAATTATTTATTAAGCCCAAGCCATTTAAAGTACCAAAAGGTGTCAACACACGTATGAATTTAGTTGCTTTTGTATTGGCAAATAATAAAACAATTCGACGACAAATAGAGCGTGAATATTGGTCGAAATATTGGGAATTCAAACATTCACGCGTTGCGCAACAATTCTGGAATGAAGAGCCATGGGAAAATAATGATGGATACTATGAGGATGCTTTCGACTTGGGACCTCTTTTTTATGGAGAATATTTTGTTGGACCCACCAATATCTATTACTATGCGGAACAAATTGATCACGGGAATGAGTGGGAACTACAATGTTCGTCAAATGGAGTTAATGGTGAATACAGTCAAACTTCAATCATTTCTGGAGCCTAATTTTTTAATGGGGTGGATCCAGCCCCCGCCCTTTTTGTCAAAACTGTCAGTTTGTCTTTGGGGTCACAACCCTGTAGCCAATTTTTAACACACTTGAAAATTGCATTGTAACAGATATGAATAAGTATGAAAATGATGCAACTATAATTTATACAAGAAGTAATAAATCCTTAGGCTTATATTAAACATATGATCCTAATGCCTCAATATCTCGGATAATGATACTTTGGGCATACTTCTAAAAATATATTTTCAAATCACGTTCAACCTTTCGTAGCATACATTTTATCACCGATTCAATTTCAAGATTTTTCGGGTCGTTGATTCCAGATGTGAACTTAAAATTCAGAATATCCCAATATCGGATTTGGTTCAATATAAATTGAGAGATTATTCCCAATTTGTGTCAAGTATGTTGAGTGTGCCATTCCAAGTTTTGAAATTTTTTATTCCAAATTCAAAATAAGCGCCATCAAAATTTCATGTAATAAAACTGCCAATTTTTTAACTATTATAAGTTAGCGATTATTACATTAATTATGAAAAAAAAAAAATCCTATTCCTCAAGACTTTGTTTATTAATAGTCTTTAAAATAAAAAATATCATGGTTGAAATTTTCGATTGTTCATTGATAATATGAAAACACGAAGATAACAAACAAACAAAAAATCAAACCAAACAGCATATGGGTGTAGTTGTAAAAAATAATAATAACGATCACAAAAAAGGTGTCACCACGTCTGAATCACTGTACTGTTGAGGGTTAAATGAAATGAATGATAAAACTTTTCCAATACCTTCACGCTGAGCATCGTATAATATCTTTCACGTCTACTAATTCTTATCCCATCAACTAGACCATTGTCAATCAAATTATCTTGCCCGATTTCTTTGGTCTTGTCAAATATTCTCGCAACTATTAGGTTCAATCATTTTTAATTTCTAACAATCATTTGCTTTACAACTAATTATATTTTATAGTTATCACAAATAATTAATGTATATAATTTACATGAGAATATTATATTATTTTCCAATGATTTCTTATGAACTAAACTATGATAATTCTCCATAAGATTTTTTTAGTCAGCTTTTATCAATACGGGTCTACCATGTATGAATACTAGAGGGTCATTAAGTACTCACATACATAAATCATACAAGCAAATGTACATAAAATAGTTTTATGCTAGAATAAGAAAGGAACTTTTATACATATCGTTATTGAATTGAATAATGTATGAATAAACGAAGAGTAGCACGCAGAAATATTATTCCAGACCTTATTATTGTTATGACATTATCCTATACATTATTTCATCAATAAACTGACAAAGTTTTACAATGAATGCAATTATTGAAATTTAGGTTTTTAAAATCAACATCACATTCTGTTGATGTTAGCAAAAAGAAGTGAATAAAGTGACAGCATAAAAAAAAGCGTACTCAGCACATATACATCAACAGCTGAATTACCATAGGTCACAAACTATTATAATGTCAATTATTTTCTCTACTTTCTAGTACTACTATCTTCATTATAATTTTCAATATTCTTTGATATTGTTATTATGCTGAAAAATACGATGTTCAATAATCGTTCCTATACATAAATGTACTCATGATGACATTGAAATTGTCACAACAACCAATTTAAATATTGTATGGTGTTAACTCATCCAGAACACAAAAATTAATTGAAAATATTATTTGCGGTATATTTCGGTTTGTAATTGTACAACTTTTTGGTGGACCATCGCCATTGTATGATAATAAGGTCAGAAATAAAATCCAACATTCTGAAATCCACTGTACGAAGTACCATAACACACTCGACGCCAACTCCCGAGTGAGCTCGCCCAACGATCGATCGTGTACTCAAAATCTGTGAAAACATTTTTCTACTACTCTCTTTTCCTACACTTTTCCATTTACTTCGGCCCTCACGTACTACCTTTTCCAGCTGCCTTTATGATCTTCCAGTCGTAAGTATATCGTAGTTGAATCGATTCATTTCAGCGCCAGATGGCTTAGCAGCCTATATATTATTACGTATATTTGCAAAAGCAATCTCGATTTGCACGAACAAGCCATCATGTCTGAAAGCTCTACCGTGAAATTTTCAGCAGCACTATATATGTGTGTTCAAATATACGATTGGACAATGAATTAAATTCAGTCTTCTACATTGTTTATCAAGTTGAGGACATTTGTACTTTTAAAGGACGTCAAGATATATTAGTAACTACCGAGATAATACACCACCGGTCGCGTAATTATTTTCTTTCACGGTAAAAAATAGTTTAAGGATATTGTGTGGTCACAACGAATAACCAAAAATATACGAGGGAACTTGAGAGACAATTGGCCTTGGTGCACACACTGGCACAAGAGTGAATAGTATTATTTTTCATTATTTGCGGTTTCTTCTACATGTATGAGGAAGACCTTTATATTAACTGTGTATGCACAGCCCCTCGAAAACAAAAATAAACATACACAATCGAATAAAAACAAATTCTTATTCGGAATAATTCCCATGTTTTTTTTTCTCTGCATCATGTAATAAGATGAAAAGCATTACTTGATTATTTTTAATGTGTAATAAATACAAGACATAGACAAGTGTGAAAGAAAAGATTTCACGTCATATCCTACACCCACATTCGATGTGAGAGAACAAATTGGTGGGACTTTCGACGGTTAGTTCTCGACAGTTTCCTTCACCGGCGTCATCTTGCTTTACAGTGACGATATGTGTGGGACGGTCCCTCTGAATATGTCTCGCTTGCTCACTTCCTCGAGGAAGTTTGTTATTACATGTATACGTATCTATGTCTACATAGGTATACGAAGAAAAAAGTGTATGAATTTTTAAATACCTCTTAAACATTTGATTACTAAAGTTAATTATGAGTATGAATAGAATTAAAGTGGTTATGAATTCTTTCATCCTTTTGAACGGTTGTATACTCACTTTTGTTTAATTTCTTCCTCATTTTTTTTACACATATTATACTCTGCAGTTTCTATACAACTTTTCAGTTTCTAGAACATCACTGGCTACTGAAAACCTACTATCATAATTTAATTTTTTACGTAGTGTATATTCTGAGCAATGAAGCTACGAATAAGAGAAATTTTTTTTTGTTCAAAGAATCATTACTATTGTCGTTGATGAAAGATGAATATTAATTTAAGAATAGATAGACCGGAGTTTTCTCAATCGGTGAAAATTAATTCGGTCCCAAAGTCAAGTAAAAACAAATCCCCATCGAAAATAAAGCATCAATACCCAAAGAAATTGATAAACAATTTATAGGAAATATTACATGACTAAAAATTCCGGAAATATAAAAAATCTGACCCTTTTTTTTGTTATCAACCACCACGAAAACCCAATTCCAATAAGGTCGGTCAGAATAAATAGAAGAATGTATGTTTCAAAGGGATAACACAGGCATATACATTTGTTGTGATGTTCACGATATTTCCCAGGGGTATTATATTGTATGTAAAAATTCAGACGAATTTTTCTCCATGTTCTCTATACTCTTTTCTTCATTTTGTTATTTAAAAGAAAAAAAATTATGACATGAAAATTTGTCGTTTCTATCCGTTGCATTTGAATTAAATTCGATTCAATATTCGAAAATCTACATCACAGATTTATAAAGTAGTTAAATTCAAATGAAGAAGTTACGAAGGAATAAGCGTACGCAAGTGAATACTCGAGGTGCACCGATCGAGTCCCGGTCCCCTGACATACATTGACTCGTTAAATTAACGACATAATGGTTAATTTAACGATAATAAGCGCGAACTGTATCGTTCAAATTAGCGTCGAAGGTGAGACGACGAGGAGACGTGGCAGTCACAGTTTATAGAATGATCTGCATGTGTGTCCTTTGCATAGAGTGTATGTGCACGGGAAATGTTTGATGAACAATTCCCTTTTTGGTGATAGTGGCGCCATCTTACAATATCAAAGTGTAACACGTCACTACTAAATTCTTTCAGTGCTGCACAATCGACGCCCATACTCCCACACTCAATAATTGTCATGGAAAAATCACAAATCCATATTTCACTTACTCTTCTATGCTTTTTAAATATCAAATACATTATTTTACATATGTATATTTTTGTAATTAACAAAATTTTTTCTCCTCCATAATGTTTGGAATTTTATCTTGTATGTACTCTTGCAACGGTATATAATGAAGAGATATGCTACCTTAATTATTTATATATTACATTTCATAACATTCCATGTAGTAATCAGCGCAAACATCCGTTTCCTTCATTTTGAAACTGCATTTACTGTAAGCATTGTTACTTGAAATACATATAATCTATGTGACTGACGATTATATTGATATTATTAATCACAAAGCAGCAGTAGCAGCCATGTCCCATTTACGTTTCAACATAATTTTGAAATTCATTTTTTATCTGTTAATTTATCGATAAATAGATATGTTTGCTGAGTAAGCATGTGATGGAACAGTCTTACGTTAAAATTTATATTTACGACGCACCGGCAATGAAATAAGAATTTTAAAGTTTCGCAATCCTGGCAGAGTAGCGCACACCACTTTTTTTCTTCAACATATGTAGATTATGTCTACATGCCAAACTACAGTTCAGTTGTATTAATGCTTTATTTTGTTTTCATTATAGATGTAGAAAATCGATTTAGCCACATGCAAATGGACCTCATTAAAGAGTATTGTTATGTCTAGACGTAATGGGAGAGGGAGGTGTAATACTTGTAACTTCCAAGTACATTCCACTTCAAGATGGTCAGCAGCTACATGACATCAAAAATAATTGATAGTAGGTATGATAATAACTGAAATCTAAACTAAAATATGAGTTTTGAGAAAAATGCCTCTGATAATTTTTTTTTCGATTACTCAAAAACTGATATTAAAAAATAACTTCAAGGTGATAAATTGAAAGTTTGACCTTTTCCTATGACTAAATTTCAATCTTTAAAATAATCAAAGATAGAAAAATACATGAGCTTAAAGTTTTGGCACTTCAGTGTCGGAATCTCGATAGAGTATTTGGAAATTTATAGAATTACGAAAGTTATGAGAGCCCCAACGTCGATCTGTCGAAAAACTTTGAATTCTTATCAACAATGATGACTGTAGAACAGCTAAAAAATGATGGATAGCTAAAAACTCATATTTTCTCAAGATAAAAGTTATACATCTCTCGTTAGCAGTGACGGTTTCTCGACACTTGAATTATTTACGAAATGTCGATATCTAAAACGAAAAAGGAAACAAATTTCACGATTACTAAAATAGTTGTCAAAAATCGGATTTAAAAAGAAAAATGTTTGCTTTTGACAGTAGCGGCAGCGATAATGAATGATATCGTATAATAATAATACTATTTGGGTTATTTTATCTCGGGTTACAAGTGTCATCGGAGAAACGAAAAATACAACAAAAATGCGATTAAAGTATGACGATACTTCAAACGAATCGATTCCTACTACGGAACGAATCAGTATATTATAATATAATATTTTCAGTCATATATTATTGGAAGTACGAGCTTGTACAATATGCGAGTATGAAAAATCAATTTATTTCCAAATTATAATCTGCTGTGCTCTTTGAATAAGTCTCCATACACAACTGTGTTCCGTAAGTGTAAAAGAAGGCCGAATTAAATTAGTCCAAAGAGATGAAAATTTTATTATTCATAATTGATATTATTCAAAACCAACTTGATAAATTCAATAATAGACGATGTTTCACAACTATTCAAAGTATGAATACCGCTCAGTTTATTAATTACTCCGTAATATTTTTTAAATTCACGTATTTAAATCACTTTTTCTCAACTAACTGGGCTAAAAAAGATTTTCAACTTTTTTCCATATATAAATATATATCAGGAAGTTCACGTTCATAAATCTGCAGCACACAACTCATAAGTATATGAAGATTAAGATCCGAAAGTATTTTTCTTCCTCATACACCAATATTTAAAAATACATTTTTCATTCTAATTATTTTCGCAATTGTCGTTAACAATCTACTTCAAAATGTATTCTCTCAACCAAATGACATAATATCAAGAATAAGATTCAATTACCGATCAGTAATCTGATAGAAAAATAAGAAAAAGAAACTTGGAATACGTCCATTATTTTTTTTCTTTTAATAATACGTAACTCTCAAATCTCTTCGTTATTCAACGCTATCGATGTTCAACACCGGCCACACGAGCTATTGAATATCCATGAGATCGATAAAACAAGTCAAACAAGTTTTGTTTACTCCATGCCCGTCATTATCATCATCATCATCATCATCATCATTTCTTTATTTTTTCTCTAAAGCGTCCTTCCCATTTCATCTCTCTCTTCAATATGATTCAATATCGAATTTCCATTTGAAAAAACCGTAAAATATATTTAATTCACAAATTTTGTTTATCCAGAAATGTCTCATAACATTCCCAGTGATCAAGGGCGTGGTTGTACAGTTATTGCTACTAAAGATATATTAATCATCCTTCTAGCATTCCGTTAAATATAATTACCAATGTAAGATTATAAAACCATTAATACATTTCATCCACCATAATCAACTAACACAATAAATAAAAGAATAAAAAATAAAAACAAATTACGAGAATGATGTTTGAGTGTTGAAAAATAAAACACAGACAATTCGTTTCTCTATCATAAATTTCCTAACCTCAATCCTCTAATCCAATTAAACAATATAATATCACAACATATTCATTTCTCCAGCTATCTTGTCATCATTGCTATAAATATGTTATATATATATATATGAACTATTATATAGATAATACAAAACATTGATACGCACCTCAGTAGCGAGACCTCCCTTACCCGCCATGTTGACAACAATAATGGCCGCCAGCCGTGACTACCTGTATGCACGCCCGTGTGCACTTTCCTAGAAACGCTTAAGTACTACACGAGGAAAATAAATAGTTGTTCAATAACACATAAATACACAACTTTGTTTAACAACAATACACACTGGAACAATAATATATTCGCATTATTCAATATTCATCATTTACTTTGTGGATTTCAATTGACTGAAGTCAAACGTTAACCACGGTAAAAAAAAAAAAACTAGATTGACACGACAAAAGAAAATGAGACACACACACGCGACATGCACGCTCGTTCTCCACACGGGAATGAAAGTATGACGTCACTATATGGACGCTGTTACTTATACTACGGTAGATTAAAGGCCATTGGCTACTGAATAAGCATATTCACATAGAAATACACATACATCAAAATTCGGTGAATGTGTTTTGTACAGTCATACTGTATTCATTCTCCCCCTCTCCTTTCATTTCTCGGGGTTTTATTTAATGGAGTATACTAACGGGCCCAAGTATGCAATTTAAATATTCACTTCTCTGTTTCATTTCTTGTTTTTTTGAACTATCATTGGCGCTACATTTGAAATTTATAACGAACAATGCGATTTAATGATTGAATACGTATGGAGAATGTGGAATAGAAATGGAGATATTTTATTCATATACATTTGCAACATTTTTTATCTTTTATAATTGTAAATTTATATATCGAGTTTCATTTTTGTTCTAACTACTGCTCGTACAGTTTGATGCATCATTTGTTATTTATAATAAAAGGTCAGTTGGGTATTATTATGGATATTTATTACCTTAATAGAAAATTGGTGATTTCATGACCAAATAAAAAATATGTATCTCTTCTATGTTTTTATGATAATAATATAAAAAATCAGGACATAAATTTAATAACCTAACCGGGTACAAATTTATATTTGTCATTGAATACTTCATATATTTGGTATATTGTTAGACATATTGATTGATACAAAATGAGAAGTTGCGAGTGTATTAACAGTATCAGTAGAAGAGTAAGATTTTCTTCAACTCTGATATCTATTAATTTATTTATTTTATTATTTATAATGTTTGTTTGGATTCCATTTCACATTATCATATGCTTGCATTAGCATACGCTGTTCACTAATTTTTTCATTTGTTCTAGGATATCTGATGATATATTCATTGATATTTGGATTGATGAAAGATATGATGAAGTTGATTGATGATGAGGGTAAAAACGAAGAAATAAATTGTAAAATGGACAATTCAATTGAAGCATCAATTTTCAACCGAAACCTACTATTTAACACTGATGAATAATAAATATCAAGAAATAAGTGATTTAGACACTGTTGCTTGCGTGATTGAATAAATTTTATTGGAGAAAGTTTGGAAATGTAGGGAAAGTTTGAGTTAAATAAAAGAACGATTAATGTAACAGTTCTTTTATATAGTCGGGAATTTATCCGATATCATTAAAAAGTAATGAAGATGATTTGATAGTTGACGCATCCAGTAATTAATACGGTGTGACGATAAAATTCTGACCGCTTCAATTATATCATAGTATAATTCTATTGTTGTGTGCATGTATGCATGGTTGTATGTTTCCATGTATGTATGAATGTATTGTGTATATATCTAGTCGGGTGCGGTTCATTGTAGAATTCTAGAGTCATGACACTTTTATGACTGAACAAAGAGAAGTGCCTGAAGCGAGATGGTAGTATAATATATAGATATAATTCATATAACATATCAATCAAAATTATTTCTCTCGAATAATTAAACTAAATGACCTAGACCACAAAATATATATATTTTTTAAATCGGTACAAAGAAACTCGAATTATTTTTCAAAACTTTAAACTCGAAATTTTGTTTTTGGAAATAATTAACATGATATATTGAAAACACACACGAAATTACATTCTTCAATAAATTTATTCAGACATCGTAACATTATTCTGACAGTAAAAAAAGACTACAAGAACAATAATCATGTTAAGCATATAATGCCAGGGATATTTAATTTAATCTGGATCTTAATGCTATTGCAACTAAAATAAACCTTTCGTCGTCGAATTTTCATACACAAGTTATTGAAATATCAATGATTACACCAAAAAAGAAATGAACTTTCAGTTTACTCTTATTCCCTTCATATAATCTCATCAAAACTACCGAATTTCGACAATATCGAATCAGAATATCCCCTTTAAGAAAAATAAATTTCATCAACTCCTCAAACAATATTCAATGAGTATCCAGTTGCATTCAACGACATCCAAAAAACTCCAATAAGTTCGATATATACCTACAGTATCCAAACAGATCCGTAAACTTTATTCATAAAAATCATAGCGCAATTCACCAAAAATATAAGAGGAAAACATTTAATGGAAAATAAAGCAAAATATACGCCAAACTTTTTTCATTCCATTTCTCTAACTTCAATTAAAAAATATTTACAATATTGAAAAAATAAAAAAAAAAATCCCCGAATGAACAAACATATCGTACGAATTTGCCTGAGTCCAAACACATAACTCTGGTTCACAATATGTATATACACGAGGTAGACGAAGAGACCGCAAAAAGTAAAGTAAGGGGGAGAGAGAGAGAGAGAGGAAAAAACAAGGCGACCCGACAATCGATTCGAGGGATGTGGGTCAGGCATACGCCCGAACCCCTACAGGATATGCTTGATTCTCACCCTCCAAGAATTACACTCGCCCCTTCACCTCCTTTCAACAACTATGACATCATAATTTATATATTATCAAAGCGCTAATTCTCGATGCTCATGACAATGTAATATTTATTTTGAATATGATAAATTAATGTTTAATATTTTATATCTTATTGCAGAACACTTCGAGAAATAATATTGGATGCAGTTGGTGCGCATGTTAGATATGTCGGGAGACAAATAAATTAAATGTGCCATTCAATTGGATGTTGGCGGCACTTCCAGAGGAATCCTTACATTCCAACCGACGCTTTTATTGTGGACGATAAATCAAGCCCCTTCAACCCCTCCTGAAAAGCTCATACATAGACTCGACAATAGAGTCGCAGCCAACATCATGCCATAAGACAAATGGTATTGTTATTATTTCCGAGGACTTTTACAATGGTTCTCATATAATACCAAATATAAAGTGGCAACTACTTGAAAAAGATGGATACAACTTGAACATTGATTCAGACAATATGGAGATTAAAGACGAATATTCATCGAGGTGGGTACAACGAACCCAACTTATTTTTTTCTCATCATTCCGGGAGAATATTCCAGGCAGAACCATCCATATTAATGCGAACAATACCTCACAATCTAGCCTTTAATGCAGTCGTTTTTTTTTCCAAATCGTAGTTCGGTTTTAATTTTCAGTATGAGAAAAACGTTTTGAATGTTGAATAGAAATCATGTCCAAAATGTAGAGCAATAGATACATCGAAGAGAAGAACTTTCGACTGTAGTGATCAGTCGACTCAACTTTTCGATATTTATCGTCGACTTTTGTACATAACTTTATTACAGAATTACGAAATTCCTGGTAAATAAAGAGCAATAATTAATTTTCCAGGAATTGATCCACAACTTGGGCATCAAATTCAAAATAAACTCGAGTATTGTTTCAGCTGTCAACCAATGAAAAGATGAAATACAGCTGCACAGATGTGAATCAGGAATAAGCATCTTAAAAGCGTAGATGACAAATGGTCCTTCCTTCCAAGGGCCACTCGTTATTTGTTTGAGAATGGCAAGCATTTAATGCGGATAGATAATGTATAGCTTCACTGAATGTTTGGAGTTTGAAAACAGGTTTCAAATCTTATGTGCAAGTGACTGTGAAGAAAAACGAAAAACAAATGTACTAAAACTTTATTTGTTCAACACCAATACTTAAGTTGAAAAATTGAAAAATTAAATTCATCACGCTTTTTTCTTCTGATATAGCAACAATAAAATAATTCACCCGCAGTGAAGTCACACTGGGCATTAACATCCTGTCCACTAACTAGTAAACATGGGGAGCTCGTACATCCCCAAGCCTCAACTCTGAGGGTGACGAACCCACTTTGCAGGCAGTGAACGGTGTGTATTGTAATGTAGCAGCCACGCAAAATGACGCGATTATAAAAACTGTAAAGAATACAATTCAAATCGATAAAACTATATTAACAGGTAAGAATGGAAAGTTTTTCAATAAAATAATGATTACACTGTTGAGAAACATTTTGTTTGCTTTTTAATGTGCTATTAAACTCGACAGTTACAACTCACAAATTTTAGAAATAACAGAGAGAAATCATTCTTATAAATGAAGAATCATAATCTAATCAGAACATCTGTGTTTTAAATCTATAAATTTTAAAATCAATCACTGAACACCTGTTTGTATAGAGATGCTACTGATGAGATTGCTGTCTGGATGTCAATTGGGATGAACTTTCATTATATTTAGCCAAATTGATAATGAATTGAAATGAATGATAGCGTTAAGAATGAATTTGTTTGGAACGCATCGAAAGCTGCTCTATTGAGAACACATATCTGATTGGTGAATGAAGTCCAAATTGGCGCTGCAATATGTGAACAATCTAGAATCTATCATTGATCGTGTCAACAAAACAAATGGATTTTATATGATGAATCATTGCCTTCCGAAAATCTTTTAAACAGTATCAGTTGTTCGCACAGAGAATCACTTGAAATAAACGATTGAAGTTCCTCGTGACACTAATAAATTCGTGCTGTAGATAAATTTCTGTGTGGAATAACTATATTTTTTTTCTGTCAATTTCTCAATGATAGTTCAAGGGGGATCAGAACCATGATAAGTTTAAGAAAGGCGAGTTTTTCTATTTGCTGTCTTATTTTTCAATGATTTTTTTCAATAAGTCACAATAACTCACAAAGACTTTATTTTCATTTGAAAAATTGTGACTTCTATACTTATTTTTATTGTCAAATTCTTGATCATTTTACGATAACTATACTCACTTAATCTACGAATATATTTTGATTTTTATTCTGATCGCCCAGTTTTAATTGGTGTTATTGACTTATTTCTCTTCTTTTTTCACCCTATCGGAAGTTCGTGAACGCCCTTAAAGAAAAACTGGAAATGAATATATATCGTTTCAATCTAATAGGTATAGCCAGGCACTTTATTAACAATTCAACAGTTTGTTTTCAAATAATTATATGAGTCAACTCACAACACGCTTAAAATCATTTGGACGTCAGAACATTTCATAATTAATTTTAAGGAAGTTCAACTAATAACTTTTGCATCGATTTCAAAACATACATGAATATTTCCGTTAGTATCAAGCAATGAAAATTTCAAATGAAGAGGTATCGTTGGATAGTGAGGGTAGATGGGCAATTGTAATGCATAAGTAACACGTTCATCTTTGTCTAACGGACATTCGCCATTGGTTAAAGAATTGCAGGCGTTCGGTTCCGGTAATGTTTGATTTAGAGTTACTCCTAGTGCTGTTACTTGAACATGTGGCCTCAGTTCCTCCGCGTCAGAAACTTTGAAATAGTATCATAAAAGTTAATGTTTGGCCTAATATCAATACATAAAATCTTTGGAATTCATTACATTCATAAAAGTTCAGTGACTTACCAACTATAAAGTCCCATTCAGCAGTAACATCATTCCCACGAACAAGTAAACATGGGGACTTGGTACAACCTACAACCCTTAACTCGCCGGGTGCCGGACCCTTCTCACATGTGGTGAATGGTGTGAATTGTAGCGTAACAGCCACGCAAAATGATGCGATGATGACGACTTGAAAAAAAAAAAAGAAACATTAAAGATTATTAATATATACGAATGCAGTAGAAAGAAATAAGGAATTATGATAAAATTACTGATACAGTTGTCGACATACCTTTGGCAAGCATTTTGACTATCCTTTGCTGTACTGTAGATCACAAATTGCTTCAGAAAGCATTGAGAATATCGTTATATAGGGATACGTTGTAATCTAATCAGTCCACATGATGGTCATTGAATTGATAATTTTTCAAATCAAATATTGGAGTACTTGTGTTTCATGAATCAAAACATATATTTATACATATATTTGTTTATTTATTTATGTGATCAAATTGAGTGACACTTTTCTCACAATTGATAATGAATAATAAAATAAAATAGTCTATCAAGACTAAATGTTAATTGAAACATCCATTGTAATAAAGGAACATGATTCATTAATCAAACAGAATCAAAGTTCAAGCTATCATATAAAATATATTATCTTTGATCTGGATTAGTAGTCTGGTTATAACATCACACTAAAAGAATCATATATTGATTGGCTATACGCCTGTATGAGAATGTTGTTACGCGGTATTCAATAAAGAGCATTGAAAACAGAAGTTAAGGATTTTTAATTTGGAAAAAATTTATGCCCTATGCCGAAAAGTGGTGACATGATTTTATACATTTGCAAACATGAAAAAAAAACAGAAGAATCTTTTTCATCACTTGTTTGCTTGTGAACTGCCAAAAGACGGTTTTATTATTCGTGTGCAGAGAACACCTGATAATTAAATGTGATGTACGTGTAATAAACATGATAAGCCCAAATAAACCACTCTAGGGTACTCATTCTTATTGTTTACATAGCTGCGTGATATCCTAAAAATGAATTATATACTGGTCTATATTATTTTACTTAATGATAAATTAGAGCATATAACATACGATTTATATATATATCCATCAAATAATTGGATTATACTATACGATCCGTTCACACTTCGAGCATGGTCCGAATATCATTTGAAATGAGACACTACAGTTATATCATGTTACATTCTCTTTTCATTCAATATCTTCTTCCTATATCTACTTCCTACATTTAGGATAATAAATGATGCAAAAATTAGCCTCAATTTGGCTCTTCAATCCGCGATAATACCAATACTTTCTTCACTTCCTACTCTACATAATGAAAAACAAGATATTCTAATTCTGCACCTCGTTAAAAATATTTTATTATGGAACATTCACATAAAGATATTTTACATGTAAAATAAATATTACGATGACTTGTCAGACAATATGTTTGGACAATAATCGGAATGATTGTTTATGCTTACTGAGTTGTTCTCCTTCCAAGCTGGCATTTGAATAAACTTTCCAATCAACCAATCACGCACATGTGTCGGTGCGGTTCTGAATAGAATATGATAAAACATATATCTCCAGGGTTCGCATCTGTAATAAGAAGAAAAATATTGTAATAAAACAAATAAATAAAATCTTGTGTCAACTGCATACTTATAAATAGGACATGGATATTGTTGCAGCATCGCATCATCAAAAATTTCATACAATCGAGGATTCTTCACTCTTTGTGGTAAAACATTCTGACTTAAGGGCGATAAATAATCAGCATATCTTTTAAAATACTCCGAATAAAATTGTTTCGTCTCTGGTGTCATTGCTGCTGCCATCACCTCGAATTGTTTCTTCTGTTGAGATAATATGTTACTATCTTGTATGAATGAACCTGAAAAATAATATTGATTATTATTTAACATTGCCATATTATTGGAGTAATGTACAAACGTACCAGGGATAAAATTTACTACATCTACGCCGTATTTCTTCAATTCAACTCGGAGTGAAGTCGTCCAGGCCGCAAGACCAGCTTTACTGGCACTATATGCGGCTACACCAGGTAATGGTTCCAATGCACAATGACTTGTCACTATTATTAATCGACTGCCATGTAATCTTATTAACGGTAACATTTCTTTTGTTAATTTCATGGTGCCCAGAAGATTTACAGTAATTTGATGATAAATTTGATCGTCTGTTTGCCATTCAAACTCGCCAAATGTCATTGTTCCAGCATTATTCACAACACCGCGCAGCACTGTAAGAAGAATACGGTATATTATAAAATAATCTTATACATACATCATAATTGTCATTACAGAAAGAATGTACACCTGGGTGAGACCAAAAAAAAATTTTTTGATATTAACCTAGTGTCCAAAAAAATATTCATTCACATATTGTTAAAAACGATGACAATATCAAATTTTCAATTGAGCCCGAACCGCATCTTTCTATAAAGATTGATCGGAATGCTATTTTCTATATTGCTTTTTGAAATTTGATTGGAATTCACATGATCATCTAGTCTCTTCTGGTTTGCATTCCCTATTTTACGTTGATAAATCTATTCTCTCGAGAATCCATATATATCCTGTATACATCCATTATTTATTAATAGTATTAATTTTTTATGTGCAATGATATATCCTCGAAGTGTATCCTCAGAGATAAAAAAAAATAATTACAATTCACCGATATAACTACAAAAACTTTTTACTTTATTTGTATATTTTTGGTCTTTCCAGATGTATGTTACTAATAAAAAAAAAAACGGCATACTGAGATTGTCTGCTTTCAGCCGATCTTCGATTGATCTTACAAAAGTTCTAACGCTTTCCTTCTGTGTTATATCAAGTGAATGTATTGTAATTCCAATATTAACGAGTTCTTTGGCGCCTTGGCTGTTTTCCCTGTGAACTCCAGCAATCACCTGAACATTCAGATGTTCATGACAATGAAGAGCGAGGCTGTAACCCAAACCTGAATCACATCCTGTAATGACAATCACGTCTTTTTGTCCAATGGGTCTGCGACAATTATTCGCGCGGTATAACCAAACAGCACCTTAAAATCAAAAAATTTCAATATTCAACAATAAATGTATAGATTGATTGTAGAGTTGTCCAATTAATGGAGAACATTTTCATCATGAACTACGGTGAAGAGTACTGTTAAAGCGGCAAACATATCAATATTCAATGATATTGTTATTGGGAATTTTCGTTACGTGTCTGAGCATCCCACCGTATAATCAATTCAAATTTGTAGCAGGTATATAACAAAAAATTTTTTTTTCCGTAGATGCGGATATACGATATGAATGTGAGTTGTAGATATTATGATAAGACTGATAACACTCGCACGATGTACACATATGTTAGCTGAAATCAAGTTTATCCATTAGAATTTATATTCAATTCTTGATATCAATAAAATATTTTATATTTGCTAGAACTCCAGCCGCTTCAACAGTATTTTTTAATGTAGATGTACTCATCAATAAAAACTCTCATACTACAATTTTAAACGCTATCACAATACCCTATCAATTTTCATGCTCCCTATCTGTTATATTATTTCTTGATATAATCAAATTTTCAGCACTACAAACAAAATTTGATATAAGAATAAGTACAGAAAGACAGATTAAATACTTATACTTGTACTCACCCAGTATGAGGGAACAAAGTGTGATGGAGAAACACGAATATCCAAATATCCAGCGACAAAAATAATTTGTACTCAAAATTATAACGATGGAAAATAATAATCCGATGTGATTCTTTAAATACATTAATGTCGATCGCATTTTTTCGTGCACACAATTGAATTCAAATTTTATACTGGTTGTAGGATGCGTAAGGTGGTATTTCGAAGCAAGAATAATTTTTATAACCCTGAACCAGTATATGGGTAGTAAGGACTTGTTTTTCTTCTTTTTTACGAGGTTTCTGCCAGATTGAATCGTCATTCGACTGCTACTTCATGAAAAGAATTTTATGTATGGTTCAATTTATCTTTTTATTTTATTTCCTTTAATTAATTAGAACATGCACTCGCACGAAAATGAATAATATGATGATAGGTTGGGCGAACAAAAATCTCAGGACTAACTTTACATGGTCCACCTACACAGCTTTAGACTGAGGCACACCGAAAGTTGTGAAACCAATCAAAAGGAACATTAACTCCCACCATTCCGGTCCTTATTTTTTTCTTCTTTCCACATTCGTTTGATTCTTACCTCCATGGGTCTTTCTGTAAGCCACTCCAGCCGATTCTAACTGTTTGACATTACCCAAGGTGAAATATATCGAAATAAATTTACATATCAATTCTTAAAATTTCAATTGAATAGTACTCATGTATTAACATCTGTCGAATAAACGATTTCTGTTTATTGATAGCCACTTGTTATTCATTCATTCGTTACACGAAATCACTCTCGAGAGATGCTGTTTGAATAAAATGTTATAAAGATCAGCAAAATATTGTTCCAAAATTTCCATATTCCTGCGTTATACTACTCATATTAAATTGAATACGTGTATTAGATCGGCTGAATTTGATATACCATTCTACGCTTCCAACTGCTTTACATGAATCATCATATTCATCACGTACCGTTGGGCGTCTAAATATATACCTGATGTAAGGAAACCAGATTCCTTCGGAGCATGTAGCAGCATTTCAAGAATCGGCTATCTCGTTACCGACTGTTGTGATAAATATAGGTGCTGATATATTATGAATATGTTTTTTATTCCTATGCGCGGCGAGGAGTAGAATGATAAAGACAAAAACAAAGTAGCCAAAGTGTTTACTTTTCTCCCTTCATCGAAATGTCACTATCTCACCGCAATGGCTATGATACGTTGTCGCTCATTATTTATTGGCTTTATCAACACGTCACGTTGTGATGAAACATAGGCGGATATACTCATTAGTTAAATCATCAATATTGAATGAACTATACAAACTTTGAATTACACTCTTAATTATAGCACAAAATATACACCTTAATTATAATTATTATTGATAATAATAGTCTTTCACTTTAGAAAATTTTTTGCTTTCCGATAGAATAATCTAAATAAAGATAGGAAATGTGTATTCCGTTTTTCACGTTAGATTTTTCACATTATATCGGCATATCTTTTGCCATATGAATATTTGGATTTGACATAGGATCAAATGCAGGATCAACATCAGGTCCCATTCTTCCGAGCCATGAGAATAGAATAATGATAAAGAAAAAGAACATCAATCCGATAACTGCCACTGCATATCTTTTGTATAATGTTCCTGAAGAACCTCTTCTACGTGCCGGTGCTCGTGATATAAGTGTCCACCATCTCAAGAACCACTCAATCGCTGATTTTCGTTTATATTTATTCTCATCATGATCAAATTGAATGTCTTTTGGCTCGTCATAAGCTTCAAACACTTTTCGATCTGTTTGATTGGATGATTCAATGTTAACCACTGAATATGGTGGTCCCATTTTTTGAACATTCGTGTGTACATGATTTGGATGTGGACTAAATGAATTTACATTGCTACTTGTCCTCGCTGTTGCTACTGAAGGTGCTGATGTTGATGCATGATTTTGATAGGCTGTTGTTTCAATTAACGATGCTTTCGATTCTCGTACCGGCTTTTGTTCTCGATCACTGCTCAATAATGGCAAACCAAGACCAGCACGTGCCCAATTAACACTAGCTAATTTTTCTTTCAATACATCAGCAACTGGTGATACTAAATTGGACTCGGGAAAAATTCCAGAGTGACATGTTGGACATGTATATCCCGCCGGTGCCGTTGTTGATGGTAAATTCCTTGCATAAATATCTAAACATGCCCAATGGAAGACATGATAACATGTCAATCTCACACAATCTCTATCTTTTAATGTTTCCGAACATAAAGTGCATATTGGATTGCAGTCACTATCTTGTAACCATTGGAGATATGATTGGACGACACACTGGAGCAGAAATAGAAATGGATTATCATATGATGAAAGAGTATAAATGAATTAAATATATATATTAATATGGAATGATGGATTGTCACAAACCTTTGGATGATTGGTTACCATGCAATGTTCGCAAACATTAACTCTATGCTCAAAACAAAATTGATTTGTTACTTTTCTCTTCGGACATTTGCATAGACCCATTTCAATGTACTAATAATCTAGAATATTATGGCTTCAAAATTTGAACGTGATGTACCGTTGGATATTTTGTGTGCTCTATTAGTTGTCGGTTTCACATGACAATACTGACAGATCAAAATCGTGACGACTTTTAACGAACCACCATATTTTACAATGAGCCACGTCGTCTCCGTCACGTCTTGCCCGTTGTGATGGGATGCGGATGTTATTTACCACCTGTCGATAACCGAAATTTCTGTAATAAATATGAGATACATATGAGATATATCATCACAAACACACATAGTTGATTGTGCTGAATAGTATTCGTACCGATTTCGTACATACTTTCAAATGGAAGATGGAATTACCGACCAAGGAAAATTTACCAAAAATATTTAATCCACGTTTGTTCCAATGAATAAAAAAATATAGAAATAAAGTAGCGAGTATTCAATTCGCTGTAATGATATATAAACAGAAGTACGTGAGAATAGACAATCGGTAATATTATACTGCACGATGATGTAAAACTCGCCGTATCACCCACAACAGTGTATCGTAATTGCAGGTTACCATACGAGTAGAAATATTTGAGGTTATGTGAGAATACCGTGTCCATAAGAATGGTAATCGCAAAATACGGTAATAGTGCAATCAGATCATTTTCATCCATTCTATATAGAAAATAAATAAAGAATAACGATTCATGTAAAAGATTGCGTCGTATTTTTCTGACTTCACTCGCGTTATCTGCAGTAAAGTATTTTCGCCGAAGAAAATTAACAGTGGATTGAACTTAAAATTCTAGTTTTCTGATTCATAATTGGAAACAATGTTCTTGTGCACGAGTTAATCGTCGAAACAAAAATTAACACACGAGTTCTTGCTTTAGCAAAACACTTTATTTAACCTCCAACTTGTTGCTGGAATATAAGTGTCAAAAGAATAACAATAATTATGGCATTGACCAATGTATTGTTGATAAGTCAAGTAGCAGGATATGTCGTTGCTCTTATCTTGTCTCTTTGTATAATTGTACCAATGAGTCTGCATCAAGATGAATTCAAGTATGTCTATAATATTACAGAACAATTTTTCTGTGATAGAGAAAATATATTTTCATTCCACAAACTGCTCAAAAGGCCTGTGTTCCCTCGACAATTAGTATATATTTGTGTTTATTGGTATAAAAAATCCAAATTGATTCAGTTATATCGATAAAACATTTTGCGAACCGATTTCTGTAAATATTTTTATTTGATTTGGATATGGAGAGTCTTCAGAACAGTTGCAGATATAAACCAATGTTCGTGACAAATAATATCAGTCTTTTTGACACTAAAGTTCATTTCTATGAATTTTGAGAATATGGTAATTATATTTGGCGATAATTGAAATTGCACAATCATCTGGAAAGAATCGTAACAAATAAAGATGTAATGGTCTTAAACAATCGATTATTCATTTCAAGATAAATCGTTTGAACAACTGCTGCCGAATTTCTAATCATTCATCGATGGTTTTAATTTGGACAATTGATTTATTTATAAAAAATTTTTTGTGTAATTATCAACAATATAACTGTCATATTCAGATTCTGCATATGAGAATAGTGAAATTCATTGAGAGGATCTTGAAGTTGGACACGTGCCTTATGAGTTGCTTGTAGACTATTTAGGTTTTATCATATACTCTTCATCGTATTTTCTCATATTTACAGAGGTCATTGTCTCTTGTTTTCGACGGGTACTTGGCAAGAAACAGATGGACAATTAGTTGTCAATTGGGCATCACCAGGCTGGTGTAATTATACAATATTCGTAGGATTAATTGTATTTCTCACATCAGTTATTCAAATCTATCGACTTTCAATGATGATGTATCGCGGTGAAGATAGTTCATTCCTATCGGCTTTTGTCGACGTTATCAGCTCAATATTTCTCGCAATGTTCATTTTAATTGCTGCAATAACAATAACATTGGGCTTCATGAATTGGTGTCAATGTATGGAAAAGAGATTTCCATCATGTGACTTAGCTGCAGGAAACGACATTGATAAAACTGACAACATTGATACTTCGGAATTTTATATTGAATTGGGTGTCGCCCAATTTGGAGCGTGGAGTAGTCTTTCAATATGGGTCGGGTTATCTGTATTCGCTGTATTGAAATTACTCAGGTATCATCAGCTTGAAAATATGAAAGTTTCCATGTACCGAGAACGACGAAGATTGATTCAGGCAGCTGGCAACAGTCAGACTCAGAGTCTCAGTTAGTGATATAATACATTAATTTAACTAACCACTCAAGAAGAAAAACGAGAAATTATGTCTCAAAATATTTTATTTGATGTTATTGTTTTCCAGTTTAGTATTACCAAAATTTTCATGCTTCAATATATATTTGTTAAATTTGTCATGAACAAAATTAATTTGGAGCCAATGGACATTAATGTACATATCATGGTCAACAATTATTATTGATAATATTAGCGACCTCCCTACGAGCAATATATATTTTATTTTTTATCCAGTCCTCAAAGCGCTTGTGTTATAATTAAATATATTAGGAATTAAATCAATGTATATATATATGTATATTAAAAATAATTTGAATATTCAGTATATCTGCATCATTATTAAGTTAACTTGGTGATTTTCACAAGGCCACTGATTTTATTTTTTTGATATTATAACACATTTGTTTGAAACAGCATTCCAGTCAGAATATTCACTATTGTAAGATCTGCAATACTCCGGTGAACTCATTCTATTGTAATAGTTTCAAGTTCTTTTGATCAAAGTATTTTAATTGTAAATCGGTATCTATACTTTGACTTGAACATGGTATTAATTATCGCCGCAACTTTGCGGATGAATTGATGAAAATCCAAATATGTGGGTCACTAATCAACAAAATTCAGAAAATAAAAAATCAATTTTCGAAATTTGACCAGTAAGGCTTAAAACAGTCATCCGTCAGAATGAATTACCTCGATTGAAAAGAATCACGAACAGCACTTGAGATATGGAAAAAAAAATTGCTAAATAGTCTGGCTATAATAATATTTCTTTATGTATACACTTGCTTCTTATATCTTATCTACTTCGATTGATAATCAGTCGTTTGATCATAAATTAAACAGGCAATAATAATTCAACTACATATCATCAGGTTTGTTATCAATATCTTCAATCAGGCGATTTAATGTACATATATGTGTACTTTTTTTCTTGTCAATACAATCAGAATAGGGTAATAAACATCATCAATCAAGAGTGTGTAATAGTTCCAAAGATTCTACGGAATAGGAATTTTGCATACTCCTAAAGAATTTCGTCGACTACCTGCAGGACATGGTGTTGTAGTTACTTGTGGTGCATCGATCACTATAAATGGCGCAACTTGAATAGGAATACATTCAACTTGGAACGTGACCTCATTGACACCGAGAACCCCATTGGGTGCACAAGGTCCCCCAGTCATTCTTAAATTGTAACAAACGCCTTTATAAAGTACCAATCCGTCTGCATAACAATAATTTATAGCACACTTTGGCACTACTTCATTCTCTGGCAACACAACGTATTCACCATAATTGCATGGACCTTGTCTATATGCTTCATAGCACGTATTATTCAAAGGAAAATAGAGAAATCTTGGTCTGCAATCGCAAATCCATGCACTTTTTCTACCACCACCAGGATAAAGCAACATATTTTCTGGACATTTTTCTGGAATATAAACTGGTATACGCTCCGTTATCTAAAATTGTTAATGACTTCATATAAATTACAGTATAAATGTGTACGAATGAATTTGAATGAAATTTCCACTTACTGCGGCTCTATTTCCACTTAGATGCGATGTCTCTTCATCATTGGGGAAAACTATATCCTGACAATTACACATAATTATCATTGTGATAATTGTGAAATGCTTCAACTCCATTTTGGATGTTATTTGCCCTGAAAGTTTCGATTGGAAAAGAATATTAATCACCACACTGGTTTAATAAAGAGCGGTTGACCGAAAACTAGATTTTGTCTTATTAACTGTTAATCAATTTGGTACAACTTATGAATAATTCAGATACAAAATTGAAGGGAAGTCTAGAAAGCCATTTCCAAAGTGATCTATTCGAACTCGTACCAAGAAATGAAATGCTCACAGTATACAAATTCAAAAATACGTTTTATATATTTTTCTTTAATACGAAATTAGCGGTAACGTGTAGTTTCGAAAATTCCAATTAGTCGGGAGGGCCCTGGGGTCCCTTCCAGATAGAAACTTCTGCGCAAGCTTTAATTCAACGGACAGTAACTGTCTAGTTCTGTTCATAAACTTCATGAGTATAGCAATCGTTGGGATATATCAGAACCGTCTGAATATCTTGTGAGACCCGTATTTTTTCTGACTTCTGGAAGATGAACAAATAAAGTAGAAATAGCGACTGTTCAATTTAATGTTTCGTAATAACTCCACTTTTCCTAGTTATAAATCATTGGACGATTGATTCGTAATAAAGATGACCATGAAAACTCTATCAGAATTTCGCACAGTCGTGAACTCCATGGCTGGAGTTCACGACCCACCGGAATACAACTGATAAAAATATTCATGATTACACTATTTTTAATCGAATAAAAATATATAGAAACTTTTAGCACAACGTCTATGATGTGTATTCTTTCAATTGCACGATAGAAGAATCACCTCAAAAATGGCTTATTGCAGTATCTTCCCTTAGACACTAAACTTTTCGGATTCTATCACTGAAAATTGTTACGAGTATGACTTAAAATGAAACCAGCGGCGTCCAAGGTAAACTGGTGTGAAGAAAAAAAATTGTCCATTTGCCCGAATGAATTTCAGACCAGTATATCGTCGTTAATAATTCCTTATTATTCAGGACTCAAATTTTACCACACATTCTGTTATTATATAGAAAATAATCATTCAATAAAAACAGAATAAAATGCCCGTGAAAATAACAACTATTTATTTATTCAAGGGAACATCGCAGAATTGAAGCGATATGTTCTTTTATAACTTAATTATTCTTTCGAATATACAAACTGATGAGTCGATTAATGGTTTGATGTATCAATGTGATTTAAAATTACTTTCTAAATTATACGTTCTCCTTGGCTCCAATTTGAAAAACGAAATGTCAATTAATTCTTTATAAAATTCGTCGACACTGTCCACGAGCAATTTTCCGTGTGCCCGGCATACAACCTTTTATCGGTGCGACGATAATTTGATACAAAACACTTATAATTTGTTGACACTCGATTTCGTAATTTTCTTCGTTGATAACCAATGATTGACCCTCGGCACATGGATAGCCAGGCTTTATAAGTGCATTGCAAGTACCATTGAATATCACCCAGCCATCGTTACAAACATTTTCCAAACACTCAGCCACCGTTCCGTTATTTGGAAGTGTCAGATATTGTCCTGATGAACACGGTCCTCTTAAATAAGGCTTGAAACAACTGTCAAGTGGTGCGTAATAGAGATATCCGGTGATGCATTCACAGGAATTCCCGTCGTCGTCAGGGTCTAAGGTCATGTTTGGAGGACACTTTGTTGATACTTCCATGCTCTAGAAATCGAAGATAAGAATATAATATTATTTACGATAAATGAGAAAATTTTGTCTGCAATATTATCTTAGAGTTTACTTACGGTATTCTGGCGTTGCGGTTTTATTTGTTCTTCAGGAAAAAGAATATCCTGGGCACAAGTGATTCGAATGATAAAAAAATATAGCATCAGTATCAATAACATTGTAAAGTGTCTAGCAAAAAATAATACAGCCGAAGTTCTGAATTCAACGAGTATGTCCAAACTTATGAAACGATACTCTGTAACACAGCGCTATTTCATACAACTTTCGAAACGTCTTCATTAGCATCTTGCGCCCACATCGCACTATTCAATTTTTATTCCATTTTGTGCGAAGCATGTGATGACGTATCACATTGGCATTCAGTGGTTACAGTTCTCTCTTCCATTTCATATTTTTCTTTTTTCAGTCTTTGCATGAAGTGGACAATACATCACTCATAGACTATGAAAATAGATTGGATTGTGGAGAGTTCACCACTACCGAATAGTAATCAAATGGGTGTGAGTTCGAAGTTCACTGTCAATACGTTAGTTGATAGCGCACTTCATATCCGCATCCACAAATAAGAATTATACACATAAAAAAGCATAAGGAATAGATTCATTTTCGTCAATTCCATATCCGAATGATGATAAAATTATTATTAAATTATTTTATTTGCATTATTTACAAGATTGTACATAATCAGTATTTGATAGGGGAAGACGTTGCTGTAACTGATTAAATGAGTGGTGACTTTTGAGAATATTCATTGCACAAAACCATTCTATGAATTCGTTCTAAACTTCGAAGCAATTTTACTGTATATCTGAAGAGCAAAAGAAACTTTCGTTGGTGAAAAATAATAGTTATGTTTGAACTATAAATGTGATTTGCGCAAATTGAAATTGGGGCGGAACTTTTTGTTGAATTTATTTTCAATGTAATATTATAGTGAAAATCTTGAACTTTCATTGTAGTTAGGTATCACGACTGTACAATTCTATATGTAATCATTATTCTATAATGAACAGAACGTATTTTCATGAATACATATATATATATATATATATACAAGAATCACTTGAAAGATTCAAGATCATAATTTGATTTGTTGTTTCAAAACAATTTCTGGAAATCACCTCATACTTAACCAACCACACTTGAATCTTTCCACAATTTTGTCAACTTCCATAACGCGACCTGACGTCGTCAACAAAATTTAAAAATACACTTCGATTGTATTCCGGCCATGATTTAAATTCTTTGAATACATTGAATAACTCCAGCGCCGAGAGTTCCTCGAACTTTGTAAAAATATTAAAATCCATTTTTATCAACCGTGGTCCACAATTTGGTATCCATTTCCTAGTGAACATAACAATAAATAAATTAACAAGAAAGATGCAACGAAATTATATCAATAGAATAAATCTTATGACTTACTCGAGTGTTGGAATAACACGTCTACCAGCAGGTCTTAAATGCAATATCAAGAAGTAATAGAATATTTCGGCATCATGTTTTGTGAATTCTTCAGTGAAAAAATCAGGTTTCGGGACCAGTTTAACAACATGCATCAGTTCACTGTCTTCCATAAAAAATCTACACTTTCTATGGCTTTTTGTCTCAACCGGCCAAGGTAGAAAGGCACGTCTCGGTAAAGTATCAAGTCTTTCATAAGTAAATAACAATTGAAGAAAAATATTATTTGGTTTGTGAAGGTATGGCTTTCCTCTTGTATCACTGAATACCTACATTGCAAAATTCCAGATTAGATATTCATGAGTAAATCAAACAATTGATAGTAGATTAATGAATAATACGTAGGAGTACCACTGACCAATGAAAATGAGGGTGCAATTGCTAAATATAAAGCCACACGTCCGAACTCCGATAAATTACCAGCGATTAATGAATAACGTAGGAAATAGAGAAATTTCGAATGAGTCAGAGCACCAACAATGTAAAGCGATGGCTCTTCTTCCCATTTACGTTTTGGAACATGTCGCATCACATGTCCCATTAAATTTGTACTGGTCATTACATCTGTGAATGCCGTTTTGCTCAATTGAAAAAAATCAAAATTCATAATACTCAGCCGATTAGGATATCTGTCAATAAGTGGTTGCAAACACGGGATATATTCTGATTTTACTTCGTATAAATAAAGACGGGCAACACCAGCTTCAAGCATCTGTTCAGTTAGGTAACCCAATCCTGGATTTATTTCATACACAGCTGAATTTGTCTTCGTAAGAGCACTTGCAATCACAGATGCAAACTTTTTAGCTGCTGTCTCGTCGATGAGATGCAAATATTCAATAACGCTTGTTCTCATCAAAGATATAGTTGGTATTCTATGTGTATTAACATATCCATTCGCTTCAAGTGAATCGATAATCTTAAGTTGGTTTTTAGAATATCGGCCTTTTTCTTTATTCTCTACATTGTCGATATTCCCATCTCTAGTATCATTTTCTGTAAAAAAGGTCTTGCTTGTGGACATTTGATAATATCCTATTATTAATGGTGGAAAATGTTTGCCTGACCACTGTCTTAGTCGAAGGACAATCATCTGCAACATCTATGAATGGACAAAATTAACAAAAAATTAGATTTTCGCCACAGTACAATTTACTGTTATCAGCATTTGATTCGATTCAAATTACCTTCAATATCGTCCTCATCCAGACATCCTGACATTAGCTAATTACCCCATTGCACTGGTAAATGATAGTGACCTTACAATTATGCAGAGAAAAGTTTTTTAAATAAATTGTTGACATTTTACACGTGTTCTTTGGGTTTCCTGTCTTACCAACTGAACAACGAAATTAGTTCGGTGAAACAGACTGGTCTCAAGTTTGTTACGCAATAAAGAAAAATATCTTCAATTCTACTATTGTGAGAGGAATTCACCGCCGATGACCAGCCCATGGACGATCAATTTTCTAGTTGAGTGATCGCAATAAATTAAACTATGATTTCATTAATCAACTCCTTTATTTTTGTTTGAGACCAACAAAAATTATAAAGATAGGTTAGAATGGCTTGATTCAACCTCTATCCGGCTCTAAAGTTTCATGACTTTGTATCAAAATTATTCAGCGTACATAAGCATATATGACCTTCATCTATATAAACAATTGCAGTGTACAAAAATGCAGGTCAATTGTTCACGCTGTTTTCACTGAATCGAGGACTAAAATTATGTTCAAAACATCTGAAATACGAGAGTAGGTTAGA
Organism: Zele albiditarsus; assembly: GCA_958496275.1. Classification (NCBI taxonomy): domain Eukaryota; kingdom Metazoa; phylum Arthropoda; class Insecta; order Hymenoptera; family Braconidae; genus Zele; species Zele albiditarsus. Next base: position 4,968,063 of record OY292409.1, on the reverse strand, counting down.
TTTCAACATGAAACTACATTACCGACCTGAGACGGTAACTCAGGTTTTATGCTAAATTCCTCCTGTGTTCATATTGGTTGATATATCTTACGTGTATAAGAAGCAAATTTTCATATTAATTTTTAACAAAATAGAAAATCTATCTCAGATATCGCATACTGCAATTGTTTATAGCAATAGAGATATTAATATCTCAATTTTTTAATATTTAGATTTGATCCACCAACCTTATCAATTTGACGAAAAAATTAATCAGAGAAGCAAGCAAAGACGGTCATTTTACGTTAGTCATTTTTGAACACGTGGTGTCAGAAATGTGTAGGTCTAACGGTTAATAATTGCTGTCCATATATTTTTTCCCTCCCATTTCCCGGAGAGATATTTTTCTATCTATCAAAGACTCCATATTGCGGTGCTACTGTTAATATATATCGCATAAAATGCAATTGATTTTTACTAATCAAATGCCATAAAGCTCCAATTGGATAACATTGCAATAATGATATGTAACAATCAAGATTATCGGAGAATTACACAGTTGAAAAATTGTGAAAAATAAAAGACCCATTTTGAGAGACAATAACGTTTACAGGAACATGGCCACACAAAACCAAATAATTTATAAACACTCATTTCCTTCAATTTATTCTTCATAATCTGATATCTAAATCCTCTTTACAACATAAACGTTGAAATGAATAATGGGATTGTATTTTATTTCGGTTGATCGCATTTCAAATATATCAAATGTCGTCATTGAATTGGCGCTTTTTTTATGCTCATACACAATCAACCACCCAGCAAAGTTTGTTGTCTGACCAACAGTGATTCCTGTTCAAAATAAAACTGTCTGTATCATATTGCGTATGTGAATTTTTTTAGAAATAAATTCTGTTATATATATGGCCTGGTAACTATTACCAACAAATTTTATTACATCTAGTCCTATGAAATATACACATCAATGATTCATGTTTGCAATATATTTCCATATACATATATTATAACTGTTATCATAATGTATGAATACAAAGTCACGATAATATTTACATTTGTATAGTACTTGGACCATCAGAAAGTTCAATAAAAATGGCTCATTGTCAACCACTCTTGACACGCTTGATCGCTTCATCAGTAGCAGCATCATCACAAGCTGGAAAAATCATCCGGGACATTTTCACACGAGGTGAATTGAATATTGTTGATAAAGGTGTGAATGATATCCAAACTGAGGCTGACAGATCTGCACAAAATTGTATTATAACATCGTTGAGTCGACAATTTCCGGATGTGACAATAATTGGAGAAGAAGGATCATCTAAATGTGATATACCTACAGATTGGATCATAACTGATATGGACCAGGAAGTCTTGAAGGTGAAACTGCCGAGTCATTTAGAAAACGTTTCACCAAAAGATGTCTGCGTGTGGGTTGATCCTCTTGATGGTAGATACATCTTTCAACTAATCTCATGTTTATATACTAATTATATGAATATCAATGAAGCTATGAATTAGTACACTTATGTTACTGAACAATTGGTTCTTTTTAGGAACGTCAGAATATGCTCAAGGACTTGTAGATCATATAACAGTATTAATTGGGGTTGCCGTGGGTTCAAAAGCTGTTGGTGGTGTAATTCATCAGCCCTATTACGAAGATAAAGAAAAATCTTCATTGGGTCGAACTATATGGGCTTTGGAAGGTGTTGGTGTCGGTGGTTTCAAATCAACTTCACCACCAATTGGGAGAAAAATCATTACTACTACGCGGTAGTTTGCTATTACTCTTATTCGTCCATTTGCTCATGGAACGGTTTGTGAATAGCTATATAATTGTTTTATTCACTATTGCAGATCACATTCCAACAAAACGGTCCAAGCCGCACTAGACGCAATGAAACCTGATGAAATTATTCGTGTTGGTGGTGCAGGTCATAAGGTAATGCTTCTGCTTGAAGGGCGTGCTCACGCTTATATATTTGCGAGTCGAGGATGTAAAAGATGGGATACATGTGCACCTGAAGCAGTATTACATGCGGCAGGTGGGACTTTAACGGATCTTTATGGCGAGATGTATTCTTATGATGCGAATACTAACTATTCAAATGAAAAAGGTGTGTTGGCTACAGCACCCGGTGAGGAACACTCGTGGTATGTATCTCGTATTCCAGAAGAAGTTAAGCAAGATATGTAATACATCGTAATTCATGTGGATGAATTGTGTCCCATAGTATGTAAGAAGTTCTCGTGCCATTCTATTTCTTTGGGATGCATTTCAATAAATATTGCATATAAGCATTTTTTGATGGAATTATTGATTGAGTTATTACATAAATTCTGTATTTAATGGTCTAGATACGAGATAACAATCACACGATTTACTCGAATATATATGTTTATCTTTATGTATATGGAATAATTATTGTATAAAATTGATTAATAAACTGCAAGCAATAACTTCCAATATTCAGAAGTTTCAATAAATAAATGTCCATTGAATTTAGTGAGCTTTCGGTTTTGCAGATTTAACTTTTTTTAACTTTTTCAATCCATTGATGTTAGATTTCAATAAACTCCAGTAAGCTTGCTGGAATTTGTTTACGTCCTTGGAATGAATCTGAAATTAATTTTTATATTATAATTTTCAAGTTTATTTTGATGCGTGTGCAAGAGTGTAATTCAGAAAAATTAGAAGATTAGCTTCTCGTTCGAATATAGGATGAATAAAGTATTTTCATTCGGTCGATAATGATAAAAAAAATGAGCGAATAACTGATGCTGTTTCTCCAGTTATCACTCTAATAATATCACTGCAAATGATAATCCCGAACAAAAATTATTGATTGTGTTTGGTGTAATGACGTTTTCATTTCGCTCAAACATACAATTTACCAAAATTTGATGCAGTATATTGTCGGTATCACAATCAATGGATCGTACGACTTTACTACATCAAGTTCATAAACAACGCAAAGGCTTTCGTTTCAGTCAACCGGAATTTCTCCAGTGCTTTTCAATCCTTTACAAGTGTAAATGATTCCAGCCCAGTGTATTATTATCATGTCATTTGAGTGTTAGTACACAATTTATCTCATCAAATTTTTTTTCTCCATAATTTTCTATTATAAAAGAATAAATATTTGTTGACTGTGTGAACCCGAAAATAACCCAAAAAAATATACTGCATTTCTCCAATTTTTAACCAAATAAAAATACTTTGATTCGATCGATATGCTGACACTCCACTCCAATTAAACAACGAAACTTCTTACAATTGTTGATATTTTTTTGGAGCGTAACGTGGCTCTAACTAGACACAGGTACTCGGTCGGTTTTGGTAGAGGTGGTTGACCCTCCCGGGGCACCGGTTTATTGTGCCCATTAACTGAAACAGAAGTTAATATAATAACACTTTTAAAATACTAATTCCTACGTTTATGAAAAATATCAAGTTTCATGACTCACATCTCTTAATAGTTAGTACTACTGAACCTGCAAGCCGTGACTTTTCAAATAACCTGGTAAGTTCACTCAAGAACTGTAATAAAATAATACAATAGATTAAATAAAAAATTTTACATTGTATTTATTATTCCTCATTCTGTTTTTTCCTCTTTTCATTACCTCATCATTTCCCAGTAAAACCATTCCGCCGATAGCATATGCCCTATCTTTAATGTCGAGCGTGACAAATATCACTTTTATATAGGTTAGAATCACAAACGACAACGCATAAATCATAAAGCAGCCAAACACAATATTCCACTAGCGCCATCTACTTCAAACTCTTAACGACAACCTTGTATTTACCAACAATCGAGGTAAAGAGTCAAGAATTAAATCAGAACTTTTATTCTACATTCTTGTTTATAAAGAATGAAACAATTCAGAACTTTGTCCTTCATGCAAAAAGATGTCAATAGCAAAATGAAAACATTCATCGTTAAAATTGATAGAGAAGAAAAAGAAGAAAGAATACTACTGATCTACAGCAATCCACTATGGTTTCTATTGTTCTAAACAATCATTCCCTTCACTTCTCCAATCATTGTCTTCCACCGTGGTCAAAAAGTTGTATATATAATTCGCTTTATATTCCTATATATTATTTCGCAATGTGGTTCATCTATTTGCCATTTTTTAGACACCATTAAATCTATTTGTTTTCAATTTTATGATCAAAACCAAATGGATTTCGGATTGTACAAAGATACCACTTCTGTAGCGCCCTCCATTTTTTTACCAATCACTGTACTCGTACCCTTATCATTGTTTCAAATCAATCCATCATGAGTGTACCAAACCCGTAATTAAAATAACTAGTATAATAAAAATGAATTTATGAATATTTAATCAATTATATATATTTTTACCTTTACAGAACCATACATAAACAACAATCAACAATCATGGCGGATACGAGTGTGAGAATACAAGTATTAAAAAATGATAAGTGCATATTTCAGAAATCGTCGGAAAATATAAATGATAATAATAATATAACAGCATTGGTTACAAATTTGAAGATGATGCAACAGCAAGTCAATGACATTTTAACAACTCTAGTCGAGCTTGAACGCAACTTGTCTGACGAAGGTGAATGAACGCTTGTTGAAACGAGTTATCGATGAATATTTTATTTATAGAGAAAAAAAAAACAAGTAAAGTAGACTTTCTATCGCGAATAATTCTGAGTCACAGCAATTGTGTGATATATTTTTTTAGGTGAATCAAGCGACTCAGAAACCGACATAGAAGACGACGATACAGAAGAAGATGATCAAGTTAACCCTAAAAAATGTAGATTGAGTAATTAATGTCTGTGAGACCGGTTCAATAAATTCACCGTTACAGATATATGTGTATGAAGATATATATATATATCTATATATAGGTATTAGTTTGTGGGAAAAAATTGATGAAGAGAAAGAAACAGTGAGTACTAGAGAACGTGGCGGCGAAAATATCAAACTTTGTCATTTCCATCTCGTTCCTCTTTCAACAACAATTATTCGTCATATAACATTTCGTCTATTTACTCTGTAATATTATATTGGAGTGAACACGTCTACAAAATCGAGAGTGTTGATAAATGAAGTGAAATAAAGATTGGACGTGAATCAGAATTCTTAAATTATTATTTCACCCAGCACAATCGGTAGGTCATTAATTTTTTAGAGCTTATATAATTATAATATAATAACAGAGTTCATTTTATAATTATGACGAGTTCAAAAATACTGATTTATCATACTGCATATTGGATAATAAATATATCAGCCTGTAAAATAAATATAACGTAAATTATACCAATTGTTGCTATACTTTTTGCATAAAATGTAGTTTGTTATCCGTTTAATATGAAAATAGAATATTGTTTCAGTGTTCACACCAAGAAAATACCCATTCTGTACTCAGTTGATTTGATAAATAATTCATGGTATGTTGTTAATACGTTCGGTTTCGAGTTTCATCTTCGTATTCTATTGATAATACATTATTCTAGTACACATGGGTTCTATAGGGTGCAAATAAAACATACTAGAATGATCTGAATGAAATGATCAGCTGGAATTTATAATGAATCATTCAACACTGCATCGTGGATTTTGTTTCTCTTTTTTTTTTTCATTTTGATATTGTTGCATCCTAACCTCACTTGATCCAACAATTATAGAAATAATTTTCATTATTAACAATACTTGAAGATATGAATGGGTGGAGGCATGAATGTATTGCTTAAACTTTTTGGTTTAAACTAAAATAATAGATTGAATAAGGACAATAGTGACGTTCATAAATAAAGATCAAATAAAACAGCCTCGTAGATAGTTGGACGTAAAAAGAGCTAATCACACAATTGCATCAATGATTTTGCGCGAATAAAAAATATGAATGATCAGAATTTAAAATCACGCTAAGAGTTGTACAAGAACGAACTTAAAATATCCATTGCTTGCTTGAATAATAATAATAATATAATTCTATAATGAACTGAGTAGGAACAATGAAAATATATTAACTTGATCGAATAATTAAACATTTTGATGTTTATTATAATAAAAAATGATATTTGTTCACAGAATGAAACATGTCTACAACACTGTCGATTCAAGCACAATTGCGATATGTAGTAGAGTGGTTTCAAGAATGGTCGGAGATGCAGAGGAATGATTTTCTGGGTGTACTGTTGGAACGTTGTGGTCCAGCAGATCTTGTTAATGGCCTTCTGTCCAGTATTGAAGGATTAGAATGCAAAGACGAATCAACAAGACCACCGAGTTTATTCCAATGTCGAGTAAAATTATTCATCGAGTGGAGCCAAAATTGGTCACAACAGGAGAAAGACGGTCTGTTGACTTCTGTGAAGAATATAGATCCAAAATTTGGAGAAAAGTATGACAGAAGACTGAAAACTGGTACTGAAGACGAGGATGAATCATAGATTATTCGAAGATCATACGTAATAATTTCATTGATTTTTATTCTCATAAGCATGTTAATGCGTATTTTTTGCTCGCAAAATGCTATGAAATATCATGGACGTCTAGTCTGTTGTAGTTTCACTCATGTACATTCCACCTAATCCACATTCCACGTGTACATATCATCATTAATGTAATGTTTGGAGTTGCAGAAGTTTGTCCTCCATAAATGTAATGCAACAGACGTCATTCAAATGTGATTTGCGCTTTTCAGTAAATAATAACACAATAGACGTCAATTAATTTTTGGAAATATATTTAACATATGTCAGATGGCCAATCACTATTTTTCGAAAGGCGCGATTATCACTGATGAGACACTACATTTTTTAACAACTTATTCAGTGGTTTATATATGTATAATATATATAACTTAAACATATACACTATGTATTACTTCATGTATGACATATCACAGGTCTAGTGACGGAGTAACTAGTTTAATATATCATTCGTTCTCATCCTCATTATTTTCACGTACAAAAAGTCGTTGAGGCAATTGCAAACATTTTGTTATATTTATTATTATTATTATTATTATTATTAAAATGATTATTTTCAAATAATTGTAGTACGATTCAGATAAAAAAAATAGTCCAGCGCAACTCAGCGATTCATGTATCAATTTACCTAATTACAATCCTAATAGCATTACTATAATCAGTTCTGTTTTTTTTGTTGGAGCCACTTGGTACAAATTGATTTAATAGCCGGCTGCCCAAGTCTATCAGCCTCTTTTAAGATCCTATGAATATCTTGAGCTCTCGAATGTTTAACAGCTAAAAGATACGCAGCCTTCAATTGTTTGCTCTCAATATATGATCCAATTTTCAATTCAATATCAGTAATTATTCTTATGAGCGAATCGATTTGATCTCTTAACCCAGAATTTGCTTCAGTTCGCGAACGATCAAGTAGAAATTTAACACAATGCGCAAGCACACGATCAGATATTGCATTGGAATTAGGCGCGCCGGAACTACGACAGCATTTTATTAATTGCTCAATTGAATTGACTTTTCGGTCTAATGCCAATATGTGTCCCACGAGAAAATAAACTTTTTGTGGACGAAGATTGTAGTCTTGCATTACTCGAAAAGCAATACCAAATCCTTCTTCAACGTTACGGCCACATAAAATTGCCAACACTGATAAATGCGTTCTCTCTTGTTGATTACCGAATAATGTTGGTACTCTCCTTGGCTGTAAACCCTCACTATCCATGAATGACAATTTGCTCAGAAATTCATTTACAGATCTACCTTCTTTTTCACATGCACCGAGAAATTTCGCGATTTCCATTTGTCTTGATATTGTATTTATATGCCGATCAATTTCGGATGGTTCCATTTCCATTGTAAGACTGTTGTGACTACTGCTCATCATTGAAGTTGTACTTTTTCTACGGGGTTTCCCGAAGCTCTCTATCTGTAACTCTGTCTCTAAATGCTTTTGTGCATCGATAAGAAAATGACTTCTTAAACAAATGTCCACATAATTGCTGGCGTCTGTGACATAAAAACGAATGCAAGTCATTGCAGCTCTGATATAATCGCGCATATATAATTGTAATTGATAGAGTGTGTGCAACAATTGTTTCCTCTCTAAATTATGGCAAGTGCATATCAAATATTTTTTCCATATCAACAGACTCGGATCTTTGGCTTTCATTGCTGTGCATAAATCTTCCATTGTTCCGTTTTTCAAACAACCAAGAAACACAATATTGAAATATAATTCTGGTTCGATATCATTTTCTAGAATATAACTCAAGCATTTTTCAAATTCATCGTAACGCACAAAAAATTCTAATATTGAATTAAAACTACCATACATCAATAAATAGTACAGACTTTCTTGATAACGGAAATTTCTAGTATTGCAATTTGATTTGGAGATTGTATACTGTCCGTGTGAAATTGCTTTTAAATTGTTCAATGTATTAGAGATCTCTTGTGCAGTGACACTTGTTCGTGTTAAATGCTGAGAATGTTCATCCGTTGAATTGGACACTTCGAGTATTTGCAGAATCTCCATCAACAAAGGTGGATCTTTGCTCGGTCGATTTTTCAGTGTTTCGCTCATCTGAGATTCCTTTCTCTCCACATCCCGTTGAGCTCTCGGTCGCTCACTCGCATCACCAGGATGCGATAACACAACCCAATCATCGAAGTCATCCTGTTGCACTTTTTCCAAGCAATGAGTAAATTTTTCCCGTGCACCTTCATAATAGCCAACTTTGAGACAAGCTTTTCCCCATGCCGCCCAAACACCTTGTGTATCCAATCCCGATTTAGTGCTGAGATCTAATGCCAATATCCATTGTTCTTTTTCCGTTAATAAATCTCGTAAACGTCGTAGCGTATGATCATTCAAATCATCACGGGGAATTAACGCGTGGCAGTCAGACTGCACAAGTGTAGCAATTAGATCAACTTGAGATAGAAAACGATCGCAATCAGCCAAACCAGTGTTCAAACCCAATTTGGCACATTTAACTTTAGCCGCTACCAAAAGCGAACGAATCATATTAAGTATTATACTGTGATCAATTTCACGATTAATTTGTCCATTGTCGTCAGGACATAATAATAGTTTCATCTCGTCACAACGATCTAGAAGGAAATTTGCATACACTTTGCTATCGGAATGTAAATTTAATATCGCAAGACATAGCGGAATATTTGGTGCATATTCAAAGCAAAATTCTTCACGCAATGTGCGATTATGTGTCTCATCATTTGTCAATCGCCAAAGATCAAATGTTTCACTGCTTGGCGTTGATGCCGCGCCCTGTGCTTGCAATGTCGTTTGTCGTTTACAATCGTTGCACACTCGTACTAACACTGAATGAGCGTAACCAAGAACACGCATACGTTGTGACGAACATGAAGCACAAACAACTCTTCCACATCGTCGACAGTGATGTCGCCGATTAAACATGGAAAATATTACAACCTTGCAGCAACTACATTCTCTCGTTTTATCATTTGGTACCCATTCATCTCTTGTCGGGGTAGTTACAGGCATAATAAATTCACCACTATCATTGAATGATGTGTCTCTGGATCTTATGCCGTCGATCATGTCTCGTTGCATCGCCACCCGTGAATCCAATGATTTTTTTGCATAAAATCTGACGAGTTGATCGAAATCCTCTATGGGAATGTTTGCAAATTCCAAATTTTTCGAGTGGTTTTTTATAATTCTTTGTAAACTATCGAATTTTCCGTTCATTAACAATTGCTCCAACATGAGGAGTGGACTATCAATTAAATTGATATACAATGCTCTGTCTTGCGAATTTAATTGATCTAAAATTTCGACGCCTAAAAAACACCGTTGATATTTCTCGTGTTCCGTTGGACAATTATCAATAAGATATTTCACAATGAATCTCAATCCACCAATTGATTCCAATCTTTCAATCACACCTTTGCAAAGTTTAACAGACAAACCTACGGGCAATGCTTGTAGAAGTTTACGTGCGTGTTGAAAATCATCTGTTCCATTTTTTAAAAGTCCTATAAAAAGATCTTGAGACACCAATGATTGTATTTCTGATGATACTGTTTGATACTCTAACCACTTCAGACAGAGTTCATGTCGATTCGCATCAATTAAAGATTTGACTATGCAAATAGGATCGGTTTTTTCTGTACGATGGACAATATTATACCAACTTTTATCGTCGAAGCTATCCTCTGTATTGCAGTATGGTAGAATTTTATCGAAGACCATAACACGACAAAGAATTTCATTCATATGAGCGCGACAGTGTGCAGGAAGATTATTTTTGTTTACATGATTCAAGACATGGCGAAGTGCATCCTCACAGATACCCACCGGCCACTTTTTAACATTTGCTAACACAATTTGTGCGAGCATTTTCACATCTCTCATTTGATAAAGGAATTGCAAAATTTCGTCGCCATTCAAATTCGATTGATTATTAATGAAATGGACCAATAGTCGATCTCTAAAACTCTGAATGTCTACATTCGCTATTATGAATGAGTCCGGCAGTGCATCAATGATTATGAGGCACTTTTTAAAATCTCCTTCTTTCAAAAGAATATTAAATTGATGCCACAATTCACTTGTAGATACACATTTCCATAGACCTGCTACCGTCGGATTATCATCAAAGAGCAATTTCAAATTTTGGGCCCATTTGGAGTTGAGCAAATTATCCAGCACTGCAGTACGATCTACATTTACACAAGCACTATTGAGTAATGTGGGGGTTGCCTCATGAATTCGTTGAACTAGATAAGACAATAACCAGCAATGACTTTCCAAGTATTGCAATAGATTCGGTTTAATTATTCGATTCATCCAGATTTTAGTATCGTTGGAATTTCGCTCGTTTTTCACAACACAATCGAATCCTATCGATGTCTTTCCGACATAATTCAACGTGACGTCATACACGTATTTGAAAGGTTGATAATCAGTACTTTCATTTCCATTCAAGAATTTTTTCAAAATTATTTGTGCTTCCTCTGTGTGTGCAAAGAAATCAATATACTTTTTCACCAGTTGTGGTAAACACAAAACAGTTTGATCTTGATGTTTGACATTATGATCAAAGTAATCATTTGTAGCTACATATAATTCATCATTAAGTGTTTCCGGGTGATAAATATTAATAATTGGCGAAGCTTGATATTCATTGATCATTGCAAAAATTACACGTGAGTCTTGTTGTAAGTCCAAGTCTTGCCACGCTGGCTCATTGAGATCCTCTGCATATTCGAAATCTAAAATCTCAATATTGTACAATGATTGACCTAATAATTTTTTTCTGAGAGTGTAAAGTGTTACGAGGCCAAGATCGCCAATCTCATAACCGAGAGTTGTAAGAGAGATTGCGTGTTGCAAATCATTTAATGGTGGATTGTGACACCAGACTTGAATGATTGCATGGAGCATCATCAAATTCCAAATATTAAGAAAAAATGCGAGAGTATGATTGCCAAAAGATAAATGACTTAAATCCAAATTTATTAGACACTGTGTCTTACGCAGAATTTTTTTCATACTCTCCATTTCATCGTAATTTGTAGTTTTTTCAGTTTGCCAAATAATTAAAGATGTGGATTTAAAATCGCGCATGATTTGTAAGAGTTCTGTCAATATTTCGGCAACACACTGATTTGGATCGAGTGAATTCACATCAATAAATTCCTCATTTTTATCTTCATATTTATTTAGGACCATAGTACCCCATTGATCATCATGAGTTTTACAATCATCAATGTTCTTGCCACCGTTATGATGACGACCATCATAACAAGGAATTTTTGGACAGCAATTTGCGAGAATGCCGTACACAAGATTGATCTGTAGCTGATTTGCAATTGTTTCCAGCACCTCTAAATCCACGTTCAAATCAAAAATTTGATAGCCAATGTAAAAATCAAGGGAATTTTCCAACAGAGATGGTTTCATGCTAATTCCTACAAGTTCTTCTGATCGCGGTGCAATAGACCGTAGCAATTCAATGTGGGCATTAAGACGATGCAAATATGGTTCGCCATTACCGCAAACTAACATAAGTTTTTGCATTTGACGCTTTATTCCTTCGGCATCCGATTCATCATTAATAATGTCGATGAGTGTAGTTTTCATTTCAAAAGACTTCAATTTTCGTGTGAGATCAGACCAATACTCATTGTACTCTCTTTGCTCTTTCAATGACAGAGGAATTTTTGCATCGCATATGATTTTAGATATTGGAATACCTTTTTTCTCATAATACAATTGATATATTGATTCAAAAAAATCATAGTAACGTGTATTTTCCAATTTTTTGCAGGCTCTCAAGTGTTTCATCGCAACTTCTGCCAGATTTTCCGATATTTGAGTGTCATGTCCCATTGTCAATGCCAAATCAATAGTCGTTAAGGTCATTATTTCTTTTGCATTATTTGAATCGGAGGATATAACAATATTTGATTCTTGTGATGCTAAAAAAGTTTCAACTTGACTGGTCACACGCGATGCTTGAATGCCATCACGTGCCGCTTTTCGAATAAAATCAAGTGTCGAATGTTTCGAATCGAGTTTCGATTTGTTAGTATCCGAATATTGTTGTGCAGCGGACGTCAATTGCTTGGAAATATCATCTCTGAAGGTGCGCATTGCACGAGAAAACATAATTTCACCCGCCAATGGACTTTTTTCCATCTTGAACATCTGTGCGAACCAAAAAGGAGAAAAAACTATTGATTGATCATGATAATTAGAATAATGTTATTGATATTTGTGTTGCATGCGAAAAGTGAAGATAGTTCTTGGCCGTCTCCATTTAAAGTTACGATTAGTTACGATATTTAACACATCATGAATAACTACAAATACGATTAAATTTTTATTGAACAGATAGATTTGGAAGATCACGATACATTCGTCATCGAGCTCGGCAATGAACTAATCGATGATGAAAATGAAATGGAAATGATTAAATTTGAAGACGTGGCGCGGATACAACCGCTTGAAGAAGACGACACTAGATATAAATCACTGCATTCTCATGTTGAACATTATAATCGTCGGGCTGCTGATATTGCGAAAAAAAAATCGAAAAGTTCGTCCAATAATTTGGCATATGTGAAAGAAATAAATGTTATTGAACCCAGACCTTACATCGCCGACTTTCGACACAACATTGAAAAGGTCCGAATTATTTCTCATCAAGAGAAGATATTCTTGTCAAGGAGATCATATTTTAGATGCTTCTTTGAGTTTCTCTAGAGAGATTTTACAAAGCTCCCAAACTCTGTGACACTCAGAATTATTAACGGTGTAATATTCTAATTCTTTTCGTAATCGTTATGAGTGGTACCATAATTATTTATGAACCAAGAAAAATCCATTCGAGTTATTAACCACAAAAATGGAGAGTCGTCCTTTTCGATATTTTGATTCAATTTTCATGAGTTGAGAAAAGATCGAGAGTTTTCTGTTATACTGAGATAATTCATGCACCAATATTAGTGACACTCATGACTATTATAGAAGAAATCAGTAATTGATTTCGGATGACCAGAAATATGGTTGAGTGATATGAATCTCATGAAAATTGCGAACAGCAAGAAACTACCTGGTTTTCATACGAGTCATTCGAATTGCATTCTATCATCACTTCTGCACTGTTAAAAAAATTTCAAAACATATGGTGTACCATTCGTGATATACGATCATTTAATTTCTTCCAAGAAAAAAAATTACCATTAAGATGACTCCTCCGACAAGAGTAGCTTCTCGAATATTTATAATACAAGTGTCATAAAATATTGAAGTGCTCATCCGTAAAAGAATTAGTAGTTTGAAGCTGCATCAAGGGCACGAAGACAACCCGATAAAACTATCACGGGCGCATCGTTTGATGATACAGAGGAGAATGAAGAATTAAAAAATTCAACAGTAATACTGGGTTCACCAATTGGCGTACCAAAAGATAAACCAAACGATGAGGAAGTTGAAGAGGAATACAACTATGATGATCTCAAAGCTGAATATTATCAGCAACTTGAGGTGGCAGAAAAGAATAATCGTACTTTCAATTACACAATCAAAGATCAACCAGAAGACTCGCCAAAAGATGTATTGAAAAAAATTGTAGAATTTAAAACACCGAAGAATTGTACTAAGGAGGAATTAACACAATTTGGCTTGAAAGCGTTTGAATGTTTGGTATTTGATTATAAACACGCAAAAAAATCTTCAGATGTCAAGAGAATACTATGGAGAACTTGGACAGTTTTGAAAATTTGGTTATGCATCTATATTTGTATTGCGATACCTTGCTGGTGTCAGAGAGGTAACTGAAATGTTCGACAATGAACCTCTGATATGCGACTTTTTTTTCAAAAATCATACATAAATTATTTCAGGATGGTGTTGCTGCTGTTGTCGATGTGACTTTTGTTTTCCACGCAGACGGATTCGTCGTGCAAAAAAATACTTAGCTCTCAATCCGCCTGGTGTATTTGTCGAACAGTCGAAGAAACAACAGCGCAATTCAGTGATTAATTATGAGCCAACAGTATTTGAAATAGATGCATACAGAAACTTAGAGAGTCAAATACGAGATTTATAAACTGAATGAATGATGGAATAATTTGTGAGATGATAATTAATTTACCTTTATAATACGATGTGCCTCAGCATATTTCTCTTTCCAAAGACACTTTAGAATAAGTGAGTCTTTTGATGCTAACATATAGTTGAGTGAAAATTCTTTCGATTGCTTCAACTCCTTTTTGTTCACCGAATCATCCAATGTATTGCTGTTTTTGATTCGTTTCCGACGCTTTCCATTTTGTTGAGTTGCATTATTTACTGAACCGCTTTCCGAACTCACATCTACATCTGATCGCAAATCCATTTCATCGGATGAGCATTCATCGAGTTTGTAAAAATCTGATTTACTCTGTAGATTAGTGAAAGTAGAAACAAGTGGATTTGCCACTGAAATATGATTAACATTGAGATCAGGTAAACCTTGATTCTCAAAAAACTTTGAGTTACTCGATAATTTCAAACGCCATGATGCCTCAGTTAGGTAATTCTGTACAGTTGAGATTCGTTGCTCAAGTGCTTCCACATTTTCTGACGAGTTCGAATCCATCTTCAATTTTGACAAGTTATCGCTTGCGACAAAGACACATCGTTCGAGATAATGGAGAATTTCTCGTATAGCATATTTGTTACAAATGAAACCAGTGTGACATCGAGAAGACGTTTTACGTGGTGATGATGAAAATTCTCCACTACTACCGTTATTCTCTGCACAATCTAAATTGTTATCTTTCACTAAAAAATCCTCATGACGCAGAAATATCATTGAAAATATATTTTCAATAACTTCTAATTGTAAACTAAGAGGGTGAAGATTGTTTAAATGTTTCTCCATTTCATCATAGTGATCAGCTACAGTCATGAACTCCAAATTATATGAATCACAAAGTAAAATTGCTTTTAAAGCACTCAACATTGCATAATAGGCTTGATAGACAGTTTTCGATTTATTTTCATCTGTCAATAGAGCATTGATGTCATCAAAAGGTTTATTGTGGAAGTCTGTGACGAACATCTTCACTACTGAAAGCACTGACGACAGTTGTAGATGATGAAAAATTTGTTTAATTGAATAGTTTTGATGATTTTTTGCTGATAGTTTTCTATTTTCAATTGCAGACTTTCTACACTCCATAATCCAATCCAAGACATCCAAGTGATTTTCAAGAGTACGCTCCAACTGTGACATGGATGAGTCATGCCAATGACTGAACTTGCAATTTTTAAAGAGAAATCGCAGTGACATTGAAATCATCGAAAACTTCTCCCACGATTCATCTGAACCAGTAATCTGCAGATTAGGACAGTCGTTGATAGTTTTCAATAATAATGGCAACCATAAAGAATTGAAAATCGGATTTCCTAATATTTTATCAACATTGTCTAATCGATTGTTTATTGTAAATGTATAAGCTATATTGATAATATCTAATATCCAATGTGTCCTACGTCTTAATACTCGAATAAATAATTCATTGGTATTTAGTAGCACACTAGAATTATTATGAGTTTCAAAAAAGGCTGAACTGATCTTTAATGCATTGTCAAGATTGTCGGAATTTTCATTACGCGCATTAATTTCATTTAGAAATTTATGCCACATCTTGAAATATTTTTGATCTCTTCGTGAATACAATGCCAGCTCCACATCCTCAAATCGACAGACTTTGAATAATTTGGAACACAACCAATTGTCGAGTTCTTGTTCTTTACATTCAGTAATATTGAATTTTGATAAAATGCACAATAATGTCTCTAAGTGTTGTTGATTAATCAAGTTGATATTTTTTGGACAATAAAGTAATTGGCTATCATTATTAACCAATGAGCAACAAGCACTTGTCAGAATTTCATTGATAATATTGGTATATAGATCTTGCAGTGCAGAATCAGTGTCAATAAATGAAGTACACCAGATGCACAATAATTGATCTATCGTCCATTGTACAAGTGCAGGTTTATTCCAAAAATTGAGTTTCAAAAATTCTAAACTCGATGTATCTATTTGGAAAGAAATTCCTTCATTTGATGGTTCGGTCACGGTGATAGCATCGTGAAGTCGTAGTAATTCCTAGACATGCAGGAAAAAAAATTGAAATACAATCGTTTAAAAAAATTCACAACAGTATTTATACCTGCTCAATGGTCTCTGGAACATTCTTATCTATTAAATGCAAAGCATTTCCCAGTTGTACCAAATTTAACTGCCACGCGTTAACTTCATGTTCTTTATCATTCGACAATAAACTTAATAATTTTTGAACAATCAATGGGGCCCCATTTGAATATTCACAGCAACTGGAAATATTTGTTCAAACATTTAAAAACCTATAAGCGGAGAATGTCGTATTAGGATCCGTTAAAAGCCATCAAATATCCGGATCAACTGAATTTTGACGGAAAAAGAACGAATAATCAGATAATGATAAAAGAAATTTTCAATTATACATAGATAACATCGAGAAATTAGAATGGATAAATTCATGCATCGGACATTACATTCCTCTGACAAACATTGAACGCAATGATTGAGTTGGTTGCAGCGTTCCTCCTACATTTCGATTACTTCAACAAAAAACAATTAGCTGTGCTCGGAAATTTGTCATAAATGTGTTGACAAAAATTATAGGATTAAAAACTCATAACAAAAAATGAATTATACATAATTTCATTAAAATACGTGAATTTATTAAAAATCGCACAGTAATTTATTCTATTCAAATCTTGTATGTTCATACACAACTGTTTATGAACTGGTTGACTTTCGAAACGTACAGTCAGTGATTATTCGCAGACAAGCCATATGGTAAAAATTTTCCGAACTGTTTCCAAATAAATCATATTAGATTAATTGATAGCAAAAATTTGAGGACTACACGCACAGAGCTATCACATCCTCCAAATTCACGAAGTAGTCACTCTGCAAGTTGAATTCACATGTTCCTACTCCAATCACCTCACAATCTTCATAATTAAACTTCAAATCTTGTTCAACATACTCGCCAAAACGTTAATTTTTATCTCTATACATATTTTTCTACGAGGACGTAAAACGCTGTGGAGATTAATATTTTTGAGACCATCATCATCATTATTGTTATTGATGATGATTCATACATGATCTAAATCGAAACAATACAACATTCATTAATAGACTAATCTATTATCTATATACTTACCCTATTGATCTACATAAATCTGCTGCGCCACTATCATCAGAAAAATTGTTCTTTCCTCTTATTTTAAGAATCGCATATGAAGTGAACCACAACTTTGATTCAATACAATTATTCAGCTTTAAAAAATTGGTATCTTGTGACATCTTGCCATTAAGATTGACAGCACATATTCTTGCAATCTTTTTAAATACAAACAGTTCCACGTGTTATTTATTTTGGATTATATTATCGTTACACAAGGCGTCTGTTGTGTTTTGATGACTACGACTGACGTTCACGCATATTTACGTGTGTGAATAATAATAATCCGAAAAATTGATGATAACATGAATTCATACAATATTCCTCCCACTAACTTCAGATGTAAGCGTGTAATACACGCCACAGAATGTACATATATGTATATATATATATATGTATGTAGTAATTATTCGTGATTATAGAATATAATAAGGAATGTGGAACATGGAACAGGATATCTGGCCAATCATGTCACTGCGCGCTAAGTATTTTGCATTTGTAATTGGCCATAGGTGCTGTTCCATTTTTAGTTATTCCTCCGTGTCTATGGATAGTTGCCAAATGTGGAACGGGGAATAGAGTTAAATGCATATGACCAATCCCGTCACTGTACAGTGTACATTTCTGATTGCCGATTGGACAAAATTGTTCCTCATTCCCTTATCATCATTTACCAGACACAATGCATATGTATGCACCGCACGAAAAGTGAGGTTAATGACCGATATATGGATATCGGAATTATAACCTGATAATTACTTCAGAATCAAAGTAAATTTGTCTAGTAATATTGGCTATTTATGAGGTGATTCTGGAAAGGCCATGATACTTTTTGGACGAGGAATAATTGTACATAAATACTGATAGCGTGTTTTTGAGGTGGTGGGTAAAACTGACAAAGATCTACATCAGATGGCGACAGGAGAGGAGCTTTATTCAAATAATGCAATTTCAATTAATAGGAATTATTAATTGATCAATTTTCGCCACGTTTCGTTTTTATCAGTTAATTACCTTAATACTAATTCTCGGACGAATGTTTTATGAGTTGAATAAAATCAACAAACAATTTGGAGGTTTGTGAATTGGAAATGAGCACAAATTGTATTAGCGAAAACCGCAGGTATGATATTTAAGAAATGAGTAAGTGTGAATGCTTCATTAACAATTTATATTGATTTAGGTCTTTAAAAAATGATCAAACTTCATACAATCATTTTGAGAGGTATAAATGGTGTTGTGTTGAGAAACCTCATGAGCCATTGATGGCATACATAGAGGTGAAAATTACAAAATAATCGATTTCCACCAAAGGAGATGTTATACGATGATGAAATTTAATGATCCACATATCCATTCGTGATTATAAAGTTCTCCGAAACAAGTTTGAAAAAGCAACTTGAAAGTAAAAAACAGCACACTTTATACACACATGAATACATATATATCTATTTGCATTGCATTTTTGTGTTGCATCTAGATTAATAATACACGCAGTCACACGCATGACTAAAGGGAGCGGCGAAACACAAGAGAGGGAGGTTGGCATGTTAACTTGTGCACAAGGAGGGTGCAGAAAACTGCACACACAGAATAGTGTGCGCACTCGGACAAACAAAAGTACAATCACACACGAGCATAATACACACGGGTTGCGCATTGGAATTTCGTATGTTCGTGCAGTTATGTACTGATAAACATAATCGATATCCTCGCGTGCGTGCATGATTGTTTGTGTATGTGTGTTGTATCTGTGGCATGTTTTGATGGCAAAAAAGGTCCAGGATCCAGACACGACGCGGGAGTTTAATCATATCCATCAAACACCACTTTATTATTACCATATACACTGGATTACATTGTATTTATATATTATACAGCCGTGCAGTGCCAGTTCTCAGCTCACAACGTAAACACACTGTGATTAAATAGACTCGTCCAAGCTTTGACGTATATTAAAAATCCTAAAAATAAACATAAAAAAGAAAGGAAGAGAAAAGATTCGACGGTGCAATATTTGTCCACACAACTGGAATGTCGAAAGTGCTCATACAATTTAGCATCAAACACTGCGACATTACAATAATCACGGCCAATTCAAATACTAATTACACGAAGGCCGCGACAGGAAATGTCTTACAGTGATGGTGGGCGCTCGTTACGAAAATCCGGCTCGAAATCGCCAAAAAAATTGCGCGTAACAAAATCTGAAAATAGTGATAAAGCAACAACAACAATTAGTTACGGAAATCATCATCATCATCATCACCATCATCATCGTCATCGTCATAATATTATCGAAGCACCACAGCCATCGGTACACAAACGTAATTTATATATCGTTTCGTTTCCACTCATTCTCGTTTTTAATTTGTTGCGAACATTGTTGTATCAGCTGTTTGTTGTTTTCAAATATTTATATGCATCAACGAGTCATTTAATTAAGAAAAAACAGGCGAATAGAGGTCAATGTCAATTAGAAATCATTGTCAGACCTGATTCGTCTAGTAACGAATTGTTAGGAATATCTAGTGGTGGTCGACATCAAGATAATAATAATACTGTTGAGATGTCACAAATACCGAGAAGATCAGCGGGTCCTGGACCTGGTGATCCACTTCTTGCTAAGCAAAAACATCATCATCGTCGAGCGTTTGAATTTATCAGTAAAGCACTCAAAATTGATGAGGAGAATGAAGGTATATATGTCTCATATTTAATGTTTAGAACTTTTATTATATATTTATTTTTATCTTCAATTATGTGAACAATCCATGTGTGTTTCATGATTGTTTCTAATCATGTGCATTTTTTATAGGACACAAAGAAATGGCAATCGAATTGTATAAGAAAGGAATTGGCGAACTCGAAAAAGGTGTAGCAGTGGAGTGCTATGGTGGAAGAGGCGAGGTGTATGAGAGAGCACAGAGATTACATGAAAAAATGAGAGCTAACCTAGTAATGGCCAAAGATAGACTTGATTTCTTGGGTATGGATAAATATATTGGAATAATTATTTATGTGTATTTATTATAAATTTGTAATCAATGTGCAAAACTCGGTATGTGCTTGAAAGCTACAATTTTTTTTCACTCTTTTTTTTTCATTTTCTGTGTGTGAATGTATTTATAATAATTTTTTTTATGTTTTTATTGAGAGAAAACTAGAATTACCAACTGGAGAAATTAATATTGAACCGAAAATTTGTCTATAGAAACAAAGTAATTCGAAAAAGTAAAGATTACAAACTCTACATAATGTGATTATGTAAACCTGACATATTGGTTTTTCGAATTTGTATTGTTTATTTGGTTAAATTTTCAAGTGGAAAAATTTCTTTCCCTTATTGATATATCATTCCCCTCCTAAAAGATTATCCTATTCTGACAAACTATTTTTATGCTGATTTTCTTCAATTTTAATTCGAGAAATTCAATAGGCAAACATAAGAATTCAAATTCTATGTCTACATACATCTAGCAGTAGATAAATAATGATGGAATGCAATTTAGATGATTGATATTGATTATGTCGATTTATCTCATAATTATAAGTGTGGCTATCGTCGGTATCAAAAGATCTATTGAAAAAAAATCTGTCCAAATTGCAAACAACTAAATCGGAATGTCGAAATTTACACTATTTTTCTCAACTTTCACTAGACAAAAGAAATTAACGCTCACAACATATTGAGATAAACGTGATACTGACAATAATTACACTCATAACTACTGTGGAAAAAAATTGGGCAATCAATTCTAAATGAACCTATGTTTCACAAAAATGTGACACAACTCTGGTAAGGAAATAGAGTTAAGAGCAGCATGGCTACGTCCAATGAGAATCATTACAAGTACAATTATAGCCAATTATGTGCCGCCAGAAATATTTAGAAATATATATCCAGACTTCAATCCTTTATTCTCGTAAGAAGACTTGGAAAAAGTGACGAAAATCAACTTAAAAATAGTTTTTTCAACAAGGATACTTACTTAAACGTGAAAGTGAAGTTGAAAACGGACCACGATCAATGTTTCAAGATTATTCATAATTATTTATTATTCGGCATGGTCATTACATATATATCCAACTATATATAATTGTGTGACCATCATTGAATGTTTATCCTTTATTTTTTCCCAAGATGTCAGTGTAAAAAAATTATTATATGTACAAAACAACGATGCATTTCAAATTTTTTTTTTATCTTTTTTTTTTCTTCTTTTTATTGGCATTGCTCAGCCCAGCATGGCAGAGAATGTTTTTTTATTTATTTCTTGTAGCGAATGTTTGTACTCTGAAAAAATTGGAAATTACAAATGACTGTCGTGGGGGTGGAAAAACTACTACGTCAGAAGAATGTACAGAGGCGTATCCAAGACTCAGACGTAATACAAGTGGTGTGTTACATACAAATGAAACATTGATGGACGCTGGTAATACAAACAACAGACATTCCAATAATGCACATACAGTCAGTGTTAATTACAATACACAAACACAAGTTCCTAAGTCAACGCAAAGGCCGCGATCACCTAAAAATAACTACAATATACGTGTTCCAGAAGGTATTGTATAATTTTATCTTGCATCAATTGGGAATTTTCATTTTCTTATATCCCATAGTCATCCATTTGTCAAATTATTATATTTGCTTTCGCATGGCATCGATTATTATATTTCTGGTCAGTATATAACGGTACATAGAGCAATACGAAATTTGGAATTATTTTAAAAATTGCATTATCAACTTATAATACGCAATGCTTATATCCAAAAATATTTAATTCATATGATTTTGAAACATTTCACACATCAATGTTATGAAAGAACTTTTCTTATGTCGTCCAGTAAAGATTCATCTATTATTATGTATGATATATAATATGATGATATTATTCAATATATTTAAGATTATTGAACGATATGATTATATTGATTACACTGGTTAATATTATAAGTAAGGATATATTCATTGCTCGATGCAATACTAAGAGTCATATAATCTCGTGAAAAAAATTTCCGTAACATAGAGGAAATTTGCTCCCACTTTTGATAAATAATCGTCAGTCAGATGAAATCCGAGATCGTTTTAATCGCAAAGACAAAAATATAATGCAGTATGATATGAATTTTTTCCTGCTCTCCAAACTCAAGTACTTTAATTTAGAACGCCAAAATGTTTTATTCCCTATCTTTAACATTGTAGTCACTTTGAAAGCGTTTAAAAGTGACCACAATGTCTATAAACTTAAAGATAAGGAATAAAACGTTCTAAATTGAAACACTGGATTTTGCAGTTTATCGACTTTATCTTCTTTTTGCTATTTTTTCATGTAGTTAATGATTAGAAAATCAGAATAAATGAATAAATCCGGAAGAAACAGTTTGAACGGAAAAATTTAATTAGAAATTTTTCTTGTTGGTTATATTGCAGCATCTGGACGAAAACTAACTGTGCCAGGCAAGAGAATAGCTGGCGCAGTGATGAACAAGAGCCAAACTTTGCCTCGGAGCATGGGACGTTCAACACCGTCACTTCCATGTCATAGAACAACACCCATCAAACCTTCGGGTACGCCTCCGTCCATTAAACGACAGTTATCAGTCCCCGGCAATGGTTCACCGATAAGAAGACCAGTGACTCCTGGTGGTTCAAACAGCAATCGTAACACACCAACGCGAAAAATTCCAATTCTAAAAGGTGTCGATACAAAACTGGCTCAAGTTATTCTTGACGAAATATTGGAGGGTAGCGCTGCAGTCCAATGGGAAGATATTGCAGGTCAGGATGTAGCCAAACAGGCACTTCAAGAAATGGTTATTTTACCATCAATTAGACCTGAACTATTTACTGGTTTGCGTACACCAGCACGAGGTCTTTTACTTTTTGGCCCTCCTGGCAATGGAAAAACTCTTCTCGCACGTGCTGTTGCCACTCAATGTAATGCTACATTCTTCTCCATATCCGCAGCCAGTCTTACATCAAAATACGTTGGTGAAGGTGAAAAATTGGTGAGGGCACTATTTGCAATTGCACGTGAACTTCAACCATCTGTAATATTTATTGATGAAGTTGATTCGCTTTTGAGTGAAAGACGTGACAATGAGCACGAAGCATCAAGAAGATTGAAAACTGAATTTTTGGTTGAATTTGATGGTTTGCCAAGTAATCCAGATGAACGTGTCCTTGTTATGGCTGCAACAAATCGACCACAAGAATTGGATGAAGCAGCATTAAGAAGATTTACTAAACGTGTTTATGTTACATTGCCAGATCTTCAAACGAGACTTATGCTGCTGAAAAGACTACTAGGCAAGCATAATGATCCATTATCAGCAGAGGAACTCTATGAAATGTCAGTGTTGACTGAAGGCTACTCTGGAAGTGATTTAACAGGTTTAGCTAAAGATGCTGCACTCGGACCAATCAGAGGTGAGCATTCGTTGACCCTTCGATGAACAATTCCGTATATTATTCATTGATATAATTTTTTTTTTGTTCGTGTATTCTTTCTTTTCAGAACTCAATCCTGAACAAGTGAAAGCATTGGATTTAAATCTCGTTCGCAATATCAACATGAAAGACTTTTTGGATTCTTTGAAACGAATTAGACGCTCCGTGTCACCATCAAGTCTTGCGGCATATGAAAAGTGGAGTCTCGAGTACGGTGACGTGAGTCTTTGATCTATAAAGTCCACCCACTGATGGGCCCAAGTACTTAGATACCTCAGAAAAATGCGCCTCAAATTTTTTATTACTACACAATTTGCATTGAGAATATAAGTACTAATGGTCTTCAAGGCAACTTTTAACAAAGATGAAATCACATTCCAATTACGAAATTTTGGAATTTTTTTTTTTTTTTTCAAGTATTGAAAAAAAAATTGGAATGTTAGAAAAAGAATTGGAGTACATATATCACATATGACACATCTACAAATGCGATCATGCACGTCCAAGCGGATAATAATAATACATATATATATACATGAAATAATATGATAATAGCCATGTATCTACCTGTAGTTTGACAATGAGACACATGTACAAACAAACATTAATCACTACATGTATTGTATAAACGGTAGTGATGAAAGAAGAAAGGTATTATAAGACGATAGGATAATATAGATTTCGATACATAGGCAATTGGTTAGTGGATTGTTTATGAAATTAAAAAAAGAATCAATTGATTCAGTGTGACATGATGAAAAAAGAACAACGAATCGATGACTATTATGTCTGTTGGGGAATTATTTTCTAGTTTCTGAGAAACTACTCGATAGCAATTGCATTATTTCTCTCTCTCTCTTCGTTTTGCACCAGCAGACTAATTGGTATTTATGTTTAGAGAATGAAATTATATGAAGTAAAAATACTAAATATAGGTTTTAAATATTACGTAGAGCTTTTGTGAAGGAATGGTTATTGCTTAATAATGAAAAATAATCCTCATGTAATTTCTGCATGCAGGCATGTAGGGAGATGATCAGTTCGCCTACTTCGCGTGTGCGACTATTCGCTTTTTTAAATAATACTCGAATGCTATTGAAAAATAATTGATACCATATATACTTGTCGTCCATTAAATTGATAATTTGAATTTCGACGAAGCGTGTGTGTGGTATTTTGAAAACGAATTGTTATTAAAACTAAATACAAGCCTTGTGTGGAGTTAATTTATTATTTGTTGATTCTCATGCGCTTCCACTGCTATAAAAAATAGAAGCGAAATGATTGATTACAAATGCAAAGTTTTAGAGTGAGAAAGATTTTTGTTTGTTGAATTGAGGATATTTATTATGTTTTTTGAAAGGTGGAAGCAAGAGAAGTTTGTTCCGCTACATTTTGAGATCAATTGCAAGCTTGTGATATATTAGCTCCTGCTGTGTATTTGTAAGTTGAGAATCAAGATTTGTTTTTGTATAAATTCGATTTAAGAAATTTTGTGCACAGATGACTTGTTATTAAGGTCCATTTGATATTGCAATTTGTCGCATTGTTAAATAATTGTATCAATAATTTATTCGTTGTCTTCTTTGAACTATCGATACAACGTACGGGTTTAACAAAATGTCATTCAGATGCTCAAAAGAAAAAAAAAATATATAATCTCTGCTACAATGCGCACTTATCCGCACACACCACCCACACATACACAAACATACAAATAAACACTTACGGACAGACCCACAGGCACACACAGACAAATGTCGTTGAAATTTCCCATTAAATATAGTGGTTGAAAAACAAAAAGAATGAAGAAATTATGCTGAACCCATTGGCAGGGCAGAGAAGCATCGATGCAATCTACCTGTGCCTTCCGACTTATACAATACAGCTCAGCCTTGATCCAGTTATTTTGCTACTTTTATAACTTATAGCAATAAGTTAAGTAAGAGAAATTGTAATGGTTATCATTATATCAACATCAGATCAATATCATTTTGTGGAGAAGAGTATCACAAAACAAACAAACATTGTGTGAGATTCCACGCATGTTTGATGATTTGATGTTGAAATGGGTTTGTCGTACGTGTGTACAGTTAACAATTCAATTGTTGTATAGTTTTGATGAGCGCTCATTATTGGTCCACTTGCCAGTTTATCTTTACATTCATGTTTAGTGATAAAATATTAATTATTGGAACTATCAATATTCCAGTTAAAATCATTGTATTTTTTTTTCTCTTATTGAGCTTTCAAATAAAATCACACCCAATGACTTCCTTTATACTGAACTTGCCAATTTTCCATACGGCAAACAACCACATGGTAGATTATATCACTTGACTTCCACTTCAATGTGAATTATCCAGATTAGTTGTGAACTTTATGAGAATTACCTAATTGCGCTGTATATGTTGATGAGTATGTGTTTTAAGTTGCAATGTTTGAAATTTATAGCGTAAAATAATAATAATTATTGTATTGATATGTTAGTTAATAGTGAGTGTGATTACCGACAGATTTACAATAATGGCGAGCAATTTTGTGCGTCACTTTAGAAAAGTTCTCGCATATTCTAGTCGCTAGCTCATATATGCGATTCTTCATGTTCATATGTCAAAAAACAAATGATGTAATAATTAATGTTTTGTGATAAATGTATGATGTGGAAAAAATGAACAGAAGGAAAACAGAAGAGAAAGTGGTGAATAAAGTTATATCATGTTTGATAGTGAAGGCCTCCAAAAAAAAGATTATCCACAATGTATTTTAAATATTTATTCCTTTTTTTCTTTTTTCTTCATTGAAAGGACAATTTGTTTTTTTTTTGTTTTTTTTCTTTTATTATCAGATAACATTATCCTAAGCTTGTCGAGGGCGTGAATCCCTGCCGTACCTAAATTATCTTTTTTATTTAACATTCTTTTACGTCGCCCATTGCTTCACTGATTACTTATCCATAGTCAGGTTCTTTTTCTTTCAGTGTCCTTGTCTTTATTTTTGTCACTGTTTTCGTAACTATCGTCTTCTCATTCCATAGCTGTATTCTATGAATTGGTCGTACGAAACAAAAATGTTCATTTATTCGTGTTTTTTTTTTTGCTTCGTTATTCAACAGCTGATTGTTAAATTTTATATTTGAAAAATTTCCTCTTCAAGTCTCATACTGACCACTGATGGTTTTTGGTGGCTAATGAAAAAAAAAAAAGTGTGCAAGTGGGATTCTTAAGAATATATTTTATCATCGGTGGCTATCGCTGTTTGACATTCGATAAAAAATTTTAATTTCGAATTTTACTGAAAACAAAATGGAACAATTATTGGTTGAAGTAAAAAATAAATCGTTGCCGCATATTGACATAACTCTCAATCTATTATACAATAACTTGGAAGACACTAATGGATAATGAGACAACTCGCATCTTCGATTTGATTCAGTCCCGACTCTCCTACATGATCTAATTGTATACCGATGATCAAGCAAAATTTACATAAAATCATTAGTTGAAGAGAGCCTGGATGTCAATAAAGTGAAAGCAAAATGAAAGGG
This sequence comes from Zele albiditarsus, assembly GCA_958496275.1. Taxonomy (NCBI): domain Eukaryota; kingdom Metazoa; phylum Arthropoda; class Insecta; order Hymenoptera; family Braconidae; genus Zele; species Zele albiditarsus. Next base: position 4,940,283 of record OY292409.1, on the reverse strand, counting down.
GAAGAAAAAAAAACAAAATAATAAGTTAGAATTGAGTGGAACCAACATTTTTACAGTATTACAATGGCAATGGATAAAACACAATCAATTATTATAATCGATTGTGTTATATCGAAACGAATGAATTAACAAAAAGAAATAATTATTTGTTTCACCATTACACTGTGTTGAACTCGATTGTGAAAAATTTATATTCAATTTAATATATATTAAATATAGTTTTCCTTCTTTTTCTCGACAACGATATGAAAAATTGATTAAGTGCCACCTGAGATTTTCGTATCACGTATTCAAGCAATCGATCAGAATGGTACAATTGAAATAGTGCGGAACACAAAAAAAATAATTGAGATAACCACCGTCGATAAACAGACTGTCGTTTCGCAATTTTGTTTAATTAATGCACTACATTTTGCTATGATAACACACACACGCACACACACACACATGGGAATCATGAACTCATCGCACAATGTAATACAATCAATCGTAAAGGCTGTCAACGAATCCTGCTTTTAAAAAAGTTATTTCAAATAGTCATCTTATCAGACAGTCATTGGCTCTCTACAAAATGAATCAACGTTGAGAAATGGGAAACGAAAAAGGAAGGAAAAGAAAAAAGAAAATTAGCTATGAAATTGTGGTGACATGAAAGCAGGGGTACCGTTGCAGCGAAACTACAATGAAAATAATTATAGTCACGTGCACCTCGGCGAAACTATTCATTATCAAATGGGGATATAACAATCAATAATCAAATAATGATTAAAATTGAATATGAGTAGAAATTTCAAATGTAAATATTTTTGGTTCTAATAAACTATTGAATTAACAAGTTCCGATATGCAGTTTTGTCAAAATTATCGTGACACAAAGTTTATCTCTTAGTATGTTTTTTTTTTTTCAATGTTTTATTTTTTATTTTGTCATTGTTTATTTATTTATTTTTTTTTTTTGGTCGGCGAGATTGGTAGGCGATCGTACGAGGACACGTGCAATAATGATTATTCAAAGAAGCCCCTGTTCGAATGTTTCGTATTTTTTTGTTGTTTTATGTTGATTTGTTTTGTCTCGTATTGGTTTTAATGTCATAATGATCAGTTTCATTGTGTCGGATACTGCGGCATGGTATAAGTTACCATTGGCGGCTGTTGTCCAGGTGGAAGCTGTGCCGTTCCAGTTGGTGGTGCAGCTGTTGCCTGCCCGGGTTGCCATGTACCCGCGGCTGGTGTTGGCATTCTCATGCTATTCATGTACTGAGCTTGTTGACTATAGTATTGACCATAGTATTGGGCTGGCTGCAGAAATTGTCCCTGCATTTGGGGATAACTTTGCGGATACCAATATCCCATTTGTTGACCATAGCCATATGGATATTGGCATGCACCTGGAGTAACCTGAAATTGGAAAAAAACAACAAAATGTGTTAAATAAAATGTGATTAGATTTAATTGAAATGATAAGGAAAATAAATTGAGATGGAAAATCACCTGCTGAGCTTGTTGATTGGCATTTGGTCCAACGCTATTAGGATCACCATTTTCTTTTCCCCAAAAACTCTTGACAATACTACCATTAATTTCTGTATTATGTGTAGCCTCAATAGCACGCGTTGCTGCCTCTTTAGTTGTAAATTTAATAAACGCGTAACCCTTGTCCTTGAAAACTCTAATATCATGAATAGTACCATATTGAGAAAAGGTCTTAGTAATGAGTTCCTCTGTTATGCCATTTGTAAAACCACCACAGTAAACGGTGCAATTGGTTGGACTACTCTGGGCATACACCTGATTGAAGACAAAAGAAAATGTGGGAAAAAAAACAATTAATTCATGATTATACAGACACAAGTAATGGAATTATACATAATGAAAGCATATGAAGATGTTACAACTGCAATATATAACTGATATACCTCTTCATAATTGGGTTTGCTATTATTCGAATGCCTCGGCCTTTCCGATCTTGGCGCCGGGGGTTTTCTAGTTGACCAATTCGTTCTGATGCTTCGCGATCCCAACCATTGTCCATTCATAGCACATATCGCGGCTTCTGCCTCCGTTCTCTTGACAAATGACACGAATGCATATCCTTTGCTTTTAAGCGTCTGTGGATCACGTACAATTCTGCAATTACTTATTTCACCGAATGGCGCGAATGCCTCCTTTAACGTTTGCGTTTCAATTTCGGGTGACAAGTCACCAACAAATATATGATGATGATTGCTTGTGTCAAGCTTGGGTTGATTACCAGGACTTGTAGCCCAGTTAACCTTCATTTCCTTATCGAGAAAGAGTCTCTTATTCATGGCGGCGAGTGCAGTAGCCGCGCACTGATGATTTGTAAATTCAACAAATGCATAAGGATCATTACCGGGCTCACGTATTATCTTGCAACCCTTTATTTGGCCAATTTGGGAAAAAAGTGTGCATAGTAGTTCCTCGTGTACCGTTGGGTCTAAATTACCCACGTAAAGCGTACGTGGATTACTTTCCTCACTCATGCTGTATCTGTGATTGTCGCTTTTATGCCGACACAACTTATCACCACCTTGGCTAAACCTATCTTTTACCTATGTCCCCAACTTATAACGTCTAATTATATTTACAACTTACACCCTCCAGCACATACACCCAAAGCATTTATCTCGATTCCAGCATTAGACTTTGTCGCGTTATTTCGCGTTTTACAACCAATACAGGACGGTTAAACGTGAAGCTGTGCTACACCCAGCCTCTACGTCATACTAACATAAAATGGCCGCGCTTCCCTGGTATTGCCACTTTCCCCCCGAATCACTATACGCACGATAATTCATCCATTAAAAAATCAAATCTCAAAATATTTATGTTATACTTCCGGATTTCTCCATGGACATATTTTTATTTTAGATTTTTTTATTATTATCATATCAGTCATTTATCAACCATACAATATTTATTCCGTTAATTTTTTCGCTCACTCATATACACACATGTTTTCCCTATGGTCCCTTTCGATTTCGTAACAGGTACCGCGAAAATTGTAATCTGCTGATTGGACAACATGGCGGACACCGGTATACATATGACTATCTGCCATTGGTGAAATCTCCTCGCTCTCACCGACGGATTTCAAATTACTGTGTATATATATCTATGGCTTTATCTTTCCATTTTCTTTTTGCGAAAATTAATATTATACAAATAACCTGAAAATTGCAAATATCATTTTAGTGCATTTGTCGTTTGAAATTTATTTTTATTATCCAGAATATTATTATGATTCATCAGATAAATGGTCGCAAAGTGACGATTCGTTCGTTCAAGAACCAATCAAAAGCAATAATTTATTGCAAATCCGAATCCTTTCATAATTTTTGTCCTCAAATTCTCCATAAAATCTAGATATATATGATGGCTTCGTATCATGTTCGCTGAAAGACTGAGCCAATCACGCCAGTTTGAGCATGATAGTTTCCCCGACTAGTATCAACTAGTTAGTTGACGTTTTGATTCTCCTTCTATTGGCACCTCTGCTTGAGGCTATTATAAATAAATATCTCAAATGTACAAGAACTTTCTCCCATCTCGTATTACAATTTATTCAACCCAAATTCAGAAAGCTTAACTCTACGTTACCTCCCTTCAAATGGTAATGTAGTTTCATAACAAACTTATAGACCTATGCAATTAATATACAAAGATGAAAATTGGTCAGCCCCATATTTACATGCTGAATCTACAATCAAACATTTCAATTCATTCAGATTCCGTTTAAAGAATGCAGTGATAGTCTTGAATTTCAATTTGTCATATCAAAATTTATAGATATGGCCATTGACATACATATATTGACCGATCGTCGGTAATCGTATTTCGAGTAGTCGCTGTTGTGTCGCAAAGAGAGGGATATTTCAAATACATTACATAGTAATAAGAATAAAGAAAAAAAGAATGAAAAAAGCAAAATTATTTCATCAAATAAGGTTTACGCAATATTTAGTAATTATCTCCATTCCAAAGTTTCAAATATATTAGGACTTAATGATCGGCACATAATAATAACACTGGTGCACATAATATAACAAAGTATGTTGGATGTGTATGTTCTACATTTTATTCATTAAATTAACGGATCGTGATCTATATATTCAGATGCAAACATTAAAAAAAGGTTCTCAATATATAACGCCAGCGAATCATGATAAGTCTTCTGAAATAAAAAAGTAACATTGGACCATCACAGAAGTATTCTGAGTATATCAGTCGGTATGTCCATTGTTTGATCATCTATGATGACAATATCGAATGTCTCCATGTAAAACGGTAGACTTTGCTCTGCCTGCAATATTATACAATTTGTCATTTATTTCTTATTCATTCATTTATTTATTCATACATGCAGAATCGTGTGAAGTTTGTTGAAAAATACTTACATGTTCATATAAGAATCCTATTTTTAAAATACAACCGGCATTCTTTACTCCGTCTGCCATGGTGGCATCGCCGGTCATATCCCCCATTAATAATACATTTCCTCTGCCTTCGAGTATGTGGAAATATTGACCATCTATCATTTTTTCGTTTTTGTTGAAGACATGTATCATAGTTTCATTTTTGAAACCGTTCAATTTGTTGTTATCGATTTTCAAAAAATTGCTAATGACTTTCACATTTTGTGAATAGATACCATGATATTTTAAAACTGCTTCAACTACATCGCCTAAACCAGCGCTAAATACTAATACTGGTATACCAGCAGCGTCTAATTTATCAATGAGCTCTTTTGCTCCATCTCTTAAATCAGTTCCATGAACTTTCACCAACTTTTCAATATCACAAGGATCATATTCAATATCTTGGAGTAATAAATTAGATTCTTGCATCCAATTTTCCATTGCTTCAATTTTTCTTTCCATAGGAAGATGTGGATCGACCTCCATTGGACGAAATTTATTGAATAATTCTTTTTCTTTATCCTTCATACTCTGGGGTATAGATGAACTCTTGAAAAAAATCCCTGAAAAGAATTTAGGAAGATGAAAATTTATAGTTTAATTTTCGAAAATACGCGGTTGAATAGCACATGATTGATTCACATAATGGCGGCTTATCTATGTATGTACACACCGGTATCATATCACAGTTGGAGATAACATACCAAAACTACTCAACACTTGCTTGCCATCCACATGTTGTTTGGTTAGCGTTCTGTCGAAGTCACTCACAACCTTGCAACAAAAGTGATTTACAATAAATAAACCACAAACATCTCAATAAATCGAAAATAACTTTTTTCTTTCAACAAAACACGATGTGAACATGAGAAAACATACTTGAAGTTTTTGAGCCCCATCGTTGTGCATCTTTTCAATTTTTCTCATGACATCTTTTCTGTCACGCATATGAACGTTGGGCCGATTTAATGTTTGAATCTGAAAATGGTTCAAACAACGAAAATTTTTCATATGAATACGAATAATACAAATGGATGGCGACATGTTTACAAATATATATACTGACATCATCAACGCTTATTTCGTTTGGCATTATGAACTTTTTTCTTATAATGTGGAATATAAATTACGTAAGCTGGTTTTATCTTTGGTTTTTTTTTCTTGGTTATGAAAATGCAGTCAAGCGTAATTTTATATTTATTCAAATATTATTTTGCATAAGATGCGGGAACACATATATTCAATGAACTTTTATCAAATTATTTTGTGCGTTGCTACCGTCGACCAAGCGTATAAGATACTGAATCGCTGCACCACTACCAACGTGAACTTTGCAGTGATATGTGTATGTATATATGCCAGGAATGTCACGTGATATTCGTATACATATCCAATATTCCAATTAATCGGTATTGTCATTAAACAAATATTATTAATCGAAATATTGTTTTTATTTATTTGAAGATAATTATATATTTTCATTTATCATTGTCAGTTATGCATGTTTAATGTCTACAATTTTACAATTTGCATCAACAGAGCCATTATCTGTTGTAAATTTTATTAAATAATCTTTAGTTTCATGTGGACAATAGTCAAGCAGTTTGATGATTTCACTTCTGTTACATCCGTTCATCAGCTTCAATGTATATCTTTCGATGTAATGTAAGAGTTCTTTTATCGTTTCATTATCAGAATCTGTCATCAGTGCTATGAATGAATTTAACACTTGAGTTTATTGAAAATATTGTGTTGACATAGTCATTAGATATTGAACAGGAACTCACCAGAATTTAATTTTTCCATTATGATGACAATTATACAAACATCTATTAGATTTACTTGGATTTTTTTTTGTTGAAACCAATGAATGTTTTCAATACATTTGTAGATACATAGCGCTTTAGATTCTTCCACAGGGAGTAAATGGAGCATTTCTCTGCGTAATATTATGATTATTATATCAAGAATATCTGCATAATTTGTAATGTGTGTTGTAGTTTTCTGTTTTTGAATGAGATTTGATACAATATCAAGCCAAATATTGATATTTTCCTGCTCCTTCTCCGCGTAATCTTCATTATTTTCAGGAATTAATTGATTGAATGATGATTTTAGCCCCAATATTAATGGTTGTGTTTCAAATAATTCAAGTAGAAGCCATGGATCATCATTACATTCTATATTGGATATCGATTGCAGTAGAGTAAGTGCAGCAGTCAAGAGGCTTTCTGTAATATAATTACAATTTCGATATACAAATACGAACTGCATGAAAGTGTTGATAAAAAAAAAGTTATTGATAGTGCAAGCATTTACCGTTGGTTGAACTTTCTAAAATAAATGTCAGTGATTGTCCTAAAAATTTACATTGTACCAGAATGTCTCGCCACTTTGATGAATCATTATGCTCTATATCCCACATTGCTGCCTGCAATATTCTCAACACTTGAATTAATGTTTCAGAATCTGGAGAAGTCAGGAGAATCAATATAATCTCGACCAAATCACTCATATTGGCAATATGTAACAGAGCATCTGGTTGTGAACACATATTGCCGACAATACCTACAATAATTTCCTACAATTTAATTTTCACAATAATACATGATAATTTTGAAGGAATATGGGGGAAATGAAGGGAAAAACAAATTTGTAAACCTTCATTCGATGATGCTCGGCAATTTTTAAAAGATATTCTGCTATGGACAGAAAATTATTTTCAATTAAAAAATTCACGATATCCTTTTCAGTTGTCATATCCCATAGGAAGCAAAGATCTGTTTCCAAATCTTCAGACCATCCCTTCTCTGCATCATCATCCACCTGCATGAAAATATCAATATATGAATGCCAATTTTTCCTTGTTAAATAGTTGTATATCGCGAAACATATATTAATTACTGACCTTAGATAATGTTAGCAATGTTTTCAATATCCATTTTGCACTGTACGCTGTATTACCAACAAGATCTCCTTGCATCACAAGCTGCTCATGTTCGCTGATATCTCGTGCATCTATTATAATACCTCCAACATCATTATCCTCCTCCATTGTTGATATGAGTTCTACAATCAAAATATATAGCATTTATAAGTTTATTTATATTATTCCAAATCTCTGATATGGAATGTTTCTCCATAATATTTATCCTAAAATAAATATTTGTAATAAAATTATCATCTTTTTTCGTCCTCGGCAATATTAATAATTATCGGGGAATTGAATTTGTAACTGTTTGAGAAAAATTCACGCAAATATATAAGAAATTAGGATAACACAGTAATACAGTTGATAAATAAAAACGAGCAGGAGCCTGTTGATGACCAACTACGAATGTATTAGAAACTATAACTAATTGCAATTTGTCCCAACAAATTTTATGAGCAAGTAAGCATCAATTACAATTATTGGATGTAATTATCCTGATCATTCCGAATGATCACATTTGTATTTCATTACGTAGAGTAATTGTCTTTAAAGTTTGAACAAATTGTGGCGATCATTTTTTCTGTATATTATTTTAGTTACTACAGATCAAACATACGAGTATGAGATGATCGATAACAGCATCAGACGAAGGTCGTTCTATGACACAGGGCCGTATTTGACGGATGTATACGAATCGTTTGATTGAGCCGAAAAAAAAATGTCAGTGTTCATAATCAATAACTCATAACATTTCGACAATTATTTTTCCCTCACTTTGATAAAGATAAGCCACAGATTTGATTACTTTACCCTCTCAACTGGTCAACAAGGCTTGCTATTCTTCAATTTTCAACTTTTAAACCGTTCCATAATCCATTGGACATTCTCCTACTGTAATTGAAAATTGTATTGAGAACAAATAAGTTATAGAAATGTTATGAATAGAATATGAAAATCTGGGAATACCTTTCCACTTTCTACATCAATAAAAGCACATTTTTAATTAAATGTTTCTCATGGGAAGCGTTCATAACCTGCATTCAATTTTTCTTCCACAAATATATGTTAATAATAGAACATTATGTTAAAAATGGAAATATATTTACAATCATTCATCTGGTAATAGAACTACTTCTGGGATATTGAAGGACATACGAATAGCGTAGGCGTTCCGACGTTGAAGCGGCGGTTAATATACGCACATATATCTATATACAAACCACATGCAAGAGGGGTGAAGGGCGAAGGGGAAATGACACTTTGCGTGGGCATTGAGATAGAAGAGAAGACAAAGTAAGTGGAGGCAATCAGGAGAATAACGTATAAGCGCCAACAAGGAAGGAAAACTAAAGTGAGGTTAGGTTAGGTGTTCTCACTCGTTCACCTCCCACCACACATTTGCCTGTGCAGACGTCATCACATCGACGATTTTTTTTTCTCTTTGACACTTTTGTAGTTTTCGTTGCGAGTTTCTCATCCAATCTCGCCACATAAGGGATCCTAGAAAGATCGTGGGATGTCGCATTGATAAAATAGTCGCTTGTGTACTTTTGTCATTTGATTTGACACGGTTGATTTCTCTCAAGCTGGAGTAATATCATTCTGAGCGAAGATGGGTCGATTGTGCGAATTTATAGTTGTTCTTTGTACGGTTGTTGGTGTCATTAGTGGATACAGTTTGCGAACAGCGTCGTCATCAAATGAATTGAATGAAGATTTTATCACGAAACATTATGTACACTATGATGAACTTGAAAAATTGTTTAATTCATTGGAAGAAGAATATCCAAACCTTGCTAAAGTTCATTCTATTGGTAAATCAGTTAGAGGTCGGAAACTATTGGCATTGGAGATATCTGGGAATGTATCACAACGCGATATTGGTGAACCTATGGTTAAATATGTTGCCAATATGCATGGCGATGAGTCTGTTGGTCGACAACTTTTGATATACTTAGCACAATATTTATTGAAAAATTATAATGATCCGAGAATAGGGAAATTGGTGAACAAAACGGATATATTTCTCATGCCATCAATGAATCCAGATGGTTTCGAAGATGGATTGGTAAATATAGATATTTTTGTTTATACGGATTTTATTGTTATTATAGTCGGAGAATGATTTTATTACTGATGATTGGAACATTAAAAATTCCAGGAAGCTCATTGTATATCAAGACCTGGCTATTCTGGACGAAATAATGCTCATGGAATGGATTTGAATCGCGATTTCCCTGATCAGTTTCATGATGATTTGAGTCGATTTTTACGTGATGGGAACATTATAAGTGAGCGACAACCAGAGACAGTGGCTATGATGACATGGATTTCATCTTATCCATTTGTGCTTTCGGGAAATTTCCATGGTGGTGCGATTGTTGCCAGTTATCCTTATGACTCAGGGTAATATAATGAATTCAGTTAAATTCGCTAGCATATTGATCCCACGTCAATGTATTTATACATTGCATTTAATTTTCAGAAGCCCCGAAAAACATGGGGTTGAGAGTAAATCACCTGATGATGAATTGTTCAAATATCTCGCTCATGTTTATGCTGATGAAAATGAAGAGATGCATAATGGCAAGGCTTGCCTCAATGACAATTTTCCAGATGGTGTTACCAACGGTGCCCACTGGTAATCTTTATTTCCATCACACTATTAAATAACACAATTCAAATAGAAGCAATAATTTTACAATTGTTTTCTTGTGATAACGATACAGGTACGAAGTGATAGGCGGCATGCAAGACTACAATTATTTTCAATCTTCAACTCTTGATATTACTTTTGAATTGAGCTGTTGCAAATATCCCAATGCTAGCACAATGCCCGACTATTGGCAAAAGAATAAGGAATCACTAATTAGATATTTGGAGCATGTACATATTGGAATTAAAGGTCTATTATCTTTTTTTTTTTCATATGACATATGTGTGTTGCCAAAAAATATCAATTTAATTTGATTTCTGAACACTATCTTGAATGATTTTGGCCTTGGTTATAGGATTAGTCGTAGATACTGAAGGAAGACCAATTGAAGCGGCACAAATTCATGTTTTTGGTATCGATCGCAATGTTTCAACAACTGATCGAGGTGAATATTGGCGACTACTACTTCCAGGACGATACAGGGTTTATGCTAGTGCTTGGGGTTACAAATCAAGCGATCCACAAGAAGTCATTGTGAAGGATAAATCGCCGTCTATCATTAATTTCACACTAAGTAGACTGTCTGCCAATGAAGAAGGTAATTTTGAAGTGCAATATCCACGCGTTATACCAGTTATGTCACAATTGCCACTGGAACAATTAATTGCTTCAATCAATGTTCGGGATTATGAATATTAGCTGACTAAATATACCTCAAAAATCATTGTTTTCTCTCTGGTGATGAGTTTTCTGTGAATGTTAATTACGATTGAAAATTATTAACGAACTGGGTTTCATGTGAACGGGATACATACTCTGTGTTTTTATTAGGGAATCATTATACTTTTTTGTTTATGATTTATTGTATTTTTTTATCTTTACAGCTCGTCACTTTTTTTAATCCAAGGTTGGATCCATCATGGTTTTTTTTTTTTGGTTTTCTTCTCTAATATTTATGTTTACCAGCATTTATATGTATATTCTTAACACTATATTTACTCTGGTTATGGTCTCGGGGAAATCTTAATTCTATATTTATTTAATTATTATCATCGATGAATGGATTTCTTTTTGGGATACCATTGATTTATTTTTGAAACAAGGTATGGAGAAAAAAAAACGGTTCAGATTATTAAATATATATTCCAAAATAGTACAATGGATGGTATACAAAGAAATTTTTGAACGCGATCTCAATTCTACTTATGAAATGCAACGCGTTGAATTTAGCGTGATGAATGACGAAGACATTAATAATGATTAATAAACATATCTCTCTATCGAGTGTGACAAAAAAAAACAAACAAAGTTAGATATAATCGTGATCTAAAGACTTATTACAAGAGAATCTTTAATGTACTCAATTATTCTAATCTATATTAATAATTTGCTTTCTCGGTACGGGACTTAGTTATTCCATTTTGTTGCTTTTATGTAGGAATATCTCACTAGTGTTTCTGTTGAAGGCACATGAACAAAACAATTTTTATGAATTACAAATTTTAATTTTCTGTTTTTTTTTTTTTAACTTATCTGTGATTTACAATTTTCGTTACAACATCTTACAAAAACAAAGAACAAATATTGAGAAGCTTTATTATAATTGAATGAAAAATTCCAATGGTTGACATTAATATTTATAGACTATAGATGGCTATTAAAGAAAAAAAGAAAGAGTTTATGAACGAAAGAAAACGTATTGTAAAACATTATTGATTGTTGTCATCATCGTCATACATGTATTTTTATGTTTCGTGTGGTGATGTGAAATGCTGAAATTGTATAATGTATATGGAATTCGGTATGGAAAAAAAAAGGAAATGAGAATAAAAACAAAATAAAGTATTGTATTTGCTGCCATCGGTGATTAAATTATTAATATTGTCAGCCTTCCCCACTGGTTCCTATCAACAAATGCGTCTCATTTTTCATAATTTCATATTTTTATTTTCTCCGTACCTTGTTCTTTTGTTTCTAATGTATGTCATTGTTACTAACACTCTCATACAATTTTTCCATTCATCCATTATTACTGTTTTATCATTATTCATTTCACGATGTTTTATTTTGATTTCTTCCAATTAATTCATTCACAGCCCGATCGACTGTTAAAATTGAAGAAATTGTCAAACCACGTGATGAATATGGATTTTATCAACCCACCAAATTTATCCATCATAATTATACAGCAATGGAGGAATTTTTGGAGGATTTACACATTAATTATCCAAGTATCACGCGTTTGTACAGCATTGGTAAATCTGTACAAGGCCGTGAATTATATGTGATGGAAATAACAAGTAATCCCGGAGTACATGATAAAAATAAACCAGAAGTAAAATATATCGGCAACATGCATGGAAATGAAGTGGTTGGTCGTGAAATATTATTGCTATTATTGAAATATCTGTGTGAAAATTACGTAACAGATAAAAGAGCGGAAAAAATAGTTAATTCTGTGCGATTGCACGTGATGCCGAGCATGAATCCGGATGGATATGAAGTGTCAAAGGTCGGTGATGCAGACGGAATTGAAGGACGTAGTAATGCAAACAACGTTGATCTGAATAGAAACTTTCCCGATCAATATGGAAAAAACGAAGTAAATAACTTTTTCCTCTCGTTCATTAACGTCATTCTCCTCATGTAAAGTTTACCCTTGATCTTAACATTCACCACTGCGCATTATCGTTTCATTTACATAGTAATTTTATTCCATTTCACAGTTCAATGCACATCAACAACCCGAGACGAAAGCCATGATAGATTGGATAGCTGAGTACCCGTTTGTATTATCTGCGAATTTACATGGCGGTGCATTAGTTGCAAATTATCCATATGATGATACACCAATTAGGGATGAAACCAAGCAAAATCTCAGCCCTGATGACGCTCTATTCAGAGTACTCGCATTAACATATTCAAATGCGCATACGAAAATGCATCTTGGTGAACCATGCCCGCCACCACCAGGCACAGGGGAATGGGAGATGAGGTCTTTTTTGAATGAGCGTTTTCCCAATGGTATAACTAATGGAGCTAAATGGTATTCTGTTTCTGGTGGAATGCAAGATTATAATTATATCCACAGTAATGCTTTCGAAATAACGCTTGAACTTAGTTGTATAAAATTTCCTGAAGCCGATCAATTACCGAAATTTTGGTTAGAAAATCGCGATGCTCTATTATCATTTATTGAAATGGCTCGTAAAGGTATTCATGGAGTTGTTCAATCTACCATTGGTACTCCAATACATAATGCAACAATATCTGTGGCGGGAATAAGTCACGATATTTCCACTGCTAAAGATGGTGATTATTGGCGAATGTTAGTGCCGGGTACTTACACTGTGACAGCGAGTGCAACTGGATATGAATCGCAAACGATAAATGTCACTATGCCATCTGCATTAGAGTCAGAAGTTCAAGAAGTTACTTTAGATTTTAATTTAATGCGCGATGATAATGAACATTGGTCGTCCGCTTACGATTTTGGAATAGTATCTAATTTAAAAATTGGTTATGCCAATAATATCGAATTGGATAATCAATTGGCAATGCTTGAGAGCCAAAAACCAAACAGTATTGTAGAATTCGAAGCTAATGATTCACTTGACAGCATGGCAATACATTCATTGAAAATAACAAGTAACTTGGGCGGTCCGGAAGAGAATAAAATTCATATTGGGCTCATTGGCGGCTTATTCGCAACTCAACCCGCTGGTCGTGAGATACTTCTACGAATGGCAACTCATTTGATTAAAGCCGAAAAAATTGGTGATCCCCCCATTAAAAAACTATTGGACAATGCTGTTTTACATATAATTCCGGGGGTGGATAGTGGTTTCAATTCGGTCCAAGACAGCTGTAATCCCCTTGGTCGGAATGAGATTGGTGAAAAATTATTGAAAGAGGAGAGTGATCGGGTGACGAATGCATTAAGAAAAAAATTGGTTTCACGAGAGTACGATGTAATAGTTATCATCGGTGGAGGTGGTACTGTTGGTGTGGGTTACACTCAAGATCATTTAGATGTATACAAACACCTTGCCGAAAAATATGACGCTGCGATGCACAAACAAGAATGCTCCAATTCAGATAATAATTCAAGTGCTGTAGGTGATTTTATTCAAGCAAAATATAATATTCCCGTTATAGACCTTTCACTTTCATGCTGTAAATATCCAGCACCTGAAACGTTACCGAACATTTGGCGTAATAATTTATTGCCCTTCAAAGATTTATTATTCAGATTTGTAACAGGTCTACGCGTAAAAGTATTGAATCTTCGTAAAGAGCCACTGCGGCAAGCAAAAGTTGAAATCAACAATGTGGTTTATAATGTTACGAAAAATATGGCATATTTAATTAAAACGCTATCACCTGGAGTATATTCGTTGAAGATTTCATGCGATGGTTATTCTAGCCAGACTATACATGTAGAAGTTGAAGAGTATGAGATGACAGAATTAGAAATTCAATTGAACGAATCTAAAACAATTGCTGGTGAAGTTGTACCAGTTGTGAAAACATCCGATGAAATAAATATGGAAAGTGAGATAACTTCACAGTTAGATGTATTGAATGGGAAACATCCTCGTATTTCTGATTTACAGAATGTCGGAAAAACAACGAAGGGGGTGAAAATTATGACACTGAAAATTGGAGTACAAAATGAAACATTTGAATCGACTCCACGTCCACGTATTGCAATTTTTGCTGGCGTTGGTAATGGTATTCCGGTTACATCACAAGTTCTGATCGATTTGGCTTCTCATCTTTTGTCAAATTATCAAAAAGACAATAGAATCACCAGATTGTTAGAACGTTTTGAAATATACATCACGCCATATTTATATCCGGGCGATGAAGTAAAAAATAGTTGTTCGACAATTTCACCAACGATTCCGTTTCCAATTAATAATCAACTCACTCCAGATGCGGAGATGATCGTCGACTGGTTCAAACGTATTAACCCTATTTTAGCTATGAATTTGAATAGTGGCTCATTACACGTTGAGATCCCTTACGGCAGCAAATATGGAACAACAAGTAGTTACAAAACTAACGACGATGAAATATTGAATCATTTGGCATTAACGTACACTCAACATCATCCTGTCATGTCATCAACCAATAAGAAGTGTAACAATGAATTACAAATTGGTAAAAATGGCATTGCGTATGGCGGTGACGTAGTTTCAGGTGGCCGTCCAAATTCCTTGATGGATTATTTATATTTGAATACTAGTACACTGCCATTGGATATTTATATTGCATGCTGCAATACTGATGTGACAATTGGTGTTTGGGAATCAAATAAAAATAGTCTGTTGGCAACTATGGATGAAATTGAAAAAGGTGTTATGGCCTATGTAATATCAACGGTCAAGGACCCAATTCAAAATGCTATTATATCGTATGATGAATCTATTCATCGAGTAATTAGTAGTGAAGCTGGTGCTTATTGGATTTTATTATCTGCTGGACGTCATACAATTACTGTTGAAGCACCAGGTTATCTTCCTAATACTAAAATGATTTCCATACCTGATCTCAAGAGATTTACGCATATTGTATTCCAATTGACACAAGATGAAAGAATTGCCGGAATGCCCAGACTTGTTTTTATTTTCATTACCGGTTGGTCTTTAGACAATTCATCTACTGAATCTATTATTTACACTTCGATATGTACTCATACTTGTTTTTTTTTTGTTTTTCTCGTTATTAGGTAGTGTTTGTTTCGGATTAATAGTTCTTGCAATATTCATTTGTACCAAATGTAAATCATCTACGCCCGATGAGAAAAATGATAGGCGAGCATACGCTTTTAGTTTGCTTCGTGATGGCACAAGTTTTTTCGATGATGATGAGAAGGAAGTGGAACTGTTTAAAAGACCTTCAAAAGGTACAGACTAAAATTTCACGCAAAAAAAAAGGATATTTGTAAAACATTTCAGGAATTAATATTCAATTTAAATGTATGTATTTTTTTTTACATTAGGAGATATTGAAAATGAGGTTGATTCAAATACAACCCGGCCATTTTTTGACGAGAACGGATCGGATTCGGAGGAAAGTGATCTTGAATTTATTAAACAGGACGGGAGTTGGTAAGCGCATTTCTGGCAGCTCAATTATTGGATCCCTGCCAAACGTTGTTATAATCATATCATTACCGTCATGAAGAAACCTTTTGTATAGAACAAGAGTTGTACAAAGAATGAGACTACTACAATTTTATATAATGTTGTTTTCCAGAGGATGTTGACTCGGTTGGGACATGTAAAAAAATCCTGTTTTCATATACATTGTTTACGAATTCTATATGCATTTGATATCGAAAATATTTAATATGATAATCATGTACATATATATGTATGGTTAGATTTATAATTGCGATCTTGAAATAGCTGTGAATATTTGTCTGTGAAAGACAAAAACATTAAAGTGAGAAATAAGCTGATGGTATCCCTGTGAAGGTTGCATCTATTGCACAATTTCAGTCTGCTTAAATAGTTATACGTAAAGATTGTTTCATTGATAGTATATTCAATATTTTTTGGAAGGACTTTGAAGCAACTCATCCAAATTTAGATAGTTTTTTTATATACAATTTTGATCACAGAGAAAATTTACATCATTAATTATTTTGATTCTTATATAATTTATATCAATTTTCACTCAGTGGCAGCATTTCATTGTTGACTTTTGGTTTCGACCTCGGCATCTCCTTCATTAATTGTGTTGATGGACCACTATAAAACTTTAATGTTATATCAATATATTTATTAAAATAATTCCAATATTAAGGTACACTTTTTGTTGCTTGTTTTTTTTTTTATTGAAATCAATCACTATACCTGAAAATATAAATATCGATATAAATAATGAGGAAATTTACTTATGGGTACTTAATTACGATATCGAGTTCATTTATATAAATTAATTCCTTGAAATTACTGAAAGTTAGATTTTTACTGTTTTGTAAACAATGAAAATAACAGATAAATATCCATTGATAAAAACTGTCTAATATATCATTGTAGATGTAAAAATACTTCATTTTTATATATATATATATAATTGAGTCATATCGTTATGATTTATTACAATCTTGCACAGCTGATGATCATTTATCATTGTTTTTTGTTATATCATAACAATTTTATCAAAAATAACCTACTGCTTTATCTTTCATTTATAATAATACATTTGTCATTGTATGAAAGTTTGTTTGTGCAAAAATACCAAGAAAAATATATCTACAAACTGAGTTTCTGATGTCAATAGGATTCATCATCTTCTTTTGTTGTTTTTTTTTTCTACTGAACTATCAAACTTTTAAATAGTTCCAAAAATATTTATGAACATTAACGCGTTCTCATATGTTTTGTGCACTAGATAACAGAGAGCAATTTTTCACCGTTCCTCATCTGAAATTGTTGCACTGGAGTAAATAAATCTAACAAAACCAACAGAAATACTGCATAACACAAGTCTTTGAGAAAAAAAAAAAAACAAAAATGGATAATTATAATAAAATGAAATAAATACTGAGATTGAAATTATGAATCTACTGACGTTGGAAAATAGGATGGATACAGAATATTCCATAAAATTGCAATTGCCATCAATGCAGTATATGTAAAAATGCTCGCCCACCAAACGGCTTTTTCCCATGTTTGTACTTCAAGGTTGCGCAAGACATTAATACCAACAAGAAGACCAGCTATTGCACCAGCAAAATGTGCTACATAGCCAATCTGGTCTTTTGTACCCAACACGTAACGATTATAAACTGCTTGACCAACATCAACAGCCGTTACTACTACAAAAACGCATAGTTGCAATACAGCAAACTCCATTTGGTGCCAATTCATCACGATAGTTGCAACGTGAGCGGTGATCAGAGCATAAACACCACCAGACGCACCGGCAAGATAAACTCCCGGATCAGATACCGATGTCCCAAGAGATCCAGCAACAACTCCGGCAATGTATATAATAAGAACCCGCCACCATTTATGCACCATTTCCAGCGGTATTCCAAGCATTATTTGTACTAGTAGATTTACTACTAAATGGAACACGCTGAAAAAAAAAATATACATCTTCAACTACAAATGATGTTTTCAGATTTCAACAGCATGTCTGTGAATTTGCCTCATCTATATTTAGCCGCGATTCGTTATTATAAATAGGAAATAAGACTTAGGCAGATAAAATATTGCGCTTAGTCATTGATAAACTGTGTAGTAAGAAAAAGAAATTAAATTTAGTTCACGACAGAGAATAAAATATAATTAATTCAACTCACCCCACATGAACGAACATATAAGTCAGATACCTCCATGCTTGGTATCGCTTATACGGATTATAAATAAATAATGTTGCTGCCGGTCCATCCAAAGATAGAGATGTTAGTGTTATTGCATCATATAAAAATAGGATAATTTCAATTATAGATATTATTATCATGGCTATGGCTGGTGGTCGACAACTGTATTCTTCTTCATATTGCCCATCAGTGAAATCGGCGGAAAATCTTGCGGATTGTTGCGTTGACAATGTTGGTCTTTGTGGCACCATTGTGTTGATATAACGTGTTAAAAAGTGACCAAATACACCTTGCATGTCTTTTCTATGAATCTAAAATGAATATTGAAATAATTAGATAATAAAATTTAAAAATATAAATACAATTTTCTTTATATTACCATAGCGATGAATTCTGGATACTCTAAATATCCAGAATCATTTAAATCTGCTTTGTGCATTATAAGTCGAACCACTCGTGGTGGAATATCGTCATTGAAACTCGAACCACGAATCATGGCTTGTAATTCATTATACGATATTTTCCCATCACCATCTAAATCATATTTTTCAAATATTCCCTTCCAATGCTGTAACATACAATTGTCATAGTTAAAATGCAATAAATACAACAGAACAATTAAATATTCATATTAAATTCACCGAGATTATACCAGAATATTATTAAAACTTACAGAATCATTGTATTGCAATGGGATTGTTACGTGGCCTTCTCTATCTTGTGTACTCGCCATTCTGATTAATTTGAAGCCTCTGAAATTCCAAACAAAATTTTATAAAACTGTTAACATTATTGAAAAATAAATGGTTTATGTGTTCGTTTAGTGTATGGTTCACCATCCAACTTAACAATTTATCGAACCATTCGCAATTTTTCTTACACAAAGAATTTAAAATATATATATATTCACGATGTACAACGAATCAATTAGTCAATTGTTGATATAAAAATAATGTGAATAAATTTAAAAAAAATTCTTGCCTATATTTCAATGATTCTCATACGGCTACAGGTGTTTGCAACCTCACCCCTGATGGATGAGCAATAGTAAACCGAACTTATTACTCATTCAGTACTAAAAATGTATTTACAGTCATTCGCTTGGCGTCTATCTTTTATATCATCTAGTAGATATATATCGCCGATAAGACAATGCTACGGCGCCGTTTTTTTTTTCTCCCCAACTCAAATTATCCACAGGCTGATACCACTATTGGTAGATATAAAATTTACCGTTACAAACAGGTACACATTGTGTGTATAGGAAAAACGTTGTTATAAGTACCCAGTGATATTACCACGATACAATTATGGCAGGTTATGTTTATATTATATATGAAAATTTCGTAAAGGTTCCATTGAAAAAGGTACAGTAAAAACATATGTATTTTCACTCTATTGGAATTCATACAAAGTTAAGAAGTAAATGTATTTTTTGTTGTGCTGATGTCTTTGGATGGGCCATTTTGGAATTGCCGGTAATAAATACAAACTTTGTGGTTGTCGCAAATTCTCACGTTACGCCAAATATTCTGTATATATGTATATATACGTGTGAATGTATGTACAGTAATTCTACAGAACTTCGATGTTATTTGCTTTTTCACCCCCCTGACTTTTCATCTCATTCGCACTCTAGTGCAGTTCTCATTCTTCCTCGCTCTTCCTCTCTCTCACCGCTGCGTTTGTATCTTCTCAAATGATTTCTTCTATACCGACATTGTGGTTGCCGCCATATTTGAGATTACTGATGATTATATTATTGCAATACTTGTATATTATTAATAATATGTAATTATTGAATGATAATTAATGTATTGACTTGTAGAGAAAAATTTATGGGGTTTATTGTGAATAATAAAGGGCGTTGTTATGTGGCAAGTTATTATAATTCTTGTGACTGTATCATTTTTTCCTTTGTGTTGCTAAGTAACGCTACATACAAACATTGTCGATTATTTATGATTCGTGTGTATGGTATTTTTAGTAATGAACATACAACAGTTGGTGATCAACAATGTTCGCACGAAATACAGGAAAATTGAAAATAGCTGGTTATTATCGTGTTAATCAACCTATTGAGAATTTTAAATTGCGGTGAATAATGATTTCTATGTAATTTTTATGTAAAAAATGTTTAAAGTTATTTTCATATTGAAGTTGGAAGTGAAATGTATAAACTCACTGAGGAAAGAAAATAAACAAAAAATTGTGTGTTCATAAAGTAGCGTCAGGCCATGTGGCTATTGAATTCTATTTTTTTTTTTTTCATGGTTATTGTAAACATCTTAACTTTATTCATGGTACACATGGTTATTTTCATTTATTTTTCAGGTTGAAGATAGTTCAACAGAAGTCATTACTCGCTGAATTATTTGAATCCGAAGGCGAAACAATAGACACAAATTTTTTGGAAGATGAGGAACGTATTTTTAATTGGCAGGAGAAAGTGTTTAGTAATTACGAGATAAAATATTATGGAGATAAAAAAAATTGTTTAAATGATGTTCACAAAGAATACAACGAACGTATTGTTGACAAAAATATTGAAGGTTCTCGACTCTTCACGTATACGGAGAATGATTCATATTATAACGAGAAAAATCCTGTGACAAAAGATGGATATAAATCTTTTTTATCATTAAAAAATGAAACAGCACTGCCTACAATACAGAATAAGAAACCATTTATGGAAAGATACAATAAAAAAGTTATTGACCCGTCACCGTCAGATATTATAATTCGTTCAAATCATTATTTATATCGAAACAAAAGAGTAATGTTTGTGATGGTGGATTTAACTTCAAAAGACGCAGCACTGAATGAATCGGAATGTTTAGAAACTCTTCTCTGTACAATTTCTTTTGATGAAAGTGGAAAAGTATTAACAATTGATCCAGACTTCAATGATAATGATTGTTATACCATCGAGGGAACTGGTATGAGCTATGATTATTGGATTGATCATGTTTCAGATCAACCAAATAACCATGATATTGAAATTCAAAAAGAGCTATTGCGACATGTGAGTATCAATATTTTATTTCATCTATGTACTCACCCAACATACGAAATTTCCGATATTTGTCGCATCATCTTGATAGAGAATGACATGATTAATCCTCATTAACAACAATAAAAGTTGATTATATCTCTATAATTGCGTACACATAATCGTACACTGTATTCACAAGCTCTTTCAAACTCGATATATATTTAAATAAAAACCTAAATCGTTTTTAGTCGTCTGCACTTCTGTTCTATAATTGTCAGTGATCGAATAAAATTAAATTGCACGTAGGATGAAACACGTGTTAGTGACTTGGGCCCAACGGAATGTTGAAGATAATCTCAGTGACGAATGCGATAATTCGACAGTCATACACGGTCATTTGAATCAATTGGACTGTGATGTCGATTGTGGTATGAATTGTCCGTGCTCAACGTGATATTTACTCAACGACGGTTGAGAAATAACTGAACTTCATCATCGTTTTGTGTCCTTCTCTTACTTTGCACACCTAACTACATCAGATAACCCGGCGACAGTCTCTGTATAAATTTAAAAATATTCTCTCGTGCGCGCCATTAGTCAAGTATTGTGTATTTACACCTTTGATGCGGAGTAACAACAAATCATTTTCTTAACACAAATTATCTCTCAATGATCCTTATCTAGAGTTTGGTATTTTTGTTTAAGGAAGTATCAACTGATAGATGGATACATTTTTTATTGCAGGAAATACGCGAGAATCAAATATATAGAGAAACTCTGATTTGCCCAGAGATACAGTTGCCACCGACAAATATTCTACGTTTATATTTGACGTTAGATATAAATGAGGCATATGGATTTACCTATGACTCACTTTTCATCACTTATTCGATTGACCTTCCGAAATATTGGAGTACAAATCAACGTGATTGTTTATCAGGTCGAACTCAAAGATGTCGAATGATAAATGGTCATGCTCATTTTAGCTATGTCACCGAAATTTCATTAGATTATGATTTGAATTGTTTGAACAGCGGCGATGTGACCACTTCATGGCCTCATTTACTTATAGCTGCATCGTCGTTAGATGAGTGGACAAGGCAAGATAAGAAAAAATAAATAAAAAAAATTGAATGTAAGCAATTATGAGATAATTTGAGTGATTTTTTTTTTTGGTTACATTTTAGATATCGAATTGAAGGATACACATCGATACCTCTACCGTCATCATCAGGTTCTTACGTATTTCAATTA
This sequence comes from Zele albiditarsus, assembly GCA_958496275.1. Taxonomy (NCBI): domain Eukaryota; kingdom Metazoa; phylum Arthropoda; class Insecta; order Hymenoptera; family Braconidae; genus Zele; species Zele albiditarsus. Next base: position 4,917,664 of record OY292409.1, on the reverse strand, counting down.
AAAACGTGGCGTCCAGTTGCCGGTTTAGTTAATTCCCTTCGTCGATTTTTCACTGGCGGAACAGCTGAATTAGAAGATATATTGTATTGTGCAATTCCGCGCGAGCATGATGGTAAATTACTCGAAAAAACGCAATTGAAAGTGGTGTCAAGTGGAACAATTGAAATTCGGATGAATATAATTCAGCAGAGCAAAAATTTTACGAAAGATCATGATCAAAGTCGAGATGCACTTGGTAGATTGAATGCTGGAACACTATTGACGAACGTAGACAATGTTTTAGAACAATTTAAAGCTGCGAGAGAACGGATGTTTCAAGCTAGAGCAATGAGCTCGTGATTAGTGGAAGTTTATTGAGGAGAAAAATGACTGAGATGAATTTATGGAAACAAATATTTGAAAATGTGCAATAGCGTGAAACAACGAAAGTTTTCACAACGAACGCTGTCATAACGGAGGTGATTTTATTTCAACAAAAATAACAATTTACATTGAATTGTTTTTTGATAATAATATTATCGTGTATGCTACACCTTGTATGTTTACTGTAGGCGTGATTTGCGCTCGCTCGCTATTAACATTAATTCATTAATTTCAATAGTTTTCTTTTATTATTTTTGTCATTCATTTATTTATTCATCTGTTTTCCCGTGCCTTATTCTCAATCATCATTTAAATTTGTGATTTCTTTTTTTCTTCATAAGTGCGGATTTGTTTATTATTCAGTATTTAATTTTCATAGCATCTCCATTATTCTCTTTCGATCATCTATTTTACATTTTGCGACAGAGGTAACGCGAGTTCAATTTGACATCAGCTTAATTTTATTAATTCATTTATTATTCTTCTTATTTTTTGCAATGTACAGCCTTTAAATTTTTTTTCTATGGACAATCGAATATCGAACTCCGATCCATACTGAGGCTTGAATCAAATAGGTACACGTGTAACGGTACAATAACTTCTTGCTATATCCTGTATTCATTGTAATGTTTTTTTTATTTATTAAAAAAAGTTTTTTTAGAGCAATAGCAGAGATAATGAACTCGATTGTTCTCTTCTCTGGCATCGAAGCGTTTTCCATTAACTCCGATTTAATCGGATTCATCAACGATCCACAATGTTTTTTTTTTATCCCGTTCAATATTTTTTCACACCACTTGTTTTTTTTTTATGGAAGCATTGACAGTTTATTTGTCGGCGTAGTAATTCATTAGGTATTTTTTTATCTTCTGATGTATGCAATCGAATTTTAGAATGATTATCTTCATAATTTTGTTTAGATACTATTTGTCTCCAGACGGACAAGATGGAATTGAATGATGAGATAAGCGGTGATTTTATTCGTACCAATGAATTGTATCAAATTTCATTTCCCCAAGTGATGATGAAATGTCGCTATGCACAAGAATTCAGATGATTTCATTATCAATTTTTTTTTTCCATTATATTCATTCACCGGTTCAATTACGGATGAATATTTTGGGAAGAGAGTGAATTTCTGTACTGATTTATGATGATCCGTATAATATGAACGTTGTGGAGAAGATGAAACAGCGATGGAATTCGAGCAAGAAGAATGGAGGTACGATATGTAAAAAAGGGAAATGATTATTGGAATAATTATTGAAAGGCACCCGGTTTTCTTGTGTTTGGATTCTAAACGAGTGTTAACCTGCTCCAATTGAAATGAAGAAAAAAAAAAAAGTATGGAATAATAAAATGTCAAATATATCGAATTGTGATATAAAAAAAATTAAACCAATTCAAATTAATTGCGCAAATTTGTTTACTCATTTGAATTATTAAAAGCCGTGAATGACGGTTAGAGGCGCAGTCCACATTGATTGAAGTCACGTTGCGTACAAATATAAAATTAGGCTGTATAAAAAGTTCGTGGGCGTGTAACGTGTGTGTGTGTGTGTGTGAAGGTGTGTACATGTATACGTATGTGTATCTCATATGAGTGCGCGAGAACGTGAAGTGTTTTTTTTTTTTCTATTTTTCGAGTAATCAAAAGTGTTGCATTATTTTTTATATCATTTAAATTAAATAAAATTCACATTTATTCGTTCGTTTGATAATTGATGTAATTTTTTTATATTTTTGTTTGTTTTTCTTTTTATTTTCTTTCACTTCTTTTTTAATCGGTCATTTATTCGTGAATAAGAGAACGTAGTCTCAAGGAAAAGTTCCCTAGTCAGTTCGTGATTTTTTTTTCTACCTTCTATTATATGCTATCTACTTGTATTCCTTATTATCTATGCCTAGTCATTTTAATCTATAATAATTCTAGCAATCATATAATTACTTGCTCGTCTTAAAGGCTAATAATTATGTACTATTTACAACGCTTAAAGTTACGAATTTTCAACCATTATTTTGTTTTTGTTATTTTTTTTTTTTTTTTTTTTTTCATAGCAAAGAAAGAAAGGAAAATTGTATACACGACGACGTTTCAACGATACCATTTTTGTTCTCTCATAAAATGACTCATTATATTTTTTGTTTACTCTTTTTAGTTGAATGTTGAATCCGATTCACGGAGTGTGCTCTCGCTCATTCATCGTACATAGCATGTGTTTGTCATCCAAAGTGTTCTTCTTTTCATTGGACATTGACCACATGGCTTTTCTTTTATTTTCATTATTTTTTGTATCTCACACTGATACTCATCACAGACGCATTCGAAATAAATTCACGCACACCTTTAACGCCGTATTTATGGTTTAACGATTATATTCATTAATATATATATATACAAAAAAATGTCGTATCCATGAAATGTTATTTCCATCGTGACCCATTATTGAATATTAATTTTCGGAGTTTTTACAACGCCGTCCATTAAAAAAAAACTTTCGGCGTCCATATGTTATTTTTTTTTGTTTTGGTTTATTTTTCTTTTCCTCTCAAATAATTCATTCGACAGAATGTACAGGGAATGACTTGACCGTGAAATTTTTCGCACCAAAATCACACTGTTCTTTTTATTTCGTTTTCAAAAATATGTATCATTCCAAGAAACAAAAAAAAAAAAAGATGGTTTTCAGGCCCAACCATTTTTTCTGATTTGCACATCATAAAATCAATATATATATAAATCATTTAAAACAATGCGTTTGACTGGAATACGTCGTTAAATGCTTTTTCCATTTGACGACGCTGCAAATATAACCCTTTAATGGAGAGAAAAAAAAAAGATGAATCTCACTAGAAAAAATTCACTTTTTCATTATTTAAATCTATATAATTATGTAAAACATCTGTCTATTAAAACACCCAAGGGCACCCATTCACAATTCATTTACTGAGTCTCTATATAATTCTTTTCATTTATGGATTAAAAAAAAAATTGAAATCCATGGTTGAATAAGCGCAAAATTGATATACAAAAAGCAAAAAAAAAAATCTCACATCACTTCAAATCCTTTACGCGTTCCTAAGCAGCAACACGACGATAACAATCAGCCAAATCACATTTACGAGGAATATCCTCAATATAGTAGCTCAATCAGTCCTCATCAGAGAGAGGTTCATATTGCGCGGACAATAATGGTGCCGGTTCTGCTTGCATTTGATCGGATTTTGTTACGGAAGATTGTGCAGATGACGATGGTGGTGGCGCTGGTGGTGGTCCTGTATGAACACCGAGTGCACTGTACGGATAAAAATTTGTTGATGCCTGTGGTGGTGGTTGTTGCTGTTGTTGCTGTTGACTCGGACTTTCATCAATAACCATTTCACTTCCAGACGGGCTTTCAGCTGGCTTATCATCTTTATCAGCGTTACCACCGCCACTGCTCCTCTCAATAGCACCACCTGATTTATCATCCTCTGAAGTACGCATAACTTCAACTATTTTATTTTTGACGTAGTCCAGCGGCGAAAGATGAGGCTTGTTTGTGGGCGTTACAGATGTTGTTGTGGCAGTGCTTGTCTCATAGAAGCGCCTTGCATAATGATTTGCTGTTGCATCAGGTGGTGATACAGGTTCAACATTGTGAAATTGTTTCGAGACGGACGATGGTGGTTGTTGTGATTGTTGAGGCTGTGATTGCGACTGTTGTTGTTGCTGTTGTTGTTGTTGTTGTTGCTGTTGCTGCTGTTGCTGCTGTTGCTGCTGTTGCTGCTGTTGCTGCTGCTGCTGCTGCTGCTGCTGTTGTTGTTGCGATTGTGAAACACGAATTATTTGACGCTCATCGCCACTTTTCACAGCATCAGGATCGTTTGTGTCACGTCGTTTCCATTGATCTTCAGCCATTGGATACCTAGAATTAATTGTATAACATGAAGTAATGTTTTCGCTTTATACACGATGAATTGTGTTTCTTATGAATAAAAAAAGTACCCAGGATATGATCGGTAGGATGTATGAGGTGGTCCATAATCCTTCGTTACAATATGATCCACATGCTCGCCGATAGTAATTGGTTTCCCATCTCTCGCAATGTCGCTCCCCGGTCCATTATTTCCGCCACTTCCTTCACCCGCAGGACTATGTACAATACCATTTGGCTCCGGTTGACTGTCACGATGAAAACTCTGCAAGATCGGTAATATCAAACATTAAATTTTGATAAAAAAAAAAAAACCAATGAAATTCACATCTACCAACGAAACTTACCTGAAAAAGTCTATCACCAGGTCTCGCTGGCTGATTACTCGAAGCCGTGGTACCGCCCGTGCTTTTGAAGCTCTGATTTATTTGATGTGTAATTATAGCATCTATCAAGCTAGCAGCAGTAAGCGTGGAGGAACCTTCGCCCTGTTGTGAATTCGATGATGGCGGACCAGATCGTGGCGGTGGCGCAGGTGACTGTTGACTCTGTTGAGTTGGCGGTGGCGCTTGTGTTCTAGGAGACTGTGGGAATCCACTGCTCATAAGACGCGATGACTCCCGATCCATTTGTTGATGTTGCTGATCGCGATAAATTTGAGCCATATGACGTCTTTCCGCCTCCATTCTTTGGCCCAGAATATGTTGTTGAATATGTTGTTGTTGCTGCTGCATTTGCTGTTGATGTAAATGCGCCAAATCACGTTCGCGTTGCACGGCCATCCGATGTTCCGCCTGTTTCTCACGCATTTCCTTCTCACGCTGATGTACTGCAAGTTGTTCGCGCTGATGTTGAATTTCTTTTTCACGTTGTTGTGCCATTCGATGCTCTTGATGTTCTTTTTCACGTTGCGCAGCCGCTGCCATTTGATGTTGCATTTCTTTTTCTCTCTGTTGATGAACAGAAAGCCGATGTTCACCTTCACGCATTTCTTTTTCACGCTGTTGCACCGACATCATATGCTCATGTTGCATTTCCTTTTCGCGCTGCTGTTGCACCATCCGATGTTCTTGCTGTATATCTTTTTCACGTTGATGATGTTGCTGAACAGCCAAACGATGTTCTAACTGTTGCATTTCCTTCTCGCGTTGCAGTCGATGCTCCTCTTTCTCTCGAATATGCGCAAGATCACGTTCACGTTCTCGTTCACGTTCACGTTGTTGTTGATGCGCCGCTGCCATTCTTTCTGCATGTTGTATTGCCATACGATGTTCCTGCAATCGCATCTCTTGTTCGCGATAAGCTCGATTATTATCGACGTAACGATCAGCTAACAAACGATCCGCCATTGTTTTTCCAAGTCCTTCATGACCGCCACTACCTGATGGTGGATGATTGTGCGGATGTGGTACTGGTAAACTTGGCTGTTGAACCGCAACATCAACCAAACTGGAAAATGCTTCAAGACCAGCGGGTGGTGGTTGATAGTGAATTTGTTTTTGCGGATTGTGCCGTTGAATGACACCCTGCCGTGGTTGTGTATGCGATTGAGGTGGCGGCGTACTGGTATAATACATATTTGATGGTGGCGGGGGTGGTGGTGGTTCACTTTTACCAGGATTTTCATTGCCACTACTTGTGCGACTGCGTTGATGCATTTGTTGACTGGTAATATAATCATTGATAATGATTTGACGTGAGGAAAGCTGTTGTTCCATCGCGTAACTTGGTGGCGGTCTTGCCGGATAAGAATTGTACTGATTGCTATGAGTAACGACAACTCCTTGGCTTTGGTTCTGAGGTGGAACATTGGTTGTTGCGGGCGAATGTCTCATTGGACGATGATAGTCATACATCGGGCTGCGTTTATCTACTGCAAATGGATGTACAGGTGTACCTTGAGTAATTGAACCTGACTCTTTGGGTGGTGGGGCACCACCAGATCCAGCAGACCCGGCATTTCCCGGTGGTGTCATTTGTCGAAGTAAACCTTCATATCGCGCACCTGGCACAGGTGTCCCATGAGTTATTGATCCGCCCTTATGAGCTGAACCAATATTACTGAGCTTAGGCGACAATTTTGGGTGAGGTTGTGGCACATTAACTTTGTTCATTTTTGGTGTTATTGGCGCTTGCGGTCGTGGCGATGATGCATAGACTAATGGACTTTTTGCACCTCGGCCTTGTTCAGCGTGCGGATGTGGATGATAATAAGCGCCGGGCGGTGGCTCTTGACGATAAATCGTTACAGGCGGTTTATGCGATTGTTGATGGGTGTGATTGTATTCCTGTTGCTGCTGCTGCTGTTGTTGCAGCGGTGGTGGTGGATGTTGTCGCGGTTTTTTTATACTCAAATCCAACGTTCCTTCGGTTTCACGCAATGCCTGTTGAACCTGCATCACAACCAAACCTTCTTTTGGTAATAAATCAGCGGATTGTGGTTGTGAATTTTGAACTGATGGCGGACACGGAGTTATTGTTGCTTGCATTTGTCCAATTTGTTGCGGACTTGGCGCTGAACGATGTCCATGATGTGGTCCAGAAACAACTGATAGCGTTGCCAAATTCGAGTCCCTATTGGACATGGCAGTGGTGGGCATACTCGATGATGGCTTGAACTCACGAACAAATGTAATGTCGTTTCTGTGATCGGTTTTTAAAATACTGGATATCGTCGGTGTACCAGAGCTGACACCTAATGAACTTGGCGGACCGGCTGGACTATTTATATTTCGTTTGAGTTGCATTTCTATGACGCCAAGCATGAGATCTTTGACAGTGAGGGGATTCGAACTGCTGGCAGTTGTGGGCGGTGAGTGTTCTGGAGGTGGTGGTTGCAGAGTTGGCTGCTGTTGTTGAATAGGCGCTTGTTGCGATTGAATCATCGTACTTGTGTTGGTGGTTGTTGGCAGTGCTGCTGCCGCTGCAGCATTCTCCAACTCTGCACTACCCTGACCTTCGTCCGCCGTCTCCTGGAATAAATACTTAAATCTCTATCAGTCGGTCCGGGATAAGACGAAAAGTGGAGGCGAAAAAAACAATGGGTAAACATAATGTGAATTGGTGCCCTTACCGTAGCAGAGCTATCGTAATCTTCTCTATTATTTGTTGGTTGGCCGCCACCAGTTGATTGCTGTTGAGAAGTTGATGTTGTGGTGGATGGTGGTGGTACGAGAGTTATTCGTAAATCGGGTGTGCTGTTATCCGGTGAAAACACGCCGCCTTTTAAGGGCGTTGGTGCTGTAGTGGGAACGAGAGAGACGGGAGTGCTGCTTGATATCGTATTTGCAGGACTTCCTGCACTCGCAGTATCACTCGAGTCATGCACCTGAATAATGACATAGTAAATTAATTCATATTCAAAAGTTACATTCATAGCAGTGAAAAAAAAAAATTAATAAATATAATTTCAGAAGTAAAAACTCACAGCCAATTCATCACAGCTGCTCGTGCTGCTGCCACTCTCTTCTTCATCCGTTAAACACGGCCTCCTCTCCTCGCCCAATGACTGATAATATTCCGCGACAACTTGATCAAGTCCAAGCTTCTTACGATAAGTCAAATAATAATTTTTACATTGATGATTTGATTTCCCAGGTATTTGTTCGGATACTTTCTGCCAATTTGTGCCAAGTTCTCTTAGTGCACGTCTCAATTGTTTCAATTCATCCTCGGACCATTGACGCGCTATAGATTCCGATCCATCATCACCGGTATCAGTGGCACCAGTTAAATGTGGCGCTAAACGACGTGATATTCTATTGAAGCACGCCGAACAGCATTTAGTTGCATTGTTTGGTATTTGGAATTCTTTCATAACAGGATCACGAACTTCCGGCGATAATTCCATCCACTTCGGTGGCAATGCTCTCAACCGTTTTACACGTGTCTTCGAGTTTGCATTATTGACATTGGGACAACCGGGTAATGGACATGCTGTATAACGACCACGCACCGCCTTGCATCTACATGTATTACAAACACGTGCGCCTGGCTGTACTTGATCTTCGCGTAATCCATATTGTGACGCTTGACTTCGTGATAGTGCACGACTTTGATTACCACCATCGACAACATTTTGGCATATTGTACATACATGAAGTCCCAATTGTCTTCCACCTTCTGCAACAAAAAAAAAAAAAGTTTTGTCAGTACTTTCGTCGTGCATGTTCACATGTATTTTATATGATATAGTTCATGTGATATTGCGAATTAATGTTTCGATATCACGCAATAACGAACAATCAAAAAAATTTGTACAACACCGTTGACGTATTTCTGTTATAGTTCTGCTAATATCATCAACGACAATCGCAATTTGAGAAAGTGGCCATTTCATAACATGAATTGCATGCAACACATATTCTATGCACACTTTTAAATGCAATTGTCAACGATACTGATAGAAATACATTGAGAAAAATTGCAGCTATGACGAGAGCTATAACGGCTAATCATATGGACATTTCAATCATGATGAGTGTTTATGTGTGTTGTGTGTAAGTTCATTCCGAAAAGGGAATTGTCATTAGCGTCACGCGATGTAGTTTACACTGCAAGTGATAATAATCAAATATAACATATAAAACCACACGAAACTCGACAGTGAAATAATTGACGATATAGCGCTATACATGTACACATGCAGTTTATGTAGTTGATTCTTGTCGCAAATAATTGCGATATGACACCCAATCATTGTAGGCTTGGGAGAACGAAAATTAAATTTATTACTCACTGGGGACGATGAAAAATTAATAATTATGTGTCTATTGCGAAGTGATAAGGTAATATGCATGACAATCTTTCAATCGAAATTTTATTAGCAACTAATAATTTCAAATATTAAATGAAAAAGTAATTCGATTGGAAATGTTTCAAAAGTAAAATGACATCGATAATTAATATTTTTCCACGTAGAAATGAAATAATAAATGTAGAGATGAAAGTCAGATGACAGAGTGCTCGCGTGTACAGAACGAGAAATAGAATAATTATGAAGATACTCAATGGTTAACTAATTAAAGATAGCCAATTAAAAAGTTCTCGTCCATTCGCTTACTCGACCTGAAGTATGCGAATGAGGTAGGGGTTGTGCTGCTGGGATTATATACCTTTTTCGGTATACTCAAACTCGAACGAATGTACGAATAGAGTGGTAGTACGAAAAGATTTTTTTTTTCTCCTCTTCCTCTTTTTATTTTATGAAGAATATTTTTTTACCGCAACCCCGGGTTACTCTACATCACTTAACCTCCTGTTTGTCTTTCCATACTTCACAACGGCTGCGTCAATTATTTATGCGGAAAAAAAGGAGGAAAAAAAAAAAATTAAACATTTTGAAATTGAAGGAAAAAATTTTTTTTCCATATTTCTATCTCTATTTTCATTGCAAATATTGGACAGAAACATTGATGCATCGCGTTGGGACCACAAATTATTACTAGATACTGGGTGTCATTCAATTGCCAAGAGTATATGAAAAGAAAAAAAAAAAAAACACAGAATATTGAGACGATTATTGACAATATCAATACTAACACGAATTCTCTGTGGTAACTTTTACTTCTATTTTCAAACTCACGTATCCAATGTTTCGTTATAAAATATCTTTACATGATATTCAAATAATTACATCCCTTGTTATAAAAGTCATGTATGAATTCCTAGCTTTGATGTTATAATTGTTAGACGGGAGAAAGAATGAAAAATTACATCCAATGATCCTTCGCTGGAAAAAAAAAAAAGGGAACGGAGCTAAAAGAGGAGAAAGAGAAAAAAAAAATGGGGACTGCGGTTAAACGAAATAAAATAGAGAAAGCGAGTGAAAAAAGAAAGGGATGAAGGTATATAGTGGGAACAGTGTGGTGATTCGACGGCATAAATGAATAAAGCAAAATGCATGGGCGATCCTGCTAATTAAGCTAGCACCGCTGAGTGCGCACCAAGCAGAAAGGGGTCGGTGGAATTGAGATGTTACGGAAGAGAGTAAAAAGCTGCCATTTTGAATGTTTTATAAAGTGAAAAAGATAGAGAGAGAGAGAGAGAGAAAAAAAATTAACGAGCCTTGTGAAATGCATCGATGAAACACTGACACAATATTGCACGTTTATCACGATATAGTTGTGAAATAATAATGATATTTCATCGTGAGATTTTTTTCATAAGGAATATACATATATAAAAATATAAATATATATGTATATAAATTACACAGTTGCAAGGTACAAAGCTTTGATCGTGAAAATTTGTGCTAATTACCAGTGGTGAATTTGAAGCTTAGTCAGTGAGTTGGTAATTGGTAATTCAGAGGGGATACTGTATACTGAAAGTCGCCTCGACTCAACCAATAAAATATTCTCTTTGATTTTGGCACGATGGGAGAAACAGAATTATCTATATCATGTAGAGATAGTGGGAGCGGATGGGTGAGTGTAAGAGAACAAGAGAAAGACAGCCATTGGTAAAAGACAACAATACTTTGTGTATTGTCACAAATAAGTTACAGTCCCTGAGGTACGTTGAAAAGAAGTGATCGAGTGTCGAGTGGTTTTATAGAAGGGGTAGTTAGAATGAAATGAAAAAGAAAAAAAGAAAAAATGGAAACAAAAAGAGTTGAGAGAGTTGATGGTCTAATTTTTCATTTTTATTTCCATTGCGTGTATATTCTAGAGTTTTTGAGTAGTATGAAGGAAAATTACCCTATTTGCCATATGTATATACATGTATGTGCGAGCGTGTTTGTGAATGTGGGTAGATGTTCGCCTTGCTAAAATGCTTTTTGCTATTTATATATTTATGAAATTTGCGCTTCGCCAATGCGCAAGAAAAATGATTAAAAGCAAATACCTCTCCACACACAATTCTTTGTACGGTTAATTTTATTCGAGAGAGAAAAATACATTCACTACGTTATTTTTTATTTTTTTTTTCTCATATCGTTCCAAAGAATGATGAGATATTTGATTACCACTTTTTTCTTCTTCTTTTTTTTTTCTGTTTCATCCTTAATTGCTTTTATTTTTATTTTCATCCATTGAAACATCCATAGTTTCATTTCAATTACAAAAATCCAATATAGATGTATTCAAATAATTTTCATTAATTATCAACAACACAAATGGCATTTATAAATTCACAAGGGAGATTATTTCAATTCAACTATTGGAAGTATAGAAATAATTGATTTTGAGAATAACGAATATTGAGATTGAAAATGGCCGTGATATATTGTAATTTACATATGACATACAAATACACATAAGGCTAAATTGGACATCACAGATAGTTTGATCGGTTGGCAATGCTTTAACAGTTGATTACTCCATTGCTATGTCTATCTGTCTATCTCTCACATGCATGGTATTACCAATCATTTCCAGATTGTATGTGTGTATCATGCATTTGTATATGTGTATGTATATATCGAAATGCAAATAACATCTGTCAATTAGTGACGGTAGTTCCGTGGCCGCCAATCACGCCAATAAAAAGGGGGAAAACGTCCCTACCACTCTCCTCCACTGTTTCACTCAATCGTTTGTGAAATGTCGTCAACATAACTTGTGTATAAAAATCTCTATGACTCCAACTCCATACACTCTCCATGAACCTCAAAATAAAAAAATAATTCATATGAAATTAAACGTTAAACATTTCTCTCGATACATCAACATGAATTGAAAGCGTACTATAATTGCTCACAGAGTAGTGTGCGAAATTATATATACAACGTTTGCGCAATATACTCATTCGGATTTGCACGAGTTAACGTGTAACAGTACGTACATAATCCGTTATTTGCTTGGTAGAGTAGTGGAGTACCAGTGGGCGCCTCCATCTATCCAATGCACACAGGGTTGAGCAATGTGAAGGATAAAGGGAGACAGTGAAATAGATGAATAACTGGAATAGATGAGGAGCGAGAAATGAGCCTGTGATACCGAGAGAGCGAAATGGTAGGCATTAATTGGGATTAAGTAAATCAAGACGCTAATTAGCTCGTCCGCTTTTCCCCTGCCCAACATCTAAGCCTGCGTATTTTCCACCTCCTCATCCACCAATCTACTCCCACTAACTTTACCAACATTTCCACAACTGCTACTTCTCACTTGATATATATATATATATATCTCTGGACATTTAATTTTCCCACCAATTTGCCACACTCCCATCATTCGCAAAATTTCATATTCATATATTTACATAATGTTTTGTATATGTTCAACTTTATTTAATAATCACTGGCACTCACTCTCATACTCTTCCTCACTCTCTACCTCTTTTTCATCTGTCCTACTTTATTTTTTATTTGTATAATATAATGAAATATAAGGTATTAAGCGAAAATATAATTGAATACCATACTTGGACAAATGTGAATTTCTACTATTGATATATTAAAGAAAAAATTGAAAAATAGCATGGAAATAGATTGAATAAAAGGAATAACGGATGGATGATGAAAAAGAAAAAATACAAAATCAAAAGTATGATAGAGAGAAGGAAAAAAAAAAATAAGTAAAAGCGAGAGAGAGTAAAGGGAGCACGCGAACCCCCATGATAGTGAACTGAGTGTGCCGGGTAATATCGCGAAAAGTGTTTGCTCAGCTTGTCTCTCAAACCGGGTGCAGGGCATTAAACCGAGGCGCGGGTTCTCGGTTCTTCTTCCGTGGATTTTCTCTGTATCTCTATCTTTTTTCTCTACTCGTTGTCGAAATAACCCGAGGCACTTATACCATTGTGTGTTCAGTGGCTCGGTGAATTGTTTCAGGGGTGTCTGACAATTCTCGTTCAACTAGCAATTGTCATGTTCTCGACAATTATAATAAAAAAAAAAAAAAAAAATACAAAACTACTATACATATACAATATTTATTCACATTCTAACTGATTTGAAGGAAGAAAAAAAAATTTATGGGTAATTGTAATAATATAGAGAATAGAAATTTTGTTGATTAATTGTTGGTGCTTTTGTAATTGAGAACAATTGTCTCCAGTTGACGATTGTGATGTAGAGGGCTTTTGGTGTGTGTTTAGAACGACAATCGGTATGGGGGGGATGGTAAAGGGGATCCGAAGCACCCGTTCAGTTTAAAGCACTATAGCTATTGCCTCAAGGGAAATGTGCGTAATCGTCATCCTATTCTGCATCTCACAAACGTTTGTTTATCGGCCAATACTCAAACGCTCCGGGGATGAGACACCACCGATTTCTCCACGCTGGTCGATGTTGATTACAAATTACAGTATATATATAGAGGGAGACGTACTGTACATGATGGTTTCCACTATTGAGACAACAATTAATGGTAAAATCATTAGAAATCGTCTAAATCAATTCTCATGTGTGTGTGTGTATATATTGAAATAAGGGAATTCTATTTTTAATACGCCAGTTTGAATAATGTCAATCAAATAAGTGAATAACTCACAAATGAAATAAGAAAATAAAAAAAGACGAACCAACAGGCTGGTACATAAATATTTATGTATATATGTATATACGTTATCACAGGAGATGAAAGATGAAATTCAGTGTAACGTAAATTATGAATATTATGCAAATATCATACGAGGGTAGAAAGGCAGAGCGGGTCTCGACAAGGAACAAGATGAAGTATGAAGGGAGAGGTCACTTGAACGTAGTTAATTTAATGAAAAAACATCAGAGGACCAGGCAAAAAATTCATTCAAGTGGAGCATCATACATTAATTGGTGATGCAAAAATTAATTCACAATGAAAATTACCATCGATAAATATCGTGAATGAATTTAAACTGATTTGTTTTCGTGCATACATTTTTGTTTTAGTTGCAAAATATTGTTGGATATGACATGATTTGATTGTTAAATAAATAATGAAATAAATGAATAAATAAATATATAAATGAATAAATAAATAATTGAATTCATAGTATCGGATATTCGAAGAATATATAAGCATTCTTGCGCGTTGGATAACGGCGCGCGCGAATATGGTGCACGTGTCACAGCAACGGCCAATCTGCTTTCATCGGAGGCGGGTTCTTACCCTGTAAAATGATGAGTGGGTTGGATACACGGTGATAGAACTTAGGTGGGGTTGTATCATCATACGAATAATACCGCTGTGGCGGGACGCCCGCGACTACCGGCGTTCAAATCACGATTGTGACGTTCTTCATTACGGACTTCATTTGCGCGGGGGCCCGCTCTCATTATCAATGTCAATATGATCCGGTTTCAATAATTTTACGTCAACGAACGGAGATTAAATTACAGTAATAAGTCATGAATACAACTTGACGAAATTCATCATTAATTACAAGTGAAAAAAAAACACGTGAGATTAAAATGAAAATGGAATATTAGAAATGATAAACATTTGAATTTCATTAGTTGAGTTATGATTTGATTGATAATATTAAGTGATTATGTGATATAAAAAATGATGTTTAAAAAATTGGTGATAGCAAATGCGACAAAAAAAATATTCCTAATTGAGCGAATGTAGATAAAATTTAGATAATCATGTATAGTTTGTATCGTGCGTGGTTTGGTGATGAAAATTATCCACATTTGGAGACATTATCGCCACCAGATACAGTTGTGCGTGTTGGCAATGAGGGTGAACATCAGTTCGTTGCTCATCGTGGTATTCTCGCTGCTCACAGTGGATATTTAAAAGCTTTGCTGTCAACAAGTGAGAACGCGGATTCATCAACATTCACTGTTGATTCACAACGTATCACATCTATTTCAGTGTCATCCGTTGGTAATTAATAATTTAAACATGAGAATACCATTAGAATTCGTTTTGAATATTTTGGTTTCATATTCAATTTCATGATTTTGTTGATTTGTTTTTCTCAAAGGTGGAGAAGCATTCGCACCACTTCTCAATTACATGTACACTGGCCATCTTGAAGTGACTCTCGATAACATCTACAGCGTGTTATTGGCCACACATTTGCTTCATATGCCGGGTGCACTTGAACAATGTCGTGCAGCTCTGTTGAGACTTCGTGGTCCACCACCAGTGCCACCACCACCATTACCACCACCGCCGCCGCTATCATCAAGTCCATCACGCTCTGGAACAACGTTATACAGACCAGTCCCGAATAGACTTGTTGGTCCGCCGTTATGTTGGCCACAATCGGGTCTTTATCCAACTGCCCCCGTCGCATTTCCACATTTGACAAATTTACAGCTACCTCCTGGCATTCCATCACTACAAAATTCTCGAATCATTCATGAAACAACTGCTACAACATCTTATAGGTGCGATAAAAGAAATGATAACGTCCAAAACTCATTTAGTTTATATTCATTGAAAAGAAAAAAAAAAAGTCCTAACAATTACTTTTCTATTTGTAACAGTTTTAAAGTGAATTCACCAGGTCCATCGTCAACGTGTCATGCAGCTGGTAAATCTCAAAAAAATCATACAACAACAAGTGCCAAAAGCACGAAAATCTCATTGAAAGAAGACAAAGGAGAATTATCGTTAAAAATAAATGATCGAGATATAGATGAAACGGAAAAAAAGCAAGGACAACGTTCGACAATATCACGGGACATATCAAATTCATCAGGTAGTGAAGAAAATTCAATAATAAATATTGGGTCGTTATCGCATCAGAGATTGAGCGGGAGAAGTTCAAGGGCGAGTAATGAAAATAATTCAATTGGTAATTCCAATGGAGTTGTGTTAGATATCGCTTGTTGTGATGGCCCTGTGACATTTCATCGAGTATTGAATGAAAATTATACGACACCACCAATGACAGAGACTGAAGTTCAACCCCGACCAAAAGAGACACAGATCTGTCCAAGCTCGTCAAGAGATGAAGAAATAATTGGTGAAAATGATGAGAATGGACGACCAGATAGAGCAGAAAATGAAGATTCGAATGGTAATTCCAATGGATCTGGTGGGAATTACACCTGTGAGTTTTGTCGACACACATTCAAATCGCATTATTGCTATAAAAAACATGCCAAAAGACATCTGCTACCAAGCAGCGTTGATGAAAACATTATTGGACGAGCAGAAGAACGTCGACGTGAAGTGCGTTTACTAGATCTGAATGTTCAATATTATCCATGTAAAATATGCGGCAGTAAATTTCCAAGTTATTATTTTGTGCATAAACATAAGAAATTATGTCATTCGTCGGCGGATGAGCGCAATGTCGAAGCGGAGAGCGATCAAATTGTTGAAGCTATCGCGAGCTCAAGTAAATCGTAAATATGTACAGATATGAAACTAAGCATCTGAATATTGTCAATTGATATATGAATTTGAAATAAATAAGTATAAATAAATAAAGGCGATATTTAAAGAATGGTAAAGATGGTAAATTGAGAGAAAAAAAAAATATTGTTAAACTTTTTGTGCCAAATGTTGAACGTAATTGTTTTTCTTTTCCACATTTTTTTTTGCTATTCTGTAATATTTATGTAATAAATAAAGAAATGTATCAATCGTTGTAGTTTTCATCTGTTTGCAATGAAAATCAATAATATAAACCGTTCCGCATTTAATAATTGCTATTTAATTGTATGCTGAACAAACAGAAAGGTGCAAACAATGAGAGCGCGTGCTTTAATGTTAACTATATGTGATTCACTGATTGTTCGAAATAAACCAATATAATTTCAATTACACTCCACGCACCAATCCAATATCCGGCGTTATGAATGATGTTTAATTAATATCAAATTGCTCTAACGTAATTACCATAAATGAAAAATAATGCAATTAAATGGGAGTATAATTTCCAATTTTAATATAACCAATAAATTCATTAACGTTCACGTAATACCCGGGTATGGGTAATTGAAACAAAAAAAAAAAAAATGACTCACCAATAGTGTCAATGTTTTGGGCTTCCTCATCGCTCGTCTCCATTGGCGCCGTATGATTCTCTTTCTTTTTATCCTTTGACCTATTACCACTAACGTTCACACCAACAGCAACTGCACTCCCGGTTTTTTTCTTGTCTTTCATGTCAGATGTTTGCAACACAGTTTCATTTGCCCCAACAACATTAACTGATGATGAAATACCACTTACATTGTCCGATCTATAAAGAAAATTCGTTGGAAATCATTAGAATTATATACGCACGACTTAAAAGACAGTTATAACACAATTCTCCAATCAAAGGGATTAGCTAATTAAATTCTATAGAACAATTCAATTTCGGGAAATTCATCAGATTTTATCCCAATTAATTTGATGAATAATTGATAAATTTGACAATGTCAATGCGGCGATGATAAATTTGATTCCACATAGTCAATCTGGTGTACGGTGAAATTCGCGAACCTCGGGTCAATTAAGATGATGAACGTTGAGTTGATGGCTACTCAAACAATATATCCCCACTAACTGTGTAACATTATTGATTACCATTACAATCAACCTAATAACCAATCATTCCATTGCTTTCATCCAACCATCTTTATCTATCTCAGTCTTTATCGTCGATGTAATCATCAATATTATTAATGCTAACGCGGAAATCCTTTTTTTTTTCATTCAATTTGGACGATTTGTGATATTGAGGAGTACGATTACTTTGTAAAATCGCGGCACATGTATTATGAGCATACGAATTTTGTAACGACGGTGAGGGATGAGAGGAAAATCCAGCGTATGTTTGATTAACGAATCATATTCTGGCGAATGGACACGCAACCCAACCCAAACAACCACTACACTTTTATAGCAATTAAATTAAAAATACAATGAAATGAATGGGGAAGAACGGAAAGGATTAATCAGATGATTGGCTGTATAAAAATGAAATGAAACTTACGATTTGCAATCTTTCCCCGTATCCCCACTGGGTTCTTCTTTAATATCCTTGACAATCGAATCTCTTGTCGTATCACTTTTATTCTCTTTATTTTCTTTATTGGCTTCCCTTGCATCTTTAGCACTAGATGTTGATGATGCTGTTGTGAATACACTGGTGGTAGATGTTGTTGTCATACTCTGGACGGACGTGATGGTAGACGTTGTTGTTGTCGATTCGCATGTGGACAGCGTGCTCATTGATGTTGTTGGTAATGATGTACTTGTTATCGTATTACTGCTACTGTTATTGTTGCTATTTGTTGATGTGGCAGTAGCAGTATTTGATATTGACGTTGATGGTGTTGTATTGCTACTAGTTGAATTGGTGGAGGTAGTTGATGCTGTCGTCGTGGTCGTAGATGTTGTTGATGTCGTCGTTGACGCCGAACTATTCTGTGGATTTTCTTGTGTTTTTTGTTGCTGCTCACGTTGCAGTCGCGTTGTTACACCCGTTGTCAATATATCTATCGGTCCAATATTCGAATTGCTATTGTTTACCTGAAATAGAACATTAAAAAACGATAAGTTATATACATTGTACTTATCAGTTAGATATTTCTCATGCTAGAGTAATGAAAATAGTTCTGTTACCTTATTATTAGGATTGTTTCGTGAGCTACGCGTTCGTTGTCGCGACTTTCGCAACAACTGCTTATAATTCTCTGCTTTTTTAGTGAGGTAGTAATGATGCACGCAGTCTGGAACAGATTTATGTTCAAGCGATTGAGCTATTGCACCAAAGTTCTTGGGATGCTGTAGGTATTTTTCTTTAAATGACTCGTGCTCCACCGGGCTCCACACATTAATGAGCTTCCGCTCACTGTGAAGTGCTTCAAGTTCTTCCGGTTGAAGCAATCCATTACGATTTTGGAATGCAATCCTACGCTGCTTCGCGTCCAATAATAACGGTGGTATAACCGCATACGAGCGCATTTTCTTATCCTCCATCTGCAATTATTACCACGGGTAAAATATAATTATTAGATTTTTTTTTTTTTTTTTTTTTCGTGAAGTTATGTGTTCAAATTTGTACATGATTCTTTATCCCTTATCCTTTGATATTGCCATGAATGAAAATACGATTGATTTAAATGTTTGTAATGTTTTTTTTTGTCATTTCAAATTGATGTGGTTTTTTTTTTTATTATTTTCGATTATTACGATCGAACAAACGGTTATTTTTATGATATGTAGTGAAAAGAAGAATTGCACGTTACTAACCTGACGAGCAATAATGGCATTTTTTAACTCGGCTGATACTTCTTCCTGGGAAATCAGAAAAGGTAAGGAATCTTCCATGAAGCATCCGTAAATTAAGAATTACGGTGGACAGAACGAAATTAAATAAATTAAAAAAAATACACCTATTGATAAACTAAGAGAAACAGAACTCGCGAGATTTGATAGAGTTATTACAAAAAAAAAATATATGTATACATATTTGTATGTCCATATATTTTCAATAATTAAAGTTTTGCGTTATACAAAATCGTTCTCGTAATGCAAATAAACTGAGCTGCATTTTTTTAATTGTTTTTTTTTTATCGTCCACTGATTAATTGCATCCATCTCCGTCGGAGTAATCCGCAGCGATGTAGGTCTTTATATCCATTTTGGTCTGATCCATTGAACCGGTAGAAGACCAAGTAGGAATAATTCAATGCTCTCTAAATTTCACCGGAGTCAATCAATTATGTTTAACTATTTTGCATTGAAAAAAATAAATAATAATATAAATTTTTAATTAAGCATCAATTAAATCAAAGTGTTATGCAAATATCATGGAGTTTTAGTAAGCGACACACTTCACTCGGCCATTGATTAACAAACAAATTAATCAAAAAGTTATTTCAAAAGCAAAGAGGAATTTAAAGCAAATTTTATATACTAGTTAATTTTTTGTTTTATCACCAATTTTTGTTTTTTATTTCTGTACAAGCGGCAATAAGCGGAAGAATTTCGTAAATGTTAACCGAAGTTAGTCACCGATTTTATTTACTCCGTAAGAACGTATTTGTGAGTAATAAACAGAAAAAGTATATAAATATATATGCATTTATATATATATATATATATATATATATATATATACGTATATACTCAAGCGGATAATTAGTTAGACAAACACAAGTATTATCAGGTGGGACTTGATAAGGAAATGTAGGAGATAGGACAGAAGATACACATTGACGACATTATTGCGTAGTTCAGTAACGTGCCCTCTTTTTTCTGTTCACTTCACTCCCACAAAAAAAAATTAATCACCTTCAGCTATAAAAAAAAATAATAATAAAAAAAATGCCCTCCTGGTCCTGTCTTAATTGCGCTCTCGCAATATCACTCTTGTCGTGGCAAAAAATTTTCTTAATTTGAATTGTTGTTAAATTAGGCAACAAAAAATATATATACTTATAAGTAAATAATTGCCATGTACCTCCTGCTCTTGAAGACCATCCATTATTTCCTCAAGATCCGCTTCACTCTTGATACGTGCGCCAACCCTATTGAAACGTTCCTTATCCTCGCGTTGTTTACGCAATTCTGGAAATACTTTTTCAAAGAATTCACGGTTTTTCGTTTCCTTCGATTTGCGTTTTTGCGCCGCTTCAAGTCTATCGACTTTACGATGCCATTCTTGCACAAGAATAGCATAAGTTTGTGACTGTTGACGATGTAATGCTGCACGTTCAGTGTGTTCCCTTCGTAACCTAGAGACTAATCGAGCTTTCAAACACGATTGATGTCTCGTTTTATTTTCTTGATACACGTCAGTGTCAGATGGTTGATTGTACAGTGGTAATTCCACTTTCGGTCCTAGCCTATCTAATAGCCGATGCGCCTCCTCCGCTTTTTTCTGTAAAAATATATTTGTCATCACGGAAAATATCCAACATCCAATCATTCTTTGAAAATATAAATACATACTCTGTTTTCAGCATAAATTTTTTGCGCCAATGACTGGTGTTTCGGTTGCAACAGTTCCTCAACTGGTCGTTTAAGACCACATGTTTCGAGCGGTTTACTCGCCGTTTCCTCCAATTCTTTCAATTTTTTACGAAGTTTACTAATTTGCGATTCTCTTTTGGCAATCTCACGATCAACTTTTGCTATTTGCTGAAGTAAATCGTCTTTTGTACTTCTGAATTGCGCGTCCTCTTGTGTTGTAGGCTCGGGCAATGTAGGTGATATAGCTTCAGTTTGAGGTGTATACGCTCCTGCTGAAGGCTGTTCCTGACAAATAATTAGACATCGATTAATTAACTGTATTCAAGCCGAAGAAGGCACATGATTCATTCATATATTTGTCCATTATTTTTAGTAGATATTAACATCTACGAATGGTGGGTGGGTATCATGCATTGCTGGTTGTATCATCGCCCAAGATAAAGCAGGAATCTAGCTCGAACTTGACGGAATATAACGAATCAATGAAAACAACGAGGGTTGAAAGGGTGAACTGAGATACCGACCGTCGCATAGGGTAGTGATTCATAACATGAAACATCGGGATTTTCCATGCAATAAAACATCATTTATCATCAGCAGATAGTATATAATTTTTATCAAAAATGTCGTGTGTAATTGGAAGAAAAACAAAAGTTTAATAGCAATTAGATAAATTTCAACCCACCCGAGTATCTATCCTGAGTGGCTGTGGAAGCTGAATGTGTTCTTGTTTAATACACGTTTCAGCTGGCGAGATCGTTTGACACGTTGGTTGTTGCGTAGGTGGTTGACCAAGTCGAATTTTTTTAAACGGCGGTGCCTCTTGCAATGCCGCCATTTCAACAGCACGACTGCTATATTGCTCTGCTGTTTGCATTGGTTGCATCAAACTACGTGGATTACGAGCGCCAGCAATATGATATTCAGCGCTTGTTGGTGAGGGCGATGGTGCCACTGAGGCAGGTGGAAGTAAAGATATTCGTGGACGGTCACCTCGGCTATTAAGGGCATATTCATTCGCACCAATGCCGATTCCCACCTGTGACACTGGACTACTGCTCACACTTATGGCCACCCTCTCCGATACCTGAATAAAAATTGAAAAAAATTAAATTGCATCAATTGCCACAATAATTAATTATACGTATTTACCATACAGGAAACGAAAAGTCTTAAGAATAAATTCATTTATTCATTGTATCATTATGCGATGTAAAAATTTCAATGAGGGACGTGTAGTTATCGAGAAAGACGCGAATAACGATCAAACCAAGGGGGGGCATAATAATCAGTGAGACAAGAGCCAGGGTGCAAGGCATTTCACTATTACCAGACATCACGCGACCGTCAAATTATATTGTTGGTGAAATATTCAGTGGTATATGTATATGAAAATTTGTCTGGGTGAATTGATCTATATAACAATTTGATGTTACTCTTTCGCGTGAATTTCTAAATAAATGAACATAGTCTCAGAATCAAATTATCTTATCACTCAACTACAGAGAGCAAGATATCGAAAGAGAGGGAGGACAAAAATAGAACTAATGCCATCATGAGCGTCAGAGATATTATATTCTCAATTGAAGTGAAACTAATTCAGGTAAATGAAAAAAAAAAAATCCTTTTATCTTTAAATTTTTCATCAACGTCAATAAAAATTGCAT
Source organism: Zele albiditarsus (assembly GCA_958496275.1). NCBI lineage: Eukaryota > Metazoa > Arthropoda > Insecta > Hymenoptera > Braconidae > Zele > Zele albiditarsus. The sequence continues at coordinate 4,894,918 of OY292409.1, read as the reverse complement.
CAAGTGCTTTTTCATTCTGAAATACATCCACACACATACACAAATATATTGATGACATATAACGGGACGGCAATAATGCAAATCGCTTTTGCCTGAACAAAGAACGAGTTTGACCAGGTCTAGATGAATTGAAAATGTGCGGGCGCATCGATGTAAATTCCCTCGACGCAAGAGTTCATTTAAGTGAAAGGGACAAAGACGGATGGGGAGTGTGAGAGAGAAATATAGTTGAGTGCGATGCGATCAATGGAAGGGAAGAGAGAGAGAGAGCGGATACGATGTGAATATAGAAGGAATATAGAGAGTGCTCTACACCACGAGGGGGACAAGACAACTTTCACCCGCCCACGCGAATGTTCAGTCCGTTGAAACACCACATCTATTAAGTTGCGGTCTTACGAGCTATTGTCGTAACGAGTTCTAACTTTTGCTGTCTTGTGGTCGTCAAAGTATGTCCTTGTCACTCTTCACTCTTCCGCACAAATAATTCATCACTGAATTAATCATTTCACACAACAATTAGCTTGATTCTCGTCTATTGAAAGTAAATAATTATTTCAATACAATCATTATAGTAGATTATTCAATATTTTGACTTTATAATAATTGGAAAACTCATAGTGTCATTAGAAATTCTGTCGGTTCACATGACACAAAGGGTTTTATACGTACATTAGGGGTTGCGTTTCGATAGGGATCCCTGGTGTAGGCGGCCGCGCCCGGCGGAGGTGGCGTCTGATTGACGGGTGCGGACGGTGCCGGGGGCGGTGGTGGATAAGGATGAACATAGCGTAAAGCATTGGGCACTGGTACTGTGACTGTGACATAATTGCTGCCAGCAGGACCGGTGACAACACCCGTGGCGCCTGGGCCACTTCCGCTGCCTGGTGGACCGACTGCACCACCCGCTGATGGTGCACCAGAAGACCCCTGCACGTAACTACCACCACCAACTGAACGCGGTGACACTGGACTGCTGCTCTTGATGTTTATATAGCTCTGTGTAGGCCTGTAACGATTAATTACATCAATTATTTACTGTTAATACATATTATATATATATATATATAATAATTTTCTCGTGCAAAAATATAATTATAATTGAAATAATCATCTGTTTTTTCCCGTTTCTTTTGTAGTGTTTGATATCACATTGCGTGTCAGCAAATATTTACAAATAAAAAATAACGATGTTGGTTTGATGCAAAATGGAGAAAGATTGTGACGTGATAAAATTTAATGATACGAAATTAATGTTTATGCAATCATTATTTTGCGTTTTATAACTAATTTAAATGTACGTCAGCCATACACATCCATGTATTCTTTTTATTTTATATTTTAATTTGACTGAGCGTATTCATTTGAATACTCTTCTTTCGCTGCTCCTCGAAAAAGGAGATTTTTTTTTTTTACATTCAATAAATAAATGAATATATAAATTAAAATAATTTATATGACCTCGATTATAACAAGGATTCATGGCAGAGGAGTTCAATGTATTCAATATATCCAAGTGAATATCACACTGATGCATGAACAAAAAAAAAAAGTATATAAAAAAAAAACTCCCGGAGAATTTTGAATAAAAAAAAATGAATATCAATTCACTGTGTCATCATTTCAAGTCAATGATATTCAAGTAGCATATATATTCCCAAGTGGTAGATTTTATTTGGTGATACTTTCACGCGGTCCGTACGCGCGTGACCTTTATTGTCTATGAAGGTCGCGCCACGCCCCGAATATTGTTCTGCGAAAGTGCGCGCAAACGTGTACACATGTGAGTGCAGTACTGACATATCCATGAATGCATACATAATAAACATATATATGTGCCATTATATAAATACATGTATGGATATAAACATACGATAGGCCAACTTGTGCACAGTGCACATACAGGCGAAGCACCTGCGTCTACCCGCCCGACGTTGAAGCATACATACATATATAACCCAGGCAAAGGTCAATGATCGACGTAGAAATAGGGAGAAGACCGGGAGAACACGAGAAAGAGAAAGGAAGAAAAAAAAAAAAGAGAAAGGACGAAGAGAAAGAGGGAAAAACAACAACAAAGTAAACAAAAGTATCCTTTTAAGTAAATTTTTCAGTGACTTTACACACGCATTTATCAGAAAGAAGACATCCAATTATCCAGTATGGGAAATGAATAATTTTATAATAATAATTCACTGGTTATATATGGCGTATTTTTTATTTTTCATTGTTGCAATGAAAGAGCGGCGTATTAAATATTTCTTCCGCACTCAAAGAATCGCCTCATCATAATCATCATTATCGGCCAGCAATGTTTCTGATACATTTGTACATGCTCTTGTGCCAAATGGCAGGTCAAAAGACAGAGAAAAAGCAAGAAAGAGTAGAGAAAAAGCGACGGTTTATTGTCGACCCGCACGTCATAGCCAAGTTGAGACCAAAGCCAAACTTTGATTAACGTGTGAGTCACGCTCTCGTCCGATAGCGAATACACATCGATTGTTAGTGTACGGAGAAGGCAGTGGAGAGGGAGGGTGGAACCGGGAGGAAGAGTTCCTCCACACCCATGGGACTCCAAAATAATCCTCTCACACGCATACATACCAGTTTATTCACCTGTACGCTCAATATGACGGAACATTGCTCGGCAATTCGGGGTGGGTAACGATACTCATGTAAATGGTATATATTTCCATTTATAATAAATATAATCCCATACTCTGAATACATTGTCTGAAGTCAATGTAAGTTGGGAATTTTGCCAGAGGAGAAATATTATAAATGGGAATAGTTAACAATCGCCATTATATAAAGTTGGGATCAGTGGACTTTTTTTTTTTTTTTTTTTCATGGATTATTCTTAATTAAAAGCCACAATGAACCAGCGCAGAACGAGAGATTACATCAGTTTCAAATCCTATTCTTCTATATAGATAGATAGTTATATATATATATATATATCAGTTGGACTATCGGGAAAATTGTCGTACAATCGGAGATTCAAGTGGGATAGAGGGATTATCATCGGATCTCTATGAGCGCCATCCAGAATTCCTTGTTTTTGCGAATACAATTGAGCGGGAGTAGCATTGAGCTATGGGGGTTATATAGAAAGAGCAGGGAACAGAAGGGAGGGGGAGTGAGAGAGAGAAGTGGAGGCAAGCCAGGGCTTCCGAGCCATTCGAAATTAGATCTGTATGTAGAAGCACCAGAAGCACCAGTAGCAGCAGTATCGCGTGGGAAGTTGGCAAAAAGCGAGAAGCAGGAATGACCCAAGAGCAGTTACTAGCCAATCGGTGTAGTTGGTAGCAGTGGGAGAAGATGGATGTGCGCGCGCGCGAGTAAAATATACGTGATTGGTTGGATAAACTGTGCAGCATGGCGGCGAATGTGCGCACGCATAAAATCCGGAAAGTACCGCCAGTTTGAGGCACGTGGCCGCAATGACTGCGCGGGCGCTGTTGTCGGCGCATGCGTTTCATATCTGCAGTATCAAATGAAGGAGGAGGGGATAGCGCAAAAGAGAGAGAGAGGGAGAGAGTGAGAGATACACTGATGGGTCGAGAAGAGAGCAGAGGGGAAGAGAGGAACAAGACATGCCTGTAAAGATGCAGTGTTGCCACATGGTCGTGCAACGTCGCATCGGGAGGACGTGAATCTTGAGCACGTTACATACAAATGCAATGAAATAACAATGAATATGATGATGAAATTTATATTATCATTATTATAACTATTATTATTACTTTTTTCTTTTTCAGCTCGCAGATGATTTGATATTCTATGCTAATCGATTTTTACATTTGCATGCGAAGCGTCGGCTGAAGATTATTAAAATGAGAACAGAAGAGAGAAAAAAAAATATTTATATAGTTAGATAGAGATATAGATATAGGTGTCCGTGTGTGTATGCGTGCTAGATAAATTCAAATGCACTTGCGTTCGCGGATAAGATTGAGGTCATTATCGACATTATAGTGGCGTTCAAGAGTTTCAAAAATAGAATAAATGATCAGGTATTGAAGTCTTATTATAAACTCGGTTGATAGAAATGTTCGGCGAATCTCAAAAAAGTTTGAGTGGATATGGGAAGTAAATTGAAGTTGAAATGGAAATTATGAAATTACCGGACACAGGACAAGCGAGACAGTGAGTGGTGGGGGGTGTGTGACGAATTCTGACTTGAGTAATATCCATTCAGGAAATAGAAATGTCATTGGACTATTAACCGACTGACATATTGCATTGAATTTTTTATTTCAAAATTATATTCTGAAATTTTTGCTAACTATGAAAAAAAAAAAATATATTATCAGTTAACGCATCTATATACATATATACACATTCCATATTTTTTTACGTAAATTTAATTATTCCCCCATTGGTATTTTCCACACCTGCTCCACATCATTCATTCCAACTATCGCTCTCTCTCTCTACTATTCTCAGTGCTGCTTCACCAAAAGAATGTTTATGGAGGTCTGCACCTGTCATCCGAGACAGAATCGATAATCGAAGGCAACACGATCTTCTCCAATATATACGCGTGTGTATATGTGTATGTCATACGATATCCGGAAAATTCCACGATGAATGAGAAAGGTCGACGTCCCCCGATCACGAAACCTATGACGAATGATGGATTAGTCGTCGTTGTCATTGGTCGTCGTTTTCTATCCGACGTTTCATGGCGTCGTTGCTATCCAATATCGCATTATTGCTGCGCCAAGACGTTTCGCCTTTTGCGCCTGTCCCTCTTATATACAATTCGCCTGTCTGTCATCCCAACTTCAATTATTTCTTATTTTCTATATACCATAAAGGAATGAAATAAAAGTGATGAAATATTGCCAAGATGAAGAGCAGTAGAGAAAAGAAAAAAAAAAAAAATTAAAAAAATAGCCAGAACATCATTTGTGTCTCGTTACGAAGAATTTTTACTTCGGTCTTTAAAGACAAGTGAGAAGAGCGTATATATATATATATATATGTGCTCTCGTTGAATCGCGCGCGACTCTGCCTGCCTCTACTTCTTTGGCGTCGTACAGTTGATGACGTAACGGTCGCTGAACCCCTCTCACTTGGTTTGCCCGTGTGCACCTCACTCTCTTCATCTCTCTCTTATATCGTTCACTCTTGCGCGTCGGCTGTTAGCTAGACCGACCCTTGACTTATATATATATGAAGCATATGTTTATATACATACATATCTATATATATTATATACATATATATATATATATATATATATATATATATCGATGCGGCACAACAACACACAGCCAGACACGAATCTGCGAGACAGCTGAGAAGCGGGGGTGGTGATGAAAGAGCCAAAAATATGAAAGAAGAAAATATTGAGAAGAATGTGGGAAATTTTTTTTTTTGATAATTGTTCATTGACTGGCAAAATATATACTGATAAAACAGTAATTAACAAGATCTAAAATATCACTGAGAGAACACAGTTGGAATTATAATAAGATATTGTTGGGCCAATACTGAATGGTTATTTTAACTATCTTCAGTATTATTAACGTGTATTAAAACAGTCACATTGTTTGTTTGCTCCATCGTTGATGAACTAAAGAAAGTTCATTTAATAATTCAAATTGGTATATATAAGAGATGTTTGAATAGTTTGCAACTATATAGATAGCTGTTACAAACAGCTGTAATGTGACTGTTATGAATATCCATGCATTTGGCAGTAGTACTGAAACGCGTCGTATATGCATCTAACGAAAATCACGAATGCTTTTCAGCAATATTTGCGATTAATTTTCTACTTGGATACAGTTGAGCGGATGACACAAAGATTAAATAAGCACAATTTGCAATAATCGAAGATTGCTTTTCAAGATAATTTAATACGTGTACTGAATATATTCTCGGCAAATTAACTTTGGACATTTTCATTAAGACTACAACTAGATTATTGAAACGCGCAAGCGCACACTTTTTCCGGGTGTTGTCCAATTTAAGAATCAATATTTTTCGATTCGATTTTTGAGCTATTTCATTTACTTCTTAGCCAATGAAAATGATTGGAAGAATGCCACACTTCTTGAAGATATTATCACCATTACTTTTAACAGAATGGATTGTTTTGGTCACAATGACATTATCAACATTTCCGTGCGACAGCAATACATCAAATAGTTATTACCGTCATTCTTCACATTACTGTTGTTTATAGGTAATTCCACATCCCATATGACAACTGAAATTATCTAATCTCAACAATAGTGAAGTATTACTGCAATAGCAATATCACATATATCTATATTTTAGATAATTATAGACGGTAAACGTTCTCACTGTCAAAGCTATACATTTTTGTTTGAGTGTATAGATGCGTCTGAATGTACAGACGTACGCACACATACGAAAACAAACATGCGTGACATCTGAGGTGGGTGGGGGAGGGGTGGCGAAGCAGCCAAAAGTAGAGAAAATTGTTTTTTTTTTTTGTCATATTGAGTTCAATAAAAGCTGATTATTTTTTTCAGTGCAGTCGAACATTAGCTGTAAAATATACACATGTGCCATATTTATATAGATTGTAGATTGGAGATAATTCTGATAAATAAATATAAAATGAATAAAAGCGTGATAATATAATATACGCGAGGGAATTAGAGGGAGAGTGCGATCGATAACGACATTGCTACGTGCGTGTGAATAACTCGTTGAGACACGCAAAGAACGGTGAGGACGCGACTAAAATGAGTGTCGTCTGATGCACATTGTATATAAGGGGAAAAAGAGAGAGACCTCTGAATGATGTTAAGTATATGCATAATATGTGTATGTGTATATCTGTGTGTATGCACATGCAATCATCATGAATGTTGTCATAGATTGAATTTATATATAGGTATGTATCTAGACTAAGTTGAAGTAAATAAAGGAAAAAAAATTTGCGTGTGGCAAATCGTGTTTGGAATTGGTAGAAAATATACCGTTAAAGCAGCTGGGCGTGTATGCAACTTTTAGAATCACCATTTTTTTTATATTTTATTAACCCTTTGAAGAACACATTTTTTCCTCTGACTGAATTGCTCAAAGTAATGGTGCAACCTGATAATAATGTAGAAATAGAATCCGAGCTATTGTGTGGAGTTTAACATTTTTTTTCTGTTTTCTAGTTTTTTCCCTCATTTTTCGGCTACAGCACTCGATTTCGGACAAAAAAAAACCTGGATATTTATTTCTAGATGTGATATGTATTGTGGATTAGTCACAATTATAATTGTGATAAACGTTTGCCCTTCAATTCATCAATGTCAAAATATAATTACTGATTGTAGATATATCTGGAATTTTTCAATAAACTATCGTGTTTTTCACATCTGATGATGTAAATGTTGATAATACTAATTACAATGTGTTACGCGTGAATGCAGTGAGTCACTAAATATTTGTTTTCTACAACTTATTTTCCATCGTATCATTTGTTATGTTGTATAATAAAATATCTAAATGTTCGGCGTTAGAGTTAAGTTCATTTGTTAATTTTCTATTACAACTATACTCATCTAGAAATTAATTTCCATTGCGTTGCAACCAAAATCAAAAATAGTAGAAAAAAAAAAATCAATGTATGTTTGCCTGTTTAATTGAACTCTATCTTTCTGCTTGAAAACCTCATTTATTCAATTTAATGATGATTGTTCTCGTAATTGGATCATATATCACACAATTCAAGAAGTTAAATCAAGTAAGTGATATTACAATAGCAAATGATGTTCTAGAGACCTAAGAAACCATATACAAAAATTAATTCAAAGATATTTTATCAAATACGTGTGTAAAAAAGAATGACGACGTGCCCGATATAGACCTTGATATCTATATATTTTGTAATATCTGATTGGCTTAAACGCAAATAAAAAATACTCCAGTCACGCTTCTATTATTATTATCATCGACATTCACAATACATTATTTCGCTTCTAAGTTGTGCCAGTATTGAATTAGTTGAGTATTAGCACACGCTGATTTCGCTTCAACATATCCACTTCATTCACAACTGTATATCCCCATTACAATTGGCAATATATAAATGAAGTAAAATACCAAGTTGAAATAAGTTCGATTGTAATCTAAATGGCATATGTGAAGCACGAAAATAAAACTTTTCAAAAGCGTTTGCGGTAGGTTGGATAAAATAGAAGTAACTTAATTGCTAAACGATAAAATGAGGAAAAATAAAAACCACGCTAAACAACTTTAATATACAACTTTTTGAAACACGGTATATTTTCTTTTTCCACGATGAAACAAAATAAAGATAATATAAAGAGAAAAAGAAAGTACTAAATAAATGGACTTACTCCATCAGGTAAATTGAAGTTTATATCTCTGAGCCCGGTAACCCACGACTATTGTTATAATATCGCATAAAATTGCTTTCATAACAAAACTTCAACTCGAAACAATAATCCAACGATCATTATTTCAACATTGAAATAACACATTGAAGTTTTACGTTCATCCCACCATTGTCCACATTTTGTTTATAGTTTATAGAAAATAGAGAAACAATATGATTTCAAGCGTTATAGAAGGACGAAATTGTATTATAAGTACATATAGACACATACATATACACACACTGAGGACACGTGAGGTTAAAAAAGAATGTGGACATTGACGTTTGAGGTTAGAATCGACAGGTAGCAGTGCTAGCGTTAGAGTCATCGCGCATGCGCTTCAAACTCTTATATCCATACACACAAATACAACAATACAATAATAATGTGTGGCCCCGCTTTTTATTGTGAAATATTTGAGAGAAACATCGACCTCGAAGTCCTTCTAGTTAAACCACTATGTATTTGATATGAATTCTAACTATATATTTCATTCATGAAGAATATATTATATTTTAATACATAAGTATATAATAAAGCTGTCGATGAATGTGGATGAGCCAAGTTTATTTTTCTTTGGAACATTTGTCTTGGATTAAATAAATATATATTTATTTATAGTTTGATTATTGTGAATAATAATATTTGGTAAATAGTTGTACTGAGTTGTGATTCTATAAATGAACAAATTCACAAATCAAACATAAGGCGAGACAGTATTTTCTCTTTAATTTTCGATAGCACTGAGAGTATTAATGTTGCAAGTGTATGTAAACACAAATTGTTTATATATGCATCATAATTTATCGCTTGAAAGGAAAAAAAAACGAAAGAAAAATGATAATAATGATAATAGAAAGAATATGAATTCCCCAAACAATATTTGCCATAAGAGTTATTATTACTCTTTCTTTTTTCTATTAGTTCTTCTCATTCTCTTCTTCGCACATTCAATTCTATTCTCTAACCAAGCAGTTTGTAAAGACTCTAACACGTATTAGGTTTGCTAATGACCGTTGACTAGCGGTACAAAAATGATGTGGCAACGCTGTATATAGAGTCAGATGAATGTATATTTATTGTGGACTGGAAAAAAAAAAAAAAAGAAAGAAAGAAAGAAAGAAAAGAAAATAAATATAATCTCTGAAGAACTAAAAATAATACAATAAAATAATATAAATAATGATTCTCCCACTGATGATGACCTTTTGAAAAGAACATTGAGGAATAATGAAAAATAATGAATAAATAAAAAAGGAATTCAAGAAATTTTCTGTATGATGAATTCAGGTAGGCGAAACTTGTATATGAGAGTGAGAGATGGTGAAGAGAAGCGAGTGGCAACAGTAAAAGGCGTCTCACGTTTCGGTTCCGTGCATAGCATTCGCCCACACACACACATATATATATATATATATATAAATACATCAATATATACATATATTATATATACTGGGATCGCAACAGTTCTGGAGAGGACACAGAGGCAAATATTTCGCAATCGAAACACGACCGTTACGATGATTTCCAAAAGAAACCGGAGGTGTGTGTCCATGGCCGTGACCACCACCACCATAGCACAATTTTTCATACCATCATCGGTCAACGACATTTTTTTGATTAATACAATGGGTAACAAAAAGTGAGTGTTCCCAATCACACAAAAAAACATCATTATTATAATCGACGTCAATATTAGTGCACATGACATTAAATATATAATAAAAATAAACATACTGACACAATCAGCTGTTCATAATGAATTACATCACTATCGATTGAGTATATTCTATTTTCATTCTGTGGAAAATTTTCTTGACGAGATGGATAATAGTAATTATAAATAAATTAATTTATTACATTTCATCGTTTTGAAAGGCGCAATTTTGTATTAACAAATATCATGATTTCAATAAATTTGCTTGCAACGTAAAACGAAATGGATTTCAATTACAGAACATTGATTTCCCAGAAGTGCTTTTCCCAGGTGTCAGTCAAGCCGACCAATACTCTGACATGGCCGATGTTGTCGTAGTCGTCACTCTCTTGGCGCTTGTGGTCCTTATTTATATGTAATCATGTATGTATGTGTAGATGTATGTATTTTACTGATGTGTATGAAGTATGAACGATTCAAGGCTCACTGATGTGAACGGGCGGGAAAGAGACGTGATACATATAGCTGGTGGAGAGAGACATACATACTTATTTTGTGTGACGCAATCCGACATATATATATATATATATATATATATGAATGTGCTCGCAGGAAATCCTAACGAGGCAACGGGATACCACCAGGGCAATTACATTACGGAAGTGAAATTGAAGACATGAAGTGTTGCGAAGTTGAATCGAATTCTGTCAAACGATGATTTATGAACATATATATATATATATATTTATGTATATTATTGCAGTTTTTTAATTAGAGATAGTTTCTATCACGAGATGTGGAACTAAAAATGAATTCCATTTTTCGAAATGTTTCCCCAAAGTAATTGTTATTTGAGAATAAATCTGGAAGAAGATTAACGACAATTTTTCGTGTGGAGAATTAAATTTGAAATGTCCATCTGAACATTGGTAACGAAAGAATAATTGTAAAATGTTGTATATCTTTGAACTCAACAGTATTTTATTAATTATGAAAATATGATGATGAAAGGTATATATTTTTTTTTTTTTTTTCGGCTAATTATTTAGTGCCAGTACCATGAAATTACGAAAATCAGTTTTGCATAATATAATTTATCCCGACCCTTCATATCATAGTTATACCACTTTTGTACCACGTATTCTACAGTCGATTTGAATAATTGCCACAGATTTATTAACGTCACTGGTAACGATTCCATACCTATGTATGAGTTCTTGAATGATTACATAAGATTATTGAGAAAAAAAAAAATAATATAAAAGGTCACGTGAATCCATCTGTCTTTAGAAATAAATGTATTGTTCAGGAATATGTATTTTTCCTTGATAATGAATATAATGATAAATGAACACTAATAATTAGTGAATTTGCAATTTTTTTGTAGTTATTTTTTTGATTGTATGAACAGACAAAATTTCAATATCACACTCATTAAAACATAATACAATTGAAAAATCATAGCAGATTATAAAGAAACTTAAATTCTACATATTTCGAAATTATAATTTTTAATTTCAACTGAGCAATCAGTCACTGAATAAAAAACAAAAAGATTTAGTTTCCTAAATATAATTGCAATCAACTGAATAGAACAGTATAATTTTCAAAAGGTTAATGAAAATAGGATTTGAATTGGAAGATTTAAAAGTAAATTGATAAACATGTAAATTTATATCGTGACTCACCGATGCAACTGTACGGGAGTGGATCTGGCAGGTAGATGTTGATTGTGCGAGGGCGGTGGCGGTTGGCCCTGATGAGTTTGGACCTGTACCCGTGCGGGGGTGACACCGCCACCGACCAACGAATGCCCGTGAGCACCGTGGGGGTGAGGGTGATGATGATGATGCAAATCTCCCCCAACCGGACCCCCCACACCTAGTCCACTCACTACCTGGACTTGCTTGCCCACTGTCTCCATCACCCTTGGCGCATTATGTACTGAAACAAAGAAAAATAACATTATTTTTTTTTTTTACTCTTCATCCTCAATTGTTATTATCATTTTTTTATTTTTATTGCAATTATAGAATGACGTTTTTATTTTCATTGTTTTATCCATTGTGTATTTATAGTAAGTCGGACAATAATTCATTTCAAACGCACATTCATTTCTCCTATTAAAATTGTAAACTCTTAATAAATTGTATCTAACCTAGATTTAATATTTTTCTGCGTTTGAACGCGTCAATTGGCTGGGGGTATCGTACACGAGAGGCTGTTATGTATAGCGTGCAAACTCTCTCATAGATTCTTTAGATTCACAGGATGATTGGATGAATGTAGGTTAATGACAAACGTTGGATGTTGCATTGAGTATGTGCTTCGTTATCATTAGAGTAATAATAATAATTATTATTGTTATCATAATATCATAAGAGTACTAATTAACGTTTCATGTAAAGTTTTGTGATGATTTTGAATTTATTTTACATGGTAAAATAAAAGAAATTGGAGAAAACATTTTTCTTTTAACATTTTATTAATAGAATTCAAATTGAGAAAGACTGCAGAAGAAGTTCAAGGAATTATTTCGACCATTTAATGTTTGTGTGTGTGTGTGTGTGTATTTGTGCGCTCGTGAATTATTAAATGGCAAAAATCAATTTGCTATACTTGTGATGTGAGAACACGATCGTATACTGAATAATTTATCGTCACCTTTATATCAATACCATATATATATATTTGTCAGAGTACATAGCAACTGTGTGAGCTATAACTGGATACTCAGGTATAGGGTATACAAGTCGGTGAATAAATGAGGAAAGTTGAGAAAAAAAAAAAAAATTATAAATAAAAATGCCGGAAAGATATCTCATGACCACAAGATTTATAGATTGAATAATTGGGTTATACATTCGTCTATTTATATATGTGCATAAATATCTATAAAAATGGCGAGAATGAAAAGAAATAAAAAAAAAAAAAAGGAACAGAATGGGGAAAAATTGAGACATAAGCAAACATGAAATTCTTGATCTAAATATAATTATTTTCCCGTACATATATTTGCTCATAACTTTTTCAATTGCAATATTTATGATAGATAAAACATTGCAAAATATTAATGTTAATTATTTATAACCACATTTTTATTGTCAATAGTGTTACGTGATTTCTCGTGAGTCATCCGCAATTACGAGAACCGACAGGAAGTTGATCTCATACTAAAATTGCAGCATTCCATTCGAAAAAAAAAAAAAAACGAGAAAAAAATATAAATAAGAAAAATAATTCTTATTTTTTCTAAATGATATATCTAAAGAATATATTCGAATAATGTTAACTGTAAAATAAACGAATTATTGATAAATTTACAGGTCGTTTATAATAAGACTTTCCTAAGATATTCTCAATGAATCGGTTCTCAATTGTAACAGAAAACAGATAAGCGAAAGCGACGAAGAGTACTAGAATGAGGGACAGAGGGAAAGAAGCGGGAAATAGAGAGAGGGAGAGAGCCTGCGGCAAATACCGGGACAGAGTTGGTTAAAGCGGAACTACTACCAACTACTCGTATCCCTTTTCCTTTCCCTACTTCTATTCATCGACCATTTTCCATTTGGCCAATATACAGAACCACGGGTAGAAAAAAAATTCAATCGATCACGTTAAATCACTTTTCTGAAAAAAGTGTATCAATATATGATTATTATTATTATTATTATTATATAGACTTGAAATGAATTGAGATGGGTTCATTGCCAGGGATAATACATGTATAAATATATAGATGTGTAGAAAAGAACCGGTCACGGACACATCTGTAAAGTCCCTCAACTATATATTCGTCTCTCACTCTTTTCGTTTCTCAGCTGATCGTAAATTTCAAGACGATTTCCGTGAGTTCCCCGTGCGCCTCGTGAACACAGTTTTTTTTTTTTTTTTTTTCCAAGCATCATGAATTATTTCTTATACTTATATACATATAGTAACGACACACACACACACACACACACACATACACAGTATTAGCGGACAGCTATTGTGGAATGTCCACGAGCCGGTCTAGCTTCTTTTCGTTGTCAGAGTGGAACAAACTCTCTGGAATCGGGAGAAAATCCCGCTCAGTAATAAATTTTCTTGGTTCCATCAACCTAAATCCACATTCACTATATTTTCATTTTAGTTTTTTTTTTTTTTGCTTTTCATTTGCATTTTTATTTTTCTACATTGAGTATTCTATTCCAGGTCTCTTAAACGAATCAATATGTACACGAGGAGGGAAAAATAAAACCTAGTGAGGAAGTAGACAAGGGAATTTGTGACACAAATAAAATGAGGGCAGAGGAAATGTCTGGTGATAGAAGAATGGAAGGAATGGGGAGAAAAAAAAAAGAAAGAAAGATAATTGAAAAGAAGAGGATTAAACAAGAGGGGGAATCAATGAGCCTCCTACAACTTTGAATCATATATAAAATCCCTCATACAGTTCAGACAGTATATAATTATTATATAAATATTGTATATTGACCCATGTCTATTTTCCTCGTGGCATTTCCCCGATCTCTCTATCGGACTTTGACTTCATTACTATAAACCCGATGACAGAAATAAAATTGATAAGCTGATATAATTGAGTCAGCAAAATAATATCGGTTATTGATGTATGATGTAAACTTTCATGTCTATCAAAATAGAAATATTTTTCAAATGTTTATTTCCTTCATTGTAGTGTTGATTTAATTTCTATAGACTACTGTCGATACATCACAACACAGAATGATTTTATAGTGTGACAAGATTTTACATCCTAAAAATATTACGTCATTTCTTACTCATCTTTCTTAATATTCTATATACATACATTCGTATGTGTAACCTAGCCAACTTGCTTGACCGTTAAATAACACGCCCCGGAAAGGATTCTCGACCTCGGACATCCTTGTGAAGGAAGTCTGCTATAAGTATGTTAATTAACCTTACTATATATCAATTCGCAATTGTATTATGCCGCATGGTAATCTTAATTGAAATCAAACAAATAGCACTCGTGACAATGCATCGTAAATAAATGAAAAGAAAAGAAAAATGGGACACAAACACAAAAAAAAAGGGGGGTGGGGGGGAAGAAATATGAATTAAATAATGGAAATTCTTATTGTGATAATACAAAAATAATCAATGAATCAAAATGAAGCATCGATCACGTTGTCATATCATGTTGATGACTGTCGCTGATAAGACGATAGTAATGAGGAAAGAAAATAAAACATCAATCTATATGTGTATTGCTACGTAACAAATTATTTTACATACAATGAATTATTTAATTAATAATAATATATAAAGCTCACCAGCAATGACGTCACCCGGGGTAGAAAAAATTCAAATATCCCGCGCAAAATCCACAACCACCACACAACAGTACACTCAAGTCACGAGGTAACAGCAATGACACTGGACGCGACACGAGGACGCACGTTGTATAGTCACACGTGCACACACAACGCGGCCTTGCATCCGCGCAAATTTACGATTACACCGTGCGGACGTGAGAATAACAATAAATTTACCACAAAATGAGAATGGGTTGTCGTGATTTTAAAATAATAATGAAGTGATGAGAATGAAAGAGAAGTGCGGGAGGTGAAAAAAAAAAACAACATAAAAAAATAAAATTAAAAAAAAAAAATTAATAGTAATAAAAATAAATTCACTGTTGAACACTTATTCTTTTTTCTTTTTTTGCCGTTTCACTTTCTTCCTTGCTTTTCTTTTTTCTCCTTCTGACACGACTTTTCTCACTTTTTACTTCACCAATATTCACCTTGTATCATCATCATCATCGTCCATTCGGTTACACTCTCATTATTTCAATATATGTTTAATATATATATATATATATATATATTTTGTTTATTTTTCTTCGCTGTATTTATATATTTATATATGTTTATTCTTTATCAATTTGTTCACACTTCACTCTCACGTATATTTACAAATGCGCACCAAGTGATGATTGAAGGATGATAGTGTCGATGATGATATTACTCCCACATATTTTTCTACTATCGTATTGTTGCTCCAATCTTTGTCGTTTAACGGGATCCTCCTGTGAATGAAACAAATCAAAATTAGAAGGGGAAGAATAGTAGATAATAAAAATTCACAATAAACCCTCAAATTCAAAATATAGACAGATGTGTTTCTTTCTTTTGTCAAAGTGCTCAGACGAAAAAAAAAAAAAGAAAAATTATTCAATATATGAAATTCGTGATTGATACGTCATATCTCTATCAAACAATAATAGTCTTGTTTGTTCGAAAATAAAGAAATACACGAATTTAAGGGTTAAATAAATTTAATTCACTCATCAAGTTGTATATATTTTAAAATGAATAGGACGAGCAAAACGTATTTGTGTTATTGCAATGAATCGTAATACGTTTGATAATAGGGAAAGCACAAATGAAGATAGAGGCGAGGACCGGAAGTGAAATGAAAGAGAATGTGCGACCGGGAGTGAGAAAGAGTGAGAAAGAGAGAAAGAAGATTTGACAGTGTGGGGTCCGGGTGGCGCAAGAAAGGAAGGTCAGTGGCTCGCCCGTACACGCCGAAGAATAACCTCCAACCAACGGACTCTACAATGTACTTATATTTATAGTATATATATATATATATGTATATGAGTGAATAAACATATATTGTGTATATACCATAGACCGGACTTTCTCGCCCCGACTATAGACATACTAATTGCGAGTACGTGCTTGCAATTCAACCTTTTGCCTGACCGTTTAAATACACATATATGTACACATGTATATTTATGTATATATTCAACTGAATATATAATTTTGGTGCGGGCGCACTAACTAAAGAGTTACATATCGCGTCATGCATAAACGGTGAAATAAGATGAACTGAAAATATTCATAATTTCATATTTCTTTCAAGGCTCTCTCTTCCTCATCTTATCACCCCTCTTCTCATGTTGTCTTCACGAGTGGTAATATCGACCGCACGTGCTTCTACAGATAATAAACAATTCTGCTGTCTATATTAATAATAACAATGATAATTATTGTTACATTCGTATCTGTATGCATGTATGGGCGTGTTTGCGTGCACATAGAATATATAAATTAATTTGTGCGGACGAATGTGCATGAAAATGGCGTATTGTGGTCGGTACAAATGACGATGAGTAAGAGAGCTTTGTGGCGTAAATGCATTATTAAAATGACAATAGAATTCGATATAAATGGAAGAAGAAAATGGTAAATTTTATGACAGAGAAGAGGAAGATGATGATGATGATGATAAAGAGTTGAAGATAAGTAAAGAAACAGAGAAAATAAAAATTATTCATTTTTTTCGGCTTTGTTCAAGTCAACGTGTGATTTGATTCTTTTTTTTCTCTTTCGCCCAATCTTTTGTATTATTAACCTCAAAATAATTATCATCTTTCTTAACGTAGCACATCACACAAACACTCACTATTACGATAAAAATAATTTTATATGTATATATATAATTTTTATTATCACTCTTTTTCTTCACTGTATTTATCTGTTTGTATTAAATTTGTTTAATTTACAATTTTCCATCATGCGACTTGGTTCCGAATTGTATCAACACTTTAACGAACATCTCGCAATCCACTTGATGTTATTATTGTCATTCCACACTTCCATCTTCCGTTATTATTAAAATTATTGCATGAAATATCAGCAACAATATTAATGACAATATCATTTATATTTGTAAATAATGTTTCAATACAATAAGCATTATTGATTGTATGCACTTGTTTTATGTTGAAGCATGTTGGATTCCTCGTTATTGAGCTGTATGAAATTGTTGTCGTCATTTCCGCGCACTCGAGCGCCACACAAAATTTATGTCTAAATTGCGCGGGAATTGTTTTTAATTTTAATTATTGATAAATTAATCATGGGCTATGAAGTCTCTTTGATAACATTGAATTCGTGCTGTTTATTCTTGAATTATTTTGTCTCTTCCGGCTTTTGTTTTAGTGTGTGTATTTATATCGTGATACGATTGAAATCACGGAAAACCGATAGATGCCCATTCATGTACAGAATGCGCGCGCAGATACATCAAGATAGTGTGAAAGAGAATCTGAGTGGGAGAAGAGAACTTTTCTATCGTTCACACATCGTTGTCTTCATCTCTGTTTCCATAAACTCCAAATTGTATATGTCAATACACGATTAATTAAATAAATTTTCGTTTCACTCCATATCAATTATTTATTCAAGCCAACCTCTTTGTCATTGTGAACACACCTGTGAATTCCTTTCCACATCTGAAACATAAAACAATTTTTCTCATTTCATTTTTGTTATCACTAGTATTTTAGATTACATTAAATAAACTCTTCGAATCATAGTCAGATTCCTAGAATATCATCATTGAATATTGACAATCATAATCAGAATTTTCATGTTGGTGTATATGTGAACAGAAATGTTTTGGTTCATTGAAAATACGTCCAGAGTTCTAATTAAACAAATAATAAATAATAAATCTCATATGACAAATAATAGTTATAAGAAACTATTAAAAACTTCCAAATAATTTCAAACCTGATTCGCAAATCTAAAAATAAAAAGAACCTCAATCTTATTATTATTATATTTTTTTTTTCATCATTGAACCATTTATATTTCTGTTCATCCACTTTTAGGCAATCCTATTTTAGAAAGGAATGACCCAAATATTTCAAACTTTGAGATTCATATTATTGTCGCGTTGCCGAGACTTTGATTGGCTGTTAATGTCATCATCCAATTTACACTTTGATCTAAAGTTACTGTTTCAAATTTCATTTACATATTTGTGGTTAATATAAATGACGTTTAAAACGGGAACGGAACCCACGTCTCCAATCTAATACAGTAACAAATCAAAATGTATGCTTCAAAGAGTTAACTCGGAATTTATAGCTATATATAGATATATATGTATACATTCACATAAGTATTTGAAAATAATAATAATTATGTTAAGAAATGATTCATTCACAAAGTTGATTTCTCTTTCCACGATGTAATTGTCATTGAAATATGCCTTCCGAATCATATTATATATATATATCTGTAGTGGAAGAGAGTCAACGTTCATTTTCTGCCATTCAAAGTCAAACTCGCTGAATAAAAAAAAAATATGTTGGAGGTGGAGAATTGCTGGGAAGAGTGAGAGAGGGAATTTAATGGCTGTGAAATCATGAACGAGAGATAGAGTTGAAAAAGGAGTACGAGAAAGAGGCGAAGAAGGAGGAACGCACACATAAAGAGTAGAGGGGGGAACGCAACGCGGGGAAAAAGGAGATTGGAACTAGTGAGCATATGGCCGCATCACTGTCGGTGTGACCTCGGCTTTGCCAGACGTCCGACTGTACGAATCTTATGGCGCTTCTCTGGCGCGCAAACGGCTATTCAAGCATCAACCTAACTCACTCAATCTCCACTCCACCCTCCCCACCTTGTCTCTCTCGCTCCTTCCCTCTCCCTTTTTCGCACTCTCTACTACTTTACCGCACTGAGCTTCCTTACTCTCCCACGACGACAACGACGCCGAAGATGATGACGCGGTAACAGAGGAGGGTGAATGAGGTACATAAGGATTATCTCTATCTGCCCCCTTAGACGCATGGAAATAGTTCACGGACGTTTGGAAATTCGCAAATGCATTCTGGATATTTCTTTTTATTTTTTCTTCACTTTATTTTTTATTTTTATTGTTTAGACGAACAGCAGAGAGACTATTTTCTACCTCAATTCTTTCACCAATTGTTTTTTTATTTCTTTTTCTTTTTCAATTCTTTGCTATTTCTTTTTTTTTTTCTTTTTTTCCTACTCCTGCATATATATATACGGTATATAAATGAAAATAGAACTTTATCTTTCTTTTTTTCTCTCGAACATTGAGAATTGTGAAGCCATTCAAACTTCAGACTTATTTTCAGCCTCTCCATCTCAATGCAATCGAGCGACCTACTCTCTCATATTCCCGTTATAATAAGTACATGTACGATTTGAAAGAGAAATGAAGAATAATAGAGTCATTGACTAGAATTACAATTGTGATTTGATTAACGAAATGTTATAGGCATTTGAATATAAAATTGGGTCACATTAACTGACAAAATAACTCGTTCTTTCGTCAATTTTATATGAAAATGGCGTTGAATAAGTGCAGAAATTCAAAATGAGTGTATTGCGAACAGCTTCAGTTGACGGTTGCCAACTGATTAATCGATCCAAGAATACATACGTATTCGATTTGTTTGATATCACGTTGGGTGCGTGTTACATGTGTGCCATGAATGTACAATGAACATTGGTATAAAATATTTCGAATGTTTCTATCAAGTTTCTCTCATGTCTATATTGTTAGAATAATCAAATTTTCTATCACATTTCATGCAGTCTCTATACTTTAATTCATGTATAAATATTTTATTTTCTTTCGCCACTATTCCTCACTTGTTTCTCCCTCTTATTATTATATTCTTTCATATTTCTCCCGGAAATTTATATATGTACGAAGAAAGGGTCGATTCGATGGGAAGGCAGGAAGTGGCACGATAAAAAATGAAAAATAAACAAACACAACCATATATATATATATATATATATATATATATATATATTCTCCCCTTTTAACGGTGATTTTTTTTCCACTTTTTTCTCTTGCAGACTTCGAATAACGCCTTTCTCTTGACTTTATTCCCATTCGTGTCTTCCTCCAATGTCAAATATCAATCAGCGCACTTCCTCTATCATTTTCACACTCTTTTTCCGAACATGCAATTATGTCAAAACGCGGATGGAAAATAAGGGGAAAGAAGTATGAAACATTAATGAATCTCACATATGCATAAGTATATCTAAATCCTTCTAAATGTCTAACATGAAAACAGCCGTCTATTTGATGATGTAAACAATGAATAATAAAGAAAAAAAAAGTTCTTGGATATATCGTGAATATATCAATGTAAATAATATATATTGCTAAAAGTATATACATGTATATATATATTTATTTATTTATGGCTCAGTGAATATAATATGAGCGCCACTGTCCGACTACTTAGAGTGACTGTATGGAAAGTAGAACGCGAGAAGGTGACGCGAATATACATATATATGTGAGTTTCTCGACTAATTAGAGGCACATGGATTGATGCTAACCATTGGAAAATGGTATCACAGTGTAAAAGAGGTGACGAGTAGAACGAGAAACAGACGAAGAATGAGGCTTTGAATTGAACTAGTTGATCGATTAAAAGCAACTTTCGATGAAGTAACTGTCTAAGTGACCATATATAAATAAGTCACACTTCATATAAAAATAATGAAGGAAAATATGAAATAAAAAAAAGAAAAATAAATAAAACAAACATATATATTTTTTGAATTTATGAACAACTTTCGATACAATTAATTTCTATATTCACGAGAAATGAATAAAATAAATAATAACATTGAGTCAATTTGTGGATATAAAACTTCTAAAATGGTTTGTAAATAATGTTGAGATTTATGCATGGACATAAAAAGTTTTATAATGAACAGCAAGATGCTTTCAACATGACGATGGAAAATTCACATACGTATCACATAAACATACATGTATAGTATACATGCACATCGCGGTATATAACGGTGCTTGTTCTTTTTTTTTTTTTTTTCTTTTTCCTGCATTATTATGTTGTTTCTTTTTTCCTTTTTTCATTTATATTATTTACAGCTCTGGATTATGATGCGTGGGTAAATACGTAGGTGAGCTCCCACGAGGTGGAGGAGGTCCAATAACGTCAACACGCACGTATTGTAAACATATGTGTACTTATACACAGATGTATATATATACATATTTCGCCATCGTGTTTCGTAAGTCGCGCAGTATAATGCGAATTCAAAGAGAATGACAGGTCTGGCACTCTGGCTTTCTGCATTGAGAAAAAGCGACAGCATGAGCGCAGTGAGAGAAAACATAAGAAGAAGGTAAAGAAAGAGTAAGTAATAGAGTTCGAGTGGGAGAAAGAGAAACAAACAGGAACGCGACGCGAATAATTTTTGTTGAGCTTCCGGCGTGAATGAAGGTGCCGAAGAGACGTGGGGCTTTGATGCCTGAGGACGTGTCTGTTCGTGCAATGTGCTTATGTACGCTATTCTATCAGCAGAAGAAAAGAGAATGGAGATGAAAAAAAGTTGCAAAATAAATAAATAAGAGGAAGGAAAGAAAAATTCTTCAGAAGTATGTGAATGTTTTTTTGTTCACTGAAGGACAAACGGCATCATATAATATAACCATTATTATTGATTGGAAATTATGTACATGAAGTATAAAGATATATGAATATATATATTTAATGTATAAGTAGTTGGTATATATATACACATCTAGGGTTTATACTCTTATATTTCTTCGACTCCCACGGACGAGGCCACGAGTTATCGATTTGCGACGACGAAGGCACACCGGAAAGCCGGAAGCGCTGAATCTGGGCGACATTACGACGGCCTTATTGCTACGTCGCATACATTCCGCACGATATTTATGACACTACTATGCTTCTTGCTACATAACCACACTTGTTTTTATATGTTTCGAATGTCGATCGTATCATTAGTTTGCCAAACTTTCATATTTTTCTTTCTCCCCCCACATATGTATGATATCTGTATTCTACATATATATCGATATTATCGCGTTTATATATGGTGGATGAGAGAAGAATGCGTTCAATAATAGTTGTATATACCGTTTGACGACAGAGCAAGGAAAATATTTTGAACGCGTGTGACCCGATTCATATATATATATATATATTTATATCTGAGCAATGGAACTCGGTCGATTTCAGGTCGCACATAGGAATGATAGAATCAAATTGTGTGTCGGTCTTGTAGATTATTATATACGTATATTATTGAGGTGGTTCTATCACGCAGGACAATATTTATTCGGTCTGCGTGGAAGGCCAAATCGAACTAGCTAAGATGAATATTTTATTGTTCATATTTAATAATATACTAATTCATCAGAGAGTATGGAAAATGTTGTAATTATCATTTTCAGTTTAGTATGCTGAAAGGAGTTCGAAACATCAATCTTTTTTTTTTTTTTTCAAATAATTCATGGACGTTGATGAGTTAAATTAGTTAGAATTAGTTTCAATCAAAAACATAGTTTATTGGCTATATTATTATCATTCATGAGAAAATAATCACGCAGAAATTTAAAAATATTGAAGACCTGATTTCCATTTCTATCATAAATGATTTGTTTTAACGTTAAACCTCATGCTCCAAAGATTTGAATCTACTTTTTCTTTCTATAAAAAAAAAAAAAAAAAAAAAAAAAACGAAATGATTGTTCGTATAAAAATATTTTCTAGCGCAACTGCATATATAAACATCTCAGTGCAATGTGTTCGATCGCTATTTGCAATGACCCGTTAAAAATTGCTCAAGTCAAATGCTTTATATATACTATGACTTGTGATGTTAGTGTAGTGGTGGTGAGTCTCTACTCAGAAAGATTCTTCTCCGCAAAACGGGACGAGACCGGTTGTTGTTTTCAAGTTAGGATGATACGAGTCTTGGACTCGTATTTGCTTCATTCTCTTTTCTCTTTTCTGCGTCGCCCCACCAGAGCAACTATTGGTCCCGCGACCCCTTCACTCTCTTCACCGCGCGAAAATTCTCGTCTCTATATCGTTGTGCCCACCAAGTCCGTTGCACGATGACCAGTCGACGGACAGATTACACGAAGAAGAATTGGCGACACACACACAAAATGGCGCGCGCGCGCGGGCACAAGGGAGGAAAATGGTGAAGAGGGATATATAGAGAGGTATTGCCGATGGCCGGCGGCCAACATACTCTATACCCTGCGATTTTCCACGTTTCAAATCGAGGCGTTTCTCTATCCTTCGTGAATATATCCTCCTTGAGATATCACGAACTACGATCGATCGGTATGGCGCGCCCTGTGGCCTTTTTATTTCCTTCTTTTCATTCGCAATCTCCCATTCTTTCTTTCTCACTTTCCTGTATTATAGTGCAATCCAATTCGTACATGAAGCGAGCAAGAAGGAGTGGAGGGGAGTGGACGAGAGTGAGAGACATACTGGGGACAAACGGTCATGGCAATATTGCAAGGAATGAGAGTAAATATTTTTCTTTGAATTTCAATTTTTGTTTTTTTCTTATTATATGCAGTTCGTTCATGACAGAGGACAGGATATTATCTTTAATGCAAAAATATAATAAGAAAAGAAGAGGAATAAGAAAATAATTGTAATAAAAGTTTTAATAAATGTATTAATAATTATTATTTCTTTCGTATACGTTAGCAAGACTTTAAATGAGATTTTTCATTTTTTTTTTCTCTTGATAAAATAGAGGAAATGAGTGAGGGAAATGTGTTGAAGGAAGTATATTGGGCTTTGGCGTGTTATACCGCCGCCACGTCAGAGAGACTGCGGTGCCCACGAGTGTCTCGAGTGGTCTCTCTTCGTCGCTGCCTTTGGCTTTCAAGTCCGACGTGATTACGATTTCTTGCGTGGTAATGCCGACGAGGTCGGTTAGAGAAGAGAATTCTACGAGCAATTCTGCACATCCACTTTCTACAACTGTATAGAGTATATAATACTCTGTGTGCATAATTTTGCACGCGGTGTATTCGTCATACGGTCAAGAGACGAAAAATTTTACAGCAGTTAATGGATGTAAGAAACACTTGACGCATAATGTGAATTCTCATGAGACATTTAACTCATATTTTCACAATTGTAGAAATAAAAAGAAGGTCAAAATAGTATAGAGAAATGGAGAAAATATATAGAAATGGACCAGAATGACGATGACGATTTTCGACTACGCGTTTTACCACCACGAAAATATCTGGGATTAATTTTATCCATAAATTATTTCAGTTATACTACTGCTCCACTTTTGCAACGTGAAACATTGAAGAGAATAAAAGAGGAACAAAACAAGTGGAAGGAATGAAATAGTGGGGAAAAAGCCAATATTTCCACGGCAACCGATAATAGTCGTGATAATCCAAGAGATGAAAATGTGTCGTGAAATTGAATTTTCCTTTTCCATATTCGTCGCACCTCGCAACAAACCATATATATATATATATCGATATAACTGCTGTAGGAAAACTTACATAACCTCGGAAAGAATGGATGAATTATTGAACACCATACAAAAATTCATGAAAGAAAAAAAGACAAAGAAAAAACTAATATCGTTTCCTCCACCGAATACAATAATTCTACCACAGCTACAAATGAATATTGTTAATACTTTTCCACTGACATTCTCGCCTACATTTACCTCTCACTAAAGACAAAGATGGAGGAGAAAAAAAAGTGATAGTGTATGGCCAAATTCCTAAAGTTCAAAAACAGATGCTCTGGCATTCTGGGAAGTTGGTCGTTTGAGTTAGCGAACGCGGTCGACAGTTCGCCAGAGCAAAAGAGGAAACTCAACTGTTATGTACGTACATATAATATATATATCTGTATATATAAATATACAAATCCACACACACACACACACACATATATATATATTCACATCGCCCAATGAGATGGCTGCGCGTTCAGTGCGTGTTGAAGCGAAGATGAACGCAACGTAACGTAACGCGGTACAGCATGCTTGCAATGTTGCCTGGTATTCGGGTGACTCTGTGTCTATACAATTATCCAATATATATATCTATCTATATACATATATGCATATGCATATATATATATATATATATATATGTGTGTGAACTACTGGGAGAGGCATCGCTGCGTTTCCTGGCAATACCTTCCGCCGTGCCTTCAACATAGCATTGAATCAAAAAATATATGTATACACTGTTAAGGTGAAAAAAAAAAAAAAAAAACACAAATAGACCAGTTTTTTATCCAATGCAAATTGCAAAAAAAAAAAAAAATTCAATAAATCAATTGCAGATGATAGATGGAATTCGATTGAATACACACATTTGCATATGAGTACTATATACCTATCGTGAAAGGGAAATATATTTAATGAATACCGTGTATGTGAACGCGTAGCACACATAATAGACTAAAAAAATTCTCGACCTATGCCGCAGGGACTCAGTTCACGTACATTAGTATTGTGTGTTGGTGGAGGGCCCATATGAAAAGCATATATTCCGTGGATTAAAATTGTGTATGTAGTTTACATGGACGTGTTTACTTGCATGAGACTGGTACATTGGTCTTGAAAAAAAAAAAAAAAAAAAAGGGAAGAAAAATAAATAAAAGGAGAACGGGGCCAATCTCTGTAGATGTTGTAGAAAAAGAGGAAACGAGAAAAAAATGAAAGAACGGGGGATGAAAAAAGAGAAGACCGCACACACAAGGATCCAACAAAGCTCTGGTTTGCTTTCACATTTGTGTGTGTATGGTACATGGACATCTTCACGGATGCGAGTAAAATTTTTCGGCACATCCATTACTTCACTGAGTGCCAAGCTTTTTGCTATGTATTGCACGACCCTGCACAGTGCAAACCACTCTCTTCCTCTTCTTTTCAGTATGTATACCGTGACGAGTTTCTCCTACATGTATTTTTGAGTATCGTTTTCGAGGCTTTAGATGGCAAACTCAATGCTAGAAGAGATGAGTTATGTTGCAATGGAAGAGTGTAAAGGCGAGAATACAATGTGGGACATTGTAAAAATGGCGCTGTTAAGATGATAGTAAAAATGGAAATGTTATTGTACGAAAGAATTTTCGTGAATTTTTATATGAATATTTCTCGAATAATGATTTTGAATTCAAAGATTCAAAAAACATTCTCAATCAATTCCAATATGCAAAAAGAAGAAAGAATATCAAGAGATATAATATAGGCGAGATTTTTCTTCAACGTCAATTACGAGTAATAAATTTCAAATTTTATGCATATTTTATTTCTCTGTTATTTTTTTAGAACGGTGAGAAAAAATTTTAATAAATAAATTAAATTGGTAGAGCGAAAAGATCAAATCATTCTCGAATAGTTTTTCGTACATATATGAATTGCGAAGAGAATGATGATAATGTTGGTAATGATGACTAAACAAGAAGAAGGCCATGAGTAATACTTTATATGGGTAGATATTATATGTATGAGTAAATTTCGAATTGCGCACCTTCAGTAAATACATGAATTCATCAGCACTTTTAACCACACGTAAATTCGTCGACTCAACATAAAAATAATCATGATAATAGGATGTAACGTATTTTGCACTATTATAATTTCACTGTGGTGTCTGCGAGCAGTCACATTTCACGTTCTATCCGTCGGATGACAATAGAATACACATTTGTCTGAACAAATAACGAAAAATAAAACCTCATTCACAGCATTGTCACTTGGCTGACTAACTGACTAATTAAACAAACCAGAATTCAACAATTTGAATTAGAAATTTTCCGTAAAATCAATCACGATAAAACATTCAATGTTTCCAATCAGACAAAAAACAAAATGGATAAGTAACGATCAATCTATCCTCGATAATAAATGAAAGCATTATAACAGTTAATGACACACTGATATCAAGATGGCGAGCAGTATCACACTATTCACTTATCTATTAAGCCATTTTTTTACAGCGATAAAATATAAAACCAGAAGAGAAATTCACCCCGATATATATAATTAAAATATTCCAATAGAAATTTTAATCAACACATAACAGACTTGTGTTTATGTCTACTTAATTTTCTCGAATACACATTACAATAAATGTATCACAGGAATGAATAAAGATAAAGAGAAACAAGAATGGAATTTTGTTAACACGCAATACCTCACACAAATTCTTCTTTTGCCACACACAATGAAGCCTACGCGCGAACTGAATTAATCCGTTTAGTAATATTACTTCGTCATGATATTTCTAATCACCTTTAGTGACACATATCTACGCACAATCGACAATTTTTGTCAATGGCGCAAAAGGAAAGTAGTGATATGAATAAGAATAATTGTAAGTTCAGGGCACAACACGAGGAACTATTCAACAAATTTTTGTAACGAAAAGTAAAACAAAAATAATTAACGTAATATAAGAAATTTAATGTTTCACGACGAGCGACCCTAATCGTCGTTATTTAGTGGATTATACACTCTATTGAGAACACACAAATTCTTCAAATGCAAGAAATATATATAAGTACGAAAAAATTTAAAAAAAAAAAAAAAAAAACTAAATAAATAAAACGAAATAAAATAAACTATCATTATCAATGTATCGAGGCATTGTGAGCGAAACGAGATGCGTCGGAGAGGAAATTGCACCGTCGATACTTTACAAAATATAGAAAGTCCTAATCCCAATTTATACCCAGAAAAGAAATCTTCAATTTATTCTCTTTAAATTATCTTGATTCCCATTTTTCACTCTACCGACGAACATTTGAATAACAAAATAAAAACGGAAACGAAACGAAATTCATAATGAACTTATTTCTTTTTCCTAACCAATTAACACCAAAACAATTTGAATATTTTTTCAAACAAACACACTATTGTCTCAACAATTTCCAGCCACACGTGAAAAAACAAGTTCACTCGCGACAATTATTATTGCACTAATGTCGAACAAACTTGAACAATGAAGAAAAAGCCAAAACCAAAAAATAAACGTTTAAGAAAACATAATAAAAATATTTAAACACATGAACCTTTTTTGTTTCACATTCGAAGGAAAAGTAACGATGAAAATAATAACAATAAGACGAAATAGTAACTGTGAAAATACGTACAATAGATATTATTATCCGTCGGTGCCTTCATACGCAAAAATATTACAGCAACAGGATATTAATTTATAAATAAACTCTCAACTATTTCAAATTAAGACCAGAATATTCCTATCACTCTTCCTTGTCTTTCTATCATCACTACATATGTATATGCATCTATCTACATAAAACATATACATTATACATATTTACACATATACATACACATATATATATGCAATATATATACATATATATATCTATATAAATATATATGATATGCTCACACTGTTTGATCACTTTAAAGCATGAAAAGTAAGACACCCACGTCTAAGAAAAAAACAAGTCTTCTACACTTGATATCACAATGATAAAATTATCATTATACGAAATAAAAATAATTTCACGATTTTATAGTGAAGAAATATTTAATCCATCGTGTGCACACAGTAATATATGATGAAAAATGTGGAACGTACATCCGTGCAAGAGTGACTTGGATGGAAAACATGGGCGTAACACACAGAGAGAACGTAGTAAAGAGCACCAAGTTTGCCTCGTCTCTCTCATTCACTCACTCTATCTTTCTCACACAGACACATACACGGATACACAGGCAAATACAACATATACTGAAACTGTGGTCTCAGTCGGTAAATGCGAACACTATTTATGGAACACAGAAGTAAATATATAAAGAAAAAGAGAATAGCAAAAAAAAAAAAATATATATATATAATTAGTTTAAGAAAAAAAATGAACAATTTCGCGAACCTGTGAGTTTTGTTATATCCATTTTGTGATCATGTGTTTTTGTGTGTCGTGTGTATTTGTGTGTGTGGGTGCATATGCGCCTTCTCTCGTTGTTTGTCACATCCGAGGTTCTCGTTGTTGATCTGAGGGTGGCCCGGCTTTCGTGCCGGGTCAACGTGCACTACTGGAAGAGAAACACTGTCGAGAGAGTAAAGAACACACACACAAGACTCTGGCTGCTGCAAGAACACGGCGTAGTCGCGTCGCATTCGCCATATCGAAAATATACTGTTTTATTTATTTTTCGAGAAATGTATCTTTTTTTCTTCTCCATACTACCGTCGCTGGTAGTTTATATTATTAATTTTTAATTTCTTGAATTAATGAATTCTATTTTTATATTTTAATATTTATTTATTTATTTATTTTTTTTTTTTTTTTTTCGTTATTTTCCGAAGCACATGTAAATGTTTAATTTAGCAAACACAAAAAACTTTTTGGAACACAAATTGATACTGTTGGAGATTTCACTGTAAACACCTCACACAACATTCACTCGTGATCGACGAAATTGTATCAACACTTCACGTTGAAATTTTTGTTGCTTCATGACATTTTATCGTTCACGATTTATTTATTCAATATTTTTGTGAGGCTTCGGACTTTTGTTTATTGCACTGTATTTAATAGTGAGATCACTTGTCAATGAGCTCGATTTCGCTTCGATTCATTTCTACTCTCACTCAATCCGTTGACTGAACAGTGAACACATAAAATAAAAAAACTTGACTAAAGATATATACATAAATAATTACACAATGAAGTAATATTAGACTACTCTACTAGATTATGAGACATAGACCAAGTCTCGTATCCACAACTTTGAATGAAGAAAAAAAAAATAACAAAACAAAACAAAAACAAAAAAAAAGCCAATGGAACAAGAAATAATAAAGAATTCAACACTGTATAATTATTTTGTTTAGATTTGGTTGCAGGTGCAATCGTCATTCTTTCACTCGCACACCTTTAGTTGCGGGGCATATAGTCAACGTGAATACACATACATGTGCACAAAGAGAGAAAAAGAAGAAATAAAATAACAAAACAAAAAAAAAAACGATGAGAAAAAGAAAAAAATAAGACGGAAATGAAAAAAGGTAAAGAGAGAAGAGAGAATGAAAAAGAATGAAAGAAAGAATTGTCGTGTGAATAAGTGAGACAGAGTCAAACAAAGCAAACAGAGATGGAGACAAAGGTTATTGTATATATATACACATCTATATATATATATATATATATATGTATGTGTGTGAGGGGTAAAAGCACGAATGTCGTTTGGAAGTAGAAACGATCGAAGAAAAAAAAAAAAAGATTAAATAAATGAAATGAACAGGAATAGACAGGCAGACACTAACAAACGTTTTCGCTTTAATGCAAACGTGTCATTAATATTATTTTTGTGTATTTTGCCCTTTTTCTTTGCGTTGCCAAAGACGCAAGAGATAGATAAAGAAATGATGAAAGAGGATAGTGGATTGAGAGGAAGGAAGAGAGAGAGAGAAAGAGAGATGGGCGCCCAAGGCTTCTCTTACCCTAACCAAAACTTTCGCCCGTTGAATCGTGTCACAGCAATAACTCGAATTGTCGTACTCGTCGTCGTTGTCCTCCTTCTCCTCCTCAATCGCCACGAAATTGTTCGAGGAGAAGAGGAAGAAGAAGAAGAAGAGGAAGGCATTAAACGCTTAGCACGCATGCAACACATATACAACACGTATTGGTTGATACAAAACACACTTTATGTTATATTAAATATATATATATATATATATGTAGAGAGAAATTACGGAGAAACGACGAGTGGTCGCGAGTATGAAACGTTACGAGGAGTAGAGGCGACGGCTGTGCGGCAAAGGCAAGCACAAGTAAAGCAGCCGCGCGAGGATATACGAGAAGCGCGCGTAGCGGCCAACACAGTTTTATTCGTCTCTCTCTTCTTCCTCTCCATCTATCTATCCACAATATTTTCTCACTCTTTTGCATTAATCCCGTACAGCCTGTACACGCGTATTCCAGTTGATGATGGTGTTGGCTGAATTCGGTGCGCGAACGGGGCCCGTGGGTTTTTTTTTCAGGGCCGCCAGGTTAACGTCACGCCAACAGAATACACACGGACACAACCATAGATCGAAAACACCGTGGACGGATGGACGTAAGGACGGACGGACGGCTGAGGCCGGGCGAGAGGAGGCGCGGTGTCACGGGGTATATACCACGGGCGGTACGAGGGAGAAGAGAAACGACGTCGACGAGCCTGTGGGACGAGCAGGGGTGAGGGGAATTGAACAGCACATTGCGAGCGATATATGCGCGCTTAAACGAATGACAGAGATGGCAAGCACTGTTTGGTGGTGGTGGTGGTAGTGGAGATGGTGGTGGGGTAAACGAAATGTAGAGAATGTTAAAGGAGAGGGGTGAGTTGCGGCAGGACAGGGACGAGCCGAGGAGGGGCACTCGGATGGCGCACTAAACTAATTTTTGTTGGATAGGATATATATATATATATATATTGTATGTTGTATATGTGGGTATTTTACTTTTAGAGTTTTATGATTGAGAATTATTTTGTTGTTTACTTGAGAGTTCTATTTTTAAATTTTATTTTTCTTCATTTTTATACTGAAAGAAATTTTATTTGATTTTGATATTGGGATATATTTGAAAAAAATTTTGTTTTTTGTTCATGTAAATGACGGAATTCGATTTAGATCTATAGATATTTTTGAAGAAAATATTTTCTTTTGTATTCTCGTCTATTGAAGAATTAAAATTCCATTCATGTATAAAAGAATATTTCGAAGATTCTCCTTCTGTTTTTTGTCATTATAACAAAGTCCAAATTCAATTCAGATGCGTGAATAAATTGTGCAAAAAATTTGATTCTCGTTCATAAAAAAAATCCAAACATGATTCAGGTGTATGAATATATCTTGATAGATATTATTTTCCGCAATTATGAAAGAATATGAATTCAATTTTTGAATGTATTGCATAATAATGTTTTATTTTGTTTATAGAAAAATCTAAAGATAATTCGATTTGAATGTGTAAAATATACACGAAGAGAATTTTTTCCTTCATATAAAAGTCGACATTAATTTTGGACATGTGAATACCCGAAGAAAAAATTTATTTTCGTTTCACAGTATGATCTGAATGCACAGCGGGAGATTGAAACAAAAAAAAAGGGGTGTATCGATATACAGACAGACAGACACACACACTTACACACCTGTTTCGAATTCCTAATGAAAAGACTATTTTGTCTTTTTCTGTTGTTGCTGTACTGATGTGACTTTTATTTATTCTTTTTGGGAAGTCGGCCTCGTGATAGAATTAATCGACGGGGAAAAATACTTTATGTAGCGCTTTCCATGAGTTAATTCTTAGAATATTGAGCATCGCCTGTTCAGGTTCAAAAACAGGTATTACTTTTCCGTTCGTAGAATCCGTTTTTGTCTAATTTCTTGTTTCTTTTTTTTTTTTATCTTCTCACCTATCCTACTCTCCTCTTCATGTTGACTATTTGCACGTCGCAAGTTGTATAATAGGAAATTATATTACACTCGTCGACATATATGCTCATAAGCTCCGAACCAAAACTAGCGAGAAACTTGAGATATTTGTTGAGAAGACTCTCTCTCTCTTTTTCCATCTTACAACGTGAAAATATCCTAAAACCACAGTGTCTTTTTTTTTCTTACACTTTCACTGAAAACTCAAGCATGTTAAATAGATTATCCAGTAGAAAATAACACAGTTGCACACACGCATATACATATAAACCTATTGGCACTCACATTAAATTATTTAAAATCCCATTTGACTAATACAAAATAAAAATAAAATAATTATTGCTTGGACGAGTGCGTTCAATATATATTGTAGAAAACACGCGGCATCCAGCAAGAAACTCACATTTGATGTGAGAGAGAGAATATACACACCACACAAGTCTCACCGTCGTTCGAGAAGAGAAGTTTGCACGAGAGCGCTAGCGGGCCACATGGAGTACCGGCCGTTCAGAACGAACGAGCGGTTCCCGACTTAAAGAGGATAGAGCCTTTGGTGTGATGTTCCACGAGCAAATGCACGCGCTCGAAAATTTTGTAGAATATAATTGTAAGCATATATTCACTATGATTTATTTACGTGTGATCAATGTTCGTTCATCCAATTGTTATAAATTGAATAGACGTTAATATTATGAGAAATTAAATATCTTTTTTTTTTTTTATATATTGCATTGATTGTGTGGTGTTCGTTTGGCGTTGGCCATCACACGCGTCTTCATGATCAATCAAAATGTAAGTAAAATATGTAGATAAAATAGCATGATAACGACGAATAGGACTTTTGGGGCACATACGTTTTCTTGAATATTATTACAGTACATTAAAATGTAAATCTGTTTTACTTATACATACATATATATATATATATATATCAAATATAAATTTCGTGACTTGTGTATTCTGTTAAAGTCGGCGCGATGGATGCCCTTTCGCGTGTCCAAGTTGAAATAAATTCGAATCGTCTTTAACTATATGAAAAACCCTCACGTTGGTATGAAAATAATTTTGGGCCATGTGTAGCGTGAGATATTTTTATACGGACGATACTGAGATGTGTTTATTCGAGAATTTAAACTAGGAAAATGATGAGGGAAGAAAAAAAAATGTGAAGATACAGTTAGAGAGTATGTACGAATTTTTGTGACATTGCTGCAAGGGCAGAGAGATGTGGTATACGTATATTCATTGTCGTATCAATAAAGCGAATTGATGATTACTGTTCTCGCAATTTTCTCGCTATTTTTATTTCTCCGTTCAGTTCCCCATTACCCATTCAATTACTCCTAATTTGTTCATTTTTATTTTTTTTTCTTTTCCATTCACTGCAAGAACAGTCGATTCTTTCTTCGCCTTTGAACTCTCTTGGTAGCAAGTCGCATAAAACGCTAGTGAATACCCGGATATAACTTCATCGATCCGGCTGCTCGTGTCTGCTGGATATAAAGTCGCAAGACCTCACACACGTACGCCATTGGGGCTTGTCTCTCATCATATCTCTATATAGTAAATTCAAAAAACTATATATTCTTCTTTTGATTATATACACACCTTTGCGCGTGATAAATTTTCATCGAAACTTCTAATCGTATGTGAAATACATGGCAATTAAATCAACACAATATTTAACTAAATTTATTTTCTCAATATCACCTATATATAAATTTAAGGTAGTTTTATCGCGCAGGAACGTATTTTGTGGGTATATATGGAGGGCCCAGTTGAGATAGCTAAAAAAATATTTCATCATTCAACTTCACACTTATTGTTTCGTTTACTTAATCATCATATAACGATGTTGTTCTTTGATAATCAATTTTCAAACTGTTCTAGAAATATATTCAGAGGTTTTATTATTAATCAGCAGCACATGATGCATGGGTATAATTCTCTATGCGTCAACATACAAGAGCACATTGTCAATTTAGCATTTTTTGCGGAAATTGATGATCAATCACTTCCGAAAAGTTTAATAAAAAATATTGATCTGTGAAACATTTGTTATCAATAATCGAAAATTACTTCCACTTATTGACATTACTTTAATTCTCTTGAAGTTGCTGTTTCATCAAATAAAAACTAAATGCATACCTCCACCGAGCAAAAAGATAAGAAAATTATCTAAATTGAATAAGACGAATTGAATTTGCGACGATTTTATCATTTGATGTAAAATAAAAAATAATTACAATTCAAGTAACAAGTATTGGATTTTTTTCACGCCCAACACCATTCCACATTGAAAACATATATTTATGCTTTACTACATATTCAAAAGACGTTCTCGATTCCAAACACTTTCCACATTCTAATTACAAATGTGCTCAAATCACAATTCCATATAATACAAATAAAAATTGACAAAAACACAATTTAAAACTACAACAACATAAATTGTGTTTCAATTGAGAAAAAATATTTCTCAATCCTCAAATTCAATAAATATAATTCAACTTATTTTTCATCATACTATAAATTAAATTCAATTACTAAAAACAATAATCTTCCAATTCTGATGATTTTTTTTTCCCAATCTGGGTGTGCATAACCCTAGCCGGGAAGTAGATATAAAAATGTCGAGGACGTGGCATGAGAGAATATTTGTAAAGGTTGTTCAATATATCCTCTAAAAAATATCTCGAGTGTATACGTTCCTGGGCATCGGGTACAAGCAGCAGAGCTGGCAGCCTGGCGGCTGGGTGAGTTCTTTGCGGTGGGAAGACAGAGAGAGTAAAAGATGATGGTGCGGTGTGAAGCGGGGAATACGAGCGGCTGATCCCGGTCGTGGAGGGGCCATAGCTTCATAGTTGTTCGCGGGGTCTACGGGACGCTGGGTCGAGTGAACAGCGCGGCAAAGGGGCGAGAGACGTAGAGGGCTGGTGTGTGGAGAGCGAGCAACGATGACTATGGCGCGTAGCGGCAAGGTGCGCGGTAAAGAGACGCGCGCACAAGGCAATGCGCGATACAAATGGCAACGTCGCTGGATTTAATGTTAACTTGGCAACGTTGCATTGTATGTTACGGCGGGGGAGGCGAGTTGAGTATAGCAGGGCTGCCGAGCGTTGCTCATGGACGCCGGGGAATCGACCAACACACGCTCGCTCTGCGCCGGTGAACGTTGGCGGCGAAGAAGGAAAGAATCCCGTTCTGTCTGAGAGAGATAGATGCTCACACAAACAGGGACAGAGAGAAACAGAGGGAGAGAGCAGTTGAGCGTTCACAACACGTGATGTGTTGGAAGAAGATGGAATATGCAACGAGAAGAATAAAGAGACGAAGAGGGAAAGAAACAAAAGATGGGTCGAGAGTTTTCAGGACGTGTCTTCGAGTCTTCCATCAACCTTCTTGAATTTTCAGGAAGAATAAGACCTTGTTGGTATTTTTTTTTTTTTTTTTTTTATCGGTCAAGCTATAGGTATTTTTTTCGCTGCAGAGTTTCAAAGCACGTATAGGGTGGGTGTGTAGAATGGGACAGCAGGATAGCGAGGGCGAGAAAGAGAGAGAGAGAGTGGAAGATAGAGTGGGAGAGGTGCCAACTTTCACCCATAGCATGAACTGGCCAGGTCCAAACCAAGATCCTCCTCTTGATCCTATTTTTTTTTTTTCACATTTCCAATCTTTTTTTTCTTTTGTTTAATTTGAACTCTAATGAGTTCAGAGAGTGAAAGAAGGAACAATAAGAGAGGTGTTATCAGCGAGTGAGAATGACACGAACGAGTCAGGATAATTAGTGCCACGCACGGCTATTGTATTACGATCTTTCTCTCTTCGCTTGAATACCTCATATTTTTTTTCTTCACCTCACTCTCATCATTCCTTCTCTTTTTCCTTTCTACATTTTTTTTTTTTTTTTTTCATTCTCCCCAAGTCGATCTCTGTCATTCTCAGTGTATGAATTGGAATTTGTGACTTTTTAATGCACCGAGAAGGACTGCATCATGTCACCAGGCATATATTCCATAACGTCAGCGTGTGATGTATTTTATCAAGGAGAATTATGAAGCAAATGAATGAAAAAACTGGGAAAACAAAAAAAAATGGAAACCTGCAATATTAAATTGAAAAAGAAGAAAAAAAAAATGGAATACATGTCTCACAAATAGTTTTTACTTTTTTTCAAGCGATTGCAGTTGTAATGGTTGAAATAAAAGGAAAGGAAAAAAAAAAAAACCATAAATAACAAAAAACACGAATACATATATTCGTGCACTCTACACATCCGGGAAGTAATTTGATAATCGATTGCTAATGGCTCGCGGTCGATAGCACACAGTCATCGTTATTTCCAATATTATTGTGATTTATTTGTTATTTAAATATACATATATATAAAGTTAAAGTTATATAGACATGACAGCGGGGATAATTGACAAATGGCGTGCCTTACTGCCGCACCTTAAAGAAACGATGATCCGTTGCATCAGTTGCATATACATGCGTATTAGGTGTGTGTGCTATAGTGGTTACGATGAGAGGTAGGAACACAGATATAGAGAAACAAAAGAAAAAAATTAAAGAGATAGAGAATAAAGGGGCCGGGAAAAAGAAAAAAAGATCTAATGATGAGAGGAGGACGTTGTCATATGTGTCATACGGATTGTTGCTATATGGTCATCATCATTATTGTTCATTCGAAGTATTCGAACCATTAGTCATTTACACTACTGACACTACTACTATATATTCTCGTAAATAAATTGACAATTATTATTATATTCTTTTTCCTTTCTTCCATACGTCTTCATTTTCAATTCTTTTGTTTATTGTGTTTCACTGAGCTCTGTATAATTTTTTTCTCTGTACTTGCATACATCCACGTACACTGCGAGAGAAGAAGCATCTAGTTAAAAATTCCGCATGGAAAATGTTCAACACGGATGTGGTTAGATATATATATAGATATGATATATATATATATATGTATATGTGTGCATATCTATATATGGCATCTACACATGTGCAATTTAGTAGCGTTGTCTAGAGCTCATGTATGACTCAGCATTTGGCTCTTTCTCGTGGGAGACGAGTAATTAAACGCGTTCGGACAAAACAGAAGTTCTTAGAAGTGACAAAAGAATGAAAGACATAAATAGAGGAGATAAAAGTGAAGGAAAAAAGTAGAAACAAAAAATGGGAAATGTGATGGACAATAACTGATAGTTTTGTGTGAGCTGGATGAAATGACTTTGCCAAATGACACGAACGCTATATTGATCAAATTTGTTTTTTCTTCAACTTCTGTCCATTATTATTTACACTTATATATATATTTTTTATGTATCACGGGGTGAATTAATATTGTGCAGCAACTTCTCGTACGATCAATACTTTGCGCAAAGTTTTCACGCCTCATTAATGTTTTGATATTTATTGATATTAACAATATATAAATTGACAGACAGTTCAATATATCTCGGGCGTTTGGATGTATTCCATTTAAAATTGAATGTCTCTATGGAGACAACGAGATAGTGAACATAACAAAAATACATGTATATGTTTATAGTTATCATTATCACTGTCATTAATATCGATTTGCTCTATGGAGAAGAATTGTGAACGAAATTGTGTCGCAAAGTGATTGGGAGAATAGTAAAGCGAGATATTGAAAGTCTGGGAGAGTAACGAGTGATAGAGAAAGTGAGATGGACATAAACCGCGACACAGAGTTTCCGATTGGTCCGTTCGATTGTATGCCGTACGATCGACCTGTGACCCATACGCGTTCGATTCTGGCTCAAGAGGGACTTGCACGACGTTGCAAGCAGTGACTTCTTAAGTTTAATACCGCTAAAGCGATTGCCAAGGCACAATTTATGTATCTATTATATATTGGAACGGTTTGAATCCTTGAGTGTAAATCGTAGTTATGTTTGACATTACATATAGTTCCTTTGGTTGAGTTCAATTGGTAGATACATATGAGAAATACATAAGTATATTTGTCTTCAATTTCATAGAGAATACCAAGTAATGAACAGTAGTTTCAGATGTAAATACGTACGTGACCCAATATTTGTGGGCATCCACATCACTGATGAACTTGAAAGTCGAAGAGGTTATACAATCATTAGCTCAACCTCCAACACGTCTATACTTAAATTTCGTAATCAATGCTGATGTATTTTTTTTTCTTTTCAATACCACTACTTGATTTCATATATATACTCGCAATGAACAATGTATAATAATTGTGGTGCAATAATTCATGAGTCAATTTGAAGTTTATTGTTGAAATAAAGTTGTGCGAGTATAAAAATATAATAATAATAATAATTTTTTAAATTTATTCTATCTGAGAAAAAATTGTTGAAAGCCCTGTGCAGAATACAGTTATTAAAAAACTATGCCAGAGAACACGGCCATTTTGTTGAGTTGAAATTCTGCAGTGGAATATTTATCTTTATATATTATATATATATGTTTATCCGGATCAAAATTTTCTACACATATATATATATATTTATTCTTTATACACTGACCCTACTCGGGTTCTGATGTGAGTTTACTTTATGCTCTTTCGTATATAGGGTCTATAAAACTTCTTCCCCCTCTATTCTATCTTATTTAAGCGTTCGCATATATATCTATGTACAACTACGTCGATCATAGAAAAGAGAAAAAAAACAATAGAAAATAAAAAATAAAAGGTTACAACTACCGTTATTGTTGTACCATTTACATAAAAATGGACAACAGTAGCAATAGCAAATTTTATATCATTGTCAGACATAGAATATCGATTCCAATTTAATCTAAACCATTTGAATAAAATAGTATATATTGATCCATATCTATGTGAATATATGACGAATGAGATGTGGAGAGGATAAAGATGGAAAAAAAAATGTTTATTACGATACCTCCTGCCTCATCTCATCTCCATTTGCTTGGCGATAATTTCCTCAATCTCGTTAAAATTATGAGGTTGAAACTTCCTTATCGCTGTGGTCGTTATTGTCGCATCTTGTACTATCTCCTATGATGTGTATTATGACTTTATTTGTGACGCATGAATATGTCGAGAATCACGAGAGTTTGATTTGAAGTCTGTTTGTTTGATGTATCGACATACACAGTAAATCCCGAACAGACCGAGCAAGTGAAGGACGAATTCGCAGCACGAGAAAATAAGCGAGCGGTTGGAACAAGTATATAGCAATAATACGAACGAGCATCATCACAGATTGAATGCTCTCTGTAACTCCCAGCAACGCTCGAGCCATCCTACGCATCGTCGATCTAGAATTTCAAATGAGAACTTCTATCTACATCCATACACTGGATATATATATATATATATATACGAGTAAAAGTGGAATGCATTTGGCACACTCCTGTCAGTACAATTCCCAAGGCATATTTTATTGAAAATTTTATGTAAAACTTCATCCAAAATTTGTGTTGAAAATTGTTGGAATGTTGAGAAAAAAATTATATTGATTCAAGATAGTAGTTCTTTATTATCATGCTGATCATGAAACTATTTGGAAAAATATATCAAAATTGGAATATGTTGATTATTTTGTTCAGAAAATTGCTGTAGTTATTTTGTGAAATAATTTAATTGCCTGAAATAGAGTTAATGTTGGAATTGTTTGATTTCAAGAAAACATTTTGAAAATAAATTGTTTTTTTTTTTTCTCTAATCAGTGTTTCTTTTTTTCAATCACATGATTTCAATCATCTTGAAAACTAATGGGAATACTTTAAGAATCCAAAAGAAACTTACTTCTTGAACATTCTGTATTTAAAAAATTTCTTTCGCATCGTCAACTTATTAAGTGCTAATTTAAACTTGATTGAATAAATCGCATAATTTTTCTACAAGCTAATCAATATATTGTGATTTCGTATATCACAATGAATAAGAATCATAAAAATTATCATTGTCTACCCAGGACTTCTTGATAGTGTATGGATTATCAACTTCAACACCAATATCAATACATACTAAATTTAAAAAATGTATAAAATAATACATGAAGATATAGGAAGAATAATAATATTACTCAACATATCTATTTATTTTCAACTCCAACATTCATTAATTTTGATGCAAACCCTCAAAATTTCATTCGGAATTTATGTCCATCATCCTAACCATAATTTTAGAATAAACGTTTACTTAAAATTGTCAACTGTGCAAGACTTGAAGTTGCGTTTGTGATTGAAGCGAATGGACAAATTGAAGAAAGAACGAGCCAAATAAATAACAGAGAAAGCCAAAAGTGGCTGTATGAAATTTGAGGGAGAGAGATAAAGAGATCGCATGTTCAATTTCCTCATGCGCGTCCTCTCCTCCGAGACCAATTTCGCATCGCGTCCATAGCCTACACCTCGATATCAAA
Organism: Zele albiditarsus; assembly: GCA_958496275.1. Lineage (NCBI taxonomy): Eukaryota > Metazoa > Arthropoda > Insecta > Hymenoptera > Braconidae > Zele > Zele albiditarsus. The sequence continues at coordinate 4,853,384 of OY292409.1, read as the reverse complement.
CGCAATCCAGCATACGGCCGGTGAACTTTTCTATCTCCGTTGCCTCGGCAGCCACACGCTGCAAGAGTTAAAACAACAATAGCGCTGATTACTGGACGGCGAAAGGGTGTGGCAGCGCCATTGAGTCGTTACATGCAGGAACGAAGAGAGAGAGAGAGAGAAAGAGCAAGAGTGAGGGGATGATAAAGAATGAGAGGGTGATAAAGCGAGAGAGAATCAAAAGTTGCGAGGGTATGCGTTGTTTGAGGATAGGTGGAAGGAGGATAGAGAAAAGCGACTGTGCTCGAGAAGGGAGAGGAAACGAAGAGCCAGGAGGGGAAGTGAGTTGGTTGGGAGCAACAAGGGAGGGCGAGTGAAGAGGGGCGAGGATTCTGCCATGGGCAACCGAGACGCAGAGGGGCGAGACAAGGATGAACCACCTTAAAGGGGATAGTTCCAACTGTAAATAATCAATATATCTATGGTAGATGGTGGTGTGTGTTGGTATACTAAAGGCGCAATTTTATAAACGAATTTTTTCCCTTTTATTTAATTGCACGTTCATTTCATTTTTTATTATTTTTTATCCTCCCGTCATTAAAATCATATCGTTTTATTATTGCACTTTACTCCCCGAAAATGATAAATGTTTTTTTATTGGTATTAAAAAAATAGCATTGTAAATTTAAGTATTGAATAAAATGAAAGTTAATTCGTTTCAAATGTGCTGAAAGGTTTATTACAGATGTATAAATTGAACAAATTTTCACAAAAATTCTGAAGGGCTTTCAAACTGAATACTGCGTTAAGATTTACATTTAAAATATATAGGTGGGACTCATGGGATGATACTTGAATAGAGAAAAAAACAGGAAAAGTTGAAGGATACGTGGTTGAATATAACCTTTAGCCCGTACACATGATATACCTGTGCATAGTATAATTAATGAAAGTAATATTATCAGCAAGTTGTTTAAGCAGAAAATAAAGAAGGATGACAGATACGAGAAAAAAAAAGGAAAAAAATATATGAGAATATACGTTATATTAAATTGTAGTTGTGCGATAAAGTTAGTCATGAGTGCATGTAACGTGGGTGGGTTCAATATACAATCGTGTTTTATAGTATTATATACATATACATACATATATGAACAATATATATATATATATATATATACTATAGGTTTTCACCTCATGATAAGCATTTACCATGATAAGAACGATATACCTGAGCGTGACGTGACTTAAAGGCAAGTCTATCAAAAGTTTCGTTCATTTTTTATCTTAAATTTAGGTGAGACGGTGTGTGAGTGAGAGTGAAAACGTAAAATATAATAACTGGGAATAAAAAAGAAACAAAAAAGAAACCGATGATGACTAATGCGGGTATTCAACTCTGATCATTTGATGTACATCTGTGAATGATAACATGTGATAAATTGTCTGCTTGATCAAATTCAAAGACATATATCGTTCAATAAAATGAAATTAGATAAAATTCCTTTTTCTATATTGTTTGTTGCAATTTTTTCTTGATGAAAATAAATTAATTCCCTCTGTTTCGAGTTGAAAGAAATTGGCCCTATCAGCTTTAATAATTGTTTTCTATTTCTGATCATTTAATATCAATTAATAAAAACATGGCATTTTGATGATTCGATCAGAGGTCATTGTTGTTTAATTAATTGAAGGCAATTTGATGTAATATAATATGTAGCTATAGAGTTGGATTGATTAGTATGTATTGGAGTAATATTGTAGTTTTGTGTGGATGACCTGCAAAGTCGCCAACTTTGCTAGTTGTGTTAGAGCAACGCCGCCCCCTGATATTATTTGCATAAATATTGCAAGTTATAATTTAGCTGGAAACACATATATTACTATATATTTATGTTATACATTACTTACATGATGCTGAGCGCCATCGAGTCGACTTCGATAGCCTTAAACTATATTCACTGGTTGTGTTGGCATAGAAGATTGCAACGGATTTAAGGTTATGTAATTATTTAATTGTAATTCATGTAATTCTGGTACTAATAAAAATAAAATTCGGCGACCGTGATATAAAATTAATTGTCAATTACTTTTGTCTATGTAATACACTTTGTACATTAATTGCGAAAATGTTTGCATCGAAATTGTGTCCGCCATCTTAGTTCTCACACTGTTAGGTCGCAAAGATGGCGTCACAATGGCGAGAATTCGTTTTCGCGCGGGAACATGAAAAAGTTGGTTGAAAAAAATGTATTTTGATGCATATAGTTCGTGAAATGATATCTAATTGTTTTTATTCATGAAGAAAATGTATATTGCTTATATGAAATAATTTTTATAAAATAAATACACATTGACATTATCAATTAATTTTGTTGCAACAATTTGTGAACATTTTTGGTGCACCATTTTTGCAATGGCAAATTCTTTATCGTATCCGAGAATGGATTGATGATTAAATCAAATTTTATTGGTGTACTGGATCCTGCAATTTCAAACATCTTGTGTAATGCATTCAGTGCTGCTACTTTTATAGCATCGTTGATATTATCTTCAGTGCCTGTTAACGGTGTGAAAAAAGAAGAATATTAAATTCAACATTATCACTGAATTATTATCTCTTGTGTATAAATATAAATAATGTGACAATAACAGTTTACCTGAAGATATATATTCTTTGTTTGAATAAAGTCCCACTTGATAAATTGGTATCATAGTAGTTATTCCAGATTGTGCAATAATACGAGGTTCAACTAATCCTCTACCATCTCTAATGAGAACAGCATTGAGGATTTCTACTGGATTTTCTGGATTCCATATTTCATTAATATCTTTTTCGGCAAGTGAGGCAATTAAAAAATCTCGCACAAATAATCCCGCATGTGTTGCATCAACACTCTCTGCAAGTGCCGCTACTAAAGCCAAAAATGTATTTGCCAGTGTCTCCTCTGTTAGTGGAAACTCCTAAAACCATAAAAAAAATTTCTATAAAGTTACCGATATATTTCTTGTGTTCAGGATTAATCATGCAGCAATTATTATCTTTTTTTTACTTCTGTTAAAATAATGTCCCCTGCTCCAATTAAAGAAGCACTTCTCGCCAGCGTTTGTGGTGACATCAAATATTCATGAATTGCACTGAAAAAATTAACCATAATATTGGCGTTCACTAATAACAATGATTGAAATTAAAAATGATTAATGTACTCACAAAATGCATTCTTCCGGAGTCCGTGGTAACGCCGATCCCAAGTATGCTTCAATAATTCTTGCGGTAAGATTTCTTCCTGTTTCTATCAGTTCTTTATTATCTTCAATTGCAAGTTTTGGATTTTCGATGCCAATAGCCCTCTGTTTTTGTTCCTCTTGGAATATATAAGATGAATGCACCAAAGCTTTTGCTAACAGTTCCATGACAAATTTCTCCTTGAGGCGTTCATTGAATGCATATATTTCTGCTTCATAATTCCAATTGTCGAAAGAAGAACGTGGTTTGGGAGTTTGTGGACCCTCTGCTGCTTTACGCCTCGATATTTCGATCATCACTGGTCGAACATATCGCTTGATATATCTCTTACCTGGAAATTAATATATAAATCAATACAATGGAACAAAAAATACTTGAGTGACATAGAAATGCAACGGTTCAGTTACAAACTTCCTATACAAAATGATGATGTAATTATTCTGATTGAAAATCCAACATTCAAAACGACAATTATACTATGATATTGCATTATTATCCGATATCATCCAATATCATTTCAATAATGAAAATGAATCGAGGAAAAAAAAAATTGTCATCAATACTACCCATCTCATACTATGATATAAGGTTCATAACCTTTTTCCGCTTGAAATCACGGAAATTCGCAACCAATTTCGAGTATAATTATCAGAGCTCTCAAAAATTCGCCATAACAACGATAACAACATATGGAAATAATTGGCAAAATGTGATTCGCTTAAAAATAATATTGCGTGTTTGTTGATGATTATTTACCAATTAAATCGACAGATTTAAAACTCTGTACTCTTGTTATAATTCGTGGACAAGAACGTAACACATTCATATTGTTTTCACAACTTGACAATCGATTATTGTTATAAATTATTTGAATCGGTGTTTAGAGTTGTGTTAGTAACAATATAAAAAGTGAGGTTAAACACATGAACTGTATTCAACATGGGGATACTTTCAACGAGGCGTTCAAATTCATTCACCGTTTTCATGAACGCGACAACAAAGATTTCATTCTCATTACAAATAACTTGAGTGTATATAGTATTAAATTTGTATTGGCTGTATTATTGTACGACTTTCTCATTGCTATTTTTCGGGTGCCAATGCCAATGTATTGGCATTCGGATCGCCATTGACAATTGTATTTCTTGCAAGTAGGGCATTATTTAGCCACGCACGAAACTTCGTGAGTTTGGGAGACACAGAAGTTACGTGTGCGGTGATATTTATTGTGTCTGTTTTTGTTTTTTTTTTGTATTGTTTTTTTTTCCCATAAGTAAGTTTACTTATTTTTATTCAAAAGGAAAAGGAGAGAAATGACGCATCCGGGAATGGCGTTTGTGTTTGTCGTTGGAGTTGGTTTGGCAACAATTTTATATTACATGTTTGCCGACAGTAATAATCATCATAATCATAACGGCCCCCATGGTAGTGAGAATAGTAGCAATGGTGGTCCACCGCCTGATATGCCAAATTCATGGTATCAGAATACAACACCAAACAGCAGGTTCGATTTTATTTATAACAATATTTGAAACACTATTAATAATAAACATATATTAATTCACGCACCCTATATTTATTCCACACAGATCAAGAAACAGAAGGAAAGATTCTAGTGGTAGTAGTGATAAAGCCAGTTGTACAATTTGTTTAATGGAAACAACAATACAACGTATTGTTAATATTTCACCCTGCGGACATTCATTTCATGAAAAGTGTATTCAAAATTGGCAGAAACAAGTTGAAATGGTAATAGTTATGATGAATATATATATATTATTTTTAAACTATTGTGAATGTGTATTTGCGTTTATGCATTTGAATTGTTTTTTTAATACAGCCAGGTCACAAATGCTGTCCACTTTGCCGAAGAAAGATTGAGTCCATGCGTTGAATATTAACTCTCATTGACTAGCACATACTCTGAAATATAAATGAAACCATTTGACTTTTTTACGTTAATATTTTTTTTCAATTGCTTATTGCCAATGAGTTCATGTTCAAAGTATTGTTCATTTGGTTATCATCAGAGAATCAAACACTATCTATCGAGGTTTTATTATGATGTTATGAGTGAAATTATGTTAGTTTTTAAATATGATAATTAATTATTTCGAAATGCTCGAGTCAATAAGAGTTATTAATCTGCGTATAATTGCGTACACACAACTTGTTTTGAAACGAGCATAGTGTGATGCAATCTTAAAGGTAGTAACTGATCATTTTTCTTATACAACTAACTTGGCTATGTAGAATTCAATTGATATTGTACCAGTTAAACATCTGGTAAGTCATTTTGTTATATTTCTAGGTGCCTTTGTTAATATTTTTTTGTGTATTTTTGACCGGGGTAGATAAAGAAACCATTCGATTTTTAAATTAAATATTTTCATCTGGGATAGAAAGAATCATCGAAAGCACAGACGCTCTCAGGATCGCCCCTCACACGTTCTTCCATGTGATTTTTTCATATGTTCATTTTAATGCATTTCTGCAGAGTATGCTTCAATTCAAACTACTATCAAGAAATCATTATGAATCTTTCACCAATAGCAAACAAGCAATAGGGATTTATATCTTCGAGTGACTAGAGTATCTCTAGCTCGACTGATTCAATATGAAAAAAAAAAAAAAAAAAAATCGTATGACTATCATTAAAGCTTATAGATAATGAAAAACTGATCATATCATGAGTTTTTAAAATTTTTCGATAATATTGTTCGCAGTCAGAAGTTAAGTTGATGATGAGAAAAATTAAAATTTTTTCATGTGGGCAGGTAAAAAATATTGCGTGATTGACATACAAGTGAGAGATAATTAAGAGACTGATGTGATTTCAAGAAAAAAAAAAACGAAATGAATTTATGAACTTAAGTTTGTCATTTTATATATGTATGAATAGTTACGATTTGCGTAAACACAAAGAAAAAAAAAAAAAGCTAAACTGATAAAATGCTTTCAACGGTCGTGATTATTAGTAAAACATCGAATCATTGCAGCACATGTGAAGTCTCTAAGTATGATATTATAAATACCATTATTGAGATAATTAATTTTCACGAGTAAGCGTATTTTCTTTTTGGCGCCATTTTATTGCATTACATATTAATAATGCAATTTTTATCTATATTTGTTATTCAAATTTTTACTTTAGTTATCAAGGAGAAAAAAAAAGTGACCGTCCTCGGTGATAAATATTTGTAGGACAATTCTCCCATACGATTCAGTGTAACTAGAATCGTTTAATTTTTAATGAAGCAAAAGTAAGAAAACGTTTGAGAAGAGTACAGTGATTCGTTGTAATTGTGATTGAGACCAGTGATAGATCGACAATTGCTGAAATAATTATCGTACACAATAAATGAAATATTTCTATCGGCACTTTGTTTCAGATATAAATGAGAAAACAGAAATAAAACGATTAAACAATAAGATAAAATGATGTTGATCACTAAATTGTTAAATAATAAAATGTTTGGTTGAAATGAATTCAGGAATCTGTTGAAAATTTCCTTTCTATATAACAGTTAAAAATATTCCATGCACTTTTGTGTATCGAATTTATATTTCATTCCATTTAAATCTCGACATATGTATTCTCGTGTATGAGCCAACGGCACAGTAAAATTTGTTGCGGTGTACCGCCTATACATGTTGCATTCCAGCATATTTCAAAACTCGTTTGATATTGGCCTATATGTATATGGCATTGAGTTTATAATGCCAAGCACAACTCGAGGCATGTGTAAGATATCTGTTGCAATTGCTTCAGGACGCAGGCTGGCCAGTCGGTTGTATCTTTGTCCCATAACGACCCTAATGCGCGTTTGCCGGTGAATGGGAAGTGTGTGGAAAATGTTTTGGAACACACACGGTCAGTCACTCGTTGGAGGACCAGTAGGTCGCTGTCAATGTCCACGTTCACAGTCAAGAACGTACACTGCACGTGCATCAGTTATCCAGTAATTTAAAAAAATTTAATTCATTAACACCCTAAATAAATAAACAAAAATATTATTGAAATAAATGAATGCATAAGAAGAAGGGATTATAATGGAAATATATCGTTTTTGTTATTTCTCTCAAGATTTATGACTTGTGAATTATACAAACAAAATGTTTTTGCGAAAATATGATACGGCTGCTATTGATTCTACTCATCGTTCGCCGTGGTATTGGAACAAGAAGCTACGAGGAGAAGAAACGTAAGTTTTGAAAGATCTGAAAAATTTAGTTTTATACGAAATTCTAATTCATAATAAAATTGTAAGAATTTTTTTAGACGCGAATACATGATTCTATTTTTATATTTGAATATTCATTGGCGATTCAATTGCTTTTGACAACCAGTTAGAGTGTCCTCCTTAAGTTTCGCATTACATATAGGAAATTGACAGTACCGGTCTAATGGGATATAAACAACGTGTGTTTCCACCGGGATATCTTTGCTACATCTGTTTCTTCATTTCTCTCTCTAAGTCCGTGCAATTCTCGTGCCACTTGCTCTCGCCAATGTTTCAATGTTGTTGATCACTTCACATGTGCACACATTGACTCAGTATTATCGACTATTTATTGGTGAACTCGTTTTGCTAACCGGAAATTCATCATTCAACGATTTCTCAATATAAATTAAATGGGGTTAGCGATGAGGAGAAAGATTCAAATGATGGCGCACGCAGGCGTTCCTCCCTTCAGTCGCATTAATTGCACTCTCCCATGAAGATATCAATGACGATAATTAAATAAGTAAAAGGTAATTTATATGAATTCAATTATGGATTGACCGCAATGATCTGTCAATTAATTGTTAAAGAGAGAATATCATGTTATTCGAAAACAAGAATAATTAATTCTTCAATGTAAATCACAGGAGAGATGAATAAATGGTTCAAGAATACTTGACACGACTTTCATTTCTCTATAAAGTCTGCCGTTGTATTCTTTACGTAACAAGTCGTAATTGAATAGTGGTAGAAAGTGCATGCAATGTGTATCGCGTGTTCCCCGCACTTATAATCCATGTCTACATATATAATTCGGTAATGATAACGATTAATTGGCACGTGTATTAATCATGAATTGCAATGCGCATAACTATCTCAGGAAAACGTTAATCAATCTACATTTAATATACTCACATTTATTCATCTATTTATATTTCATATATGTGTTGCTACCACTGTGACTAATTGCAATTGCAGTGAGTCTACTTGTACGTGGATGGGCACCGCTCGTTTGGCTTGCACCTGGAGAGAGATTCATGCCTCTCGGCGTTCCAGAGTTCCTGGAGCACGTGCAAGCCGGTGACAATTACTTGCGCACGCGTCTCAACATTGGTACATAATTTTTCTTTCTTTTTCTCAATTTTCCTGTGCATATTAAAGAAAAAAAGAACTATTCGATCTAACTTATAGTTTGAATTGCACACGTTATACAAAACTTTCATTTGTTTATGAATCATTTTATTGCAATGATGTGAAATCACTTCTTCCTCTCACTCACTTTTTATATTTTATCGAAAGTCTTTTGAAACAAATAATGTTCATCCACAGAGAGATTATTGATGAATGAGTCGTCATTTTTGTATGGTAAACAACCCGATGGCAATGTACCAGTATATGCAGTTATTAAAAATTGTCAAAACTCACCAAAATCATCTGCACCAGTATCAGCAAAAATCAATTTGCCCATTGTTGATCGTAAAAGAATAAAACAACATTTTGCATTAATTTCACGTGATGATAATAATGATATTAATGCATCAATTCAAAGTAACGAGGTCGCAACAACGAAAGTTGAGGCAAATCATGGTGAGATGACATTGATCTCAGATGAAAATACATTCAGGAAGCTGCACTTTCACGTGACCTATTGGATGTTTTATCCATTCAGCGAGGGAAAGGCTGTTTGCGTTCTGGATCTCGGTTTTTTAGGCACATGGCCAATACCAAGTGTAGGTGGCATTTGTTTGGGAAAATTGAAAGGATATGGCAATCATGTGGGCGATTGGGAGCACATGAGTCTTTACTTCAAGGTCAGTTCCACTGTCTATCTACAATATAAAGTATACCTCAATGTTGGTTCTCCTTTTATGATTTATTATGAATAGCTTCACGAACTTTCATGCCAATTATTGATGACTTGAGAAAGGAAGATTTATGATTTCACGTTAATTTATTGGTGTTGTTCCATATGATGATGGTAATAAAAATGATAATGATGACGATGGTTATTTTACAGGGAGATGATTATCCTGTGGCAATGTACGTGTCTGCACATGACGCTGGTGCATTTTATCGTTACGATATTAGAAGCGGCACTTTCATTTATGAGAGTCAAGAAACGCGGAAGGGCATATTTCAAAAGCCCATTTTTCCAGAGAGAGTATATACATCTGATGATTCACATCCGGTATTATTTAGTGCCAAAGGTTCACATGGATTGTGGACAGCACCAGGTAAACATAAATTTGTACGATTGCCACGATTGTATGATGAGAGTGGTTTTGGTACACCATGGTCAACATGGACGCGTTTGGAATTTTTACATAGTGATAATGAACAATTGGCACCCGCTTGGATGACATTTAAAGGTAAATGGGGTAATCCACGTAGCAATTGTCATCCATTGGTGCGGTTGGGCTTCAATATTTGTGAATTTGTTGATGGACCAACTGGTATACCAATGAAAAATGGACGATTTCAATGTTAGAAATACAATTCTCTAATGTTAGCTATTATGATTAAATTCAAATGTCCATTTTCCATTGATAGAATAATAATTCACGTTAAATCCACTAATGTCTGTCGACATATCAATGAAAAATAGTGACAGAGCCAAACTTGGACAATTGACATTTGAATTTTATTCAGAAATATCATCATCATCGTCATCATTGGCTTCGATTCCAATACTACGTATTCCATTCCGTAACATTGGTGTTCCTTTATCTTTACTCAATACTCTTGCTTTTAGTGTGATATTTAGTGGTGTACCGGATTCACAGCATTTCAATTGTATTAATTCTTTTAAGAATTCATTATAGGCCAACAATTCAATTTTTAACCTGAAGAAAATAATGAATGTGATTAATTATTAATGAATTATTTTAATTAGATAAGTGTATGTGGCACCAAATAGGTATTGGTATGCACCGAAATGTGTCGATATGTCGACTCATCTGACCTTAGGTCGTCTTTTTCCTGTGTTACATCAATCACCCTACAATTATTTTTGGAATTGTTTGCAATCAATGCTGGCACACGGCATTTACCCTCGTTATGTATACAACCATTCCATGGTACTAAAAATTCAATGTGATATCTGAAAATAAATTTTATATTTTGTGTTAAATTGCTGTTATGTATATATACATCTTTTTTTTTTATTTAAATTACCGATGATGACGTTTGAGAAAACCAAGATGGGCATCCAAGTGACCGTGACGTTGCGGTTGTATCATTATATTATTAAATCCAAGTCCACTTCCTCCACTAAAGTGGACATGATGCTCTGAAACACATAATGGACTTTACAATAATTTCATTAATGTTTTATTATTATTATCACCGTTATTTCTCCAATTACAAACGTAACAACATTATTTTTAATACATTAATAGATAATTCACCTTTTTCTCCCATATTTAATTAGTGCAGTTTATTATGATACAGTGTCCAGATTGTTTGCTATTTACATTAGAGATAATATGTTTTTCAATGTATATTTATTATCAGAAATTGTAGAATACTTCAAATTGATTAATCTTCTTTTTCATTTGTAGTATCTTAATGATCGTTTTTCTATTATAATTTGAAATGCGAAAATAGAGATAACAAACTATCACAAAACTTGTTTACTTTTTATAGGCAGTTAGGCACATACTGAATCAGGTTACTCGGATGAAGGATGGAGCAGTGTAGAGTATAGACCCTGATGTAGAGACCACAAAAGAGCGCATGGGCACGATAAGCGCCGCTTTGCACACTCAGTTGGTAAATACATACATTTAAATGCATCGTTGGTGAGTTGTGGATAGTTTGAAAAAAAATATATAAACGTAATTTGTGGGTGCTTGGTGTGAATGGTGTGTTGAATACTGGCGCTGAAAAGAGAATGAATTTGGATCTGCGCGCATGTGCGCTCCTCATCGCGCCGTTTCGTATACGCATGTATATTACTATCCTTGAATTTTTAATATTTTTTGGCGCAAACTAAACGATGAAATTTTAATACGATGAATACAAATTAATTTATTGTGTCACATTTCTGGATTGTAGTTGGAGTTTATATTTGGTTTCCAAACGTTAAAGCAATGATAAATCTAATATTTTTCCGCTGCGTAATATTTTTATGAAATTTTGAGGAGGAATTATCAGAAATGTGATAGTGATAGATTCATTCATTACAGGAAAATCGGCGCTTATAGCTCGTCTCTAAAATATTCAAATACTCTACATTCTTAACTTTTTTTTTAAATTTACAGCCGTGATAATTTACGCTCTAATTATCGAACCAGCATCATCTGGAATTGATAAGAGATATTTATATGATGTATCTATAGTTTTAAGCATGTGAGAATTTTTTTTCTAATTACGAAAAGAAATTATTCAGATTCGGAACTTTTTTACACAAAAAATTGGCCATCGATCATCAATGTGCCCTGTTTTGTGAAGAAATTACAATTCCAGAAATGCGACATACTTAAAGATAGTCGCAAATATCAAAACGATAGTATCAATTATTTTCCATCTTAATTTTTGTTGGCTGAAATTAAAATTCAAAAGTCAATGGATTGCATGAAAAATATAAAAACCAGAATCATGTTTATGGTTTTTTTTTTTTAACTAACTCGAGAAATAACTACTATCGGTTTTAGAGCGCTCACTGTGATGTCCTTGTTTAAAAATTAAATGGTAAGTTTCATGAACATTGCTATGTATATTATATAATCAAAATTCTCAATTGCAGTTGGAAAATTGCAAATAAATCATTTATATCTACTGATTAGTACAGTCATTAAAGTTTCAGTTGGTTAGATAAAATAATATGGTGTGGAAGAGCCTTGTGGTTTCTGCTGATCAGCACAATACTCATGATTCGGTCGAGTCTTATTGATATTCAGCTTCTCGTGTCAGAGTTTGCGGTCAAATGTATATAATTTTCTCTGTTTTGTTGCATTTAATTACATTCATAATGATTATTGATATGTGTATTGCACAAGTTGACTTGCATGAAAGAAATATTGAGTTCACCAATGTATTTTATTTCGTATTAAAAAAAAATTGTGCTTGTAAGTACACAATTTATCTTCTAAGATGATAACTACGTATCGCAACATTATTATTGTACCAAGACTCGTTAGATGGAAGAAAAGAAAAAAGAATGAAAATAAAAATGCATACTTTGCTACTTTTAATTATTATGTAATTAATATTTTTATAACCTCATCAATGGAAACTTTCAATTGATTCAATTTAATCGCTCAACTGCAAAGAGTGATGCTAAAATGTTTCCTCATTGGAAAATTTCATTCTTTTTTCGTACACAAAATTCAATATGAGAATAAAATTGCTACTGCCATTTTATGATTACCGGAAAGTATCATTATATACCTGTGAAAGTCGTCACGGTTACGAGCTCATAAAGATAATCCCACAATTTACATTTGTATGTACAATAGCGTGGCATTAAAATTACATGGTTTTATTTTTCATCGTATATATGAATGAAAATTAATGATCAACTAGACGTATGTGCAAGTACAGTTTATCTTATGAATTGTAATTAATGGTAACATTGACAATGAAAATAATATTGCACCAATCATACAATCACGTCACAAGGTTTTTTATTTCTATTAATATATCATAAATTTTTTATCATCTATTGTTTCATATTGTTATTCATTTTTTTTCTGTTCGTACAATCATTTAGATAATTGGAGAATTGAAATTATATTTTCAATCAATTCCCTGTCACGTCTACCATATATGTATAGAGTGACAGAGTTATGCAAGATTTTCTAATTATCCTAGAAGAATGGTTGGTATCTATAAAAGATAATCATAATGATTATGTTGTTATTAATCATAAATATTTTTTTTTTATGTGTATCAAACTCACGTTTCTCTCCTGCATACATTGGTACAACATGTGTGCTGTTTGACATTTGTCATCACCTCCTGCAATAGAACAAAAATAGTGTATTTAAATATTTGTAATGAATGAAAAAAAAAGGAAAAAATATTAATTTAATTTACTTTGGTCACCGCAGAATTTTATAGCATCGATAATCACATCACGACTTGGAATATTTTGTGGTACTTTATCCACAGCGTTATTCACATTTAAAGAACCGTCTGCATTCAACTGAAGGAGGGATATTAATGAAATATTTTGATTAATTCCAATTAAATTTCTATGTAAAATAATACTCACGACATGAATCCCTTCTAAAATACACGCAATGAAACAATCAAAGTCTTGATTATCCACCATTTGGCCATTTAAAGCTTGAGTTATAAGTGATGGATCAACGTTACCATTATTGCAACGTCGTATTGTCATTTGAGTATTTCTTATATCCGCTAGTGTCAATGCCTTCAGAAAATAAATAGTCAGTAATATATAATCTATTTTTTATGTTGATGAGGCATGAATAGACATTTCTAACTCACCGATACGACCGCAACAACAGTCGATATAAGAAAAACAATTGTGAGATGCTGCATTGTTGATGTGTTGATTGAAAAAGTGAAATTTCTTATTGATACTCGATTTTATATATAAAATCCCACACAAAATCAATGACAAAGTGGTTATTGTTAATACATTGTCATTAGAAAAGTTCGAATAGAGGTTAAAATTGCAACAATCAATTTTTGTACGTGAAGAAAAGAAAATTGTTGTTAATTCATCATCGGCATTTGTCAATAGGTAATTCAATATGATTGGGAAAAATTTTCAATGTCAAATAGATTGTGTAATAATTCAAATGAACTTTTTATACACATAATGAGAACTACCGTGTATATTATATCGGTAAATCTACAATGCAGTGATGATGTTTTTGTCATCATGACTTTTTTGCGCTAAAACACACGTATAACATCAGATCTATTGTTATTAAATGTAATTATCTTCTTGGAATATAAGTTTCAATCGAAATAAATTTTTTTCCAAGTTCTTGATAGATAGTTTTTAATTTCTGGAAGAGAAGAATTCTTGAACTAAGAAAGAATACACTGTTGAATGCCATATTGTCATATTATATTCTGATATTTATAATGAAAATTTGATATACACTTTTATTAAGACAACTATATGTTTCTTACTGAGAAATATTAAAAAATATGAGCGATTTGAATGAAGATAAAATCCCGTATAGTTTTTATTTTGTTTAAACAAAAGATTACGTGCAATGTAAAATTGTTTGAATTCCATTTTGAATTTCCATGCAATCTATTTTCCGAATAATAATTAACGCTGACATTGTCAATGAGAAATATAATGAATAAATTGTACAGATACATCATGATAATTTTCATGCCATTGATACGTCATTATTTATTTATTAACCAATGCTACATATCCATATTTATAGGTTTTTTTTTTCTTACAATCATTTAGATGATTGGAGAAGTCACTTCATAATTTAACATAATTGTTCATGAAGGTTGAGGTTATATATTCAACGATATGTTTGCGCCATATTGTCTTATGATCCCAGGAGAAGACTCGGTATCTGTGAAATACAATGATTGTCATTATATTATTATTAATTTGAGTGAATATAATTTTGATATTTATGAAACTTACTTTTTTTTCCAATCCACATTGGTATAGCATATGTGCGGTGCTACATTTGTCTTTATCTCCTACAATGAAACAGAAAAATATTACTGGAATATTTTAAATTAATAGAAAAATAAAAATGGACAAAGAATAATATAATCCAATTTACTTAATTCGCCGCAGGATTTAATAGCATCGATAATCAAATCACGATTGGGAATATTGTCTGGCACTTTGTCTAGAGCTTTATTTACATTTATCGAACCGTCATCATTGAACTGGAAAAATAATACTGATCATACATCTTGGTAAATAAATCTTTAAATTGTTATGAAGTAATACTCACGAAATGAATTTCATCTATAAAACATGCAATAAAGCAATCGAAGTTGCGATCATTCACCATTTCACCATTTAGAACTTTGGATATAAAAATTGTCGGATCGAAACCATCACCTGTACTCTTGCATTTTCGCATCGCCATTGTAGCAGCTTTTAGATCCTCTTGTGTCATTGTCTTGTGACAAAATAAATAATAAATGATACATGAATTATTTGACATGTTGATAAGAATGAAAATTAATTTTTTACTCACCGATTCGGCAATGACAGCAGACGACACGAGAAGAAGAATTGTAAAATACTGCATTGTGTATTTGTCAATTGCAAACATTGAAATTTCTCATCGAGATGCGTTTTTATATACTAATTTCCCACACTGGATCAATGATGAAGCAGTTGCCATTGCGTTGTCACTGGGTAAATTCCAGTAAACGTATGAATAAATTTGTGATAATTAAATATAACACGTGAATGAAAAAAAAAAAAAAATAAAATGATTAAGACGTCATTGCTGTATGTTGAAAGAAAATATAAAACTGGTGGAAATAATTTTCAGTGTTAGAAATATTGTGTAATAATTTGAATTAAGCATTTTATACGGATGAGTGAATGTTTATCATCCATTATATTACGGAATATTCAATGCAGTGATGATGTTTTTTCTATCATAAGATTGTGGTGTCTTAACACAAGTGGACGTGCCGATCTACTGTCATCAAGTTAACATTACACCTTTTAAAAGAATAAGTTGATAATTATTATGACAAATTTTTTTGACCGCAGATAAGAAGTATCTTTGAATTGGGAATGAAAATCTCCAGAATATAAATAGCATAGTGTAATATTTGCTTATTACACATTATTATTAGTTTCTTATGCCATTGGGATTTTCAGGATTTGAACAATTGATAGAACAAATGTAAGAGACACTTTTGAGAGGATTTTTATTAGGAAATATTGGAATGTATGTTACCATCTCAGGGAAAATTTGGTAGAAGGGTTGATTTTAATGAATGATTGGCTGAGGATTACAAGGTAAGAGGAATGAGTAGGTAGAGACAAGTTTGAGAGTGAGGGAAAAGTGATTTATCAAATTGTTTAAACAATATTCGTGAGAAAATGAAGGATCAGGTAAAAATGCATTCCTCTCGAGTGTGCCACAGCTGAGATTGATAAAACAATTAGGTTTCTTTTTTTGAAGGTCGATATTAATAAGTTAAAGGATTAGAAAGGGAGCATATGGCAAAAAGCGAGTTAATTGAACTCAGCTCTGGTGGAGGGATTGGTCATGAATCTTAATATTAGAAAAATTGATCAACAGGGTGAGTTTACAAACTGGTCAGTAAACAAAAAGAAAGTTGTATGCATCTAATAACAAGTGTCTTTGAAAGTGGATGCTCCAATGAATCCCAACGAATACACAGACAATCATCATGAAATTTCACTTAGGGCACAATGTGGCTCTAACTTCAGTGAATTAGCAAGCTAAAATTTCTGTTGTTTAAGTTGCATCAAATAATTAATGAAGATACATACGAGGGTCGCGAATTCCATATGAATTTTAATACGGGGGGTGTATTCAAAGAATGAACCCAAAGATTACTTGTGCATGTACAAAGGTACAAACTTTCTCCAACGCAAAAATTAATTGTTGTAATGTAGCTGTGACATTTCGCATCATATATACAAACATTCTCATGTATATTTGTGTTCTGATTGATTGTTTATAGTTACTTTTCTTCGAATGTCAGCTAATAAATTTGTTAAATATATAAATAAATGAAGCATAATAATTGCTGAGGAAATATTTTTATGTAACCAGTTATTACATAGTTAACAACAAATATACAATACGAAGAAAAAGGAGGGAATACTGCATGGTACTATATTCAATTACATAATTTTCAAATTGCAGTGTATGAAGAGACATTGAGCCGTGGAGGTGCCAGGTCGTCATCAGATACACGATTGGGTTAACTTCTTATCCATTTTAGTGTGGTGGTCTTTTGGGCTGCAATAAGATGAAACCATTACGTTATACAAATTACATGGCTATAATGTCAAAGTTAAATAAGAACACTTTGATCAACTTTCAATTCAATATACCATTTTCTCCATCATGCATTCACGTATGAGATTTGCAGTTTCGCACTCGTCAGCACCCTCTGCAATGCATAAAAATAATTTTCATTTCAAAAGTGTTCTCAAACAATTGTTCAATGTAATTATAAAAACAATTATTAAAACGATAGTTACTCTTATCGAGACAGGGGGTTATTTCTTCAATCATTTTATCACGATTTGGTACATCAGCTGGAATTCCATCGAACTTGTTGTCTTTGTTAATTGTCCCATCAGCGCTCATCTTTTCGAAACAAAATTCAATATATTAATTATTTGAAGTCTAACAATATGAATTTATTATTTATTAGTTATGCATAGTCGAATCGAATGAACTTACTTCACCAAGTTCCTTCATAACACATGCAGTCAGACATTTGAATTTGGGATCGGTGAGTTCCTCATTATTACGAAGTTTTTCCATGGTCGATTCATCGCCACCTGCTTCCTTCAAACACTTGTCCAGTGCTGCCTTTACATGTGGTGGAGGACCATGATGATGTGCCAATACCTGATTATCAAAAAATATTCCATATGTACTATTGATATTATAAAATTACTCGGAGTTATAATTAGTTCTCAATTAGTTCCATTTATTTTATAATAAAGAATTAATCTTACACTAATTGACAGTGCACAGAGCACAAGTATGGTAATTGTTGAACGATACATTTTCAAAGCGAGGTTTAGAAAACTTCTGACTAACTTCATGGACAATTCGACATTTATATAGGTGTAACAGTGAACTTTTTTTTTATCCCCGTCAAATACGTAATGTTTTTTTTTTTTCCTCATATTTTATGTTTGTGGGTAGAGAAATAAGCAGGTCGTTGTAAATCTGTTTTTACGTAAAACTAATTGACCAATAATATCATTTCGCGTGAATTTATATAATGGTTTCATGAGCATCATAATTGCGGAGAGTCGGAAATTATTTCCTGTTACCACC
Source organism: Zele albiditarsus (assembly GCA_958496275.1). Classification (NCBI taxonomy): domain Eukaryota; kingdom Metazoa; phylum Arthropoda; class Insecta; order Hymenoptera; family Braconidae; genus Zele; species Zele albiditarsus. Next base: position 4,834,947 of record OY292409.1, on the reverse strand, counting down.
CATTGTCTATTGTCAATAAACTTCTAGTCACAGTTGGTTGATGTGTGTTTTACTATTTATAACAATATCATAGTTTTTCAATGTTACAAGAAAAACTTGACCTTCCATGTTTTACTCATGTTAAATTATTATAATTATATTTAATGGGAATGACAATAAGATATATTTTAATTATATGAGAATTATTTCTCACGTTATACGAATTATAATACATTATTAGCCACATGCAATTCATTGTATTATTTCCTTCCTTCTTTCCTTTTCATCCGCTCATTTACTCTATTCATTCTTTTGACAAGCACATGATTGAAGAGGAAAAGTACTATTGGAGGATATACTTCTAAAGTTTAAGAGTGTACATCCGGAATATCCTTGTAATGATGATTCTGCGAAAAAACATATGGATCGTGTCATTAAACAAACATGCACGAAACTTTACACATCATATTTTTAATATTACAATTTTTAAAATGGCAAGAAAGTTGAGACAAGAAAATGTTCAATCGATTGGTTCTTTATGGGTATTTTCTGGTAAGTCATCACCAATTTATTTATATGAACTAGAAATATTTAGAAAGATAATTAATTCAGAGATTTTTTATGAAAACCTAATGAGAGTTTTTTCTGGTGCTCTTCGTAATTCTACTTCATCTTTCCTCTAATTTTCTTCTTTACTTCATTAACAATAAGATGCTATAAAAGTTCATATTTTCGTTTTCTCTTTCTTTGTTTCAATCAAAAATTTTACGACGTGTATTCCTCGCCAGTTCATAACCTCTATGACCATCCATATCATGGCGTTAAGCACATTATTTTTTACTGAAAAAATCATATTGCATTGTTTAAATATGTTATAAATATATCGTGGAGATACATGGGACATTACTGAACAATAGGAAAACTTCAATTGTTTCTTTGGGACGGCGACAATCGTAATTCCAAAACGATTAACTCAATTGACATGAGTGTGTGGAATAAGAATTTTCCTAATCGTTGGCACTATCGTCCAAAGTAGCTCCCATTTCTTTTTTCAAAAATTCAACTCTCTGTCGTCATGTCAGTAGTCGCAAAATTTAAATATATCATCTGAAATTGCGCCATTTCGTCGAAAAATTAGAATTTCAAAACACCGTCACTCTTAACGAGAATTCTATTCGCTCAGTATGAAGAAAAAAAAAAAAACAGGAGAGAATTATGCGGAGATAAAAAATTTATGTAAAAAGGCCAAGTTCCCGGGTCATCACAAAGATGTTCCCCACAATTATTAAGATAAAATTAAATCTCATCCATTATAACAATGTAAGATAGAGTATTCCTAAAATTTTACTCGAGTTCATCTTCGCTTTAATGATTGGTCCATGATAAATTGCACTGACACATTTCATAAAATATCAATCTAATCCTTTTGCATATGCTACAGACATTTTACCACAAGTGATTCACACATGTCGCTTCACATCATTGGGAACTTGTTAGAGGACATATTGAAGCGAGTGAAACTTTCCAACATCTCATGATTTATGCAGTGAATAACTTTGTTCAACCGCTATGAGTGAGTTTGTAAATGGTCCTTCCATTATGAAAGACAAGGAAGTGAGAAAGAGGATAGTGGAATTGTGCAAATGACAAGTTTGTTGGAAGTTGCGTCCACGAACTTGAACGGGTCTAGATTGTTGACAGGCAGAAACAGGCCTCGAAGGCATTGGGTGTCTACAATGTACAAGGTTGGTCAGTTAATATAATATTTATTACGTTGTTCAAGTTTAGTTGAAGGTGTTTGCTATACCTAATCATATAAGCATATGTACACACACACACACATTTATATATATCCATATATAAATATATAAATCTGATAAAATGTTAATTATTCCTTAGTATTATTATCGTTTATTGTTTTACATTGTGTGTTGAGAATATTTTTATATTCAAATGCGGTCACGTTCCTGTCTCATTATTAGTTTCAGAGTGGTTATATAAATGTAGAAAAAAAAGAGATAAATAAAAAAATAGTTGAAACAAATGAATTGTGTAGTTGATTCATATATATTTATCAAATATAATAATTTATTTAATTTCAGTCACGAATTCATAGTTCATTCTAGTTTATATCTTGAGGAAAAAGGCCCCTCAATTAACTTTCGAGTTAAAATTTTTTTTCTTCTTATTCTTTCTGTATCCATGAAAGATTATATTATTGCCAATCTCATGCGTGGGGAATGGCGCGACCCCACAGCCATTATGCTGATCAAATAATGACCTTCACCAGATGATAAATCGCCAGTTGATACATATACGCACACACATTGTTTGTACGCATCAATTGGGAACGTATAAAAGAGAAGATTGGCTTTGTCGATGTAGTCAGTTTGTGAGCGTTTTTCTTCAATAATTAATCGCAGAAGCTAAACCATATTCAATATGAAGACCATTGCAGTTCTCTTTGCACTTTGTATTGTTGGTGCGCTTGTAAGTAACTAATTATTAAAATTCATATTCTTGTTATTAAGAAAAAATTTTGAAATAGAAAATATGTAGATTAATGATCTGGAATATTCATGTTACTTTTTTTATTTCAAAGGGCGCACTTACTGAAGAGCATAAAGCAAAGCTCCGAGAGCATAGAGATAAGTGCATTGATGAGACTAAAGTCGACAAAAGTATGTAATTAAATGCATTTATCGTTTATTCAAATAATTATTTCTATTTTTTTTCTTTTATAATTATCAGCATTGGTGGATAAGGCTCACGGTGGTGAATGGACGACGGGTGATGAGAAACTTCAGTGCTTTGCTGCTTGTCTGCTCAAAAAATTGGACATGGTATGTTTCATCATTATTATAATCACATATTCTTTATTATACTGAATAGTGAAATGAACGACTCTTTTTTTTTTCTATTTAATTAGATGACTGAGGATGGTACATTGAAAGAAGATGTAACCCTCGCAAAAATGACTCTGGATGTTGGTGCAGATAAGGCAAAAACAATTTGGGAAAGTTGTAAAGGATTGAGTGAGTAGAATTTTTATCTCGGATTAATATCCGTTATTTTGAAGTGTAATAATATTTTATATTTATTTTTCATTGCGATTTTTTTATTATTCCTTTTAGCCGGCACTAACACGTGTGACAAAGGTTTCCAAATGATGAAGTGTTATACCTCCAATAAGGCAATTGTATTGGTATCTTAATTTCAATCAAGTCCAGCCGTGATCATTCATCTGGTTGCACAATTTTTATCGCGATGTATATTATCTTTTTTTTAAATTCTCTAATACTAACGTTATTCGGGAATACTTTATATTATTCTATGATTCAATAAAGCATATATACTTGTGTATACAGATAATATTTGCTTGACATGATTGAATATTCATATTGCTGTCTATTCCAATCGCCATATACCCAAATGACCTGTATGAAAATATGTGCCATCTTCATCATCATTATTATTGCACCGTTATTAAACACACAATTTTGGTATACCATCAATCCATTATGAGGCATGATTATGCTTTGAAATTGGACAGATCAATATTCGGAATTTCAATGATGCATCTAGATTAAAATTCACATTTCAAAGCAATAATTCCGAGCGAGTTCAATCGGATAATAACGAAAATATTAGCTTTGATTGGAAAAAAAGGATTGTAAAAGAAGATTTTGATTACCATTACCTATTTGAAAATGTAAAGCACAGAAATAACAGCATAATCCTGCTGAGTTCCGGGAAAGTGAAAATGATTGAAATTCATGTGTGTTATATAATTTCTTGGTATGATGTGAAGTAAATATTGCTTCGATTCTGTCCTGGTTCTCACCTACAACTAATTGTTGTATTTGTTGTATTTTTCACGCCGTTCTATCAGTATGATATTATTGTTTGTATTGATTCGAGGTGGAAAAATGATTATTTTCGAATAATCTAAGCATGAGTGTTTGCAACACGCACTAGAATCGTTTGAATATGATACTCAAGAACAAATAAAAATGACTTATTCCCTGACAATGTCTCATACTACCATTGATCGAAGAAAAAAAGCTGGACATTTGACATAGATTGATTCTATTTTGCTGGGAGCTATAAAAAATTAATATTCAATTATTACGAGCTACATTGTGATACAATCGTTTTTTTCATCTCCAAGATATCAAGGACATTAACAAAAAAAACACCTTTTGCAAAAAAAAAGTTGAAAGTTTGGGAATTGGGCATGTGTTAACCTTCATTGAATATTGACCTCTACATATATCTCAATGTTCCTAAAATTTTTGCAAGTATTCATCTACTTACCTACTTTGAAGTAACTAGAAGAAAAACAAAATATAAAGTGACATTAATATTTTACACCTGAAACAGGACAATTATATTAATGTTTATTGTCAAGTTCTCGGCGTCATTTTTATTATTTGGATAATGCGTCAAGCAAGTGCGCATTATACCACATATTGACGCGCCATTGTCGGCGAAAGTGAGTATTGAAACCGGCTTTACCTACTGTTTTTGATAAAGTCGTGAACCAAACAATCCGTGTTTGTTTGGATAAAGTAAACAAAAGTAACGGTGTACATAATAATATAATTGCTAATAGTTGTTTGATAATATAATATGAGCGGATCAGATGGTAAGAATAAAGTTAGGTTATGTTACTCTTAATAAACAAGAATAATTTTCTACGACTTATTCAATGTATAACCCTACTTTTGTTTGTACTTCAATGTTATTATTTTTGTTACAGAAGTAGAAAAGAGTTTATTGATAATAATTCTGGATGTAAATCCAGCACAAAAAATAGTAAAACAAGAGCCAAAAATTCTCACGCAATGTATCGATGCAATAGTCGTATTTGCAAATGCACATTTGATGCAAGTATCCAATAATGAACTAGCTGTATTGGCTTGCCATGGTCAGGGTGCAAAATTTTTGTATCCTGAACCTGAAAAAACAATTGAAGTACGACAATTTGATGGACAATATGAAAAATTTACATTGGTCGAGCGCACTGTTCGACAACGATTGCAAGAGATGATCAACGAATTGTTTAATATTAGATCTTTGAATAGTGAGAGTTTGATATCGGGTGCATTGTCCATGGCTCTGTGTTATATTTCACGTTTGGAAAGGGAAAAGCATCCCGGTGAAAAATTGAATTCGAGAATTCTTGTTGTCACAGGCAGCAATGATTCTGCAACGCAATATATGAACTACATGAATATTTTTTTTACGGCACAAAAAATGGTAATCTAATATTTTTTTTTCTTTTCACTGAAGAGTTTCCAATTGAAACTTTACTAATTGGTTATTTATCGGGTTTTCATTTATTCATCTATTTGATTCGTCATATTGATTTACATGTATTCTTGATGAGGAATGTTTCGGAAACTCACCCATTTTATATTAATTAATTAATTAATGAAAGGATAGGGATGAGGATCCAAAACGAAATTTTTTATAATGCTTATATATCGCATGATTCTCCTCAGTTTTATCCATGCAGTTCTCGATGATAAACATTTATGTTTGCTTGATACATGTGATTGAAATGATACTTATAGAATGTTCCTATGAGTTGATTTTCATTAAAAGTATTCGTTATTTCGTCATTATAAAATGATCGCATTTTTTTTTTTTTGATTTCGATCGAATCTGAACAAAGAGATGGAATTAGGTCAGAACCACTCACCTTGAAATTAATTTTCTTTCCACATTGTTGAGCTAAAAGGAACAAAACAAGATTTCAAATGCAAATTCTTCAATTCAAACTCAAGTTATCACAATGTAATCAATAATGTTCTATTTGATACAGGGTGTTATTCTCGATGTTTGCAGTTTGGATCAAGAATTAACATTGTTACAGCAAGCGTGTGATATAAGCGGAGGGAATTACTTAAAAATTCCACAAATCGCTGGACTTCTCCAATATCTATTGGTAATCATTAGTACTTGCAACGTTACACTTTCCACAATAATGAACTTAATCACAATGAATTTTGTACCCAACTCTGCAGTGGGTTTTTTTACCAGATCCAGTTATTCGCACGAAACTGGTGCTTCCACCGCCGGTAAAGGTTGATTACAGAGCCGCATGCTTTTGTCATCACGAATTGGTCGATATCGGTTATGTTTGCTCCGTCTGTCTTTCGAGTAAGTCCGCAGGATATTAATCCACTATCACAATACCAAACCAATCAACGGTAATCCGTATAAACCATAAACGTTTAATAAAAACCCCATTTTTTTTCCATTTCCAACAGTTTTTTGCAAATTCAGCCCGATCTGCACAACGTGCCAGTGAGTATACAAAGAGGAGAAAACTAATTCATCTACCTAAATTCCCAACACTTTATATAAATATACATTTATTTTCCAGTACTTTATTCAAGATGCCGACACCGATGCCCACAAAGATGAAGAAGAAAAAAAAATATTCAGAGATAGTTCATTAAAGTATTTAAAATGTCTACAAATCATTAACAAAATAAAAACTATCGTTACACACAACAACGAATATTGCATTATTTATAATAATAATAATAATAATAATAATAATGATATTCACAATGGCATTGGCAGAATTGGTGAGCGATTTCGATCCCAGAATGTTCACAATAGATATCGAGACTATCCTGATTACCTAATCAACCTATGACAAACTGAAATATTCAATGACTGCGACGGGTATTATGATCGAATGAGCCCCTATACCCGTATATTCATACGCCTGTCATCCATGATTTACGGTGATTAACACATCACGGACACACACACACACACACTGGGTAGGTATTCCCAGCTGCTTCTCTCACATTTCAGCAGATAATTACTGGAATATTATCCGAAATATTCAACCGCATTTTGCAACAGTAATATGTTGTGAGTGATCGAGAAAGTATACTACATGTTTTATTTTTTTTGCTTTTCCCAAATGACGGAAGAAAAAAAAAATACCCCTAGATATAAAGAGGACAATGAACAAGAGAGGATGATAGAAAAAGCGGGAGAGAAAAATGTGAGAAAATGATAAAAAAATACGCTGTGAAACCACGGGCGACAGTAATTAATTAACGCGGTAGAGTAACGACGCTGAAAGGTTTGATGTATTATCGAGTATACTCCTTTCTCGCGCACTCTCCCATTGTTTATTTCACATTAAAAAAAAGTAGAATAATAACACATCGCTGCAGACCATATCGGAGGTAGTGAGCATGTAATATTCTACCGATTATATACCGCGAGATAATGGTGATGGGTGCGTTGGTTGAATGTTAAAAAAAACTTGATGAAAAGTGAAAAAAAGGAGGAAAGAAAAAAAAAAAAAAAGAACAAGAGATTGAACTTGAATGTGAAACTTGGCGCCTCATCGAAGCCTTTATCTCCTTCATCTCGTTCCACACTCTGCCGCTCTCGCCCGTTCTCACTCGCCTACTCTGTACCTCCTTCTATTATTTTTTTTTCTCGCCTTTATAGACGGCTTGAAATTAATTATTCGTTGGCTCGCGAACAAAGAGTGGAGTAGTTTTGAGTACAGACATGAACGTGCGCCCGCGCGTGCACACAATGAAAATCGTTTTTATCGAGCATACTTTATTCTTTACCATTGAACTAACGCTCTATCGTAGCGCACCCAACGAGATTTTCTATCAGCATCGATTGCTTGCAATGCTTTGATGTTGCACATGAGAAATACCAATAGGGATATTGGATAACTGCTATTCACTCTTTCGAAATAGTAATTCAACTTTGGCAATATTTCAACGAATGGAATTTAAATTATTTCAATTCCGTAATCCCTGCTTTTTTGTTTATCTCATTATCCTATCAATCTATATTCATTATTTTTAACTATTCAGCCACGTCTATATTTATCTATCGGTAAACAACTTCAATAATTAATGCTACTTCAGCAATTTATCATTCAGCCAACAAAATGATATACCGATGTGGATGTAAAATTACTTATGTACAAGATAAATATATATATATACAGACAAGAATGCTATATGACTTGGAATATGTTCAGGTTCCTATTTCACGTCAATTGTAGATTGCAGGGCAGTGGGTTTGCTCGTTTGTCGATGAGACTGCTGAAGTAGTGCATCGAGGATATAGCGAATCAGAGTGAATAGAGTAGCGAACGAGAAGAGGAAAGGCAAACAGTGTTGGTAGAAGTGAATTGGGTGAGAGAGTTGTGAGGTTAACCCACACCCAATATTCAACACGCGATGGATAAAAGCAGTTGTATCGAAGCAATAAAACTATTTGAGTCAGCATTTGTTGTTGAATATATTCCATTCTATGTCTTCGGGGCGTCATGAAATGTTTGTACAACGACCGCTGAGTGGGTGAATGCAGTTCTTTTACTATTCAATCAAGATACTATTGGTATATCTATACGTGTATATATATATGGTAAGAGGAAGCGAGTAGAGAAAGAGATACGAACCCAGCAATTTTCCCATTGGAATTCAAAATGTTTTTCATGAATAAATATCATCTTATGAGTTTGCAGATCGTGTGTGAGCGTCATGGATTCACCAACATCAGGCGCGCGCTGCATGGATGAGTGAGAGTTTAGACAGAAGGAAAAAAAAAAAAAGGGTATGTGGATATTGAGTGAAATAGATATGATGTTTGTTTTGACAGTAATATTGATCGTGCTTGTGAATAATCACACTTCATTTATAATGTCTGATGAAATAGATGGTTAAAATGATGGAGAATGGAACACGGCGGATGAGAATTGGAGATATCTAGAGGGAATGTAAGCCGATAGATATGTTTAAAATGGTTTACTACTCCACTTTTCTTCTTCTCTTTCTACTTATTGAGAAGCGCACAGGAGCAATTTCGAAGCGAACGAGAGACTCCTCCGCATATTGCTATAAACTGCCTTCGATATTGCTCCCTGCCTCGTATATTTTTCCACAAATGCAGAAAGATTTACGGCACCAACATGACGATGTATTTTAATATACGAATAGCGTGTCGGCACTTCCTTCACTTCGCTCGTTTGCTCTTGAAAGACGAGGAAATCCTCTCTTTCATACTCACTTTACTTTTACTCTCGTGCAATTTTTTTTTCTTCTTTTCTTTATTTCACTCTTTCTCTTTCTACATCGTGTTCACACAGTGTCCATGAATTTTTCTCTTTTCCATTGAATAGCACAGTCATTCCTATATCTATATGTATAAATGTGGATATCTCGTTAAAATTAATTGAGCGTATACAATCATTGGCTTCTTGTTTTCTTTTTCTCATCGCCCCGGTGGATTCGTGTCGCGCAATTCTACACTTGAAAAGCGACATTGAAAATAATTCAGTTGTGAAACATCAAAGGGGAATGGAATAATAATATACAGAAAAAAAAAGATGAGAAATAAAGTAAAGAAATAAATGAATAAATAAATAAATAAAGTATTAAATGAACTTGATGATTTGGCCGAGTTGACGTTCAAACTTTTCTCCATCGGATTGTATGAACTTTAGAAATAATATTCTTCACATTGTACCATTGGAGAATATTGCTTTGTGAATTTCACAAGTATCACGGAGATAATGGAATTTATTATTGTAATTATTCCAATAATGTTTTATGAAATGTTTCTATATGAAATTTATCTTCATCTTTATGTAATCTTATTAAACAAATATTAATAAGTAAGTAGAATCGTACGGTGTAACATTTCTTTTTTATGTTAGTACTACGGAGTTTTGTCTTGATAAAAATTGAAGAAGGGAAACGAATAAAGTAAAAGATAATGAAGAAGGTAGAAATGAAGACCGAATAGTAAGAGTAGAGCGGAGAAAGAACAGGGACACAGAAATAATATGTGAAAATGCGGAAACTTGTAGAAAACTTAAATGCGTTTTGTTTCCAAGTTTCATCATGTTTTGTGGCAGTCACAACAAAATTTCTATATATCGTTTTCCCGTGAGTATAAAAGTCTTGTGTCTCATTTGCGCTTGCAATACGCGCTGAAAATACAAGATCAACTTAATATCTAACACATTTTATACACACATACTACATGTGTCGTCCGCATGAAATTTATTATTCTTCATATAAAAAATATCATGACATGTTGCAATAATATTTCTTACTTTACAAAAAAATACTGAACCAATTACAATTTATATTTGTTCCATTATATTATGTTAATTTTATATTCTTCATTATTCATTTAAAATTTTTAATGCTAATACATCTTGGACTTTTTAACAGAACATTTTATATTATAATTTAATTTTAAAGACACAATTATATTTACTTAACCCCACCAACTTGATTCACAATTACGAATTGAATTACTCAGTCAGCGAAACATAAATACCCAACAGGAAAAACTTTTCAACTTAACTGTTATAATTTTTGTAATTTAAAATATTTCAAAATTTAATATAAAATGGAATTTTTTTCGTAATAGCTTTGCAAATTATTATCATTGAACATACAAAGTTTCATTAAACAATTTCCATATAACGAAATGTTGAAGAGGAGATTTGAATAAAAAATGAAATGAAGTAAATCTAGTGGTTTGAATTCTCTATTTTACTTTATTCTCCTGTTCCACTAACACTCGGGTTTCACTTCTCTGATAGCAAAGTTGAGTTTCACATTCTTCAGTTCATCCATAAAAGCTCCTTCCATTTTATGCTGGTCTTTCGCCGACAAGTTCGTGCTGATTCAGCCAACCACACACTTCTTGTGTGCGGATAAACGCAATACAATGTTGTTTATATATTTATCTATGCCTGTACCACAAATATAGATTTACACATATAAATTTGTGAGTAGTACCAGTCACATATAACTCATGAAGAAATAGTTTGGCTATATAAACGTTATTCGTTTAGTGAAACACGTAACTATTCACATATATACATAGCTTTATATTCAGTTGAAAAAATTTCTCATTTATATAAAAACGTTGAAGAATTTGTTATCCAACGCACTGCAGTTAATTCAAATTAACTTGTGATATTTCATATTTAATTTCGAAAAAACAAGAAAAATTCTTATTTTACCATTTTACCATTTAATTTATCTTTTTTTTTTTCATTCTCCCTCAGGCTTTCATTACTTTTTCTTTCACTCTTCATGCTCCGAATATCACAAACATGTTATCTGCAATAATTGAACTTAAATTAAAATTTTATCAAAATTCACTGTGTAAAATGTCTCAATTTAAATAAATTTATTCATCATCACATTCTATGATATAATATAAATACCTCATCTCATTTTTCCTGAAACATAAAAATAGTTTTCGTCAAATCTAAACATAACAATAATAATAATAAACATCATACAATAATTAATATTAAATTAATACTATATAATAATATTTATAATAATAACAGCAACAACATTACCCATAATAATAATTATAATTGTCCTTATTATTATAAGGAAATTCAGTAATGCTTCAAAATTATATTATACATATGTATGATGAGGTACTGTGTAGTTCGCGAAGGTCTGATCGATCACTGCCATTTCCAATGAAACACGAGACTGCCTCGTTGCAACGTATGGAATGACTCACTCTCTCGTTTCTCTCTGCAGGCGGTTGGTTACGCTGATCCACTCTGCTCGGCAATGCCTTTGTGTGTTTAGTTCAGAGGCAGATATATATATATACAGAGAGAGAGAGTCGTTGTTCAGGTAGTTCTCGCTCTTGATTCACTATTCGACCATAGTGCTCGATACAATTACGGTTTAGCTCGCGGTGGCGTACCTATACTATTATATATACATACATACATATATATCTGCTATTTCAACGTTAACCCTCCTTCTCACTGTATTCGCGATTTCAATTCTCCATTTCTCTCCTCTCAATCTATTGCATTCAGTTGCACTTTGGTCAATCTATCGTGGTGAATTTTATGCGAAAATACGCACACCATTCGGATGACTGCCAGTGGTATTCCCATTATTCGCCAATTCCAATTCAACAGTATATGAGAATTCTCGAAAATCCATCTGTTTAGTACGGTGGTTAAATTCCAATGGTATACCAAATAAAAAAATTTATTTTCATGAATTTAATTTCTAAAAATAGATTTAATATATGCTGGTGGATAAAAATTTTATCATATTATTTTTTTTTTCTTAATATTGTCTAGTGGAATTTTTTATTTTTTTTTCTCATATATAAATGTAAGTTTAATTTATTGAATTAAATGAGTTTATGTTCACTGTTGATGACTTGACAGATGATTTGGATATACATTGTATACAGATACAAACAGATATATATATATATTATGTGTGCGAAACTGTGGAAGCAACTCTTCAGAAGAAATGAACTTCACAGACTCACGTTTCTGGCGACGATCTATATCATACTATTTTTCTCTATCTATTTCTGTTGGAGTTCTTGGCCAAAGACACTTGATGTCTTCTTGTGTAGTACTTGATCTCATGATTGTGCCAGACGCGATACGTTCAATAATATATATATAGGGAGAGATATGTCTACTATTTTCCCACCGGTACTGTCAACTCTTCTCGTTTACCTCTTGTCCCTTGTCGCATCTCGTTTACTCTTAACGCGCCGACAGTTGAATTACATTTGCTATATATTTTTGTTTACACTCACAATCGCAATTGTTTCAATGACAATTTCATGTTTTGTTTCTTTTTCTCGAATATTATACGTTGTCTTTTCAATATTATTTCTCTTCCCAGTCTTTCCATCATAATTTAAATATGAAACATTAACTTAATCACAATTTTACTGTTTATTTAATTGGATTTGTTAATTATTTATTTTCCCCAATTTTTTTCATTATCTGGAAATATTGTTTTATTTAATTTCTCATCGGCATGATATCGTTGAAATATAATTCGAAATTCATTTGAATAGATATTTTATAGCCACAATATGTTTGAAAAGTTCATGCAATAGTTTTTGTTCTTTTTTTTTGTTTTTTTCTTCATATATTTGACATATTTATTTCAATTAATTTTTGCACGATTATCATTCGTATGGTACAGGGATTGAAATTATATAATTCAATGTGTGGGTGGTTGGGTGGTATATATGCATGCTTATTTCCGGTTCCGGTGTGAGCCCGCGCGTGTCATGCAACACGTGGAGGTAACGAAAATGTTCGATATTAGTCAGGAGAGGAAAATGTTGGGGGTGGGATGAGTGGGTATAACAAGGGTGGAGTGAGAATGGGTAGAGGAGACAAGGTGAAAATGATCGATGGAGCCAATTAGTACTTTCCTCCATTGTCCGCAATTACAAGGGACGGGCACGTGAATTGTTTTTGGATAATTTTCAAGTTATTACAAATGTATGCAGTAGGGGATTTTGGGAATGGTCATTGATATAGGTTACTAAAGGGAGAAAATGCAATGTATTTATTCTATATAATATTACGTTTGAAATAGTTGACATGGTATGGATTAGGTTTTTTAATATTTTATTAATAAAAATTAATATTGGATTGAAATTTATGATGAAAATAATATTGAGTAAGAATATTTGGGATTGAATTATTTATATTGTAAATTAGTGACAAATATTAATTATTTTAAGATTCTTAAGTTGTATATAGTTCATACTCAACATTGAGATTTAATAATTGTTTACAGATAAACTGAATGATGGAAATTCTTTGAATTATTTTGTTAAATATCTTGAATTGTTTGTCTATGAATGGGTGAGTTTTTTTATCCCTTTTCTTTTTATAAACAAAACTTATTTATTTTTACGGTGTAAAATGTTAGTTTTATATTCTAAGATTCTCATACCTTCTACATATATTTTATAATATGCTACAACTTAATTGATATATTTTTATTTGCAGATAAAGAATAAGAAATGGATCATGACTGTTGTTTATATAATATTCCATCAAATAATATTTATTATTGGTGGAGAATTTCGAGACTACGTGATCAACCATTCTTGCAAGGGAAAATAAAATAATAATGTGCTTTTAACGATCGGCGCATTAGGTGGGAGGAGTAATCTCGAGTCTTAATCGTCGTACTTTTATGACCTACGTGCTGCAAATTGATGATAAAAAACGTCTAATATGTTTCCGAAATAGTTTTGAAAATGAATATTGGAATATGAACGTGGCATATCAGTATGTTAGTTAAAGAAAAAAAATAGTTATCTAAATTTGTAGACCTTGAGAATATCACTGATATATTGAGGTCACTATATCGATTGTAGGACTATCATTATAAAATTATTGGAAGAATAATTGTGAGTTGCAAAAGTTACATATATTTTTAGATGCATGAGTATGCTATTGATTATGAATAATAAAATATTATCTGCTGCTCAATTGATCACATATTTTTGCTATACTCACAAGAAATGTTCTAATATATCAAAACTTTATCTGAAAATTAAATTCTTCCAAAAAATTAATCAGAGTATTGTAAAATAAATAGTCACACTTTTATAACCAGACGAAAGATTGAAAATCAATTCCTCTTTCAACGTTGTCCAAATTAATGTTAGAAAATAAATTGAAAAATGTGTTCTTGAGGGGAACATCACGTTGGGAATTGACAAGAGTCAATCTGCTTGTGTATTAGTCAAATTTCCATCGTAATTATAATTGATAACTGTATAGTTAAACAGAAGTTTTGAATCTGCAATGTCTCGTGTCTTTTATAATGTACAATATTGTGCGACGAATATTCTTCGAAGTACTCATTATGCTACGATAGATTATGTGCATCTTTAATTATTTGTCTATCTTTAATAATTCTAAAAATGATTATAAACAAAAAATGGAGAAGCTTTATGAACCCATTATGAATAAAAGTGATTGATCCAAATATATGTCTTTCAAAAATATCACCAATTAATTGAGTCGGTGGTTCATACTTTAAATTAATTTATCATTATTAAACCAATGATAGAACAATTCGACAAAAATTAAATACTTCTGCAATTAATATATGCTATTAAATATAATTAATGAAATATTTTGTTTTTGGCTAATTTTATCAAGTCTCTCTTCTACATGTATGCAATATTTTTGTGCGCGATAAAACCATCTTGAATTACAGAATAGTTTGCTTATAGAAGATAGTAATAAAGATGAGAATGGAAACAGTCAGTAGGGTTCTACTATCTGCTTCTCCCTCACGTCCGTTTCCTATTTCATTCCCACGTCGTACAAGTAGCCCCAGGGATGAACATATATGCGTTACGTTAATACCGGTTGGTGTTTTGGTGCGTGCTCAAATTAATTGGTCGCTTCTCGATTAGTGCGCGAGAGGATCACAAATGTAGATTAGTTAACACACGTACACATATGTTCCTATATTTGATATTATTGTATTGTATATTCTTGTGTATGTATATATGATTATATAGAATGTACATCAGAATAATTATGCCCACTGATAGGAATAGATAAACAAATAATGTCCGTAGTTGAAAATATTTGTGAGAAATAATTCCTCCCTTATATTATAAAAATACGTGATCGCGATGATAATCATGGGCTAATATACGAATATTACAATTACTTTATAGATAGATTTATTTATTTTAACTCAGTATGGATGAACGTGCTTGGAATTTTTCTGTTCACTTCGTCGCGTTTATTATCGCTGATATAATAGTGCACACACAGTATTCGCCAATTATTATAGCCCAGTCAGAATAGTCATGAATTTGTTGTGTTTTTTTTTTGTGCCCCTTTTTTTTTTCTTCTTGTATTTTGTTTTTTTATTTTATCGATCAGAATTTTTAAATTGCAATCTGCATTGTGCCAGTTCAATTACGTTTATTCCCACAGATTAAATTGCATTTGAAAATATTCATTTGTTGAATATTAAAATTTTTTTGCTTTTTCGTTCATACATTTTTTTTTTATATTAACTACATTCTCGATTACATTTTACATTGAACAATGGATTTCAAGTTGACTCTGTTATCATAACTTAACAAGGATGATATAATTCCATTACCACCCCGGTATCTTTTGCAATTAACAGTCAATGGCACAATTTTTTTTGTCCCCCAGTAAAATGGAATAGAATTAAATTGCAATGCATGTATGTGTAAGATAAAAAAAAGGAAATAAGAATACCACACGAAATAAAATCACATTGTACATAGACATGAGCACAAATATCGTGTTGTGGGGGAGAAAAAAAAAGAAAGAATAGAAGAAAATAGAAAAAACATAAAATGAGGTTTAAATTTATGGCAACTGAATGCAGATACGTTGCGGAGAAAACTCGGGACAGTTGCCATAGCAATTGAAAGTACTATATTTCTATGAGTCCAACAGAATTGTCATGTAAAAAAAAAAAAAAAATAAAATAAAGAACCAAAAAAATTCATATACTTCATTTAAATATTTTTTAATTAAACGAAGAACGATAATAACGAATGATGATCATTTGATGTTTCACTGCAGCAAAATGAATGGAGACAACGAGTGAACATGTAGATTTTGAGGAAGAGTGAACGAAGGATGGAAATTGAAGTAGAGCGGGTTGTGAAAATCCAATTCGTAATGCATAGGAGCACACGGTGGCTCGTTATACATCGACAGTGGCGCCTGGGTATCGTAAGGGAATGAGTGTCATGGCGCGACGGACTTGGAGCACGTAGTGCACAATAAAATAATGAGGAGCCGATGGCAAAATTCAATTTGTATCTGTAGGTATATCTCTCGCATAAAGACTTGTCATTGCATCTTATTTTTCCATGGTGTGAACGTGAGCTGCATTCAAGAATTATTATTGTTATTACTATCATCATGTTGTTTTTTTCTTTTTTTTTTTATCAAATATTGACAATATAATACGGAATGAATCAGAGAAATAGAATAAACAATAATAAATAAAAGAAAACTAATATAGAAAGAAATTACTGTGATATCATTATATACTTTATTTCAAACTTTTTGAAGATTAAATCAAGTTATTGAAGTTGGAATTACCAAATAATTTATTTAATTTAATTGAAATTTTGTCTGAATGTAATTATTATAATTTATTTTTTTTTCTGTAACACTGTTGATCGGTCAGGAGTTTCAATCATATTTAACATTGTGCTTATTTTTTATATCACGTCTATACTTGCTTTTTATTTTTAAATTTCTGCTCTCATTTTCATTATAATTAAATCTTTCTTTATAATTTTGTAGTTGTTGATAAGTCTTATGAACTTCTTTAATCTTCTTATTCTTCATCTGAGTCACGTTCATATTACACAACTTTTCGTGGTGATTAACTTCTTTCTTTTCTTTTTTCTTCTTTTTTTTTTTTTTCATTTTAATTATTAATATATTGTCATTGTCTGCCAAACTTTGAAAGTAAATTAGGGTGAACTTTGATGAATTGATTTTTCTGAAACATTTTCAAAGTGGATACTTTTAAGAATATGTAGTTGAGATATTCCATTAAAATTCTGGGGGTTAAAGTAGATATACTGATTTGATCCAGAGCTGGGACTAACTTGTCTTAGATTACGTTTTTTTTTTTTGATATCACAATGATTTTAACTCAAAAACTAATGATGTTATTAAAATAACTGGGGTATTTTTTTCTTCCAAAAGCTGGACAGTTTACAGTTATTTAAATATTTTACAGTTATTTAAATAACTCTCACAATTTTAAAAATTGTTAAACAAAATTACCCAGAAAATTTCCTGCATGAATTAATAAATGTATTCACTTCCCGAATAATTTTTTTATCCCCAAAAATTATGATGATAAAGATTAATGGAATAACAATCACAAATTTCACGGTTCTTCATTCACTTTGATGTTTCTCTTCAATGTATCACAGTTTCAACACGTATAATTATGTATTCACATTTACATGAAGAATGAAGGGATTTTGGGTATACATACATAGAGATGTGTATTAACATCAGGAGTTGAAGCGCGTGTCCGATTATCGACACCCTCAGGCACTTGGTCGATTGCCTATGGACTTGGATGTTCGTATATGGTTCAAGATGCAAGCTTGAAACTCGAAATTGGATGTATGGCATGGGAATTTAATGGATGGATAGTGAGCGATAGTGAGACTGTGCAACAGGGTGAAGACTGAGTGTGTGGAATTGGTACATTATGTATTTGACGTTGCTCCAAACAGTTTAACCAATATAGAGTGACATTGACCGATGAAGTTGTGGTCAATCGTGTTTAAAAGATAAATACAAAAGAGGAAATTAAAATAATATAATAATGGAAAGTTATTTACTGTATATTAAAATTTTTTATGTTTTCATGCTCATCGTCTCTTGTTTACATTATATCATTTATCAATAGCGAGAGTGAAGACATCAGATAAAGAAAATTAGATTAATTGATACAGAATGATAAATGATCTTATACAAATTCTATATAAAAATTTCTTTAAATAAAATTCATATAACAAATAAAAGTAAAATAAAATAAAATGAAATAAAATAGTGTAGAATAAAATTATAATCAACGAGGATAATAAAATGTTTTTTTTTCAATCACTGTTTTATTTTACACCGCAATTTAATGGACTCCTGTCACGGCTTTGTCGCCGAGAGGTTTGTGGTAGAATAATATACATATATACACGAAGAAGGATGAGAACATAAGAGGAGGAAGAGGAGCGAGAGCATTAGAATTGAGGCGTCTCCAGTGCGGCCGTTCGTCAGGGCCAAGTCCGATTGCTGCTACGAGCCAGGATTACAAATACACCCGTGGGTATAATCCTCCGCACTCGTTGTACCCTCCTTCACTCACACTCTCTCTCTCTCTCTCTCTCGCTCGTCTATTTTACTCTGCAACTATATTCTATGCACTTGCATCTCTTACTCCAACTATATATTTTCGCTTTTCCCATGTTTCTCTCACTCTTTATCCCCAATATATATATACATATATATATTTATTTATACGCATACATATATTGTGAAATGAGTGCGGTAATTCTACTCTGGGGTCACTTGGTGGCTCTCACACCAACCTCATAATTGAACATGTATTCTCGTGCTCTTGATTAACTATTATCACGTATTTTTATCTTGTATTTTTGTTTAGACAATATATGGAGATAATTTTGGTGGATTAAAAATTGTTATAATAATATATAGACGGGGGGGGGGGGGGGGGGGGGGGGGGGTGGTACATGACATACTTGTAAAAAAATTAAATTTATTGTATGAGAAATTTCATGTACTGTAATTATTTTACAACTATTTTTTACAATTATTTTAAGCAAACGAATGGGATTGTGGATATTTCGAATTTTCAATGAAATTTCAATTTAAAATTGAATTAAAGGGAAATTCTATTTTTATTCTGAATGCAGAATAGTTTTTAGCATCAACAATATACTCATGTTCACTTCTTTTTTTTTTACTGTTAAATTTATTTTTTTGTCAGACATTTGATTCAATTTTATTTTTCGTTTGATAAATTTCAATTGATAAGAATTCTAGCGAATACTTTTGTGAGATTTTACGAAAATGCGGATTCTATATGTGTGGTTTGAAATGTTTTATATCACACAAGTGTACACGGGTGATAGGGTTGACTGTATATAACGTTTATTCATCCAAGCTCTACTGCATATAAAAAAAATTTCAAACCGTATAACGAAAATTGTATTTTTATCACATTTTTCATGTTCACCAATTTATTTAACACACTTTTTTATTAACATTCAAACGTAAAAATGGATTATATCCATCGTAAAAAAAAAAAAAAATTCTCGATTTTCCAAAACAAATATTGAATTTTTCCATCAAAAATGGTGCTCTCTATCATAAAAATACATCTATCAACTTATCACAAAATAGTTTTCTCAATTTTCACGTAATCAGAAATAAAAAAACCTGATACATCCATTCATAAATTAAATATATCAACATTTAAAAATTCATCGTTGAGCTTTTCTGCAAAGAAAAAATATAACTCGACTCCCCCATTCATAAATAAATCTATAATCCAATACCCATGCACAAAATCTGTAACAAACAGTGACCTCATTCACTAATTTGACAATAATAAATTAAAAAAATGCATCATCCATATACCCAGTGTCCAAATCCATTCTACATCAGCAACAAAATGTTCCACAACAATTCACAATTGTCAAATTAAATTCCCATATAAACATATATAAATAAATCACCCTAAAAAAAAAAAAAAAAAGACATTGAATTGTAACGATGACAATGTTCCTTTTTTTTTTTTTTTTTCCTATTATTTTTACAGTCACTTTTGCTTTTTATCTTCTATGTTTTATCTCAATCTCTCGAGGCTCCTTGAAACTCAACTTTACTTCATGGTAGAAGGGGATTAACAACGTCCTCTCTCTTGTACCCTTTCACCCCATTTGAGAATATATATATATATATATAAATATATATATTTCTCTACTGGCTAGTTTTCCCTTGTGGCATTAGAACATTTCGCGTATTCTACAGTTACCAGTGAATGCATCAGCAACGTGCAATGGCGCTGGGCAGTAAGGCGAGAAAAATGCACTGTATAAAATATAAAAGAAGAAGATGGAGGTGTAGGAGAATCAGGATGAGAATAGATGTAAAGAATATATATATATATATATTGAGTTGAAATGTGTGCAAAAGCAAAGACTCTCTCTTAGAATGGATTATTTTGTGGTACCGCGTGCTCAAGGTAAAAGAGCCAAAGAAGAGAGTGGTTGGAGCTTGAGTAAAAAGGAAAAGAAGGAAGGAAAGATCAAGGAAGAGTTTTTTTAATTTTTTTTTCTTCAACGTAGGATCATCCAGGATTGCATGAGATTTTACATGGTCCCACAAACCCTATCCATATATTATATATTATATATTATATATATAAGAAATCATTTGTATTTTGGGGATACGTTTGGGATATTTATCTATACATTTTGGCCACCACTGGCGTACATAGAACTGTCATTTATTGTCCTGCTTATAATTTATGTTCATTTTATAGCCCCTCGAGTGCTACCCACTCGGGGTGAACTCATAAAACATTCATTCTTTATTACGTTGTTATCCAAAACTGGAACGCAAAACATAGAGTGTGTGGTAGCGAATATATGCATATAATCACAAAGAATACATACACGTTTATATACCTCAACTTTAACATTGAACATTATTCGTTATAGTTTTATTTTCTCTCGTACACAGTGATTTTTCTTCTACTTTTTTTTTTATATTTTCATTGTAATATTTCCAATTCAAGTACAGTTGAAAAAAAAGTTGGCATATGGAATCGATTAAATGAGTTGAAAATGTTTTTTCACATTATTCTTTTCATTAAATTCAAATTTTTCTCTCATTTTTACTTTAATTTTTTTATACGTATATAAAAATGTGTGGTACATAATATACTATACTATATACTCTTTATCGTCATTGATATATAATAAAGCTCAAGTGATGTTCAGTGAAAAAAATGGAAAATAAATTTATTTTCTTTTTATCCATTCTGACCTTTATAAATGTCAATGAGATGCAATGAAAAATTATTTCATTTAATTCAACTTGTTATTGCTCAGTCGAGTATATTATTGTTCGGTTCAAGAGATTTTATATAGTATTATTCTATTATATACTCACAGATATGAATATAAATATGAATACATGATTATAAAATATATATATATAAATAATATTGGCATTAAACTTATGAGAAATGCTAACGTTCATATACATAATTATCAGTGATAATAGTTCACAGCAATTTCCGTTTATATATCGGTCATCTACTGGCTAGAATCACTCGATACTCATCTTTACATCTTTGCATTATTGCCTAAAGCTTTGATGCAGTGATTTAGCTTTGATGTCATCCACTATAACACCTCTTCCCTTTATTTCATTGTATATAAATACTACATGTGTGTTTACATATGCATAGAGAGAGTTTACATACAGGATATGATGAAAGGACATTTCTCTTTGGTAACATGCTTCGTTAATTCTCGCCACTGCGTTACAGTATACTATAACATATATATATATATATATAATGGGTTATTAGTGGTATTGTTGAGAGTTTGTATTTTGTATGTGTACAAAAATGAATTGTCATATTGAGAATGTTTATCAAACAGATTTTATTCTTCAATTGGTAGCATTGGACGAATACAAAATGGGCTGATGTCATTTCAATTCGATTTTCTTTTTTGTCTTATTTCTTTTTTTTATTTCATATTTTATTTTTATATTTTTGTTTTGGGTTATGACGAAGTTTTTTATATGGGTAAATGAAAGCCTTGTTGATGGGTTTTTGTTTAGTATTCTTTTTTTGTTTTTTTTTTTTGTTTACTTTTTTTACGATGTATACTACTCGTGAATGAATAAATTGTTATTGACGTGTCACATGCGAAATACAGAATAAATCATTTTAGATTCATTTTTTGATTTGAATTTGTTTTTTATTTTTCGGTTGAAAAATTTGAATTGAAATGAACTCGTGTGGAATAAATGATTGGACAATTGTTAATCTCTAGGTATATATATATATATTACATGGAAATTATTTATTTATTAATATTAATATATTCATGGTGAAATGGAAAATTCAACAACCCATTTCGTATTTTTTTTTTCCAGTTTGATTAATAAACGAATGTGTTATTATTTTTATTATCATGAAAATTAAATGTTTGGAATAATCTGTTTATTCCCATACGTATTTTTAAATGCATATTGCATATATTTTTCATGTTTATTTATATGTAAATATTAAAATCTGTTACACGTTTCATTTACCCATGAATTCATGAATATTAATTGAAAAAGAATAAATTGAATTTTGTAATGTGAGAAATAACAAACAGTGGTGACGGATGTTTGGTTTTCGAGTGAATAAAAATAGAAATAAATTGGTGAGAATTAGAGGAGTATTTATTTTCTCTCTGACGATATTGCCCTTTTATTTATTTTCCTTTCTCTCAACACTATCAAAGGGGGGAAGAGAAAAAATATCAACAACGTGGAAAAAAAAAGAAGAAAAAACAAGGGCTACCGTATCTATGTAAATGTGAAAGTTTATATCGTACATATATATATTTGTGCGAATACAAAATTTGTACAAGATGAAAGGAAAGAGAAAGGGAAAAAATGCAGGCGTGTGTGGGTGAAGTGGAAAAAATAAAAGGAAATATATATACAAAAGGCCGACGAGATAAGTTTGGTGAAACAAACGCGCTCCAGGACACTTTACTTTGGTAAAAGGGAAATCCAACGAGTCTCCCTATCGACATATACATCGACACACTCTGTATATTTACATACATATACTCGAAATACTGCGGAAAACTTTTACCAGCACGAGTTATTCGACTCACTTCTTCTTCTTCTTTTTATTTTTTTTTATGTTCTCCATTTTATTTGCATTCACGTGTTTCACAGTCTCCGCATGTAATTGCCAGACATTTGCTTCCCTTTCACGTAGATATTTTCCACCCTTTTGCGTCTATTTTTCGCTGCCTCTTTTTCTCTGATACACCATTTTTTAATCCGATCCAATAAAACTTGTATAAACAAAGCACCAGAGATAAATAAAATAGAATAGTGATGGAATAATTGAGTATGAGAGAAGAAACTTTGACAAGTAATAGATTTAACTTTTATTCTTTATCATCATCATCATCATTAATTTTTATTAACAAAAAATAACAACAAGAATAGTTCCATCTAATGTTTGGTATTGATTTGAAAAGTCATCAAGAAAATAGATATATTATTAGAAATAGTAGCTTTGCATACATCCAATAGTTAATCAAACCTCTAGTACCATTTCTTTGAGAAAAAGAGAACTTGAAATCCTCCCTCCAAAGTAATAGTTCCAAACCGGAAGTCAAATTTGAACTTCATACTAAAAATATTCAAGTCTTCATAACGCATACAATCATCTACAAATTTTTGGACAACAGCAAACAGCTGTAGCTGTAATAAACAACAAAAAAGCACTGTGACTTCCGGTTTCACCGGAAGTCACATTCAAACATCATACGGAAATAATCGAACGTTCGTTTTTTTTCATGCAAAAGTGTTTACCAATAATTTTCAGTCACATCAAATATACAAGAATGCACACAAATATTATTTCCGGCTAAAACGGAAGTTGAATTCCAATTCCATATAGCAGTTTTTTCATGTCCTCTTTCAATATTGACATTGATGTACCAAATTGTGAATTCTTCGTTTCAGCCGTCCTTAACTCCGTGCAGGGTGTACGTGACAACTGAATGGCAGGTTGATTGACAGCACAGTAAAATCATGTTTTTCAACGTTTTCAACATTTAAAAACGTGAAAAAATGTTTGCATTAAGTAAAGTCAATTTTTAGCCTAATACAATATATTATTTTTACACAACAACGTGATGACAATAATAATAATCACCAGGGAGAATTATCTGACAACGTCAATCATCCTACAAACAATTCAAAATGAACCAATATCATAATTACCATTACATACTTAAAATTTCCATACATCAAATATTAAAATAAAATCAGCTCAAAAATGGATAAATTGATGACTCAAACACATCATCCCATACTATCCACCACGTTATTCAAAAACTCACCAAACAACAAACTCAAAAATAATTAAAACTCAAAAAGAACAATTATTTTTTATTCATCCAATTACTTTTTTTTTTTTTTTTTTTATTTTCAATCCATTCTTTCACGTCAGAGAGTTAAGAAAACAGTGAGACGTGAAATGTCGTAATTTACTAGACTTTGGGCGTTAGAGCTTGAAGTAGTATGTGACCCCAGAGTGATCAAAAGAGTGAGTGAGTTAGAGCGAGAAGAGAATTGGAATGGAGATTGAGTTAGAGAAAGACCATGGACCTTCTCTAGCTCTCTGTTCACGGTGAAATAGCAAAGCTCGAGTATACTCAAATACACACACCTATATTACAGACATCAACTACATATAAACACATAAGGTATGTATTAGTATTGCTATATTGCTCTTTACATGGATATATATATATATAGATGGGAATGTTTGAGTGGCTGTGACTCAAGTTTATGTCTATATACATACATATACAACGTAAACTATAGTGCAATATAGGTCATTGTATAGAAAGCTATCTAACAAGCTACGTGAACCGCCAGTAGCTATGGGATTGTCGATGTACACTTGGCTGCTATTGGACACGACATGGACGTTCAGGCAATTCACTCTCTATATAACACGTATGTATATATATATTATCTATTTTCAAGATATATATTCTAATTCTATATATGTATTTGTGTCTCATTTGCACTCTAAATGTATAATTTACATATATAACTATGAGTATGAATTGGATAAATTTGAACGATATTATACATTTACTAATTATTATGTTTCACTAACCCTTATTGTTTATATATGTATATATATATATATATATAAATTATTAATTTTATGTTATAGAGTAGTAATGTTTGGTGTTGGTGTTGAAGCGCAATGGGGGCTCATGTACCCTCTGGCTCTTGCCTTTTCGCTTGCTGTGTTCTAATGCATTAACAAAGGTGTCTTCAGCTTCAGGGTGTTAAGTGAGTTTGAGAATGAGTATATGCAGGGGTTCTGGTTCAATCTAATCAACAGTCTATTGTTAAAATTGTGCTATTGTCTTGGATATTCTGTTAATGAATGTTTATTATACTATAATGTATATGAATATATAAATAATTGTAATTTTATTTAACAATTACTTTCTTTATTGGATTTGAAGGATTGTAATTAATTTTTGTTGTTTGAGTTTCAGTTGAATTTATTCATGTTGAGTTAGAGGAGATTGGATTTAATGTTTATTTATTATTTCAAGTGTATACTACTTGAAAATTAATTAATTTTTATTGAAGTGTGATATTCAAAATAGATAATAAACTAAATCGTTTTTTTATTTATTCTTTTTATGAATGGATAAAATTGTAATACACATTTGACAAACAAGTAACTTGTTGATTTTTATTTTTTAATATTATATAATTATTTATTATAATTAATTCCATTGTTGGCAAAGATTTGTAAAATTATATTGGATATTTTGATTATTAATTAACTGTAACATTTTTTATGGTATAGAATAGTTTATTTACGTTACGTTTACGCCCTTTACAAGTGTTCATGTACATCAAATTGAAGAGGAGTGAGAATTTGTTTGTTTTATAACGTGACTTTTTGCATATGCATGATGGTAAATGGGATGAAATGTCGAAGGATATGAGATACATTGAAAATTCAGTAAAAAATTTGATGTAAAGCTTCAATTTACATACTTGCATATAATAATTTGGAGTTTATTTATTAATTTTTGTCTAAAACTTTCATCACATAGGTATTTCTCTTTATACAATTTCAAGTGAAATGAATCAAATTTACGTCAGACGAGAGGTGTTGATGTATTTATTTTTAAGTTTCAATTTTGTCTATCTATTATTTACACTTTTTATTTTCATTCTTTGATATTGTTCCAGACACTTCATTGATCATTTGTAATATATGCAATAGTTCAACCAATATACGTAAATAGTTCTAATTCAATTTAATAATTTTCTCTTGAAAATTTCGTGTTTGTTTCTTTTTTTTTCTGTTCATAATTCGTTTGTAAGTGGAATAAATACATATTGAGTCTGACAACATGGGTTAGAGTGTTTATTCAAATACCACAATGTCCACCACGTGTAAAAGTATTAATCATTATTAACCCCTCATGTTGGCAAATTGAGTATGAACTATTTGATTTTTAGTTATTTTCATTGTAAAAATTACTTTCTCATTTATTTTATTCGAAAATTTGAATGAAAATTAATTGCACGTGACACGAACAATTGAACTATTATATACATGACTATTGTACAAGGATTATTCATCATAATTAACTTCCTATTGTTCAAATAAAACTATTGTCTCAAATGCTCTGTTAATTAATGTTCATAAATTAATTCCACAATAATATACAGATATAAATATTCATATCACAGTTTATGAATTATGTTTAAAAATTGTTATTATTTTTTAAATTCATTTTTTATTCATTGTTCTTTTTTTTTTTTTTTACATTCAAGTGGAACAAGTTTACGTTCAATCAGACGGAAAAGCACCGAGGTTTTTTCTTTTCTTCATTTCCTGTACATCTTTTTAAATTTACTTAGGAAATGGAATGCACATTTTGTGATAAGTATAAAGCAACGAGGAAGAGAAAAACAAATTTCAATATTAAGTATATTTCCGGTTTCTATCAAAAATGCAATGGAAATGTGTATCTTAAATATATATAAGATGGCTGTGAAAAAGAAGGAGTAGAAGTAGTGCAGATGAGAGTGGAGCAAAAACCAAGTGGATGAAAAAAAAAAAAACGAAATAGTAGATTGAAATCGAGCTAAAGCCAAAAAATCCAACGTTCTCAATATAGCTCGTTACTGTTATCGTTATCGTTACTGTAATCATATTTCACTCTCTCCCTTTCTGTCTTTATCGTTTTCACTCGTCCATCTATACATCTATATATACAAGTATATATATATTGGACTGAACAATTTCGTTAGATCGACGTCCGATGGCGATTCCAGATATTTTACGATCAACTTCCTTAGATATGTTTTTCCTTTCTTACTATCACTTCACTCCCATTATTCTTCTTATAATCGATATTATTAATAATTTTATTTCATATTGTGATGATGAATAATTTTAATATTGATGATAAAAAAAAAAGAAAAATTACATGTTTATACAAGTCACTTGTTACACCATTGATGATCGCAATAAATAAAAAAACATGAAATAAAGAAAAATGAGGAAATTTGCAAATTGAATTATGGTAGAGGGAAAAGTAGATTGTGTTGATTTTATGCTGACGTAAAATGACAGGCACTATTTTTTTTTCCTTCTTCTATTCCATCAATTTTTTGAATTGTGTCAGGTTTTCACTTTTACGTTCACTCCCTTACTTCCTTTATTATTTTTTATAACATAGTGTGTGTGTGTGTGTGTATATATGCATGTGTATTGGGGGAACACTTTTTTCGTCATTCAAGATAGAAGATAAACGATGTATCGTCATCAAATTGTCTATTCATCATTTGTAAATGTATACTTTTGTATACCCTTCACTATATACATGTATAAACATAAATATATATATTTTTTTTCTTCACATCTGCACCCTAAGCTTCCTTCTTTCTTTTTTTTTTTTTCATGCGCCCTCTTCATTATTCCAGTCGACTCTTCCATTCACTTTCCCAGAACTGATTTATTATAACAAACGATTCCGCTTGATAAATTTTCAAATTGCCACGGGTCGTTTCCTCCCTTATGCGTCCTCACTCTTCTGCACATTTTTTTTTCAGTGAAAAATATGCAAATACGAAGGGTGCAAAAGAGAGAGAGTGAGAATAAAAAATTCGTCACATTTATAAAAATATTTTTATACAAAACTAATACATATACATAAATAGTCACTGTTTAACATAGTCTTGTGGCAAGTGACTTTAGAAGATTCCACGAAATGTTCTCTTGACATACTATGTTAGATATTGTACATACATACTTAAGAGAAAGCATGTGGCACACGTTGTGTGGCTTGAGTATAGTTTGAGATAGGAACTTGAGATGGTACTTGTGGGATAAATTTTTACAATGAAATGTAAAGTCGATAGAATGACTTGTGAGTAATATGAATATATAAACTGTTAATAAAACATTTTATTATATGTTTAACATTCAGAAACAATTTTTTTTGTTTTTTTTTTTTCATTCAACATTTTATCATCATTATTTTTTTATTATTTCTATTCTCTAAACTACATAAATGATTTTGAACAAAAGAGTGTATAATTGGATGATTGAATGTGATATATGTATAGTGTAGTGAATGCAATGATATGAGAAAGAAAAATGAGAAGAATGGTGGAAAAAAGGGGTGTGAGTGAGGGTACAGTGAGACAGGCTGCTTGAGAGAAAATGGAAAATTGGATTAAAACTCCAAATTGAGTTGGTCTTGGTCTCGCTGCTTTCTCTTCATTTTATTTTTTTTTTTTTCCATGTTCGCCTGACCAAATTTACTTTGCAAACTTTTCATATGACGTCCGAGCGTCGTGGCTACCGTGAGCTTTGTGGATATATATATATATATATATATGTGAAAGTTGAACTTACCGTTCGCGTTGTTCCTTTTTTTTTCCTGAGGCATTCTTCACTTTAGTCTGCTATCGCTCGCGTAGACTTTTGCTCACTCATGGTACTATTTTTTTTTTTCTTTTTTATTTTCTTTACCTTCGTTTACTTCATCTCTATCAATATACCCAATGACAATTCCACTTGACAACTGTGCTGCAAGCTCGTCAGGATATTTTTTTTTTGATTCCTTTTTCATTCGTATACATTGCCAATTCCCATTTTTATTCTTCATTTTATTTTTTAGAGCTCACGACCCCAGCGTGATTCGTTGCACCCGGTCAATTTCCGCGTGTGTAACGTTCCAATACTGGTCGAGTTTAAAATTGAAATAGGGTGGGAAACTTTTTTTGTTTTTTTTTTTGTTTTTTATTTTGATACGAATTTATGAACGTCATACTCGTTATAGATCTTCGGATAATTCATTCAGGTTGATTACATTTATTATTGATGGTTCATGTTGATTTATATTTGGAAACATTGAAGGGGAGAAAATAGTGTGAGGGAAAAATAGTACAGGAATAAAATGACAATAAAAATTTTTATACATTGTAAAGATGTGATATTTTTAATATTTTTAACTTGAAATTATGTATTGTAGTTGTTATTTTTATTTTTATAGCGATAGTTAGATACTCTATCAGTATTGTTATTCAATTGTATTATTTATTGCTTAATTTAAATTGTATTTACATATTTTTAGTGAATTCGAATAACATTTAAAATAGTTTTGATCGTAAGACAAAAAATTGAAAATGAATTCAATTATTGGTATAATTTTTTCTAAACTAATATTGGGGGAAATAAAAATAAGTAATAGTATAAATTACGTTATTAAATAGAATAATTAAATTTTTTTAATTAACTGATGGAGAAATTGTTGTAATAATAGACTATGGTTTACATTCACTTTAATAGCTGTACATCAAGGGTAATTGATGTGTGGAGCAATTGATATTAAATATCTATTATTTAATTATTACTTGATAAAGTTTTTGAAAAAATATTTAATTAATTTAATGCTATACGATGGCCACGGTTGTTAATGACAAAATCAAATATTCTGTGTGTGTGTGTTTGTAATATGTGAATAGGTCTGTTTATATATTATATGTGTTTAATTTCCGAGTCCAGACACAGCACCCGGATAACTCAGTGGGTAAAGAGCTTGAACGGATTTTAACCGTTTGTGGCATAGTGGTGAGTATTGTTACCATCTCACCCTCACGATTTCTTTTTTTTTTTTTACACGTTTAATTATTATGAAAATGGATATACAGGAGTTTTTGAGGTCGATGATTACGAATTCATAATCAGATTTTCGATTAATAACTACTGATATTAGAAATGAACTACTTATTTCCACTCTCTTTTTCTACTTGTTGTTGCAGTGTTACTGGTGAAATATTTATAAAATTTAGATTTGTTAATAAAGTAGAATAAAAATATGTCGTGATTGTGAAAACTATTGGATATACATTGTCTTCCGTTTCCTGTTTCCAAAAAATTAAAAGTCTCCAACCTGAATTACTGAAAGGTTCCTTTGAAAATTAAATATTGGCAAACAAATCAAAGAAAATAATCCAAATTTGTAAATTCGGAAATTATTAATGATAAACAAAGCTCGTTATTAAATCATTGAATAAATATGAATATATATTCATAATCACCGGATTAAGTATGATTATATAAATGTCACGTAGTTTCAAATTAATGAGTATATAATTAATTATAAATGATGATAGATTGTTATTTATATTGTGAGTGTCAACAATGTACAATACAAATTGCTTATCGATTCGTGTCTCATACACCATTCGCCCCAATACCCATAATTAAAAGTTAAATGACAAATTGATTAGACCAAATAAAAATGAAAAATAATTCAACAAAACACAGAGTAATTATCGAGTCAACTTATAATACTTCTTGTCCACAAATTGGACTAAACCAATATAAAAAAAAAAAAAACAGCTATGGCATCAATATTTTTTTCTATCCAATTGGTTATTTCGCTGTGAAAAAAATTACCAAAAATACCAAACTCTCTATTGACTTAGAACTTCTATCACATGATATATAAAGTGATCGAAAAAGTCTTATGGAATTGAAGGTGAAAAAAAAAAAATTGACTAAATAACTAAATTCTACTTAAAAATAAATATACAAATATTTATAGCATAAATAAATTTTGTGTACTTACCAAAATTACAGAACAATATACTTGTCTGTATGTTGCCATTTTATTCAGCAATTTATTGCAGCTTTGTTGATATTATTACACGACTGATTGATTGCTCGCTTCCCCTTGCAATTTATTATGTCTAATGGGAAATAGGGTGAACTCTGGGGTTCCTTTATGTATACTATACATACATTCATATTGGTATCGATTAAGCCTTTGTTATTATCAAGAGTAAGAGAAAAAAAAAAAAAAAAAACATGACACTCATTTTCAACTGACATGAAGGTCGTAATATGGATGCCCTTTATACAACGTGAAAGGGTCGAGTGTGCACAAACCATTTGACGTGCGAGATTAGATATGTGGGTGGAATGATTCGGGTCATTGGAAAATGGAATTGTTGATATGATGTGGGTATTGGAGTGTTTTATTGTTCGGAGAGATTCATTTATTTTTTTATCACCCCTTGATAGATGAATTTTCATTTTTATATATGTATATATATATTTTTTTCATTTCTATACTACATAAAATACACAAGTGTATTAATTTTATTATTATTTCATTGTTCCATTTTATTTCATTGTTATTTATTTATTTTTTTTTTTTTTTTCATTCGTGGCAGTTTTCCAATCTGATTTGCTGTAAAAGAGATATTATTTTTCAACAGAATATACTTTTGATTTTATTATACCGATGTGAACGTGTATGCATATGATGAAATCAACTTGATATAGCTGACGTTTTACATTGAATGACATAAACCCATTGGCTGAATAGGTTTCCATCTATTTCCCATGTGTATATTTATATGTCAATGCTGGTTATATTTGCTACTTTTTTTTTCCACATGAAATGTTGATGTTTGGTCGCATAAATCAAGACATTTTGTTATCTCTTTCTTCACTCTTATTTTATTATTATTTTATTTTATTAAAGTCAAATACAAGTTGTCTAGAGTACTGTGTGACATTGTTACACACGAGAATAATAAATCGTCTACTGTAACAGAAATGATAAAAAAAAAAAAAGAAAAAAAAAGTGATCGAATTTATTGAAATATAAAAATGAAGAAAAATATACGTCACAGTTGTTCTGTTGATATAAAATTGAAAAATTGTTTCAAGTCAAAATCCACAAAGAATTTTATATGATTTATTTTCAATCTGCAAATACTTCGTCCTATAAATACACTTTTATTATTAATAAATTTTTCCGTCATCTTTTCACCTTTGTCGACATTTTCAGAATTTTTTCATTTAAATCTCATTAAGTTAAAAAAGCAATATATATATATATATATATATATATATATATATATATAAGCAGAAGAATAATATGAAGTATAAATTTCCAAGATAATTAAACTCGCGTTCAAACAATGAAAAGAAAAAATGAAGAATAGAATAAAATAAGCGGTGGCGTTGATCCAGATTTCTTCTATTTATTCTTCTTTTCTTCAGCTCCATCTCTTACCATAGAAAACTGCGGAATTTATTATTATTATCGTTTTCTTTTTCTTGTTCTTTTTTCTTTCTTCATCCATATTTCCCACTGCGACGACAGTGTGCGGTGACTTAAGGGACTTGTGTGTGTGTGTGTGTACTGTGCAGGGATTTTCGTCATGTTAGCTTGAGAGCAAAGTGCTGCAAGCGATGAATAGCGCGGTGGGATATGAAAAATTTTGCGGATGAAGGAAATATTATTGCAAGAGTGAACTTGGAGTAAATCTATAACACTTCTTCAATATGACAACTTTTCCTTTATGTTACATCAATAATGAAAGGATAATATATAAATAAAACACGATTTGATATTTTTATCATTATCATCATCATCATTATTATTATTATTATTATTATTATTATTATTATTATTATTATTAGGTATTAATATTAATATTATTGTTGATGTTATAATAATGTTTTATTTTTCAGTATTTAATATCATTCGTTTTTGTTTGTTTGGGTTTTTTACTTCGTGGTTTTCTTTTTCTTTTTCTCTTCTGTTATGTAACAAAGATGTAATTATTTATTCATGGTATTAATTGCTATATACATCGTTTAGTAATCGTGATCTATATATATATATATATATGTATATGTATGAATGCAGTTTTTTTTTTGTTACCTACATTTTTGAATGACATTTCGGCTTTCACGATTAAATCCTGAATCCAAATTCCAACACAGAACACTTGTACTTCATCCGTAGCTGCCATTCATTCAATGCCTCACTGAATTTTTATTTTTCATTTCCATAAATGGATTCGGTTTGGTTTTTTTTTTTTTTTTTTTTTTTTCCTCTCTTTTCATCCTCTTTTTCCTTTGCTTGTGAATTGCTTTTTGTTTATTATTATATTTACTTGTGGGTTCCATTTGATAATATTGAATGAGGGGCCATTTGGCGAAAAATATGAAAATAAAGTGGTATTACATTAATGGCATAAATTGAAAAAATTGATTTCGAAAATTAATGCAATGATATATATATATATATAGCTCGAGTGTATTTGTGCGCGCATATGCAGACAGAGATTATTTATCATTTGTCTCACAATTGATTTACATTAATTAGCTATTATTATTATTATTATTTTATTTAATTCGCTTTTTCATTTTTTTTTCTTCTTTTTCTCATCGTGATGTTTGTGCTTGATTTATTTTTTTCTGTAATTTTCATGCGTTATCTGCGCCAATTTTAAATTCTTTATTGATTTTCGTTTCGTCTCATTGGTCGGTTTTTTTGTTTTTTTGTTGTTTTTTTTTTTGTTAATTTATATATATATTTAATTAATAGAATAACATTACTACATTAGAATCCACGTAGTTGTCAATTGATTTTTTTTTATTTTTTTGGTTGTTCTTTATTCCAAATACAATTATTAGAGCATAGTCAACGCTTTAATTATCATTTTTTTGTTGTTATTTCTTCAAATTTTCAAAATTTATTTTTATACAAAATTATTATCGCTATTGCAGTTTAAAGTGCTACGAAAATTCTTTTGAAGAATTTTTTATTTCACATAAATAAACGTGTGTTGTGTGTGTGTGTTTGAGTGTGTGTGTAAGTTTATAAATTTATGTGTTTGCGTTTGTTTATACCAGTGCATACTGCACTGTAAAATTTGCACACCCATTTATTATAATTTCCGGTTTAATTCTGCCACATTGTATATGCTAAGTTGAAACATTGTAATTTAAAAAATTGCGTGACTCAAAAGATTACTCTACAGTTCTGCACGCAAGAGACATATGTCAGGTTCGTTTGATAAACTGCCAAATCGACTTTTAGATTTCATTTTTGTTTATCCTCTATTTTTCATTCCAACATTATTTTATTTCAAACCTTGACGATTGATTTTCCAAAAAACTAAAAAAAAAAAACAAAACGATTTTTCTTTCCCCATCATTTTTTTTTTTTATTTCCATTGAATTCAAAATAAGAATAATGTTTATAATAATTTATCGCATTGTTAATATATATATAAAATCATTATATAAATTTAATTGTTGATAGAATATCGAAGATCAATTGTTCTTTCTATTTTCATAATGACGGAGTATGTTCTTTTTTCTTTATTTATTTTTTTCTCATTTTTTTTTTCTTTTTCATTTTTTTTTTTTTCTCTTTTCTTTAAAGGAATGGAAGACTTTTATAGATTAAACGAGACGCTGGAGTGAAATGAATTTGATGAATTGCTGAATCTATAGCATGTTATATTTATTTTATCTCTATGCTTTTTCATTTATCTTTATTTTATATTATTTATGTCATGTAAGTATCAGTTTTATTCACTTTATTTTTTTTTTTTTATTTATACACACACACACATATATATATATATATATATATATGATGGAAAGATTCCATGTCGCGTGCACATCATCCATTGTACCATTTATTATTATTATTATTATTATTATTATTATTTTTTTTTTTTATCAATATGCAATTTCGTGATTCCGCACTCGAATTGCGGTTTCGGCGCAACGGGATCATCCTGAATAATATATATGTTCAATATATATATATATATTACTTTTGTTTATTGTGTTTACGTTTTGGGGGTTGATAAATCGTTGAGTGCTATGGATTCATTGAAAATAGATGATGTGCGTGTGAGTATTGGACGCATAGTGGTAACTAAATTTTTTTTGTTATATTATTATTATCATCGCTTTTTACTCCAATGATAAAGGGGTGACAGTGTTTAAAATATTTTATTGATGAAGGGGGGGGGGGGGGGGGGGGGGAATAAATAGTTTGCAGTTTGTGAAATAAATTTGGTTTTTTCATGGTTGGTTGGTTTTTTTCGTTTTTTCGTTCATTTAGCATTTACGAAAAGCTAAATATATTTATGGATATATATTAAATACGTGTGTAAAAATTACTGCACGAATAATGTGAAATATGTTATTATCATTGTTCAATTATTTGTTCACTGTAATTTGTCGTTTTTGTTACTGTTCTTTTTATCAACTTACAGACTGTCTTTTATTCTCTTTTTTCTTTTTTCTTTTAACCATCAATTAATTTATTTGTCGTTATGTTTGTTTTGTTTTGAATTTACAAATGTTCAAAACATCGTGTTTTATTTTTCATTCTGATTGTTCGAGCATTTTATTCTGGTATTCATACTATTGTTAATTGTTTTTCATTTGTTTTCGGGGTGCTTTTTTTTTTTTTTTTTTTCTCAATACATTGTTCAAACAAACACGGTAAAATTGCGCATACACTATTGTGTATCCCTGTGTGAGAGACTATTGTGCTTTATGCAAACTATTATTCTCAACCATCAATTACATCAAACAAATGATGACAATTGTAATATTATTTATTTGTAGTTGATGTTGCAGAGGTATTTAAAACAAAATTATATAGAGTAAAATTGTAGCAGGCAAAACCACCGCAATTGTTTCAACATTATAAGTAAATTTATTCGATGATAAACCAATGGTAAATAGAAAAAAAAAATAATAATTTCCAATAATATTGATAAAAAAAAAAAAATCTTCGAATCATTTTGAACAATTAAAAAGGCCATTGTTCAAAATTCTATTTCAGTTTATACACCATGAATATTATATTCTGTTTTGTTTTGTTAATTTTTTTTTTTTTTTTTTCGCAGTCATTATTGCATTATTTATATTATTATTATAATAATTATTACTATTATTTTTTTCTTGTTCGTTAAATTTTTTTCTTTTATAATCGTCTTCAATCTTTTTTATTCTGTATAACAGGACAATCAACACTATTTAGACGAGAGGAGACGTGATAATGAATAATAAGTGATACTAACATAGATAACAGTGTTGCTGTAATAATAATAATAATAATAATAATAATAATTGTCGAGGGTTATAATATTTATATATATCATAATAATAATCGTAATTTTTCTTTAAATACATAAACATGTATATATCGTATACACATTGGAAACTTTACATATATACATGTATACATAAATTAATTAATAGATTCATTGTTTGGGATTTTATGTTACCATATATTATATATATATATATTTATATATATACGAATTGTTTATGTATATATAGGAATTGTTTTTTTTTCTTGTTTGTAGTTATTTAATTAATGTATTAAATTTATCGATATATGATTATTTATACATATGATAATATTAGGACTAATAATATTAATGATTTGAAATAATTTACGACAATCTAAATCGTAAATTATTATTGTTATATTTTGCAACTTTTTCGCCAATATTTCAGCATTGAGTTGCAATTTTTTTTTTCTTTTTTTTTTCCCTTCTTATAATTACTTGTTGTTATTTTTAGTGTTTTTAAAATTTTTTTTCTGTGGTTATGGTCGCGCGCAGTAGCCGATTTTCATCAATCCCAAACACATTATATCTTGAAAGCGTTTTAGTGATATCACAGTGATTTCATTGCTCCAATATTATCAATAGAATAGTTTGTATCTCAAAGAACTGTACGCGAAGCGATTTGTCAGCTCTCAATACATATTTATATCAAATAAATTAATAATTATATTAATATATATATATATATATATATATTGAAATTGTAAATGGGAATTCGTTTGATTTATTGAATACAATGTCGTTGAGTGGAAATTATTATTAAATTGATATTCAATATTTCAAATCGATACTTAAGTGTTGATATATTTCAATTTGTATCAGTGAGTCAATATAGATATTAATAATTGTCAATAAATAAATTCTATGTTATTGAAATGAAAATTATATTAATTCTTTTATAATTACAGAAACTGTTTCCTTTCACATTTTATTTTATTTTTATTTTTTTTTTTTCATTTTTTTGTTTGTGTCTTTCTCACTGATGGAAATAATTGGCGGATTAGTTCTTTTGTGCAATTGAAAGTGGAGAGTAAAGCTGGGATTGGTGTGGCGCGTAATCTGACCCAAAAAAAAAAAAAAAAAAAATTTAACGTCGTGAATTCGCTTGGCAAAGCGTTTGATTTATTCGGTGGAAAGTCGACGATGGGTTTCTCTCTTTCTATCTTTATATTCTACACCACTTCCACTCCCATTCGCTTTTCTTCATGCTTTTTTATTTATTTATTTTTTTTTTTATTTTTCACTCCTATACTCCACACAGAGAGTAGGTCACTTTATTTCAAGTTCTGTGAGTAGAGAGTGTGCCAGGAATGCAGAGAGGTGTAAAGAATGAATGAGGAAAATAGCAGGATGAGAGAGAGAGAGAGAGAGAGAGAGAAATTAAAATTGCTGTAAATATTTTTGTTCTTTGGATTTATATATTTTATTTATTCATTTATTTATTTCAAATAAATATGGAAAGAGCTGGTGAAATCGCTTATACGTATGAGATTGCATATTAATAAATTGAAATTAAAATTTAAGTAAATATATAATTATAATTAATGTCAATCGTTGGATTGCCTACGGCGACTTTGATCAGTTTATAAATTATTAATATTTATATATAAATACAATGTTATAATGTATAGTACATTTACGGTTTTTTTTTTTTTTTTTCTTTCTTTCTTTCATTTAATTTTATTCTGTGTCAATGTGTGTTTGTGTATTATTTTTTGCTTATTTTTTATCATTTCGAAATACAGTGTGCTTTTTTTTTTTATTAATGTCACACATTCAAGTCAAATTGCAATTTGTTTTTTATATTTTATTTATTCCATTTTCGTTTCATTCATATTATTTTCTTTTTTTTTTTTTTTTTCTTTTCAATCTTACACGCAATTTAACATCAATTGTAAATTCTTCACTCCTCGAATATATCCTATTGAATATTAATCGTTCAGTATTATCGATTAGATTTTTAACAATAATAATCGTGAATACATACAGAGATTTTTTTATTTATTTATTTTATTATTTATTTATTTATTTATTTTTTGTTTTCAGAACATTTCACGAGGATATTCGAATCGCCTAAAGCAAAAGTCTTCACACAAATATGTATGTGTATATTTAATTGTATGTACTACACTTTTTTGTTGATGTTGTCGTATTTTTCAATTTAATAATTGTTCATCAATTTATATTTAATTTTCATTTCACATTATTACAATTTTTATTCCGTGAATTTTCTCATATATGTATATAGATGATTCGCATTTAATTTCAAGATTTTATTCCATATTAATCAGAAAAAAAAAAAAGACTTAGCACCTACATAAGATTTTTTCGATGTTTGTAACATCAAAATAATTTTGTATGTTTACCAACAACGAAAAAGTCATGTTTGTTTGTTAAAATGTTTATATTCTCCTTTTTTTATAATACAATATTTACTATAATATAATTAATCATCGAATTTGATGATACAATTTTCGTATTTGTTGTTACTTATTTATTTATTAAATTGTTTTTTTTTTTTTTATTCCCAGCAGTCATATGAAAAACATTTGATTATAAATTGAGCACGAATTCACGAAGTTAATAATGAAAATAGACATTAAAATATTTTTATAATAATAATGAGTGAAGTTTACCAATTCGAACTAAATGAAAGAGAAAAAACTTTTGTTTCAGTATTTTGTTTGAAGAATTTTTTTTTTCCAGTTTGAATTCAATCTTTTGATCTCACATACATATACAATATATTCGTGTTTCTCATTATATTTCTCTCTCTCTCTCAATGTCCCCTTTCTCACTCTCACCCTCTTCAACTTTATTCTCTTTTTCATCACCCTCTCGCGCGCCCTGGATCGTTGTGCGACTGTCAAAGTTGATAGGTCATGTTCAAACGTGTTATCGATTTTGGTGACGCTAATAATCTGTCGAAAAGTGACGTGGTCTTATCGATAAATCCAACCGAATGGCTGGACAATCCTGATTCCAATACAAATTGTATTCTATATAAACCGTCAACTGCTCTACGGATTAATAATTGTCAATACAAATTTATTTTATACGCAATTTATAAACACGTTATAATACATGAGAAGAAACGAAAAAATAATGGCAATTAATAAAAAAGTAGCATTATAAAATAGAATATTATTTTTTTATGTGAAACGAAAAAAAAATAAAAAATATATAAATGAAACTAAATGTAATACTTTTAGTTGTTACTTTTAATATCCAATAGTAAAAGTTTCACACAGTGATGTATGTTTACTTTTTTTTTTCTTTTTTGTTGATGGTATTTTTATTTATATTTATGTCTACACGCCTTTCAAGTTTGAGAAACGACTTCGTGTCACTTTGTCGTTGTGTACAGGTTGATGGTAAAATGGTTATTAAATTTTTTTTATTGCTTTTACACTGATGACATGGCATTGTAAATATTTATATAATGTAGATTGTGTGTTTGAAATAGAAGAAAGAGAAAAGATGAGAGTCGAAAGAAACTTATGTCGATATATATTTATAACTGATGAATGTTTGTTAGCATAAGAAATAAAAGAAAAATATCCAGTCATTAAAGTTTTTTTTTCTCATTCTAAAGATAATCTTGAATATCAGCATGCTTATTTATACATTCACAATTGTTTTTTTTTTTTTGTTTTTTTCCTCTCCTTGTATTTATATTTGTTTTGTATATTTATTCATCAGTTCATTTCCTTTCGCTCTCATTATAACGGTAAAATCTTTAGGCATGAAAAAAAAATTGTGAGGATGAAGTATATATCTTTTAAAACATGAACGACAGATTCACTTTTATATTTCAAGTGTACCGTAATATATATATATATTTCCTTTTATTTATTTCATTTCTTTGAATGGAAAAGGAAAGAAAAAAAAAAAAATACTAAAACGTTTTCATCTTTTATGGGAAAGTATACGACAGAAAAAAATATATATTCACGGTTTATTTTTGCGTGTGAAAATATACCAGACGTGTGACGATAGAATGCCATGCTATCAGTTCGTTTTCTTCTTTCTCTCTGGAAAAGTATATATGAAATAGAAAAAAAGATAAAAAATAAAGTATTAAAAAAAAATAAAAAAATAAAGAGAAAAGAAAGAGGGTAGTAAGCATGCACACATTACCGGTCGTGTAGTATTATTGCTTCTTCATCCCTTTGTGCGCATTAGAAATGAGCGTTACAATGTATGGATGAAAGAATAAATAAAAATAAAAAAAAAAAAAAAACCTCATATTCATACATTATTGTTTTCTCCTTTTATTTATTTTTTTTTTTTTTCTTTTCAACTTGTGCTACTTTACAAATGCTAGAGAAAAATATTATGCTTGTAAAACAGAGAAGACGCAGAATGAAACAAAAATAATATAGAATAAAAAAAAATATTGAAACCTGGTAAATTAGAAATGATTAATAATGCTGCAGTTAATTATCTCGTCACTGATTTTATAATATCAATATCATATAGAATATATATACAAGTATATGACAATAATAAAGCACAAGAGAAGATTCAGGTCATTGTTCACTGATGCGTAATTTCACTCCATTAATTCACGTCTACATGACAAATTAAAAGCTCTTCACATTCTATGAATAAATTTGTGATAAATCGCATGTGAAAAATAAAATAACTATTTTTATTACATTTGTATTTGTCATTATTTTAACAACGACCTCACACTCGGATTGAGCGAGCTGTGACGACATACAGAAAAATAAAAGTACATATATATTTATATATATATATATATAAATACACGTGTGTGCATGTGTGGGTGTGTGAAAGGTTTTTTTATTTCTCACCCAGCGAGAGAATATATTTTTTAAAATTCTTCGTACGTACAAACACGTGCACTCCAACACCAATTTTATTCCCACACAATATCACACTATTTCCTTTATATATCCTCATTCTATATACCACTCACACATCCAACATCCACATATATATATATATATATATATAATAAATACATACAAATTTATTGCTATTCCATCGTTGCTGAGCATGTATGTTAGACGACTCGAAGGAGCCACAGTAACTTAGATTCCACGGATTCGTAATCGTGTTTCATGACAAAAGCCATTGACAAAAGCGGATTGCAAAAGATAGATAAGTAATAAAAATAATATAGAAAGAAATAAAAAAAAATACTATTCCGTAAGATAATAAACTAACCATCAACGTGACGTAGATTATATATCCTGACACAGAAATTTATTATAAATGTCGAGCTGTGAATTTGTGGTGGAGTCAGTTGAGATGATTGAGTTTAAACGTGGCCAAGGTGGAGATACACATGGTTGGCTCGGCAAATTTCTTGGCAGCACGCTGCTGATGCACATATACTATAAACCTTATATTTGGTCGAGAGGGGTTATAGTGAGTAAGTGAGACAGTGAAAGAGATAAAATAGAACGTGGATCGTAGATAGATGGTGAAATTGGTAAACTGTAGTAGTGAGGTTATATAGGTAAAATCTTCAAATGTGAGTTCGTGCTCAATTCCAAAGAGACGACGAGTGAGCGAGTGATAGTAGAGTAAGTTGCTATCATGAATTGTAATGTCAATTGGGAGAGGGGTTTGCACTTGGTAACAAGGACCCTTTTGCTCACTTGACGATAATATATATGTTATATATATATATGGGATGAAGTTTCATCACTTACTCATACCAACTTTATACAGACAACTTTATTTTATACGTATATATACACATATATAATATGTCCAATGAGCACAAGTCATTTATCATCACCAGGTGCACTTGTATCATTAACTCATTTGTCTTATTATTTTTTTCTTTCCACCAATTTCATTCATGCCAGTATGATATTTTTTATTTTATTATTTTCCTCGCTTTCTTTTGATTAATCATTATATTCACTTGTACAGTATCCTGCGGAATGCACGTCGAAAGTCTTTGTTAAATACCGTATATATTACTGGATTTAGGGCGGAGTTAATGTATCCAAGCCAAAAGGCAATGACAAATGCCTGGCCGGGTATCCTGAGATACGGAAAGAGCGGCTTGACGATGTAGAGGAAGAAGAAGGGCAACCAGCAAGCTATAAAACTGCCCATAATCAATCCGAGAATAAGGGTAGCCCGCTTCTCCTTCTTTCTCGCTAGTCTCCTCTTCTCGCGCTCTGGATCACGTGGTTTTACTGGTTTAATATCCACTGGCGTACCACCACCACCACCACCACCACCACCGCTACTACCGTCTCTATTTATACTTTGTATACGTCCACCATCATTTTGATCACGTTTCACTTTACCAACTTGAGATTTACGTCCAAATATTGGTCGACATAAACGTAATTTCAATGGTTTTACTACAGCACATCTTGATACAACACCACTGTCTGATGATGATGGATCAAATTCTGATACCATGTCGACATCTATACCAACACTTGGTGCACGACATCGTGTTGGTAATGTTGATTGACCCTCGCCACCGTTTACAGATAGTGATGACTTCAAATTTGTTTTCTGCATTGGCATTGACACTGTCACCTGTGGGCCATTATTTTACATGCGAACACTTTTTATTATGTATTAAAAAAAAAAGGGTTAGGTTCACCAGTGTGACAGGTTAATGGAATTGTTTGCTTTCGTTTTTTTTTTTTAAATATTTTTTTGGAAGTCTTTTTGTACAGTTGAAAAATATGGGGGTTGTGAAAGGTTTTTCTTTTTTTTTTCGTTATTGAACACGCGACGATTCACAAATCACCAACGAAAAGTTTGAATGTATTTTTTTTTTATTTTTTAACTATTGAAAAAAAAAAGTATTTTTAATCGAGAGTTGATATTGTTTTAGATTAAAATATTCTCTATTCAAGTTTTTTTATTAAATAATAGTGGTGTGTATGGAATATGTGATTGAAATATCAATTTTTTATGAAGTCGAGAGGGTTGATTGAAGAAGAATGGAAAAAAAAATAATGTTGATTACATGTGTCGGTGGAGAGTTGATGAATTACTGTTTGAAAATATTGTGAATTTATTTTTTATCGAATTACTTTTTCATTGTTGCTTTGAATTTGTGATATTGAAGTACATAGTTTTTTTTATGAGAAATGTTTATAAACAATTTAGCACTTGCTATTGATTCGTAAATGCTACTGTGGTAAATGTTGATGATAAATATCAAGTGTTGTTATGTTAATATAATTGTAGTAATAAAATGGTTGAGATGTTGTTTGATTTAATTTTTAAAAATAATAATATATTTTGTTTCATTTTCTGTTGCTACTTGATTTTTTTTTTCTTTCGGTGAATGATAAAAAAAATATAAAACGTCCATTGTCCACATAAATTCTCATGAAAACCAAATAAAAATTTGACATCATAACAATGCGGCTTGACTTGAAGTTTATTTTTCTTCCTCACGGACAAACTAAAAACAATAAAAAAAACCAAAACTCAATGTTTATTCGTTGAGTTGAACTCAATGTTTCGGAAACTGTACAAATAAAAAGAGATAAATCTTGATGGTAATAAAAAAAAAGGGAGATAGTGTTCTATTCATTGTTGGCGATAACATCATCTTGTTCTTGTGAGTTTTTGATTGTTAATTCTTCAGTTATAAAATTACATTTATTTATCGTGAATATTTTATTCTTGAACCATGAATTCATATTTACAAATAAAAACTCGAATATTTATCATTCATTTGAGAATATAATGTTGGAAAATGTTATTACTCTCGATTTAAAAAAAGAATACTCATTTAAATTAAGAATACTCATTTCTACATTATATAAACCCTATCAACTTCCTATCTGTTCCAATAAAATATTTTCACAAATATTCCCACAATAAATAACTCATATAAAATCCATCCAACAAACAAATCTTCATTAAAGTAAATTCCCCAAGAAAAACTAATTCACGAATGAAGCCATTAGTTCAACCTGTCACAGTGGTGACCCTCCAAATAAATATCTAACAATAAATAGAAAGAAAGGAAAAAAAAAAAGGTGATGGTATTAAATAAATTGTTCTGGCAAAAATATAAAAATCTGTTTAGTCATTTCAATAT
This sequence comes from Zele albiditarsus, assembly GCA_958496275.1. NCBI lineage: Eukaryota > Metazoa > Arthropoda > Insecta > Hymenoptera > Braconidae > Zele > Zele albiditarsus. The sequence continues at coordinate 4,790,188 of OY292409.1, read as the reverse complement.
CATTAAAGTATTTTTATCTCTTGATCATTTTTTTCCTTGTCTTCAATTAATGATTGATTGATTGATTGACTGATTGATTGATTGTAAAATAGAGACATAATTTATTTGTGATAAATAATAAAGAAATATATTATTGTATCGCCAACTCATGTCTTATCAATTACCTTGAGTGTATCCTTTTCATCTATTGCTGAACTACCACCACCTGGATCTGCCTCTGATGTACTAACATCACTTGCAAAATCACATGTGACAATAGGTATTTGTATAGGTTGACTCTCAATAGTTGCAACATTTTCCATTATATGAATTCCAGGCGCTGTCAATCGTATATTAGTGACGGTTATCGATTGTGTAAAGCTTGTTTGACGAATATCTGGTGATTCAGGTGGTGCAGCTGGTCTTGGTCTTGGTTTTGCACGTATTCCACGTCTCGCTCTGGCTTTTGCTGCATAATATATTCGTATATATACGAATACCATAATGCACGACGGAATATAAAAGCTCCCAAGTGCTGAATAAAGCACGTAACCAATGTCCTCTGACAACTGTAACAAAAATAAAATAACAATTAATATTAAAATATTTTAATTTTCCATAAAGTAATGAAAAAAAAAATATATATATATATATATGTATATGTATATTCACTTTATTAATTCTTTTTCATGTTAAATTTCTTATGCACATCACGATTGTAAAAAAAAAAATGAAACAATCTTTTTTTTTTTTTTTTTTAGAGAAAAAGGATTTTATGTATTCATTTTTTTTTTTTTTTGGTGGATAAGATAGTGCATGGTTGAAAAAGAAAACGTGAATGAGAATGAGCGTGGAAAAAAACCCTGGAAAATTTTTATATATTTATATTTATAAATATGTATATGTGTGGATATGTGTGTGTGTGTGTGTGTGTGTGTGGCAAAATATAACAACCAATCCCGCGGGCGTGAAATGAAAATTCATGAAACTATGAATAATAATGTTAAAGCGACCAGTTGGGGGTTGGTTAGTTCATAGAAGGGGTGAGTGGCGATGGTGATGGGGTTAGGGGGTGGCTAAGGGATGTGATACATGTATGCAGAGAGGATCGTTCATGTGAGAACCCAAGAGCGTTCGTGCTTTATGAATAAAAGTATATACAACATATATTGATATATGTATATGGATACAGTATCGTTCAAAAATATTTTTACTGTTAAATTATTGTAATGGATTTACTTGATAAATTATGTGTATTAATTTTTTTTTTTAAATTGATATTATTTATGGGAATGTTATTTGTTTTGATGTCAAAGTGTGTATAAAAGTTATGACACTTTTATTAAAATATTTAATTACAACTATATTTTTTTTTTTATTATTATTTATGAAAGTTAATTAAAGTCGAATGATTGTTTATTGTTATGAAGTACTTTTGTTCAATACTGTACATTGTTATCGCAGAAAATATTTTTGTTATCATAGCTCGGGCACTGATTTTAATGTGCTTTTGTTTATTCAATGGTATGTTAATGCAGATGTTAAGGAAAATAATTTTATTGAACCAGAGGTTTTGAATAAATTTTGATATATATTATAAAAATGAATAATATTAATTATCAAGAATTGGTGAATGTTATCTTCATAAATCGAAAAAACTTCCACGACCTCCATTATTTTTTTTCATCCCTGATTATTCGATGGATAAAAATTATGAGAAAGAACAAATTCTATTCTACGTTTCATCGAAGGTGTGTCACCCTTAGAATTATTTTATCTTTTCAATAGTGGTTTAACACGAACAACATTTTTACTGTTCAAACAGTTAATGTAATATAAAATACTGTGATTGGTAGTGTGAAAAACAGTTATCACCGTCACGCTCATGGTATTAAATAAATTATTACAATTAAAGACACTATCCATTTCTGATAAGAAATAAATTCATATAAAGAATGTCACAACACATACTACACAAATAAATCCGTAATCACTACATTTATAGAGTGACAATTAAAATTTGTAACAATGTTTCACATTGTCTAAAGCTACAATAATTATTCACAAATTAAATTCAGAAAAAAAAATTCGTTCTATTTATATTTTTCTAAAACACAAAATCATGATGAATTAAAAATTTTTACAGTGACAAAAATAATTTCTCAACGATATTATATACAATAATAAAATTGTTATCTAAAACAATAATGTTTTCACACCCTTATCGCAGTATTATCTGCACCCTTATTACACTATACATCACATTTTTTTTAAGTTACATGATATTGCATTTCAAAAATTAACAAAATCATCAAAAATAATATCAAGACAAGCAGATTTAAACACACTTTCTATTCTCAATTAAAATTCCTATAAAATAAATTAAAAAACAAAATAATAATAATATCTCACATATCTAATACATCTATATCAAAAATATCAAATGATTATTCAAATAAAAATACTTTTGAACACAACTGTATATGATGTTATGGTTAGGTGGGATTTGTTACATGTATAAAGTGAGAAAAATACACGAGGGACATTTATTAACTGTTGTTATTATAAATAAGCTTTTTTAAATATAATATCAACAATATATATGCACATATATATTTCATTTTTTTACATATACATGATATATATTTACGTGTATAGTATATAAATCGATCAATTTTTTTTTTTTGGCATTTGGATGGATGTCTTCGTGTCAATATACAAGAATAAATATGTGGTGGTGAATAATAATGGATTTGTTGATTCCATTCTTGTCACCATCACTATTCCTCTGTCATTGATTCCTTATTTATTTATTTTTTTTTGTTTTATTATTTTTTTTTCTAGAACACATATGTGCTCATATCATACATTCTCACTTTCCTATTTACACACAGACACATAGAGGTATATATTCACGCTTTTATTCCATTCCTTTATCCTCCCCATCCATTATATAGTTGATTTTATTTCTCCCTCTTCAACATTTCACCTATTGCCATTGACCATTTTTCCAATATTCGCACCCTATATATATATATTATACCAATTCAACAATCCATTTATCGACCCTCACTTTCACAATTCCACTCACATTTATAAATATATATCTATACGTAGTGTCAAATAATGTAATCTCCCAATTATTTGAAGCCAACAATCGCACTTCAAATACAATATCCTATATATTTTTTATACTTCTATACAATCTGTTACGCCTGTCTGGCCATTGTTTATTCCATTACTACTTTTATTACATCATTGATTTAATATAAAAGCAGAGGTGTGTGTGTGTGTGTGTGTGTGTGTTAAAATAACAATTTACCATAATTATTTATATTTAATTAAATGGTAAAAATATAAATGTTAAAAAATATTCGTATAGGTCAATGAAAAAATAAATATAAATTATTGTATAAATGACCTTTATTATTTTATATCACCAAGCATTTTATATAGTTGGAATTAAAATTCTAAATAATTTTGAACAGTGATAATGTTTGTGGTGAATATACCACAAAAGACATTTTGTATAGTGGAAATGATTGCGTGAGAAGTGAGAGAAGGAATGTGAAGGAGAATAGTCCAAGTGATGGTGTGACCCAATTAAACTTCACATTCCAGGGCTATTACAGTTGGGGGAGTTGTGGAACCTGAAGTAGGTAAGTGAAGGGGTGTAGTAGACTCTTGGTGGAGGGGTTAAGAAAAAAAGGTGAAAAATGACAGGGAAACCAGAAGGATCCTTGTTACATTTTCTTCGTACTCTCCTTTATCCTACTGTCACATTTCCTTTTCCTCTTTGTCTCTACTGCATATTTATCAGTGTTCGTATTTTTCTGTTATATACAATTTTTATTTTTTTTTTTCTAACTCCTCTTCTCATTCTTCTCTAGCAACTTTTTTCCCCTGCTTTTGTTTCACGATGAATGTTGGCGTTAAATGATGCTACTCGTTTTTGTATTTCATTGTGGAATTGGATGTTTTAATTAACCCTCATGCTCTTGAGGCAATGTTTCCGTTAGATTTTAATTTACTGATGGCCATATTTGTTTTCTTTCTATTTATCAAAAGCATTAACATCTATATACACATTTATTTTTATTCACATAATTAACAACTGTCATTGTATTTTTTGTTTGTTTTTTTTTTCCCTCTAATTACCACCCTAGAATAATATCAATCCTATTGCATTATAATATTATATATTTCTCTTTTTAATTCAATTAGTAGTGAAAAAAATTCATTTATTAACTATGACTATGATAAATTTTAAACATGAATATTACTATACATATTTTTGTTTGTAAATATTTATGTAAAAATAATACTTGAATAAAATATACATAAATAATTTATGACCACTTGCTGAACATCATTTTAATATATGTATACAGCAAATGTGTTTGCTTTTCACATTCAAAAGTGTTATTAATAATTTGTTCTAATAATTTTTGTTTCTCATTTCAGGTAATATTTACAATTTAAAAATTGTTCATTTCTCTTCTCTACTTCTCATTCCTATTTCTTCGTGTATTTGAAATAAAAAATAAAATCCACTGTGTAGCACATTCACCATCAAATACAGTATATGTATTACGACAAGGATGAGTGTGAAGTATGGTATAAAGGGGTGGCGATGAGTCGCGTACACACACATACATACACAATACGAATGACACTCTCAAAGTGAAATTTAATTTATGTAAATTTATAATGCGCGCAAGCACTTTGCGGTTTACTCGTGGAAACCGGTATATTCACCGTTTCACTCTCTTCTCTCTTTCACTCTCTATGTTCTATACAGAAGTTTGTGCCCCCTTGTATATGTATATAGATATAACCTTTCATCCAATCTCTTTTCATCATCATATCATTTCTCTCGCTCTCACTCTCTCTCTGCTTTACCACCACGACTTCTTCATCTATCTCTCACTCTATATGTATATATAGAGAAAAGCGGTATATGGCTTCTCTTTACTCAGACGACCTGAGGACCTTTACTTTGGTGGCGGTGCGAACCGCATCATGGATCGTTGGTACGTGCCGCTGCAAGTTGAGACATGCTATAATATCGTAGACGAAAGCTTCGCACTGATCGGCCAAATGCTTTTGGCCAATATCAGCTTCGACTTGATTGCACAGCCACGGAAACAATTCAAAGAAAATATAGAGAGGGCAAAAAAAAAAAACAAATTGGTATATGTACTAAATATATATATATATATATATGTGTGTGTTTGTGTGTGTGTGATGTTTTATTGGACGGTTTGAATAAAAATTCGCGTCATTGAATGAAAAGGGGATCGAATAAATTTTTTATTGAATATTTTATTGGAGAAAAATTTGAGTAATAAAAAAATGAGGATTATTATTTTTATGATGTTACAGTTTTGTTTTGTTTTTTTTTTTTTTTTGGTAGGAATGTTTTATTTATGTTTATATATTGTTGTGAATTATTGTAGAATGTGATTGAGGATGAGAAGAGTGAAGAAGAGATGGGTTTGATATTTGTTGAAAATTGGGATAGGAAATAATTGAAGGGTAAATTATGGAGGTGAAAAAAAATATTAGAGATAGTTGTTGGATTTTTTAAATTGCGAATAAATTTATTGTGTGAAAAGGATTTGTGGGGTTTTTTTTTTATTATTTATTTTATTGGAGTGATTTTTTTTTTAATAATTAAGGGATGAAAATTATTTTGGTGACGATACGATTTTTGTTTTTTAATTTTGTTATTTTTTTTTTTTTTTTTGATTTATGTTTATGTGTTGCTGTAGATTATTTTTGTGATATGATTGAAGGTTGAATTGTTATGAAGAGGGGATAGTTGATAATTGTTAGGATTAATAGGAAATAGTTTGGGGAAGAAATATAAATGGAAGAAGATATATGTATATGCTATTGAATTTTTTCGATGAAAATTGGAGTCATTTTATATAATGGTGCAATTGAATTTTTATTATTCATTTTATTGGGGGCAGAATTTAGGTGATAAAAGAAATCATTATTTTTAATATTCGTCGATTTTTATGAGAAATTTTTTGTTTTTTCACATTTACTATACATAACCCATTGGCGAACGCCAGTTTGCTTGGTTTTTTTCGTGAATTGTAGTCGAAAATTCGCAAATCCATATTTTATTATTTTATATATTTACTTATTTATTTTTTTTTTTTTGGGTCACGTGTTATAAATTCAACAACAATAAATAGTGGTTCAAATTTTCCGAGATATTTGGCCATCACTTTTGATATGATGGACAATGGAAAAAAAAAAAGCTGTCTTGATCAAAAAACTTTTTATCACAGTTGAAAAACCACAAATTACTTTTACTTTCTATTGGAATTTTCAATTCGTGTCTTTCTCCATACATATTCTTTTCTATATATAATAATATATGGTATATACAATATTTAATTGGGATATTAAATTTTTTATCATATAGGGGAGCAAATTGAAGAACAATTGGGTCAAAAAAAAAAAAAAAAATGGAATTGATGATTACGAATAAGAGAAGAAAAAAGAAATATATATTTATAATAAATAAAAAAAAAAAAAAAAAGAATGGAATAATTATCTCGGTGACGATGGTGAATATTAATATATTATTGTATTCATGTAGATCACGTGCGCTCGTGTTACACGAAAAGAAAATTTTTTTTCAAGTGGTGTATGTAGTACTGAATATAAGTGCAGAATACCAACTAGACTGTGAGCGAGTTCGTTATTTCAGGTGTCTCGTTATGTGTCGCCTGCGGGAGATTTCTCCACACCAACACTGTGACAATGTGATTTATACACACGCACCCATGTACCCACATATTCACATATAACTACAATATGAGATATTGCAGTAGTACTATCTCAGTATGCAATGGAGATAACTAAAAAACTAAGGAGCTGGAAATAAAAATAAATTCAGCTGCAATCTAATTCCATCTGTAATTTATTATTATATATCATCATTATTTCATCTTAAATTTATTTTATTAAACCAAATAATTGATGCCAGATACTTAACCAATTGAAATATTCAACATTAAACGTTGTAACACGAGAGAAAAACAAAATATATATATATAATACTCAATATAACTCAATTAAAAGTTATAATTATATATTTTACAAAATTCATTTTAATTATCCATCACTTTCATTTTCAATTACTATACATGGTTGTTATTTATACAAATATCAATGTATCTACGCAGTAATTTATAACATAATCAATATCACGAGTGCAAGTATATGAAAAAAAATGAAAAAAAAAACAATAACGAGGTAGAACAAAAAGGAACGAAAAAAACAAAAAAAAATTAAAAATAAAAATCTCAGGTACGTATTGACATTTGCACACATGCATTGATGAAATAATATAACCCACATTCATTCGTATGCCGCAATTCCACCTCAATCACCATTCGTGTGGTGAAATTGTTGAGCTTCTACTCAATAGAATAATTCGCAACAAACTGAATTCACGAGTGTGCAAAAATGTACAAAACAACAATTTTCAAAATCAGTATATTGAGAATAGATTTCAGGTGCTTTTTTTTTTTTTTATTTATTTATCTTTTTTAGTCATCAATAGAACGTGATTTTGTACATTGAACAATGAGTATAGGTAATTGAAGAATTCTCTAAGATACTGATTTAGCACGAAAGTAGTTACAGTATCAATACGGTCAGACGAGAAACACTCAAACTCGTGCATCATCAGCGATTGGTGTTTTTGATTCGTTTTTTCTTCTTTTTTCTTTCTTTCTGTTCTTTCTTTAATGTATTGGAAATCCTTGTGAGGGTTTTTTATTGCTTGCAGCTTTTTCAAACCCCACAAGTCTTTTAGTATTGCTTACGTCCATGAGCAACCCTGCTATCACACGGATTTATATACTTTCACTAAAGACGTCGAGTCGAAACACATACACATATATATATTATCGTGAATGGCTCAACCTTTTGCTTGAATTGGAGTTTGTGGTCTCACCATCACTATTACACATCTAACACTGTACACACCAACACCAAGTATATTACCCCGATTGCATTTTTCTTCCTTGGCATTTACTTGCCCGGAAAGAAATCAAATAAGAAAAAGAATAAAAAGGAAAACAAAAAAAAATAAAAAAAAAAAAAATAGCGAGTTGTGCTTGGAGGCGTAATCCGTCTGCTGTACGACGAGCATTTCCGGTGAATTTCCTTTTCCTTTTTCGTTTTATTTTTCTCAGTGTACTTTTTTTTTTTTTTTTTATCTTTGTTCCCTTTTTTTTTTTACTTTTTTTCTTTTTCTATAAGGTATTGCTTTGAGAACGTTGCAGTTTTTTTTTTTTTCACAAACATATTTCAAAAAATGTGTAACGTGTAACAATTACTCAAAGAAAAATGATTTGAAAGCAGAGGAGGTATTGAAAATATTTTATAAAAGGATTTTCGTATATGTATGAGAAGAAAACTATTGCAGTTGTCGATTTTGGGGGAATGGGTCAATAATAAAATTGAACAACAAATATTGAGAGTATCTGTAGAAGTAACTCTTTAGAATAGAGAGAAAAAGAAAACAAAAGTGAATGAACGAATGAGGATATTGAAATTTTTTTTTGAGATATAACAATGAAATATTTGAACAGGAATAAAATTTACACATTGTTTATAAAAATTTGGTTTCATTCAAATGAGGTTTCTAATCAACTTACAGTCACGAACATTATTAACTTCCAATGGATTTCATGAATTTTTTATTCATTTTCCGATTTCAGGGGATCTAATTTGAGTTCTCAAGTGGGATGAATAAAATATTTATTCGCTATTATGTCATTTGCTACAGTTATCGGTTCCACCCCTTATATTTTGAATTATATATGTATATATATATATTTATGTTATAAATATACTTCTGATATGGAACATTTATCTTCCTGTTTATGCATAAAATATAAGCAATTAATAATAAAAATAGCATGGAACAATTTTCGAGCAATTCATTTCTCATTATTGCTCTTAATTTATTCATCTTCTCGTGTCAATTCATGAATATTAAAATATTGATTCCAATAGAAAACATATATTTTCTTGAATTTTTCATTGAACTATAATTTTTTTTATTCAAATATTGATAATAAACCTTTCGAACAAACTATATAAATGTCAAACCATTGAATAAAATCAATAAGAAAAATACGAGATAGAAAAAGAAATAGGAAAAGTAGTTCGATTCAATTTTACAAAGGAAAAAATTGTAACTTCCCTCATTTCCTGTTGTAAATTATTTTTCTACCGTGAGCAATATTATTGAAAAACATTTTTTGACAAAATTCAATTTTTCTATTCTATTACAGTAAAAAAATAAAAACAGTAATAGAAAATGTCAATGTGTATTATTTGTTCAGTTAAATTCTATTTTTCCAAGTACTCATAGAAGATATAATAATTGTTAATGGCCACTGAATAAAATAATTTATATTCACGAATGGGGGAAAGAAAAAAATCAATGAAACAGTAAATGGCGATTAGAATTGCAGATATATAAAACTCCAAATTTAATACTGAACGAATATATAAAGTTTTAAATAATCACAAACAAAAATGTCTTTTGTCCTACTGGATTTAACATGAAAAAATAATCTGATTGATATAAGTAAATTTGCTGTAGAAGACATAACTTATTCCAAACAAAATGTTTAACATTAACCATTCAACGACTTCAATTCCCATCATTTATTTATCAAACTTCCTGTCATTAATTCCACCATTTATTCATCATCAAAAATTTTTAAATAAATGATACTCCACTGTACATTAAAAGTGACTTCATATTTCTCACAATCAACAACAATCCTCCAACAACTCTGTAATACTTAAATATAAATATCAAATTAATCTAGTAATATAATTGACTATTAAGTGAATATTGAATAATATTATAATGTTTATAATAATTGATTGTTATAATTACTTGTACAGAGAATATTAATTATCGTCAGAGAAATTTTGAAATTGTGGCTTATTGAGTTGTACCATCATTGTATATATATATATATATATATAATATAATATTTACATATATTGATACACCAATGATTGTTCTAAAATTTAATAATTATTATTTAATACGATGATAATCTGCAATTACGATTTAACATTATACAATGGGCATTGGCCATTAATTATCGTTGTCTCTCCGCGATTATATCAAGTAGTGGATGGCCATTATCGAGACTCAAACTATCCTGCCTCTCACACATTACCTCAATACACACATTTGTATTATTGGTAATGCATATATGTATATATAAATACATATATATATATATATATATATATATATATATATATATATTGGTGGGCTCTGTCCTCGACATTCCACACACGCATATATCGAATGGCTAATGCGATTAATCCTAATTCGCTTTACGAACATCGTTGTTGTGTGGTATACCGCAATGGTGGTGGGTGTTCACTCCCTTTTGCTCGCCATCACCCATTCACAATGCATTTTGGTCGCCCAAAAACTACAAACATCACTATTATTTCATCTGCTAATGGTATTAATGCATTAAATTCTCGTTTGTACACAATTTAAATTTATATTAATTGATTAAAGTATTGGTGATTAATATTTTATAAATTCACTATTTGTTGTTGTTATTTTTTATGGTTTGTTATTGTTTTTCATTTAGAATTCATACTGGATTGTATTAATTTTTGGAATTTACTTTTGTTTTATTTATGGTATTATTTATGGCATATTATTTATGGCATTGTAGCAATTATTACACCATAAATAATATTATTTCTCATCCTAATTGTTATCAATAATAATAAATAATTACACCAAAACTCATTGTCTTATTTTATTTTTGTCACAAATTTCAGTTCACTACAAAAATCGACTGCAAAATATATTTTCTCTCATCTCCTACTGTAAATTCATTTTCTCTAATATTAATACAAATATATATATATATATATATATATATATACAAACAACTGAGACAATCAAATATGAGAAAAGTGTGATGTGCACAAAAAAAATAAATAAATAATTTGATGTATTCACACCAGGAAATAGAAAGAGTTTTATAAAAACAAAACAAAACATTTCAAATATGAAAAAAAAATTAGAATTTTAGTGGTTTATCGAGTGGAACGTACATTTGCATTTGAATATATATATATATGAAACAAGAATCCAGGATGATACGAATAAAAGAGAAATGAGTCGATAATAAAAAAAAGTAATGATTTTATTTCGATTTCAATCAAAGCTTTGTACCCGATTGTTCCAACGTCGCCATTTATAGAATAAGAGAGCAAGAGGTAGATGAAACAATTGAGAAACAGTGTGGGATAGAAGAGTAAAAGAGATACCGTACACATCCAAATATGTACAATAGATAAACTGCCATAGAGAATATGGTAAATACACTTAAAAATTATTGCGAATGTGTTGCAATACGTAATCCCTAAAATCATAAACGGCCAATTTGCGACCAATTAATATCGATCGAAACGATTCAATCCGCTAGATGTAATTTTCGTCAAGGGAGCCAATTACAAATACACCAATAAATTCCGAAATACCATAACAATTGAATAAAAATTCATAATTAAATAACAAATTGAAATAAATATTTTTATCGTTTCTTTTTTCTTTTTTTTTTTTTTTTTTGCACACAGACACGATTTATATTTTATTTTCCATTGTAAATAACTTTGCATACATATCGCGACAGGAAATAGATATCACGGTTAATACATTGCACTGAAGAAGACTGACATATAATAATACACTCGACTGGTATACGTGCATGTTATTGAGTTGAAATTGTGTGAGATGATATACAAGAGGGGAGGTATATTATATAGAAAGGATGGATATGTTGGGTGGTGGTAGAAGTTGTGTAGAAGAGAGTAGGTATGTATAGTGAAACACGCACGGTGGTGGAACAAATCAACGAGGCACGCACCGTCGCCACGCCGTCCCGCCATATTTCATTAACGTACCATGCATATACGTTGCATCTATTCCATTTATTTACCATATATATACATATCCAATAGTCGTATAATTGCTTGAAACATGATTATATCTTCTACTGTATATACAGAGCCTTGCTACGTTTCACGTATATATTCTCCAGTCATCCCTTATTTTCAAACTCTAAACAAGTACATATGTCTGTGTATATATATATATATAAATATTCCCACAGGTTCTATCTGCTTAATTGTTGCTCGCTTCAATACATTTAGCATTGGATAATTCTCTGGTTTCATACGTATTATTCAAACGTATGATTTATATATCATGAGAATGGAGATAATAATACCACAATTAAAAGTCATGAATTACCAATGATATAATCGACACGTTGATAAGATATATTATTATGTTGATATAGTTATATTATTATATATAGGATTGTATTACGATTTGAAACACCATTTTTTTTGTTTTTTGTTTTTTGGTTGTTGAAATAAGAGTTATCATGTGTTGAACATTTTTATAAATGTTCAGTGTTCAATGTTAGTTTTACATAGATATAAATGAGGTGTTGTAAGTGTTCTAGTTGAACTATTAAAAATTAGTCGATGGTATTCTGATAAATACTGATCTGATAAATACAATTTCCGCATTGCGACTGAAAAGTTATTTGAAGCAATAATTTACAGCATGATATTTATGTTTTTTTATATTAATTTTAATTGATTATCAAAATTAATTTGATTAATTTATAAATGAATAATTTATACAGTAAAAGCAATTTCTCACACATTAAGGGTGATTGTTAACGTGAGTTCAGCATAAATTAATATACTGAAACTTTTTCAATATCATTAGAAAGTTAAAAGAACAATATTGACCAAAAATTAATGTGATAAAAAAAAAATAATTATTTTCATTATTTCAAAAATCATTATTTAAAAAACAATAGTCTACACAGTACACCACAAATTATAATAGTTTAGAAAATAGCACAAAAGGGTTGAGTATAAAAACACAATCCGAATATAATACAATACAATAAAAATAAATAACATTCAAAGTAATTTTGATTATATCAGTATGTGAAATATTACTGTACTACAGGATATAATACTATTTAGATCTATAATCTTTTCTATCCCTTGCAGAAAAATTAAAGTACCAGCACTTGATAGTCTTTCTCCAATTTACAATATAACGTACAAAAATTACAATATCGATTGCTAAATTTATCAAACACTCTGTAAACTTTTATATACATCTGGTTATTCTTACTATCAACTATAACATCTCAGCAAATTTCCAAGTAAACAGAAGCGATTAAAAAATTACAATACACTTAATTTATTATACCATCAATCTCTTCATTTCCCAATGCAATAATTCAAAATAGTAATTTAAAAATTCTCTCTATCTTCATCTCGTAACATTTAATTGACAAGTTCTGATAACTCACTTTTATCCTATCTATTTTATTGATCCCCTTACTGACACATACATTAATACATATCCACCCTCATAAATATATATACATATCCATACAAACACAAACACACACACACAAATAAATACATGATAGAGAAATATATATATATATGGATATGTATATGGTGAATTGAATAACATCAAAGTCGGTCAGAGACCGGATGACAACGGCTGACGTTTATGTATCCTGTCTATATGTATACATATACAATGTATGTATAGTATTTAGTGGCTAAAGTGTCATAGAACCCATGTGACAGTGAGTGAGAATGAGAGATATAGCAAGAGAAAATGAGAAAGGGGAAAAAAGGATCACTGACTAAATGCGAGTGAGAACAAAAGTGACGCTGTGAACAACAGTGAAAAAATCGAGGGCTCTCCAACTGGGTTATTTTATCACCTATATGCATATATATATATATATCATCGCGTGTAAGAATAAAAAAAAAAACATTACCACCCCAGTGAAGGGGATAATGGTTTGCTGTGGTTTTTATAGCGAGTTGGTAGAAAAGTTATAACCGTAACTACCGTGACAAACCATAAAGATATGTCAACGGGTTATATGCTGCACGCGCCGATACGTTACGCGCACATTTTCTCTCTCTCTTTTTTTTTTTCTCCCTTTTTTTTCAACCCTTGTACCACCAACACCACTGCCATCACCACTATCCATCCCCCCCCGAACACCTTGGTAGTTATCCACTAGAGAACGTTAATTTGTGATGGTCTCAAAATCACTGATTTTTCATTCACACTGATGTGTTGACATTCCATTTTACATTTATCTTTATTACACATGCATTATATATTGATATATATATATAAAGAGGAAAAGAAATATTGACGATGTGGTTTTTTTTCTTGTGTTAAGAGTAATTGTGGACTGTGCAGGTATGAGTTATTATTGGTTTTATATTTAACTTTGATACATAATTAATAATTTTAATACAAATTAATCATTGGCAAAATATTATTCATTCTTGTATAAAAATGAATCTTTTTTTCTTCTTCTCATTTAATAAATTACAGTTCTGCTATCACAATCTTATTGTAAATATGTATAATACCAAGATGATAATATTATTTCTTATGATAATAATGTTAATTTTTTATTTATCAGATTAAAGTTTAATGAGCCAATGCAGCGAGTTTGGATATTGAATAGATGAAGATATATCTAAATGTGGGTGTTGAGTATCTGATGAAATGGCCATTACCACTAACGAGATGAGCAAACGTTTGATATATATATATATATTCACAATCAAGTAGTAACGGCCATGTTATGATCAACCATCAGGTTAGTAAGAACAACGTGGAGACGATCACGATGTTAGGCGTCGTCATTCACAAGTACTGTTCTCTGAGATGACTATGGTTGGATAACGGTTATTGGTTAGTTATACCAACTCAAGATTTAACAATGAACGTGTCAATATATGTGCCAATGCTGTTAGAGTGAAGATAAGAAGCTTCTTGTTGTTTAAAGTATATTGATTTTGTAATGGATTTTATCGATAAACAATACCACCATTAAAAAGCTATTGGAAATTGTGGCTATTATAATTAAAAAGAGGGGTGAAAAAGAAAAAAAAAATTAAATATATATATATATATAAATAAAATTAATAACACATTCGATGGAATATTTGATAAAAAATTTTTTACACAAAAATTTGTGTTGTCTGGAATTTTTTTTTTTTTTTTTTTGACGTAAAGTTTTTGCTTTATTTTTAATGATAATAGGGTGAACTATAAAAATTTTTTCTTGTACAGTGAATACCATGTGAGAGAGAGTTGGTAATATGTATATATGTACGTTTGCCAATTTGCATTCCCTGTGGCATTTATTTTTTTCCCCCTCCCCATCAAGCCACACACGTTCACGTATATTTTTATTTACCTGATAACGAGAGTAAAAGCAGTCATTGGAGAATTGAGAGAATACTCTTCATCCTTATTCTTTTATTTTTTCCATGAGGATCAAATGAATGTTGACAAATAAACATTGACAATGCTATTCATCATAGTTTGTTTTTTTTCTTTTTTCTTTTGTTTATCAATTTTTTTCACATATTACTCATGAATATTTTGTTGAATGGCAGTGTATGATTAAAAAATCCTCTCGATCATGGGGCGTAGTAGATATTGACATGCAATGACAAGATGTTTTGTGATTAAAAAGAAATATATGGGAGAATTTGTGTTCTATTGTTTTTGGTTGATGTAAATCAGAAGACACATTGCGACAACAAATCTTGTGCAAATTTATTTCCAATATCGGTTTGAATGAAAATTCATAAAACAACGAACGAAAAAAAAATATATATATAATAATAAAATGTGAATTTTTCTTGTAATATTATTTTTATACCACAGAAAGGGAATATTTTATTTATATTAAATGCACTGATGGAATTTTTTACAACCAAAGCAGTATATATATATATATATATATATATATTTATGCGTCAGTTGTTTGAGAACGTGGGAAAATAATATGAACATTTTTCAATATTAAAAATATGAATGTTTCATAGAAAGTTTTTTCACTGGCGCTAATTGAAAAGTGCATTGATCGACATTGGCGAGCTATGAATGGGTTAAACTAAAAGTAAATGTATATAGTAATAATGAATAAAGTTGATTTAAACCGATGTTTTTATATCAAACAATTGCGTAAATGTCAAACGCGAGTGAATCAAGAACTCTCAACCAAACTTAACTTCAAAACTGAGTTACAGATCGTTGAATTTCGTTGATTCAATATCGACTGATTTGTTAATTTAATTAGTACCATCAGAGTAACTCTCTATCGGGTGTTGAAGATGAAAGTGAATGAGTAAGTGAGATAGAGAGAGAGAGAGAAAGTGAGAGACGAAAGGAAGAGATAGAGAATGTGATTGAACGATGAAGATAAATTGAGTAGTCAATCTGAATACCACTACTAATTGGATGGATATATTAAATTTAATTAATATATACCACATGTGTAACATCCATATTGATTTTATGGTTTGTGATATTCCACATCATAATTATAAAATTATCTTTCATGGTTTATGCATTGCAATTTATATATTCAATTCGATGATTTATTCCAACTTCACATGTCAATAAAAATTCTGGATAATTTATTTTATTAATTGGGAAAAAAAAAATATTTATAGGGTGAATTTTTTTCAGCAGACTTTATTATTTAATTGCGATTGTATAACTCAATAATTATTCATTAAAGTAATTTATATGGAGTACTGGAGGTTAATCGAAGTTGTTTGCATCTCTTGAAGTTAGAAGAAATTTATTGGTGAAAAAATTGAAGCAAAATATTCAACAAAACCGTGAAAGTTTCGTTAAAAAATTTGATCTGTTATCTCGGTGTGAAAAAAAAAAGATATCAAATTATTTTCTCTATCAATATACTTCCATGTATAACAAAAGCAAAATGGCCGTGTATCAAAACTGATTATTTTGATATTGCATGAAAAGAATAAAAAAACAACGAAAAAGTACATAATGTATATACGAAATTTCTATAATACGATATCCATTAATTCATATCCATTTTCATTTTCCAATTACTACGCATGTTTTAACCAATATAAAAATACAAACATTTTTTTTACAATTCACATAACACATTGTATACATATCAAATTATAATTGGCATATATTCAATATATTTTATATACATTCAGTTATAAATAAAAACGAATATATATACTCAATATAAAATGAGGTAAATAATAGAAATAAAAAAGGAAACAAATTTAGAATAGAATGATATCCCGTTACGGGATATATATAAATGTACATAGTGGCAATAAAATACATATGAAAAATGCAGGAGCTGTTAAAATCTGCAAAATAATGGATGTCGCGTGCTGCGTGCATTTTCCACGTCGGCAGATTTTCTTCTTTGACCCCATGGCAATTCTCACATATATACACACACGTATAGAATACCCACACACACATATATATGTATACACATGAGTTTGCGTCTTTTCACCCCTAATTGCATATGTATTATGCAAACTTTGAAGGCCATTTATCCAACGAGAGAACATTTTACTCGATCCTCAACAAACTGAGCCCTTTTGCCCTCACTTCATCTCACTCCTTCTATTCCCTAGTGCAATGCACATGTCTTCGTTTACTATATACCATTTTACCTCTACATCCTGCACCCTTCTTACACGCCTTCAGGCTGCTTTAACTCTTGCGCTCCGTTAACCCCGCGTCACACTGACTAACCATATTACTTCCAAGTTCGCCTCCCTCAAACTAAATGTCCTTCGCCAACCACCCACGTCCACGTCATGGACCATCCCCTTTGTCATTTACACCCGTTCACTATTTATTTATATTTTTTTTTCATCCCTTTTTTCCTTGCAACTTTAAATTCCCCACTAATTATATTTTATAATTAATTTGTTTTTTTTTTTTTCTTAATTTTTTATATCTTTGGTATTGTTTTTTTTTTTATCTACAATATGAAAGGATGGAGAGTTTATTGTACATGAATTTTTAATTTGTAGATTGTGCAACGCTGTGAGATGTGGTTATTTATTTCATTTGTATTTAATGGAATTTTTTTATTATATGAGGAATAAATAATGAAGACTAATGGAGGAATATTTTGTATTGATACAATGTTACAATTTTGTTTTCCATTCACGTGTGCATTCCAAGATCTTGTTTAATATTAAAATTGTGGCTGAAATTTCAGATCTAATCTGTGTAAAGTGAAGAAATGAAGAATTTTTATGAATAAAGTGAAATTATTTTATTATCTTATTTTATCTCATCTATATTTTTTATTATTTAAATTCTCCATATTTAAAAATTCACCCTTACACAACATCAATCTTTCATTAAAAATAGAAATTGATTTCTCAATATAAAATACGATTTTACAAAGTTATCTCTTAAAGCAAGAATGTCCCAATCTTCTTCCATAATATCACATCAATTTCCAACTCTACAGCGTCATTATAATTCCCAGCATAAATATGTAAACACAGTTATATTAACTGTAAAAATATCTTTATATATATATACACTCTTTCATGCAAATCAATACTTCGCATCATAACGTTTAAATTGTTCCATCATCATCATCCCCTTTAATCCTCTTTTTCATATATGTAACAATTTATATCTCCGAGCAGATTTTTATCCTCTCCTTCTTTTTTTTTTTTTTTTTTCTTTCACTATTTTATTTTGTCGACAAGCTTATGTTGAAAAATTTTTTATCCAACTTTAATATATATATACATATATATTATGATGATGTAACCTGGTGGGCATAAATATTTATGGGAAAATTTTAAGTGATGTAGAAAAATATATAAGAACATTTTTGGTGGATGTATATAAACAAAACGAATGTGGAAATATATATATATATTTTTTTTTCTTCTTGTTTAAACGTGATCAGTATAACTTTTTCGGCGAGAATCCAAAAGACACTTAGACTGAGTTGCTGTTTCCATCGATATTTTGATACTATATATTTATATCTATCTATATATGTATATATATATAAATATATATATTCCGTTGTCTTTTATTCGTACTCTGCGTTTGAAAGCGCCATCGCTCCTCGTTAACCAAGAAACTCGTGTGTCCCTCTGGCTCGTTGCCTGTGCTCGTACGTTCTTGTCTCCCATTCGGCCGGAAGCGGTAGCAGCTGCTAAGAGTCGTACTGAAATGGCGGTGAGAGGATGGTTTTGGTATATATATATATTATATAGAAGTGAAGAAGGAGTACGACACAGAGAATGGGAGAGGTATGACCACGGAATTGCATCCGAGAAAATTCTGCTATACTCTGCAGAGAAACATATGGTCTGACCACGTCGTACAAACTCTACTAAATTTCTCAAAGCAATGAAAAAAAGGAAAAAAAAAAAAATGGAAAATAATACAGACAGAGAAAAAAAAAATAGAAGAACTAGTACGAATGAAAAATTGGAAAATATAATTACAAATATTGATTTTATTTCAATACATTATTCGAAATAATTCGTTGTTCATTTTGAATTTTACATTAAATATGTTTTCGGTACTGTGCAGCATGTGAATATAAATAAGAGTAATGCAGATGATGAAAAAAAAAGGGGAATGGTAATGGTAAAATAAAAATATACCTGAGGACATAAAGTGCATTAATGTCATGGACAGAATTGTATCGTCAATTGGGTACACATGTACATAGGAACAAATATACAAATATATGTATGAGTTTTAATTCAACTGCGAATTGACACGGAAAAAAAATAAATTTTCACTGCATTCAATACAATAAATTTAGAAATACTTGACCCAACATTTCAAACGTGGTTGAATAAATTCAATGATAAAAACTATCCATAACAATTTTATTTATTTTTAACAGTAAATTCTATATTATTTCCACACTCTTTCACATAACTTCATAAAATATAAATACAATTTTATTCTACAAGTAATTTTCAATCTAAACAAAACGTTTTATCAAAGAATAAAATATGAATATATGATAAATCAAAAGGAAGAAATGTAAAATATTCTGCAATTGATATATCAGTTTATTCCTGATAATTCTATTGATATTAAATATAATGGAGAACCGTTGTCCACTATATACACGCATATATTCATACAACAATGTATATTATATATACATATATATAATAATAATGCACATATACAAAGTACATTATATCCAGTTCATAAAATCCCGTTGGCAAAATGAGATGAAAGCACAAACGTGGTAGTATATAATGTAGGGGATGCCACACAAATTCAATTATGTACAAAATCGCTACCATACACTTGCGTGTGTCTGTGTGAGAATTTGTATATATACATGTGTGTGTGTGTGTGTGTGTGTGTGTGTGCATCAGTACGTTTATATACATGGATAGAAAATACGTTGTAACGTAAGTTAATCTCATATCGTCATTGAGTTGAAGATTAAACTTCTAGTTCGGTGGAGGGATTTTGGGCAATGTCTCTTGCTATCTTCTACCTTCCTTTCCCACATCTTACACTATACATTTATATACTAGTATATACATATATACGTATCTTTGTGTTGCTTACTGCTGTTATAGTCGTTATGTCTCTACTCAAATCCTTGTATACTATTCGTCTCGGTAGTTTCTCTAATATGATGTACAAATATTGTATACATAACAATGTTGTGCAGGAAACTATTGTCGACTGGTGTTTATAGTTTGATGTGTTGAGGTAGTTTTCAACGAAGTAAATATATATCGTACATTTGAGCACATCTAACAATGGAAGAAGGTATGAATTTGTTTAGTTAATGTTGAGAATGTTATTTGCCAAATGAAATACTATTCAGTGAATGAAACTATTAAATTTCGGAGAAATTAATTGGCAAATGTTGGTGAGATATATATTTGTAAGATGATGAAAACTTTTCTGTGTCTATTCTTCTCATGATATATTAAAGGAGAAATAATGGAATTTATATAGCTGATTTTCAAGAAATTGCCAGAGTGTGGGAAAGATAAAATCAAATTTAACCAATGAAAAGTTGTCGAAATTAATCTCATATTGTTTCAGTTATTGAAAGATCTTTTTAACCCATGAATATAAATAGTGAAATAAGAAATTAGAAAATTATAATGCAACTGTTTATAAAGTGTGAGGGAATGACTTTTTTTTTTTTTTTTTCGGTCACGAGTAAAAAGGAGTTTTTAGAATAATTTCTCTTCGTAGATAAACATTTTAATGATACGTGTTGAATAAATGATTTTATACTATTGTAATATCGTGTATGGGATCTGATGAGGGAATAATTTTTGGGGAATACTGTTACTTGTCATTCTTTATCCTCAAACGAAGAAACTAAAATTATCTATGTGTACAAGTAGCTATAGAATAGTTTCAATAGCTCAGTATAGTTTCCCTGAAAAAATACTGAGTCAATAACGATATGTTATTAAGGTATTAAAAGTAAGTATGTACACGATATTTTTGTAATTTTATAAGAATTAATTATATATGTACGTTGAAAAGTTGAATTGGAAAATGTTATTTTGAATTCATGAAATGAAAAAATAAATACTATTATAATTAAAACTTTATTTTCTACTTAGGTAAGTTTAAAGTTATAATTTCAGAATTAAAAGTTTTGAATACTGTATGTGGCATTAATGCTAAAGTCGTTGTGTAATTTTCATTATGTTAATGTACTGTATGATTCATTTTACAAAATTTAGTAATGTTACTTTGGTTCATAGTGAAAGTTGGATTTAAATGAAATATGACAAGTAATCGTGTGCACGATGTCAAGACAACTGTTAACAAATTTTCAGATATCTTAGTTCAGTTACTTGTTATAGAATGTATTTATAGACAAACTGACTGGCTGTCATCATGCTGAAATGATGTTTCTTCAAATCAGAAACTTTGGACAATGTCGATCAATGTCAACGTTCTACAAAAACATGTTTCAACTAGTATTGATATTACTTGTTATCAATTTTTTTTATCAATTTTATCGTTCATGAAGAATGGATGAATATATGTATTTGTTAGTTCTAGACAAATCTAATATAATTCTTATTAGTATGTAATAAAAAATGGAATTAATTCGAATGTTTTGATTGAATTCAACGAACTTTGATCTTTTCGCTTAGTCGACATTGTAAAAAATTGACAAAAATATATATTCTTAAAGGAGAACACTACGTTAAATTTGTCAGCAAAGCTTTGTTCATGTGAGACAAATATTCAGAACATTAATTTCAGATTAAATTATAATTGAATGATAATATTGCCAGTGAATCAAAACCTACACATGATGTTAAATTTTATATCAAACTTAAATTCACACCTATAATTTGTGCTCCATTAATTATTTCTATATACTTTTCTCTAAGACTTGCATTGAGAGTATTTTCATTTCATATCAAAATTTATTTAGATATCGACTGCAGAAATAGTCTTTAGATCATGTTATTTTTATCCCAGTGCATAATTGTCTGAAAGAAATAACAAAATGAATATAGCACTATTTAATTTAAATATACTCTCAACACATCTCATAATTATTCTGCAATAATAATATATGTAAACATATAAAAATAATATTCTTTCATTGTTTCTTTCTTTCAAAATAATTAATCCATATAAATGTAAATGTTTTACGACAATCGCCCTGTATGTTTGTTTTGTAAAATTTAATTCAACTAAGAACTTCCTTTTCTTCAAGTTTTGTTTCCATATTTAATCCGACAAGCAACAGATACAATGTGCTTAAACGAAATCCCTTGGTATATAAATGGACTAAACGAGAGAAAGGAGGTTAACGTTTCATGTCGAAAGTAAATAGTTTTCAGGGAGTGAAAAGAAAAGAGAGTTGTGGAACGAAGGGATATGAGAAACCTAAAGGAGAATGAAGTGGTGAAAGAGGATAGAGAATGAGAAAGCAAACGAGTTGGCATGCGCCAGAAGCAGTTCACTTTTATGCGAAGTACTCAATATAAATAATGAACTAATGCCCGAGATTAAAATTGCCACTGTGCGATATGGTATTTGGTAGATGCACTGTGTCGAGTCATTTTCATTCCATTTATATTTTATATTTTATTATTATTATTTTTTCATTTACCGCATATGAGCTTGTGTCATTTTTTTTTTTTTGTCTGTCACAGATGGACCATAATACCGAAGTATATGTATATGTGCTAAGTCGAGTTTTGTTTCAATTCAACTGCGTTCTATATGCTCGTTTAATTTGTTTTTTACCACTCTATTGTTCATTATTTGTTTGATTTTTTTCATCTCGTGCATTTCATTTATACACATTGCTGCGTGCTGTCACAGTGTGGACATTTGTTGTATTTTTTATTTGCATTTCATTTTATTAAAAATTTTTTTGTATTATGAAATAGGAGACATGAAAAAAAAAAAAAAAAAAAAAAAGAAGAAGAATAAAAAATAGATACATGTATAAATTGTGAAATGACAATTAATTGTAACAATGGTACGTATTATTGTACAGCAAGTGGTACAATGTATATAATTTTTCATTCGTGATAAAAGTAATATAATGGTGATAGAAAATTATTAATGATTTTGCATACACATGTTCTTTCTTCAAAGACATTTTGATGTGCGATGAAAAATATATTCACACGAATAAATATAAGTAGACGGGGTTTTGTATTTTATTCAACAACTGATTGAAAAAAAAAAGAAAAGTTGTAAAAGAAGTAATTATATTTTTTCAATGTCCCAGAAGAAATTAAACATACATATAAATGGAAACTTTTTTGATGAGTTTAATTGCCATTTTGGGATATAAAGTTAATGGAGATATTACTTTATTGTTCTTTTATATTTTTGTTTTACCTGTAGAATTTTATTTTATTACCATTTTTACTGTAACTCCATTCTCTATAAGGTGGGCTCACCTTTTATGAGTGAGAAAGTCCCCCTGTGGAGTGCTTACTAAGGTTTAATTACTCGAGGTTGGCTGTACCACCTGGTAGTCCACGTACAGATTGCGTAAAAGTATAAAAAACTTTCCCCCCTTCATTTTTACTTCTAGTATCGCTCCTTTACCACTCTTACTTGAATATATATTTTCCACTTTATTTTTTTATTAATTTTTTTCTCTTTTCTTTTCTCCATTCTATAATACGACATTTTTGCAGTATGTTGTTGGTTCACGCTCAAAAAATTGTCGAGTTACCGTTATCCAACTCTTCACCCGCATTACTCCTTTTTAAAAATAAATTGAAAATAAAAAATATAAAAATCTTTCTTTTTTTTTTTTTTTTTTATGTATACAACTTGGCATGAGCACCAACTATTTCATACATACATCTATATATTTTACTTTTTCATGTAACTCACTTTTACGATTAATATGAGTAGTCCTTTCATGAATTTGTAGAGAAAATGTTTTCCCCGCCTGTTTTTAATATTCTCCGATTAATACAAACCTCAAAGAATATAATTTAAATATAAATTTCATCATTAAATATATTTATATACATAAATATAAATTTTACTCCATACCACAGTCATGAATATAATTATAATAAAATATATAAAATACAAATCTATAACAAGTTATATAGCTATATATCTACAGAAAATTAATTTTTCTCTCTTGTAACAGTTTTCTCTTATTTTTTTCAGTGATATTAAAGTTGCATTGATGCGACACGCGCTCGTTGTAAATTTTATAAAAGCACACCACATATGTTTACAATTTTTTATATTCACTCTGCAATATTTTTTTTTAATACTCTCACGTATATAAATATATATATATATATATATAAAATTTCGATCTCATCATTATACGTGTGTGTGTGTGTGTGTGTGTGTGTGTGTGGTACATCCGCAAATTATTTAGTTCGTGAGTTGTGTCTGCAATTTTTCTCCTTCACATATATCACTTTTTCCTTTTTCTTTCCTTCACTCACAAACTCACACGCACATCACATTTGTGTTAAAAATTTTCCTTCTATTCTATTTCAGACTGCATCATTGGAATGGTCACGTACTTTCGTGTGTGTGTGTAGTATACGAAAGAATGAACAAAGGTAACGAAAGAGAAAATAATAGTATCATTGTATGTGTGTGAGAATACATATGACAGAAAGAGGGAGAGAAAAAAAAAAGATCCGGAAGAAGAGAAGAAAAAAAAAAGAAGAAATGTTAAATTGCCGAGTGTGACGAGCAAAAAAAAAAAAAACAGAAAACAACGTAGAAGAATAGAAGGAAGAGCTCAGGCTGTAGTCGATGATGGTGTACGTGAGTGGCAAGTGTATAGTGCTTGCTAGAATGGTGATGTCGAGTGAGAGAGAATAAGTAACAGTGAGAACAAATAAGAATGTGTAAGAGAGTGAGAGTGAGAAAAAGAGGTGGAGAAGGATATAGAAGGGTTATATGTTCTTTACAAAAGGGAACAGTAGCAAGAGGGGGGAATGGTATTAAGCTAGCTTGCGATTGTGTATAGGTGGCGATTTCACTCTAGAATGGTGAAACTTCTCGAGTGTGCCTGCGTCCACTTGTGCACTTGGTGTATACATTTCCGGGATATGTAGAAGTATACCTTACACCAAGCACTATTTTCTACGGAAAATTACCGGGAATTACAACGAATCTTTGCACACACAAATACATTGTACCAAATTATATATGTGATGTTATTATGTTTACAATAAAATTGTCACAATGAAAAGATTTCATGGATAAATATATAAATGATAAAAGAAATTAAATTTAAGTATAACTTTGTTAGTGATAAAGTTTGGGTTATATAACTATTTCAGAGTATGAAAATATGTTGTGTTGTTACTAACTGAAATTTTTTTTATTGCTGTTCGAAATTAGGACAGCTGTATTAACTGGTTGGATTGGTTTGAATATATAGATAGAACGATATTCAACAAAAGTTTTTGTATTTGAAATGAATCATTGCAAACTAAATATATTGAAAAAGTTTTGGTGTATATTTGTTTTGTTAAACTTCATATATTACGAAAACTGTATAGAGAATATCACGAATTTAATGAATAACAAATATATATTATTGGATATATTTAATATAATGATTTAATATAATATATAATCGTTGATTTAAATATTTTTTTTTGGATATCCAAAAAGGAGAAAAATGTTTTTTCGTGAGATTTTGATTTGTAATTCATTAATTTTATCGTATCAACTTTTATCGTGACAAAAATATGTAAACCAAATTCGGAGGATAACTATCCACATTATGTCGTAATTCATTAACAGTATACAAGTAAAATACATGAATGTGAAAAAATTATAATTAAAATTGAAATTAAATAGAAAAGTAATATACAAAATTTAATTAATATCACTACAAATTAAAAATGTTTTTTAATTAAAATAAAAACTAATTATGTCTTATTATTCACAATCCTGAATCATAATTGACTTTGATTTGAATTAATTTACTAAATAATTCATCATTGACTTTGTAAATCATGTTTAACTTTACTGCAAAGTCTACAATTCAATATCAATGCAATTCATTATAAATTTTCTTTTAAATAAATAAAAATCCAAGATTTATCAATACAACTATCTATAAATAAATCAACAATACTCATTGTTATTATGACTATCAATCTTCAGTAATACTCTGTATCATTGTGAATACCATACATTTTATTTTTATTATTATTTTTTTTTTTTTTCATTGCTCGGAAATAATTTGTGTTGCAGTAGTGAATAAAATGGAAATGAAATAATGTGTATTTGTATACATACATACACACAAACATATACATATACATCTACATAAATATAGATGACGGAAACGGTGCCAAAGTCAGGAGTTATAGCAATGTATATATGATCATGTGTATGGTAAAGTAGAATAGTGGAAGGGAGAGAATAGAAATGGATTAGGGGAGACGGACGAGTTGATCCATTCGAGTATGGTATAGGAATGACTTTCGCTTTAACGGTAATCGGAAGCTGACGCGACCCATGTATATATGTATATATAACGGAAGGGGTTGTAGTGCTGTGCATGTCAGACCACGTAGTGCATAGCGAGTGAACGAATGAGACGAGTAGTGAGCGCCTGCGTTCTCTGCCATTGTTGGAAAGTGGAGAAGGACATGGGATGATAATGTATTGCCGTCAAATAAATTATTGTGTTTATGTGATATTTTATATTACGTATGTATACATTTATTATTTATGGATTTACGATAAATTATAAATGATATAAAAAATAGAGTTGAATAGAATTGATAAATTAATATTATTAAATGAGTATGTGAAAATAATTGCAACAATGATTTATCGTGTGTATTATGGAGGAATTTAATTTGTAATTGATAAATTTGATATAGTGTTTAGTGAAGCTGAACATTTTATCAAGTTGAACGTAGAATTGTCAAGATTTTTTTACTACACGGTATGTTTGTGGTAAATTATTAGATATTAAAATTTTATATAGATGAATATATAATATTGATCCAATTGCAATCGAAACTTAAGGATGAAAGTATTTAACTTGTCAATTTTAAATTGGAGATAGAAATTTAGAAATACTAAAAATAAGACTTGGTTTTAAATAAATTATTGAATTATACTTAATTCGAGTTTGCAATATTGAGTGCACTATTTCTAATTTGATATTAGATATGATATCATTTACCCCAAAAACCTTTGTGAAAAATATGATAATTTTTTAACTGTTATAGTTCAACTATGATTATATTTTATTCACGGTAAAAGCAATATTTATAACAATTCCTTTTACTTACAGAGTCTTGTGAATAAAAAGAATAATATTGTAATTGAATCTTTCCAATGTTTATTGATGATACTATAATTCAAATATATTAAAATAATTAACAGAGTATTATTAGCAGAGATAAAAATAAAATAATAATGCTCATCATCATCATCATCATGACCAGGAAAAAAAATGTTTTCACAACGTTCGTAACATTATTATCGTATTATTAAATAAAGATAAATCCAAGAACTTACAACTTTTGTTTAAATCAGATTAACAGCTGTAAATTCTTAAAAAAATAACTTTTCTCAATAAAAATAGGTTTACGTTATCCTCTCACATGAATTTTCAATATTAAATTTGTCAATATCATCATCATCATTATTATTATACCATTCTGATTTTAAAATCTTTTTTCTTAAATATCTCTGAAGATATAAGAAACTTGAATGCATATACACTAGTATCAGACGTGTGTCCAAAACTAATTCAATAAAGTATTCCAAAAAATAAATTAATAATACCAAATCCAAGCTCTTTTACTTCACATTAAAATCTGCAATAATATTCATAACTAAAAATACAAGAATCCAAAATATGAATTCATATATATATATATATAATTCCTGTTTGTGTTTTTTGTTTTTTTCGCAGATACGTATATACACAGTTGTGATAAAATACTAAATGGTCAGAATGTGTTTTGTGATCTCGAGCACAATTCCCACAAGTTATTTCACTATTTTGTTTGTCTGTAGACACTGTTTTCCACTATACCGTCCCTTCATATCGTATTTTATATATATATATATATATATATATAGTGGTTGATGTTGACCACCCGCTTGGGGGCACCCTATCGTGTCACGCACACAAGAAGTGCACCAACCTCGAACTTCATCCATTTCCCCTATTGCTATTCTCTTATTGCCGTCACTTCCGGTAGACTCGTGTGAGCTCGATCTTTCTACCTCTGAATAAGTTTTTATTTTTATTCCTAATTCTTTTTTCCGACATACATATATACATATATATATTATTATGCATGTCCTGTGTGAGACAAAGAATTCTTTTTTTTTTACCAGGATGTACGATGTGTTCGCGTGACTTTTCACCGAAACGATCTACTTCCTTTTACTCTTAGTTACTGCAATATATATTTTCTGGTTATATGTATTCAGAGAAAAAAAAAAAAAAAAGTGTGGAGGAAAAAAAATTACAAATTTTTTTCTATTTTTTATTTCTCATATATATACTCACACACACACACACACACACACACACACATTCATATATACAGATGCATTATACACTGACTTACTCATGATTTTAACACCTCTTCAACTCCAATTCTCGATTAGATTGAATGCACAATTCACAGACCAATTGATAATGGATTTTACATACACAAGTGAGTTTCATTGATGTGTAATCAGTAACTGTGCGTACATCCGTTTCCGCTTTCAATCGAGCACGTGATTTATTTCCTTGTTAAACGACAGGATGATAAATCCGTG
Source organism: Zele albiditarsus (assembly GCA_958496275.1). Classification (NCBI taxonomy): domain Eukaryota; kingdom Metazoa; phylum Arthropoda; class Insecta; order Hymenoptera; family Braconidae; genus Zele; species Zele albiditarsus. The sequence continues at coordinate 4,760,952 of OY292409.1, read as the reverse complement.
AATAATGATGATAGAACGATAGAGAAGATAATTAGATTGAAATGAGAGTGATAAAAATGAAATTATAATTGATACTATACAAAATTATATGACATTAATTGAATTCATTTGATTTTTATTTAACTCATTTGCTAATTGATTCAATTAATTAAATTTATAAAACATATGTATGTGTGTATCCATTGTGAATAATTATTTGGTATGTGTCGATTGCAATTAGTGAAATCAATGGCGCTGCACAAATTAATACGCAGCAATATGTGAAAAGAAATGGTACTTTTTTACACTCATTGTTTCACTATGTATTATTGCGAGTAGCACAATCAATTTTGGTATGAATTTAATTAATAATACGTAGATAATTAAATTGAAAATTAAATATATATTTCACAACGTATTTGTATGACTGTCATTACTAGTATTGAGATATCAATTTTCCATTATGTCATTGTAGATTAATTAATCAATTTGTAATTCAATGATTTTAAATATGACAGTTAATTATTTCAATGGATTTTTTTGAAAAATTAATTTTTTTCATTTACATTATAAAGATAAATAGTTTGAAGTACCGAGACAAGTTGGGAACAAGTTACAGTCATTTTGTTTATATATGTTAGGTATATTTAAATTATATAGTCGAGTTGTCCTGCATGGCTCACACCATTTTGTACACGGTCATGGCAAACGGTTCACTTCCGGCTGATTCTCTGCTTCCGCATTCGTTTCCGTATGCTGTTTCCGGTTTTAATACAGCATTGGCCTGTTGCCTAGAGACACTGCTTATAACACGATTGCAATTGCCAACAGAGCCAGAATGCACTTGAATATTAATATATTTTAATTTTCAATATTGTTTTTTATGATAATTAATAAAATTATTTATAAATACTATTTTAAACTTTCCGATTATATATTTATAAGTTCATGGCTTGTAATGTTATTCAGAATGACACCCATTGATAGTTTGAAGTATCCTTATGATGAGACATGGATTGGTACACTATTGTGGCTTTTATTTTTTTGATTTTATTCAGTAACGATTCAATATTTAATTTTCTATCTTTAAATATAGAGTTATATAGAATTTTCATATATTAAAACAGACGGTGGTGCATTCACAAAGAATGATAACAATCTTTATCAACGAAAATAAAAAGTGTTGTCCAGTACCAGAATTTTATTGAACAATGCCAAAAACAAATCACACCAAACCATGTTCAAAATTCTATCTAGAGTAAATACAGAATATTATTTTTCACACTTAAACATGTCACATAATATTCTATACAAATGAATTTCACGTCTCACTATAATTCCACTGTCGTATTTCATACTCACAATAAGTATTTAATATATGTTAACTAAATCACGTGATAGAACTTTGAATTTACAATTACCAACTCGAGTGTTTAAGATTAACACGTAGTTGTAGAAGCATCAATTAAATATTAATTTAAGCAAGAGGTCGTTGTGAATGATATGTGCTGAGGACTTCGTTGAGTTATGGTAAAATGAAAGGGTGTGATGTGCTAAATAAGGTAATTGAACAGATGAATAGTGAAAAGGGGAGAGGGTGAAAGAGATAAAAGTGACATAAAAAAAAAGGGCAATTATATATATATATATATATATTTTTATTTTTTTCAAACTGAGTTGTGTCAAAATTTCACTTTCAAATGATTGAAAGCAATTTATTTTTATCCTGTTAGTTGTGCCAGGTTGATTTCAATTAACGATGAATTTCAACGGATTGTGAATGAATGTGAGTGAGAGTGAGGATTATACTTTTTTTTTCTTCGTCAATATAACCATTCCAACGATGGAATAATCCGAATATATATATATATATGTATGTCAATCTTCTTCTGCCTTGATCAAAAAGTCCAAAACATTCGTGCAATCTCACATTAGAACGATCCAGTTGAAATTTTTTCCGACCATCACTTTCAGACATTTTTATCCATCAATATTATTTGATACACATGTACAATATATATATATATATATGTGTACATGTATCAGAGTGAAATGAACGGAGAGTGGACGGAAAATGTGTATTACATATATTCTGAAATAGAGGTAAAAAAAATGAAAAAAATAAAAAAAAAAAAACGTGAACACAACTGATTGAAAAGCTCAAAAAAAAAAAAAAAATGGAAATAAAATAAAATACTTTTGGAGAACAGTGAAAATAAATAGAGATATATAAGTAGAGATTTCTTTTGGGGCTTTATATGCTCTCCATTAGTCTTCGCTAGGCCTCAGAATTCTTGTCGTTTATATTCCTCATGCTTTACTCCTTTATCCTTTATCCTTTTTTCTTTTTTCTTTTTTTTTATTTTCTATCCTATTTATGCCCTCAGACTGATGATCAGTGACCTCTATGTGTATTGCCCAGCATTTTTCTTATTTATCGACAATTCCCCAATGACAAAAGAGTTGGAATAAAAAAAAAAAAGGAATGAGAACCTTTCTCCAATGCATTTTTCATCTTCAACCTTCTCTTTATATGGCTTTAGCTGTAGACGTTTAATGATATTGATAAGGATTCATAGTTTTATTAATCCGTGATTATAAAAAGGATGGACTCAAGTTATTATCATGTAAATTGAAAAAGTCCAATCACTTTTTTGATAGAAACTATCTGGAAAATTATCATAAACCAAATTCTAAATAATTCAGTCAAAGATAAATATGCTCGTAGAAAGATAAAAAATAAAAGACAATAATTGTGAAATGTTTGATTTGAGTCAATCAATATAATAATGTTTAATTCATTAATACAATGTCAATTAATGGCAGAAAATTTTAGAAAGTGTTACCAACATTTCACTATTTCTGTTTACAGTATTAATAATTGAATTACAGTTTTATAAATTCCATGCGTGTTATATTCTCGACTTTCTGCAGACCAGATGGTAGTGCATACATAGTAGTTACGAATAATAAATTTTTAAAACCGTAAAAAATGTGTCTGGATGTTTTAGCTAGCTCAGGTGATTTGCTCTGTTCCATGAAAAACTAGCAGATTCATTATATCTCCGATTAAATAATATACAATTAAATAATCACATCCACTCCATGAATAATAAACAATGCTGCGATCTTCTATTTTCTACATACACGAAGAGTATTATCCATCAAAGATTACCATATATTTATGGAAAAATCAACATGATAATAATATAACTACTGAACAATTTGTGAATGCATAAAAAACGTTGATAATTTATATCCAGTAAAAATTCTCGTCTAGAATTTTCATCACGAATTAATTATTAAATCAAAATCAAAATTACATTAATTAATCGTGTTTCCAATCACTCTCATTTTATATTAAAACCATATTTTTCATCAACACTTCTATTAAAATATGATAACTTGTCTGCAATTCACTTAATACTTTGTACGTCGTTGTATCAAACAAAATTTCGTAACTGTAATGAAATATTAATTTAGTTCATCAAATTATCGTTAAACTAAACAGTTTGGTAACTACTAAAAATTATACATTAGGCCACAATATCAATTATTTATTAACAATTACTCAATATAATATGATCAAACTAAACCATTTTATCAGTGTATATTAATTTTCATCTCAACAAACTACTCCAACAATTCTTATAAAACAAATTGAATTTATTATTGTCAGAGACGTGGAGACAATCTACGTATATACGTTTCTACTCATACAAAAACTCATTCTGATTGGTTTTTTTCAATTATCTCCACTAATCCATGAATTGAAGTTCATTCTTTCATTTACTTATATATTAAATTCCGTATAAAAGTGTATAACATTGTGTGATGAAATAAATAATAAAAAAACAAAATACATTAATTATCATAAAATTAATGATTGTTTTACATTATCATCGTGTTCAGGGGCGGTTTCATAACGACTACTACTACTACTACTACTACTTCTTCTTCTTCTATCTTTACCTATCGTTCTCAGAATTATCGAGTTGAACTATCCTCGTCATATATGCATATATTTGTATATGTATACCATGTATACATCAAGGTATGTATAATACAGAGCGTTTATCGGTTATATCAAGCAATTTTATGGCTGACTGGAACGTCATAGTGGGCTGTTGGTATGAGCACCAACCCGTTCGGAACATCAGTTGTGCCCTCGTCTATTTACAATATTACATGCAACGTTTATTGTCCGTTAATACCCTATACGTAGTTAGTAGCTTAGCTATATACAATCATCGACTATATCATCCACTATAATATTTTACTTTCTTTTATTTATTTTATATATAAATTTTTTTTTTTTTCGTTATATTAAGTTAACAAAAAAAAAACGGCCATGAGATATTGATGATTCTATTTTTCAAGATGTATTATTAAAACAGTGTAGCGATTAGAAAAATCAATTGAGACTCTTGTGCTAATTTTTTATCTCCAGATTTTTTATTTTATCTGTTCGTTTTTTTTTTTTTTTTTTTTTTCAATAATTATCGTTAAATACCGTTATTAAGTTTATCGAGTGGCATGGTATAAAAAAAATTTAGAGACCACTTGGCTGTGAATTATGATAGCTTTTGAGAGGGATAAATTCTACTGCAATTATTACTTTATATATATATATATATATGTGCAGTAATAACAATAAATGAACGAAAAAATATGGATAATAACGTTTGGTATATGACGTTATGTTTATACGTCTTTTCTTCTTCGTCACAATTTTAGAATAGCATACTTGATAAAACTTGAATATAACTTTACAGTGCGGTGGTTGTTTCACCAGTGTAATTATGGTTGTTGCGTTGCATTTCTATAGAAAGTATATATACGTGCTATGTAAGATGCTCCGACGAGAAATCCATCGTTAAAGTTTCTAACCGCCGTTTTATCCACCCAATATATCTTTTTTTTTTTCACACTATATGTATATACAGTAAGAGAGGAAAAATTTTTTTAATTTAACAACCACTTTCTTGGTGACTTTACGGATAAAAATAGATTGAATAGTAAATCAATTTTTCACGTCAAAACTGGTGAATGGAGAGAAGAAAATATATCCAGGCATAATTATATTGTTGGAAAAATTTTTTCTTTATTCTCTTTCAATTTAACGGTAATATATATATATATATATATATATATATATTGTTTCAGAAATATTTAGAATTATTTTTTTTACGTTGATGTTGACAGTTAGAAATATATTTATGCTGGATTTTATACGAATTAAAATGGGAATGACAATTGTTTTTATTCATTTAAGTATAAGAAAACTCTCAAATATTTTGTATGTAGTGATTTAATTAATTTGTATCACAGTTGTTATTAGATTTTATATTGGAATAAATATTGAGGACGGGTGAAATTTTATTACATCGTGAAAGAAAATTTAGTCGATTTATCATTCAGTAATATTTTGAGGTATAATGAGAAATTAGGTGCGTCAAACGTAGCTTCGTTAAAACACTTTGCTTTGATATAGGGCATCGATAATGTGATAATGATTGCTATGGAAAGGAAAAAATATTATATCTAATATAATAAAAAAAAAACTAACATTCTGATTGCAAGTGACAGTTAATCTATAATAAAAATTTTTGACAAAACAGCAATGTTTCAAATGAAAAAATGGTATTTTTTAATTCTCAAAATGTCTATTCTTGAATGTCTATAAATGAGAAATTGAAAACAGTAAATTTTGTGTTCACTTTATAATTAAAAAATCTTGAAAAGAGGCACAGAATAAAATGAAAGGTCTTAGACATACAAGAAACACAAAGTCATACATTGTTTTCCAACATTTTTTATCTTGTACTTTCTAAACCCTGTTCATTACTTTATTTCTCTCACTTTTATTCTTTTTTCTTTTAATTCCACGTAGCTTGAATGTTCAACTGTAAATAGTAAACTTTAAATTCTCTTCTTTCCCACATAAAATAAAATGTTTCTGTATTTAAAACTTTTTTTACAAAACTCTATGTTGTTCTCGTTCAATTTTTATTGTCTCAAATCGATAATAAATCTTTTGAATAGAACTTTAAAATTTTGTCTATTGACATTAACACATGATCAACCAACCGATAATCACACAGATAATATCGTCCACTTACATCACATAAATATTTACACGTATAAGAAACAATCTGTACACGGTAATTTCACAGTATAAATTTTAAAGGATATTATTAAATTGAAACCAACCATGTCAACTAGTAATACATTACATATCCATTCACCAATAAATATCCTGAAAGACCATCTGAGGTCTGCACAGCTGTGCGAATAATGAACTTTCAGAAGAAGAAAAAACAGAAAAAAAACAAAAATAGCTTCAGATAATTATAACACAAGTGATTAATAAAATTTTGATACAATTCACATCATATATTTTTATATAAGTCTGTACTTTAGAAATACTTGATAAAAAAAAACAGTTATTTCCTCAAAAATGTTTACCGATGTTCTTCAATAAATATTTTATCTGTCGATAGAGAAGAAAGTGGTAAATAGAATTCTATTCAGTGATCAATTGTTCGTGTAGTCGGCCAATGTACACTATTTCTATTCCATTGATATTTTGTTGCGAAAAAAAATTCCTATTGTCAAATCGATCTACACTACAAATTCAAGCGTTTCAATTCGTAGTCACTCTTCAAACACCTGAAAACGTTCTATATGTTAATCAACAATTCACAGAATAAAAGTGTTTGAAAAGTGACTGCAGTGATAAAAGTGGTAGAAATAGGGGAATAAAATGTTTCGATGCCACTTGAATTTTTAGTGTAAAAATCAACCAAAACACCCTATATAGTAAGAAAAAAAAGTTTCTAAATAACGTATATAACTCCATTTAATTTTAGACACACGATTTGATCTATATAATGAAAGATAAATAAAATTGATATGAGTAAAAATGTGTGGATAAATAAAAGTTTGATGAAGAGAAGCTTTTTTCTTTCTTTCTTTCTTGAGAGTGTTACGTATAGAATTTACTTTGAGGGGATGAAATTAATGACTGGATTTTGCCTGATGTGGATAAATTCACCCTTCGAATATATATTCACCATCATCCTTCTTTTCTTCCCTTTTACTTCAATTAATTGCGTTGAACGGAGTATTTCATTGCTATACCAAATTTTTTTCCACCCTATCACTTTTCCATCCTTCTTACACCACACACACACACACACACACGCATCTCCTCTTTCTATTATACATAGAAAATTCCATTTTAGTTTCGAAATCAATAACGTCATTCTTAGCTCTTTTTTTTTCCTTTTTTTTTTCCAACGTATTACAGACATAAATAAAAAAAAAATGAGGCCACGTGACGAATTTTTATTTCTCATTGGATATAAGGGATCATATAAATAATAAGGGGGCGACATTACCTACATATATATATATATATATTCATATTCATATTCATCTTTTATGAGACTAGCTTGTAGACGATCTGATGAGTTGCGTTATTGCATAGGGTGTAAGCGAAAATCATATATATGATAAATCAAAAGTTTTTCGTCTGTTCGCCATATTTCCAAAATGTTTATTGGCAAACGAAAGAAGAAAAAAAAAGAAGGCAAGAGTAAATAGGGAGTGGAGCAAATAAAAAAAATATGTTGAGCCAGCAGTATAGAATACTTTACTTTTTTCTGTTTTTTTTTTTTTTTTCCTGCTACATACTGCTAAGGATGTAGATAAAAATATGTATACATGTATTTTATGAATCGATTGACGTAGGCATGAAAATGAGATATTTGATATTTGATGAGGGTACAAAATTTTGGATATTCAAACAAGTGCAAATAGTTTAATTGGTGTTGGTTTATGTGAGCAAGTATTTGAGTATTTGTATAAATGGATTTTTGATAAGTGCAAATAAATTATTTAGTTATAACAAATTCAAGAGTGTATTGGTGTATCTTATATATTTATACTGTAATTTGATGTTTAATAAATATCAGAAAGTTTTAATATATAAACAAATAACAAATAAAAATGAATTCTTTGATAAAAATATTTACTTTTTATTTTGCGGATTAGATTCTGGTTTTTTTTTTCATTTTTATTTATTAGTTATAGAAGAGAATTTCTTGGAAAGGAGGTCAATGCGTGTGCGCACGTGTTTGTATGTGTATGTGGATAGAATGTCTTTGATGCAACTCATAATAGGGAGAGTGAACGTTGAAAAGTCACGAAGAATGCAACGATTGTCATGCTGAGATAAACAGAGAGAAGGCCAAGGATATAGAGGTGAAATGAAAGAAAAAAATATAAATAGAAGGGAGAAGTAGTATACAACTCTCGTGCGAAACCAGAGAAATTGCAGTGGAATTTAGTACGGTTGGAAAAAAATTTCTTCTTGTTCTTCAACACCCGCGGCATCGTTCTAGTGTTTACGTCCAACCATCTTCAATATACAATAAAGTTTTAAATAAAAATATATCCACTGAGATGTAAAAGTTGTAAGTAAATTAATCTAAATATTATTTTCTCATGTCAATGTAAATATTGTGTTGTTAAATATTAAAATGGTATTTTTTACTGCAATAAATTAAACTGAAAAATCACAGATGATTGTTGAAAGAGTCAACGGTGAAAATAAATAAGCAACCAAAGTATTAAGTCAATCTTCAAGTCATACAATTTGAGCTGCCAATATCCTACCCCATGTGATTGTGTATCGGATGGTGTATATTACCTACAAATCGAATTCCATCGAGAGTTCGAGTGGAAATAGACCCGGGGCACATACACATACATATATTTAAAGATATACGTAAATGGAAGAAAAAAAAAAAAGGTGAGAATTTACAATAAAGGAAAAAGGGAATCTTTCGTCAACCAGATCGACAACGTTTATAAAATATAAAATAAAATTTTGATCATAGGTGTCAACATTATATCCATCGATATATCCACAAGAATTTGAATCAAATGAAAAAAAAAAAGAAGAAAAAGAAATGTAACTGTTTTAAGGAGGAATATCAGAATAGAAATTTAATTTTTCCCCACGAATTTTTCATCATTCAGATAATGAACATTTATAAATACTTTTATTATTACCAAGAAATAATAGTGCACAATTATTTATACGAATGTATTTATAAGTGTTGGAATTGAAGGGCTATGAAACAATGTAATTGCAAAAAATTTGGGTTCACTTGTATAGAAGATCATATTGAATTGGTTAATTTGAAAAAGGGAAAAATATCTCTTACGAATGACCCTCGTAAAAATGGAATCAAGGGTAAATCATGTCTGGATTTTATTACATTTCATTATTTATTTCTTTTAGGTCTATGTATACACATATATAACAATACTTTGGATGGTTGATTATACTCTTGGATTCTATTTTGATTGCAGGATTATTTCTATTCAAGATTTATGAACGATTTGACTTAGTGACTCTTGAGGTGAAGCTCTTGTATTTGAAAATAAGAATTATAGGGACTGTTCTTCATAAATATCAAGCTCTCATACTTAGATAAAATGAAAAGATATTGACACTCTTACAATAATAATATAAAATAGTAATTATTGTTTATTCATAATGAAAATATGAACTAGTTTTTTATAAAGCATTGTAACAATATAGTATCATTTTATAACAGGAAGATATAGCAAATCGTAATTTTTCCCACATGTTTTATCCATAAATAAATAAATATATATATCTACATAAATAAAGTGAGGTTATGCAGTGTTTTTATTTCAATATTGGTATTCTTACTACAACAATATCAAATTTTGCTGTGATAAATATACGTATTTCTTCATTAAATAACTCTTGATATTTGTACTATAGGAATACCAGTATTGTTACAAAAGCAAGAAATATTCCGTTGAGGAAAAGTATTGTTTGTTTCAATGTACATAAAGATATTTATTGTTCTGGTAAAACATTGCTGTCAACAAAGCAAAATGAATTAATAGTTCAAATGTATATACAGATAGAAGAAAAAAAAATGATGGAATATAAGTATAGAATCCGGTCTGTAGTATAATAAAATGGTCGGCGAGTTGTAGAGAGATATGTAGAGATATGAAGGGTGGTTTGCAATAAGTCATAAAAACATGAGGAGATTAAGTAGAGCTGGATGGAATGGTATGAAGTCGAGTGAGATATCAACAATTAGGTAGCAGCAGGCAAAGGAATAGAGGGTAGTTGTAATATCTATATAGGTGTATTCTAATTGTATGTTATAAATTTCCCGTGATTTTGTCTTCATTTGGTTGAAATTCAAGGTAGAAAATTACAATTCATACATGAAATAATTACTAAATTGTTTAGTAGACGAAAATTGGTTGGAATTAATTAATATTTCGTAATAGTTACTAATGATGATAATGGATAATTTTAATTTGGAAATAGAGTGATATAAACTCAATCCATGACACTCTTCTTACATCAATGTTAATAGTTGAAAAACCAATGAATCCATTATATCATTCTCTGCCAATTTGTCACAATTGTAGATGATTAATTTGTGGAAAAAATCTATTTCCCACAGTTCAATTATTTATAAACAAACACTTTGTGGATAATTTAAGTGCACAGTTGTTTTTCCAAGTAGTCAATGAAATTGGAAGAATCACAAAATGCATTTGCATAAAAATATTACAATCTGTTTGTCATAAAAAAAGTAAACTTTATTAATCTTTTTTTCATTGTTTTTTTTTTCAGCTAATCTAAAGGAATTTAATCTAATCTCGTATATGTATGAATTCGAATGAATTGTAAAGAGAGCGTTCTTGTCCGTGAATATTGAGAAGAGGACACACAGAGAGTATATTGAGAAGGAGATGCAAGATGAGAGATAAAATGAGAGAGGAGGTGGATTGGGTCCTAGGGGGATCGTTTGATTGGAATTCGATTGTCAGGTCAAGCAGCTATGTTCGATTGGAATGCTTAGCAAGTCCTCTCCGATAATCCTTATATTCGAATGAACTATATCATCCCTATGGAAAGCGACCACACCCTGGATCCATGTCAGAGAAAGACCCAGAGAGACATAGTGCAACAGAGGGAGCAAGAGAATTAGGTTTAATTCGAAATTTCTCGTGGTATATGTTTGTTGATTATACGTGCTTCTGGATACGACATTTGGGTGTCGTCAACGCTTTTGCTTGGTGTCGTACTAACGTATATATATATTCACAGCATATCCAGAGATTCAAATTGAGATGGGAATGCAAGAGGATGATATAGAGGATGAGGGTTTTGTTGAATATAGTGCGCACACATCTCGATTCAACATGATTGTTCGAACAAAGAGCAACGACACCACCCGTCGAACATTCAAATCGATAATGCCGGATGGTGTTCAATGTATATGGATAACAATTGATGGTATTGTGTACGCTTTTGACAGAGGAAATTAACCAAGATTTGCTAATTAAATTTTTTGGATTAATATAGATATAAAATGTATGTATACAAGTATGTATATTGTTTTGTATGAATTGCATCTCGTTGCACGATGAGTGTAAAATTTCTGTACGTATATTAGTTCCGTCAACTTGAATTTCAACAACTTTGACAATGGCAATGCATTGATGTGAAAGCAATTAGCAGTTGTTTGTAGAATTAATTAATTTAATTTTTATTTTATAATTTTTACTGTTTGTTATTTTTTTATTTTTTTATTTATGTTTATTTGTTGAGCAGAGGGTGAAATTTGTCGTCAGAATACTTTTTTTTTGTTTTTACACTCGAAATGGGAATGAATTATGTTGTTTATTCAAGTGCAAGTTTCAGAACTTTGTTCAGGGTTGAAATATTTTTAAAGTCATTCAGTATATCTATTCAAGCAAATTTAATTAATTAATATTTTATGGTTTGAGGTATTCTTATTGTCTGAATCATTTTTGCTTTTATCAATTTCTGTCATATACTACAAGGCATGTAATATACACAGTTGAATGAATTGAAGAGAATTTCATTGGGAACAATTTCATCTGCGAAAACTCTTCTCTGTGAAATTTCATTATAGGTAAATCAATTTTTTTCTTCTTTTTCTCACAACTTTTTACATTGAATCATCATGTAGGAATTTTTTATTGAATTCACGACATTCTGAACACATTGAAAAGTGTCAAGCTCACCCAAACACAAATTCCATCAAATACTAATACGTTCTTTTATTATTTCTTGATGAATTTACGTTTATAAAAGACGTAAAAATGTGATGCAATATATATTTTTAAATTGAAATTATTTCAATTCTATTTCTATACGTAATGAAAAAATAAAATATTGAAAAAAATAATTAATAATTGTAAATGAATTTCATAATATTCTATTTTATATTTAAAAAATGTTTTATTTGCGAACAAACAATATAACAACAACTGATACAAATATATTCATTCTTTTTTTTGTTTCTTTAATGTTGTTTTCATAATTGATGATGAGATATAATTGTAAATTAATTTTTTCTACATCAATTAGTTATTCATATCCTTTGTGAATTTTTGTGTCCACAGCTTTCAATGGTGTAACACATATTATGTAACGAAAAAAAGGAAAATAAATAGAAACGAATAAAATAATTACAGTTGATTATAAAACACCACCAAATGAAAATGATAATGATGAATAAAATTTACCAACACACACACACACACACTTTATAAATTTTCTCTTTCAATTAGCTATTAATTGTACAAAGCACTGAGCTCTTTTTTTCGCTTTGAGATGTGCACCATATATATATTCCATTTCATATTAAATAATTCATCAGCTTTTACCCTTATTTCCTTTTTTTTTTTATCCCCATTTCAAGTCGTTGCACATTTACGAGAGATATTTTTCTCTCTCTCTGGAATATTAGCAACTAAATATTTTGGCCATATCTATCAAACTATTCAATCAATCCCACAGCCATTTCTATCCATGTTTTCATCACAAGTCCTTTCATTTATTTTCCTTTCACCGTTATTAAAAATCCCTTTCAAAATGAAAAGAAAAAAAAATTGATCTGAAAAATCTGTAAAATGTATGTTGTAACTTATTCTTCTTTTTTTTTTTCCATCAAATTGAAACAATAATTTATCAATCAGTGGGTCATGGCATCAGTGACACCAAATAGCAACGTATCAATTCGTCCATTATATGAGTTTCCAATTGATGCAAATATATATATATATATATAAATAAATAAATATAAATCAATGCAGTGTATATGCAAATGAATGTTACATTTGATTTATGACATCAATCCCGATTCAAATATGTACTATCATTAAATTAAACTCATTATTCTCATAATTTAAATAAATAAAGTTACATACTTTCGCTTATAATTATATATTTTTTATTCTGTTATTTTCTTCCCTCCCTTTTTTTTGTTTCCATCATTTTTACACGGGATAAGAACTTTTCACTACTCAAACTTCTGTAATGGCAGAGAAAATACTCTGTCTCCTTTTAACTTCACTTAACTGCTCCTAACCATTCGCTTTTTAACTACTTCAAGAGTAAAGTGGGGGTGGGGGTAGAGAGAGAGGGAGAGAGAGAGAATAAAAAAAATTAACAGGAGAATTCTAAGTTAAAGTGGTGGCGAATGTCGTGAACGAACGGTACGCGTACGAGTTGGAAAAAGATTGAATAGTTGAGGGCTCTTATAATTCATTCAGTTGCGAGTAGATATATAAAAAATGAAATATAAGAACAAAATATCGAACTATAGTATATATGAATAACATAAAATATGACAGGCGTACGAAAAATGTTTTCCTCAAGATTCCCTCAATGCAACTTTTCCGTTGCTGATAAATAATTTTTTTTCATTTTTTTTACTTTCTTGTTGAAGTAGGGTGAAGTCATGGCGCGATATAGATAGAGAGAAAAAGTGAGTCTGAATGAAGGGCGAGTGCGTGTGAATCGGTGAAGTAGGGGATGAAATATATATATATATATATATATATATATAGATACAGATAGTCGAGAGTTGGAAAACGAATTTCGTGATGGGACCACAAACGCTGTCTGCCCAATCTTGCCATAAAGCTGTCAGGATTAAACGCGATAAAAGTTGGCAATCGATTGAAGGAAGTAAACGAATAGAAGTGAAAGAATGAGGAAGAAAAGAGCAAAGTAGTGAAATAAAAATTGCGTTGTGACAGAGAAAAATTGCTGTCGTATTTGATGAACGATTTCAACTTGGAGGGTGTCCGCCTCTAAAAGTGAAATAGGAAGTAAGTATTGAAGATAAAGAATAAAGCTTTGTTGTATATGGATATGTGACCGAATTTTCCTCGTGGATGATAATGTAACGGCAAGTGAAGCGTGTGCTCTTTTGAGAAGAGAAATTTAATAGAAAAAAAAAAAAAAATGTATCTTTGTTAACTGGGAACAAATAAAATTAAATATATATTTGATGGCGTGATCAAGATCTAGTTAAAGAAAGTTTCTCGAAAAATATTGACATCGTTTGCAACATTACTGTTGTGGAAAACAAAAATATTTTAACAAAAATTCTTTGTTTTTCTAATTTCTAATTTTCTGTTACATTTTGCAGAAAAATTCAGCAACTGAAATTTACAAACTTGGCACACTTACTTTCTATACTCTCTATGTGTGATATCGAACGTTTGTTTGGTTCACAATTCCCAATATCATATATAGAATAAATATAACGGATTGGATCCATCAAATGAAATAGTGAAAGCATCTAATCTTTCATTTATAGTTAATGAATTCTGATCCTGAGAAACTTAATCTTGATGATGAAGATATTAAGAACCCCAATATTAGTTTTTCGGTAAAAAAAAAGAAAAAAAAACAGTAAGTAGGAAGAATAAAATATCCCAGAAAAAATCACCCCTATAGACACAATTCACCCCTATTCTTCATCAGAATTTTTTTTCCAAAATCGTTGACAAATATCGTTTTACTGACAAACTGCCTACTCCACAAACTTCACGAGTTATAAAACTCTGCTTTTGCAAGTATAATAACATGGAAATAATATGCCAAGCAAATTTTTTCCAACGGTGGACAGTAATTTAACAAACGTTATAGAACAAAAAAATCTGATTTAAAATTCTGCAACTGAAACTGAAGTGTACTACTTGAGCCACCAATATTTAACCAGACAATCTAGTAAAATCTATAAATTATTCTTAAATATTGTAATAAATGACACAATTTCAAATATTCCATATTAAATTTTAATATGATTTCATCATTGTTCTTTTATGATTAAAAATATAATAAAAAAAATAAAATAACAACAATATGGCCTATGATAATTTTTCATTGCAATATTTATTATACGTTTTATACAAGACAGATAAAAGTTTACGATACGCTGATTCGTAATATTTTCTTCGTCCAGTCTAATTAATATTTCTAAGTAAATCATCCTGGTTTTAATTTACGATTCAAAAATTATTTTTCTTCACTTATATACTTGGATACTATTCACTTTTGTTAAACAAAAGAGCTCTTTGTATCCCCTGTATAGTATTTGAGATCAAAATTGGGACAATGGGCCACAAGAGAGTTGTGTTGCCAAATTTATAGAAACGACATGATAAAGCCTGTACAACTCGAGTAAACATGTTGAAAGCACGTACTCGCAATTGTATTACAGTAAATAAATACTTTAATTAAACGTTTACCGCTATATTTAAGGTTGATTTGTTCTGATTGATCCCATCAATTCTGAATATACTTTTATACGTATTTCTTTTCATATTATTAATTAAAATATCATTTACTTAGAAGTGTATTAATTGTTCCATATACAACTTTAATTTTGTTTTCAATTTCATCACATTTAAAATTTTTATTACTATTAAAAACCATTCAACTCACGTATCAAAAATTCATTTATAATTTTCTATCTCTCCACAATAATTAAAAGACTGTGAAATATCAACACTGAAATTTAAATATCTCTATAATAAATCCTCCAGCATAAATACAAATTGATAAGAATATTCCTGTGTTTGATGGTGATAAGATAAAATTCAACTCAATAACAATTAAATAATTTTTTATATAAAATTATTAAAAGTGAAAAAAATTAATTTAACATTTTTTTGTTTTTCTTGGATAAATATTTTTATCGTGGCCACTGTCACTATTTTATTTGAATTATAAAAGAAAGACGTAGCCTATCCTACTTTACAAATTCCACAGTAATATATATATATATATATATATATATATATATATATATAGGTAAAATGGTGTGGTAGTAGTGGTGTCGTTAGATGATCGGTCGTTTCAGGAATGTCAGATATTAAAATACCGCAGTCTCTCTGGGTCTATATACATATACATATATTATATTATATATATATACGCATGTATGTATATGTATATATATATATCAGACCATTTACTTTCTTAGCGTATCTCAACTTCTTCACTCTTCCTGTTCTCGAATACAAATACATTTTACTTTACCATTATTCAGTTCTCTTTGCTTTTAATTATTTCTGCAGATGTTTAATATTCCTCAATGCATTTTTAGAACGGATATTTTAGTTAAATACAAATACTTTATGGATATCTTTAATAATTTTGTATTTTATATAGATAAATTTATTTTATATTAAAGAATAATATTAGTTTAATTAATTTTGAAATCATTCAAAATTTATCGATACATTTTCCCAAAATAAAATTCCATATGAAAAATATATTCCACATTAAATCAACCCATTTCGATTTCTATAATTAAGCATATATATTTTCATGAGTAAATAGTCACAAATTAAATCATAATTCCAATATGTTTGCTATTGACAGCGAGTGCCTATACATAACTATCAATTTAGAGTGGTTTCATCAAGCGAAAGTTGATGCATGAGTTGTACGAAATCCAATCAATTAAATTAACAGTGAATATGTCAATACGCCATTAGCATATGAATATATTTTATGTAATAAATGAGATATTGAAGGACAAGAGAAATGTTTGACCGAGTTAATCTCATCCACAAAGCTAATTCCAAACAAAAATTCACCATAAACATATAACTAATCAAAAAACAATTCACAATATCAAAATAATATAAAACACTGCATGATAAAACCTACCATTTACATATCAATTTCCATTTATGAATATAGAAAAAGATAAATATTGCATATATTTATCTTTTATCACCTGTAGTTATTTTTCCTATAAAATTGACGCCATATATCCATAAAAGCATACACTTCCAACGTAAAAAATAAGATTACAACTGGATTTGCTATAAAAAATCGAAACTTTATCAGTGAGTTTGAAATATAGAGAAAAAAAAAATAAATAAATAAATAAATGAATAAAAAATTGCAGAATAATAATGAAAATAAATAAAAATGTATACATGTCATTGAAGTAAGTTTTCTCCATAAAAGATTTTTTTTTTTTCATCCCCCTCCACATCACGACATATTTTATATGTAGTATGATGAGAAGTCAAGAGTGTAAAGATAATCCACAGGGAAATATACAAGCTCCAGGGAAACGGATAACGGTGCTATAGCATCTCTTGTTCTTGTTATACATGATATATTATCCACCTTCACAAAATTGGTAAATCGAGCTAGTCAACGTTAACCCAATAAAAAGAGCGGACTCACTAGTACTGCCGATAAATTTACCTCTATCCTCTATCCACCCTCATTCATCCCCTACCATATATATATATTTATATATTTACTGTGTCACAAGTTGCATATGTGATATGCTATTCCCTTTCATATGCTCATGTATACATGCAACGAATGCATTTCTTCCTTGATATCATAATAAGATGAAAAGTAAACTTCTCTGTGTGTGTACGTAAAATAAATTGTCGCACGATATCCTATGTCGTTTCAGGATGTGTATATATATATGTTTTCAATATTGAATAAAATTGTTTGGTAGAGAGAATTAGTCAAGGTTGACAAAACATAAATGGTCACAGCTATAAATATACATAGAAACGTGTATACATTTTGAATACGCCCATTGATGACAGTATAAAACGTACACTAAAATCTACTGGACATTAATATCCCATTTAGAGTTGAGAGTTTTGTGGTTTGCTGGTAGTAGTAAACCACATCGACAACGTAATGTATATAGGTATATATTTAGATGGATGTGTGTGTGTGTGTGTGTATATGTAGTAGGGTTTAGGATATACAAGAAGAGCAAAATTTGGACTACAAAATGGAAGGGTATTAATTGCGCAGAATACCTTTTGCAGGATTATTGATCGTGCAACATTTAATATGTATATGTTGACTAATAGTTTGAAAATGATTATATAGTATGTATGTATTTTTGATTGATTAAATATTGTGTGGGATAACGTATTTGGGTAGTGGAAAAAATGAGAAAATATTCCCTGTTCAATTATTCCCTCGATTATATTTTCTATTTTATTTTTTCTGTTAGTTGCAGCTAAGCAATTTTACTTATTGTTGGATATAGTTATTACTCATTGAATATATCTCTGGTAAACTCGTTTTAATGGTTTAGATATAATGGAAAGTTTGATGTATGAAAAATGGAAAAATAATAAAATTCGAAAATCAATATTAAAAATTTTTTTTTAAATAGTAAATTGGAATTATTAAATATTAAATAATTGAATTATCGTGAATGCTATTGTAGGATTAGTGATTGCACATTTTTAATACGTATTTTGGTTAACAATTTAAAATAGTTATATTACTTTTGTTTTTATTTTTTTATTGATTAGTTATTTAGTGAGGAAATGAATTTGTGTAGCGAGGTAGAAATAACATTTCTCCTATTTCGCCACGTCTGCTATTTATTTTATCTCTATTTTCTTTTATGAGGTGCATCAAAGACATTCTAGTTATACACACAAAGAAATTGAACTCGTTTCCGGAAAATTCTGTCTCATCACCGATGAATAAAAGAATAAAAATGTGATGTGCAAAGAAAAAAAAAACAACGTCTGCCGTTTCTCTCTCATCTTTTTTTTTTTTTTTTTTTTGGTTTTTTTTATTTCTTCTTCTTTCACGAATTGTATCAGAGACTTTTTACTCATCCTCATTCACATACGTGTATGTATACATATACACAGATTTCACAATTTATACAGTGAGTTTATTTCTCAAAAAATAGTCAGCAATAATTTATGAATGGAAAAATAAATTATATTATGTACATTATTGTTCAAGTTTGGATGTATGTATACAAATTTTGAGAACAAGTAAAGGAAACTTTGGTAATTATTTAACGAATTAAAAAATGATATTTGATCAATTAATTCAATCTGAGAATGATTAAATTGATGCTAAAAACATATAAAGTATATCGAATATTAGCTACAATAAATAATATTAAATGTTTACTGCAAGTAATCGATTAATTATTTAGTGTGATAATGTATCTAAGTAGAAAGAACTGAAAAGAGGAAGAAACAAGAAAAAAAAAAAACGAAATTCTCTCTCAATTCTGCCACGTCTGCTTTTTCTTTTTTCTTTTCTCTGTAACGAACGTCATTGACCGTCGTCCGCTGTAAGCCACGTCGACTTTGTAGATGGGAAGAAGCCGTAACCTGACTCCGAAGAAAAAGGATCGAGCTTTTCTAGAATCCCTCACAATGCCTGGCTTCCTTTTTTTTTTTTTTTATATATTTTTTCCTTTCCCCCTAATTTTTTTTCCATATCCCATGTAATGCTTTTGTTCGCTTTTTGTGTTTTGTTTAATTTATTTCCCTATTTTTTTTTTTTGCTCTCATGATTTAGTTTTTATTATTTTTATTCTTCCTTTTTTTTTTTCTACACTCACCAACAAAAAACAAAACTTTGAGTTTGGAAACTTATTATACTGCCATGCTCTTGAAGAGTAAGAAAATAATCCCTTCCATTCTTTCTTACTCATGAGCGGACATAGTGCACTTGCGGTAGTGCAAGCTGTAAAATATTTAACGGGTGAAAAGTAACCCGTGAACGAAGTGAGTTTTTTGGGGTTATAGCTCCTGTTCATAGTCTGTGAAATTATATATATATATATATATGTGTGTGTGTGTGTGTGTGTGTTTGCACATCCGTTCGAGTAGGAAAATTATTCGGAAGAAAGATCATTTTTTTTAACCATTTTTTTATTTTTTCCCCCTTTTTTTTCCATTTTATTTTTAAAGTTCTTGAGAGTTTTGGAGTTATAAAGAAAGAAAAATATATAAAAGAAGAGTGGAGATTAAAGTTGAGAAAATTAGAGTAAAGGCAATTAGAATTGTTGAGTATACGGCGCACACATATACTTGTTATGAAATACAGGAGAAAAAAAAAAAATAATAAAATAAAGAGAGAATAAAAAAAAATTTGGCGAATGGGTAAAAAAATGTATTCTTGACATACAAGTTTTTTATTTCACCTATGATATAATTTCTAAACAAATTAATATTACCATATAGTATACTTTACATATTAAAATATACTTTGTATACATTTTCACGTGTCATTTTTATTTCAAAAGAAAATAAATTTAAAAAAAAAATATCCGTGTATATATATTCATATTTCTACACTTTGATAACAAATGAATGCGTCATACAAACGTAGCTACGTACATATATATATATATATATGTATATATGTCAGTTGAAATAAAATATGTATTCCCATGTGTTGACATTTCAAAACCGACGGTATAAAACTTTTCTCCTACCTCAACAAATCAGCACCATTCGCGCGTTCTTGTGCGCCTGTACGACAGCAAATTTTCTTCAACTTTACAAGTTCACACTTCTCACTAGTATATATACTTCTATGGTATCAAGGCATTTACACGAGTATTTTGAAGGGTGGTTTGGGCTTACCAACTTCTAAAGCAACGTCATTCTCAAACGCAATTCCAATTAAACTTAGCTTTTATCACAATTTTCTTTCTTTTTTTTTTTTTTTCCCATCATTTTTCTTTCTTCGTTTTTTATTTCACTCATTTACTTTTTCCCTTTCTCATTTAAATACTCAACGTGAAATAAAAAAAAAAAACATCTATACTATATTTTTAAATTACATATTTTCATTCATTATAAATCTCTTAAATAATAATAAATATCATAGAGAAAAAGAAAAAGGAAAAAAAAAAAAACGCATTAACTAGAATTAAATTCACATTTAAGATAATTTTACAAAAAGAAGTGAACAAAAATGTATATCCACAATAAACTGTATCACAGATGTTAATTCATTGGCATTAGTGTATTAGAGTTTCAACATCAGTTTAGTATTTTTCATTCGAATTCAACAACGCCCGGGATTTTCGTATTCAATAAATGCATCAAGAGCAAGATAAGAGAAAAGTTGGAGAATGAATGTAAATGAAAAAGAGTAATGGTGAATGTGACAATTTCGGATAAGATACATATGTGCAATGTAGATTCCATTTAAATCGTTGTTTCACGTTTTCTCATACACTCTCAATAATATATTTATATATATATACATTCTCTCATTTCTTTTCCTCTCACACATTTTCACGATCTCATTTTCAAGGGTGTGGCGGTGCTCAGCCCAACGGCATATACTCATCGATTTTTCTCTCCGTTTTTCCCAATAACGTGTCAGTCTGGAATCCACCAAGTAAAACCCGACTATTTTTCTTCTATCAGCTTTTTCTTTTTCTTTTTTTTTTTTCCTATTTTCAAACTGCAGCGCTTTGCATTCTCTCTTTCTTCCAATGTCTATGTCGACTTTTCGCGCAAAGTGTCGGGTCCTCCACCGCCTCGACATTTCTCGTTCCTCAGACTTCCCAATTTTATATGACTTTTCGTTCGTTTATTCTTTTTCATTCCTCTTTGGTTTAGAGATTCTTTTACATTTTTTATTCCCAGTTGTTTTTTTTTTATTTCCTTTATCACTTTTATTTTTTTTTTTTTATACTTCTAATTTTTTATTCTCTCTATCCGTCCAATGTACAACAATGACGAGAAGTATGTAGGGCACCTGTCACACTGTGTTCTTTGAAGGTTTTGAAATAATTTACAAGTAAAAAGAAGGAATAAAAATAAAAGGAAAAAGAATAATTAAAAATGGAAATATTACAGCTGTGTGTGGTGGGTGACAAAAACATTTAGGTGATTATGAAAATGATTGAGAATAGTTATAGAGAAATGAGAAGGGAAATTGTGTGGTGAGAAAATCTGTTGAATTTGTGAAAAATTGTATATAGAAATCTCTGCTGAGAGAAAATGTCAAGTTTTTTTTTTTCTCCAGTCATAAGAACACGCGAAGGATCAAGTAAATTTTATATCGGCTGTACAAGAGTCTCTTGAGAATCATATAACTACAGGAATGTATATATACTTTTCGTTGAAGAAGTAGCTATTCGATATTCTTATCCCTTCTTATCTTTCATTCACAATGAGTTTTGTTTATTTCTTTTCTTTTCATTATATTCCTTTTTTTGCTCCACAATGGAATTTACAATAATCAAATAAATACTAATAATTGTACATTAAAAATAGTCATGAGTTTCATAAAATTATAATTGTGTCCAGTGAAACATCATTGTACAAGAGATTAACGAACATTTGAGTGATGAACTACTGAAGTGTGAGATAAGAAAGAAGAGTAGGTAAAATATTTTTACATTTTCATTTTTATTTCTCTCTTCAATTTTTTTTTTTTTTATTAAACATTTTTTTGGTCTTTTCTATAATTTTGTTCTCTATCTATTAAATTCATTCCGAAAAAAACATGACACAGACTAACATCTATTGCTGCGAATCACAATACAAAAATAAAAATATATATATATATATATATATATATATACATATATATGGGAATGTTGCTCCATTGTGTCACTCTGGTGATTGTTTATCTCTTTTTTTCTCTCTCTCCCGCCCTTTACCTTCTTGTGCACGTCATTTCTCTGCCGTCATTGCGCTGTTCACCCTTGTCACAGTTTTTTTTTTTTATCTCCATTTTTTCTCTTCATGTATTTTTTTTTTTTTTCTTTCATCCATAAGTATCTCTTGGTATCTCAATTTCTGTCATCATTTGTCTTATCAGAATACCAGTGGGCAATCTGGTGCGTAGAAATCCACGTTCTATCAATTGTTCTGTGTTACCACCCTCTCTTTTCTCTGATTCATCCCCCTGACCAATTCACAATATCTATGTATGTGGATAGGTCATAAATAAATAACTGGACATTGGGTAGTACGTAGATTCATTAGAGAATCTATGTGTGCGCAGATTGAATGTTGGTTGGACTGAATAAAGCTGAAGCAACAAAGCTCAATGGCAGGCATTATTTCGATCGATAACAGAGTGGATAGTATTTAAGGGTGGATTACTTGGGAAAACATCACCAGGGAGAAAAATAAAAAAAAAAAAAAAGAATATAGGAATTGTTTCCCCAGTTTATTTTTATCTTTTATGTATGTCAAGTTCATCAATCATTTTTCTTTACCACCATTTATCGACACCTGACAAATTTGATTTCTATAGAAAGAATTCATCATTATTATTGTTATTATTGGACATAAGAGAAAATGAATTTGTTCATTGGATGAAATTACATTGAATCAGATAAATATTGTTTTTATTTCTCTGTGTTACTTAGTAAAAATATGAAGGGATTGTTGGGAATTTTTTTTTTGTGTTGAAATTATTGAATGGTTTTGATTTTTTCGGTGTTATTACATTTTACATTTTATTGAAAAGTTGGAGGATTATT
This sequence comes from Zele albiditarsus, assembly GCA_958496275.1. Taxonomy (NCBI): domain Eukaryota; kingdom Metazoa; phylum Arthropoda; class Insecta; order Hymenoptera; family Braconidae; genus Zele; species Zele albiditarsus. The sequence goes on along the minus strand of OY292409.1, from coordinate 4,737,292 downwards.
TATCATTATGAAATCATGTTTTTGTACAGTGGAACTTGGTGTATAGAAGGTTAATTGTAGTGGTGAAGTTAAATTCGCCTTGCAAACTAAAGTTGAAGAAGTTTTTTGTATTTATTATAAGATTACAGTGAGGATAAATTATTTTATGCAAAGAAAAAAACAAAAAAAATAGTGTGGAATTAAGTTATTGTGTGATTATAACGAAGTTTTTTGTTTTGTTCAAAGTGCAACTTTGTTCTTAAAATCCTACCACATCCTAAATTCTGTAGATTTTTTTGGTGGTACCAAATAATTCATTTATATCATTATTTTCCAGTCAACACAAAATGTCTCCAATTGTCGTTATAATTGTAAAAATATTTATTGAATGGTTTTTTGAAAAAAAAATTGCTAAAATTACTTTATTTCTTCAGAATTACACCAAGTTGATGTAGTGTCAATAAATTTAATGCTATGAGATGTAATTGGTGTAGAGAAAAAATTCTCAGGAAGAAAAAAAAAGAAGACTAAATCTTTATTTCAAAGTTTGTTTATTTCATTTTTTTTTCGTTTACGGAGAAGATTTTTTTTTTATCTTAAAAAAAAAAATCAAGATATGTTTCCGAAGTAATTTTCTCAATTGAATATAATTGCTGGGAGAAGTTGAGAGAATGTGCTGTCGCAAATTGTTTATAGTGCTGAATAAATGAGTTAAACTTGAAATTGAAAAATATTTTTTTGCTCGCTGGAATTTATTTGCACATTGCAAATTTATCCCACAAAGATTAATTTTTTTTTTCAATTGTTCACTAAATCGTCGAATAAAGAAATATGATTTGAAGATGTTAATGTATAAATCAAATAGCGCATCATCATCAACAACTGCTGGTGCTAAAGATGACTTCACGAGTCAAACGAACTTAATCGTTTTCTCACGTACACCAAAGTAGTGAAGAAAACTTTAACGTTTACTTAATTATTCTAATTTAATCTTGAATATTATTAAAACGAATAGCAAGTTTCACTTTATAATACTATATATATATAATAAAACTTAACGATTTAAGGTCGGTTTAATTACTTTAAAAATGTCAAGTGATATTGAATATTATTTTTTCAAAAATAATGTAAAAATAATCATGAGATACATTGTCACATGGCTGTTGATTAAGTGGCGAAGATAAATATATATATATATATATATATTATTGTTTGGCAATTAATAAATCAGTGAAGGGTAACAATAATTTTTACTACATCTTTTGATTTTAGTTTATATTCTTGACAAACTATAAATTAATTCATTTCTATCCTCATCGCTATTCCGCAATTTTCACCAGCTATATTATATCTTTCAGATTTCTATTTGGTTAAAAATCTGAAATTACCATAAAGTGATTTGGCATATGGTTTTTTTTTTTTTCTACAGAAAAGAGCTGAATTTTGGTAATAAACTGAATAAAAAAAAAAATAACATGTACGTCACGTTGAAACCATTTTTTAATTAATGTTATTAATGAATACATATTTTATTTCAGGTGAAAAAAGAGAGGTAGATATGTAGATACACGAGTTGAGTATCATTACATTTTGTAATATGAGTTTAATGAATTTTCTCACCTCAAAGATAGTAATAATAAATTGAAATCAACTGATCTGATTGCACAGTAATTTAATTTAAAATAATTACTAACCACATAATGTATATATAGATATAACTGTTCTGGTAATATGAATTTTCCATCCAAGCAGCAATACAGAGTAAAAGCCCACAATAATCACTGATATTGACATTGACAACCACGTTCACTCTGAATTGTATATTTGAATTTTGACATTTCCAAATACATTTCCATTGTGGTTGAACGATATTTAATTGTAAATACTCATCGCAATATGAGTGGAGAAATGTTCAATTTGGATATCTTACACGCACAAAAGAATGACTTGCTTTATTAAATGAAAATGAATTCATTGTTTTCACTAATAATTTATCCAAGCATTGTTATATCAATTCATCATTGAAATAATAAATTTTTCAACCAAGGATAATCAAAGGAAAAATTAATACTTCCCTATTGATTTATAGATATGTAAAAATGTGGTTCACACAATATTTTTGTTTAAAATAATATCTATTAAAAACCAAATAAAAACTTTAAAATTGACTAAAATCAATCTACACAAAATTTATTTTCTTTTTTTCGCACACCCCATCTCGAAACAATGAAACAAAACTTAAATGTACATTTCTTCACTTGAACTATAACTTTGGTAACCAGCACAAAAAAAAGAAAAAAAAAAAACAAAAATGATAAATATTAATTGCCGCAATATAAAAAGCTTTTAAATAAAACTCCTGAAATGAAAACAGTTTTTCATTCGCACGAGATTTTAATTGGTATCCCCTCACTCAATAAAGATAAATAACCTCGCAAAATTTGTCTCATTAGCAGATTGTATAACTCTGTATATTAAAGATAAAAAAAAAAAAAAAACAATACAACGAAAAAAAAATTGGTGGAATATCGATGTATTTTTAATTATAAAAATCAAATAATTCAATGTTGACAACATTAATTTCAAAATTAATGATATTTATTCTCAAAGAATTGATTTTTTATTATATACATTGCATCATGCAAAATATTCCGATGATAGAAGTGCAAACTTGATGAAGGGGTGAGATATAAAAGGGGTGAAGAGAGTGAACCAACAGAGGCATAGAGAAAGAACAAGGGAAAACTTGGTCCAGAGTCTGAAAGTTTAAAAGAGTGCTCGGGACTGCCCGAGGCGTAACTCTATAGTGTTCTGGTTCATTTTTTTTTCCCTCCCCCAGAAGAATTGGAACTAAGGGGTCGTCATAGAGAGAGAGAGAGAGAGAAAGAGAGAGAGAGAAATATGAAGGGGAAAAGTCAGGGAGAATGAAGCACGCAGTGGAACGGCTGGTTCTTGACAGCCTAGCTTGGTGTTTCTTCCTTAAAACTTCCGCATTTTCTCTCCGTTTAACCTCGTCTATAATAACTATACAAGTATTTTTTTTTTTTCTTCTTTCTCTTTGCTCTTTATATTCTCCAATACACTTTTTCAAATGGAATAGTTTGTTCGAGCGCTTTGGCCTCCAGCAATATGTTTATATCCAGTTCGATATTTTTTTACTCTCTTTTACTCACTTCTAGTTTTTTCGACGATAAGCAACAGAAGTGTAATATAACTTCACTTTGATCTATCGATATAGAAATATATATATATTTTATTAAATCTCACAAACATACACATAACAACTTTATCGAATTGAAATGAAAATTTTCAATACTCAGATATAAATAGTTTAAAAGTTTAACCTCGAAACTTTAATGCAATACGAAAATATATATAATCAGTTGCACATACCAAATGTTCATCTTTAAACCCTTCCATAATTCCTCCATCTCAAAGAAGAAACTAAAAAAAATAAAAAATAGCAACAAAATCAAAAGAAAAAAAAATAAATATGAATGTAATTTCAAGCGGACAGAAAAAAAAAATTATTTACCCGGAAATAACTTTTATAAAAAAATTTTTTTCCACAACAACTTGTATCTTTTTTCTCTTTTGTTTCATTTCTTTACATTTCACATTATATCGTTCTTCTTTTTGTCTTTTTCATTCACATTATTATTATTTCACTCTTTTATTTTTTTTATTTATTTATTTATTTATTTTTTTTTTTTTTTTTCATTCTCATAAATAATAATGTTCCTTTCGTTATTCAGTCTAGCTGTCGCTCCTTCAATAATATATAGCAATTCGTGAATTGTCATTTCCACTTTATTCAATTTCACTTCGAATCTCAACAGAGAATGAATGGGAGAGAAGACGAGCGCGTCGAGACGATATCGGACAACTACTCACATAACTACACTACCATTATTACTATACCAATTTATGTATACATATATATATATATATATATATTCGTAGTGAATACAATTCGACTCAACTTGACGTCAAATGCATAATATTATCATGAGTAGAAAGACGAGGGTCCATTGGTCGTGGTGAGACGTTGCAAGTAACATATATATTTATATATATATATATGTATGTGTATGTCATAGAATATTCCCTCTTTCATTTCTCCCTAACTCATCCACTTCTACTCTATTCTCTCCTCTCTTTTCTGATTCTCGTCTGGTCTTTCTGTGCATTCTCCGTCATCTCGAGACACACAATGGAACTCAAACCTGGCCTGGTTTGCACTTTCTTTTCCACGCAGACTGGCTTCACTGAGAGATACTCTCAACTATACTAATACATATATATATATATATACACACTAGCATAAATATACCTGTATGCATACACAGATAAATACACACGAATGTAAAAAGGGGTAATAGGAAAAAATATGGTATGAAAAGGAGACGAAAAAAAAAGGGAGAATAAAAAAAAAATAATAATAATAAATAAAAGGAGATAATGATGAGAGAGAATCCATTGGTATTGAAGACCTGTTCTTTTATTTCATCGCTTTCTCGTTGTCACGAGAACTTCCATTTTCCATTCTTCTGCAATATATATATATATATATATATATATGTAGAACACATATATAGATATATACGTACAAAAGAGAGAATGAAAAATATGCAAATTTTCAATTTTGTACAGTTTTGCCATTTGAGCGCGTGCACACGACATTTTTCATTGGTAAATATAAACGAAATTGCATCGATAAGAGTTTAGATGAATGTTGCTTGTTGAACATATTTTTTTTTTTCTTTTATTTTACTTTATTTCAATGATTTTAAATTGTTGTTATTTTTAAATTATTTTTTTATTCTTGTTTTTTTTGGAGTCTAGAGGATTTTATATTATTCATTTTTCTTTCGCCATCATGATGAATTGCATTGTTTGGGGTTTATTTAGACTTTGCTCTGACAAATTAGAAGTGAGTATATGCAACAGTGGAAATGGCATTTATAGTCAGACGCTTGATTATAATTCTCAGTGCGTTTGTGAACGACAAAACAATTTACTTCTTGTCATCATTTTACCTAAATATTTCATTGTATTTTTTTGGAGATTAATAACATTGTTGTATATAGTTGAATGAGAAATTGTTTGAAATATAAATTTTGATGATGCAATTAAATATGATGTGTTGTAATGCATTTTGTGTAAATGATTTTATTATCGTTATTATTTATTTATTTATTTATTCTTTCAGTATTGATTTCAATAATACGCACAGTGAGAATACTTTATTATAGTATTTATAGTTCATAGTTATTTATAGTTCAACAATATCCCAGTTTCAAATCGTGTTAAATATTGATATGAATTTATTGGAGGTATTGAATTTAAAATACACAATTATTATTTATATTTTGATTTAATAATTGAAGTAATATGTAAACGGAATTTTTTATTTCAACAAATATATATTAGCATTGAATCCCTTTGAGATTAAATATTGAATTATACTGAATTTATACAGATTAAAAAAGTTATTTTTAAGACAAGATATAAATAATTGTTACTTTAGAAGGAAAAGAAAAATTACCATTCTAGTACGACAACAATACTGAATAATATATATTTTAAATAACAGCATTTGAATATAAATAATAAGAAATCATGAAATGATATTTCGTTATATTTAAATTTTGTGCGCTATTATTCGCGTAGTCCATGAAAAATAGACATACAACAATAAAACACTGTGACGTCGTTTAGTGGCGCCTCGCATGCATTTGTTGAAGATTAACATGTCTAGGGGTGGCGTGGAGTATTGCCGTTCACTTAAGCTTGATAAATGTAATCCCCCCCCCCCCCCCCCCCCCCCCCCCCCTCAATAAGTAAAAATGGATTCAATGCGATGGATTTTAATTATTGTCGCTCTTCCGAAAATTCTGATTAATTAATGTTATTTTTATTGAAACTCAGTGTGATTCAAAATTAATCTTCAGCTTCAATTTTCACATTTAAATATTGTCACACAAATAACGGTGTAAACTAGAGGGTAGTTTATTGCTTGATAAATTACTAATAATTATTAACAGAAATTAATAATTATCAGGTAAATTTTGTGAAAATGGTATCATAATTTTTGATAACAGTTTAATTTAATTATAATTATTCATTCGTTTCATTTTAATCATATATAAATATTCCAAATGTGGGACAGTGTTTAATTTTACATTATGTATGTCATGTTATTTAATTTTCAAGTATATGATTGGTTATGAGAAATAGAACATAACTGACATAAAAATCGAGTTTTTTTCCATGTCTGACAATTTGTTTTTGATTTCAGATAAACTTTTTGTTGGAGTACTTGTTGTTATTGAACTTAAATGCCCATCCACCTTTCAATCAACTATATATTTATAAAATTTGTTAAATAATTATATTAGTTTGCCTCTAGTAAATTTTTCTTGCATTGTGTAAATACAGAAGAAATAATTTTTATGAATTTTCAATGTTTTTTCTTTGTTATTCCAACGTATATTTCTGTTGTTTATGATTGCAAATTCATTGCTACTCTGTGATAATGATAAGTCTAATCGTCTATGTACATCACGACTTGCTTGCAGCTAATATAAAAATCACATTGATGTCACAAGTGTCGTACCAACGACACTTACTGTTAAATCTAACAATTTATTAATTCTAAAATTGACAATTTCATAACAAAAAAAAATCAACTGCAAGATTAATCAATTGTATCAGTAACATTTCCTGCACAATATTCTGTAAGTAAAGTATATTATTATTATTTATTAACATCAACAACTAAGAGTTCTATAAACATTTAATAATTATCGTGAATTTAAAAAATTCGTAAAATTGAGATTAAAATCTGTTTAAAGTATTGAATTACTGGAATATCATTTCCAATATAAATAATAAATATTCACTTACTTATTGTAAGACTAATAATTATCATTGCCATGAAAATCGTAATCAGTGAGGAAAATGTTAACGCAGTAAAAATAAAAGACCTTGATAATAACTGTTTCTATATTTTTGCATACATAGTTCACATATTTAAAAATTTTTCATAAATATACCAATGACACATCGTTCAATTAGTCACACTAACAGTCATATCAGTGTCTGCCATTTTGAATTGACAACGTGGAAGAAAAATACAAGACAATGGACACTGTATGATTTATATATATATATATATATATATAAATAAATATATATTTTTTGTTTTTCTATTATAGACCATTTTCTGATTCAATATGAAACTACTCAATACTTTACTCATAATAATTGGTATGAGTATCAACCAAATATTTTGCAATGAAATTGGAGAGAAAATACGTTAGTATTTAACACATTAAAACAATTACAACTGGCAAATAGTCAATATCTTTTTTATAATCTCGTTATTTATTCTTTTCTTTTCGTTCTGCTAATTATAATAACTTCAGATGGAAGATATGAAAGAAATGTCATAGATATTTCTATTGAAAAAGTGATGAACCTCATTAAAAATGGCGATCATGATATGTCTGTGCCCATTTTAGATCCATATAATATTGATAATTATGATTTACGTGTTGTCGAGGGCGGATTAACGTAAGTATCGAAATAGTAAATTGTTCAAAAATCAAAAACAAATAATAAATACAATATGAGATTAATAATTTAATAAATATTGTATTGTTGATAGAATTCTTGGTAATTTAAATCATGTTGTTGTACAAGGATTGTCCAACATGATGGATTTTAAAACTGAACACGAATTTTGGAAACGAAAAGTAACACTAACAATGAAATTCCCGTGTTTAATTAGTACAGGAAATTACAATATCGACAGAATTAGAATCGGTTCTAATTCCCAAAGTGCATATGGCAATTACACGTAAGGAATTTTTAATAATTGAATTCATATTAATTACAAATATAAAATTATAAACTTAAATATTTCTTCTTTATATACATCAGAGCAATTGTTGATGATGTGGCAGTTACAGTTAGGCTAAAATATTCTATGACTGAAAGTACTGTATTTCTTGATGAACTGGAAGTCAATGATATCGAGAGTATTAAGGTTGATTAAAAATAAAAATATAAAATTATATATTTGAACAGTATTGTGAATAGCTTAACAAAAAGCATATTAATCTTAGTCAATATACTTTTTAGATTTTTGCAGTTGGGATTCACAATGGTGAAGATGAAGGAACGGTAATTACTCAAGATAAAGAAACCCACGAGACAGCTCTAGATTTCTGCAATCGTTTCCATATTACTAATTTAATCACTGAGACATATGGTAATTCATTGAGAGCTATTCTCAAAGATAAAAACATAACTCAAATTAAAAAAATGTTGGGATAATATTCCTATCAAAATTCAATGAAATTTACATAACTTATAAAAGTATAATTAAATATTCATGAATTATTATCAACATCAATGTGTTGAAAAAAATAACTTCCAATGATTTGTAATTCAATAAATACTTATCCCTATGAATAAATTCGTGAAACATATTTTTTCCAAATATTTTCACATTAAATACTATCCCTCCCCATCTTTTTTTATATTTTCCACATATGTGCTATTATTTACAAGATTTAACTGTCTATATTGAGAATAATAAAGGTATAGTAAACTGAATATAAAGTCAGAGGTTTGTGTGTGCACATTTTGGTAAACCTCTAAAATATATGTATTTGTATATATAATATACTGTATACTTGAAAGGGCAGCAGCGCAATAATCCCATGATCGGCTTTACCCGAGTCGGTTTCACTTCTTCAAGTCAGTGGTGCACATCACAAGTTGTGTGTACGAGTAGGATTTCATGAGAAACTTCAGCTCTGGAAGCTTTTTGAGTTATATTATAGGTATATAGAAATAGCACGGAAACTCAAGATCGTTCGTGCGTGCAAACGCCTCGACCATGTTGGCCTGCCAGACGCAGAGTAAACCATACCACATAGTATACATATAGTAAAAGGGCAAGAGAGTTGAGTGAGACGGGATAAGAGAGCAAGTGAAAATGAGAGAGAGAGAGAGAGAGAGAGAGAAAGGGCAAACCCGGTTGCGCGTCGACGGCGTCTGGTTGCTCAGAATCGCTTTGCTCCCGTTACATATACTGACTGTTATTCTTGTGCCAAGACGTGCGTGTATCGCCGCGCGGTCGCGTGATTTGAAATTTTCTCACTGTATATAAGGTAGGGAATCGTATAAACTTTGGTATATACATAATAGTTTTTTTTTTTTTTACACGAAATCTTAATTCGTAAATTGAGTTACTTTTATTCTCATTGTCATGAGACAATGTATTGACATTCTGTGGGGGAAATTTTATTGTAGAAATTATGAGTAGAGTGTTGATATATAAAGTTTGTAATTTAAAATATTACTTCGTGTATTTTTGTTTTATATGTTCACACGGAATTGATTTTAATCGTTAGATGAATGACATTATTGAATCGAATTATACGTGCTCAAATACATATCTACGTTAATTCAAATTCACCACTGGTTTATTTTTGTTATAATATTATATTACACGAAGAAAAATTAATGATACATTGTTGCATATTACTACAAAATTCAATATGAAAATAATAATAAGTTATATGATTTTTATTAATTGTAACATGATAGAAATTGTGTTAGATGTCTCTATATAAAGTAAAAATTGTTAAACTTTTAGAGTATATACTTCGAACTTTTTTAATTGTTCCATACATTTTTCTTTTTCTATACATTCTTATTATATATCAATGTTTAATATTACATCCTCAATATAACATAAAAATGTAACGCTAGTGTTCTGTTAAAAAAGAAATTAAACATATTCTTATTTACAAATATAAAAAATAAATTATACTTAAACACTATGTTTATTAATTAAAATTATTTACGTGACACAGTTCATTAAAAAGTAAAATTCAACATGTTTTTAATTTTTACCATTGTTACATGTTTGATTTAGAGAATCCGTGAAATTTCACTGAAACATTTACTCACAAACTTCTCTCATATATAAATAAAATAATATAATTTTGAATAACGAGATTAATTACAAAGATTAATTGACCAATTTTCAGATGTTTATTAATTAATACGATAAATTAGAAAGTTATGAAAATATATATTATATATAAATCATTATATATCTGTTTAGAGATATATAACGTGAGAGAAGTTGGCATAGATTGATGTCCTTTACAAAGAACTACTGTGGGTCTCTTCCGAGTTCTTGGTTTCTGTATAATGGTGGTACTATATTGTTACTCGTTGCAATGTTCTCTTGTGAATAACTCCACACTGTCTGTCATGTGGTACTTGATGTATTGCATATGCCAAGGATGCTCCATTACCATTGCCCAACTCTCGGTTCATCGGTATGTCTAGTTTTCTTCCGTAAGTATTTATTGATTAATAATTTTTAAAGTTTAAAATGAAAATTCTCTGAATGATACTAAATAACATAATATAAAAATTGATTTAATAAATATCCAGTAAATTATATATATTTTAATTTTTCTTCTTCATATTTTTTTCACTTCTTCTTCACTTGTGGAATACTAAATCTTATTCTTATTTTCATATTTTTATTTCTTTTTCTCATCATTGATTTTTCATTTAGTCGGAAATTGTATCAATTCTTGATAACATTGGATATCTCGACACTGTGACATCATTGCCCATGGAAACCAACCTTTATCATATAGAGTATGGAATACAGTTCACAAAATACTCTCGAGATAGGAAACGAAATCTTATAAAGTATATATATATAGAAAGAAAATATGAGAATTGCAATTCAATGGTAAGGAAAATTGAATTGAATCGAGAGAAATATTTTTGACCATTCTGTCATCTTAAACGAATTTCGATAATCACAAAGTTGATTGAATCTACGTTGGATAATTTGATGGTATAATGAAAATACAAAACAATAATGTATTATGCCCGAAGTAATAGAAAAAAAATATATATATGATGATTCGTAATTGTGTGAATTAGTAATGGTTTGAGTATTATAAGAAATTAGGAATAGTAACTGAATTCTGTATTTCTCTCTAACTCTCTGTCTCTGGCTCTACAATTTCCATCTTCGGTGGGAGAGTACACGTCTCATATAACGTCACTTGAACTCTGAGTTGAGCTAGTTATAGAGATATTACTGTAGAAGAAGAAAAAAAAAAAAAATTGCATCAAGAGCAGTGATAATGTTATTTTCGAACTTAAGAAGGTGATGATTGGAATATCGTGATCGTAAACGACTTTTGTCGTGATTCTCATTAGTCTCGATAAGTATATAGAAAGTTCGACGATCAAAATTATAAGTTCTTTTTCTCTACAGAAAAGCTTAGTGATATTAAGAAAGATTATCCAATGGTTGTGTCTTGGCAAATAATTATCTTGCTACTAAATGTTTGAACAACTATGAATAATTGACAATTTAATATCTTGGATCTGCAGTGAATCGAGTTGTTGTTGATGTGAGAAAGAAAATAGATTTCTCCTTTTTAACTCCATATAATTAACCCTTCATGGGATATTAATTTTTTATTGTGAAGCCTAAGAAAAAAACAGTTTTAACCATTAAAGAATTGGCGTTTTGTAAATGTTTGAGTTGTGCATCGTTCGAACAAGAATTATTTTCTTCCTTCCATTTCAATGTACAATAGCCTTCTATTCATTATCTATCTTGCATTGAGTCCGTAATATTTGACTGTTGAATATTTAACTTGATTGAATAATTATTACAGTCATCTTGATGACATTTTTAATTTGTTGGTGAAGGAAATTATCTTCAGGGAAAAATCTTGGTTCACAAAGTTGAAGATTTGCACACTTTTTTTTTCTCTGCAATTCAATCTACTGTTGAGGAGTATACCTGTAAAGTTACAGTGTAGGATTCGAAATGTTTTTGTAGTTACTGCTCATAGAAAAGATACGGATTGTACAAGTATACGAATGCGCTTTAAAGTTTAAACACAGTTTTCTCAACTCCACTTTTCTCCAATTGGCGGGAAAGATAAAACGAGAACTATTTGACCGATTGCCTTTTTCCAAGCGTCTTCTGTTGAGTCATTATCAACCATTCTGTATGAACTAAAAATATTTAGAGAAAAAAAAATTAGTTTAGCGGTTTGTATTATTTCCTTCAATAATTATTATTTTCTCTCACTTTAGATTGTCATTTTCTCCGTGGGAATTTTATTTGACACACTTAAGGGTTATATAAACGGAATTCATAATGCAACTGAAAACTATAACTCACGTGAATTTGTGCGCAATCTGCGTGAGGATTTAAAAACGAAAGTTGGAACAAAAATTTGTCTCTCACAATAAAAGTGATGGGTTGAATATCTCGAAAAGGTTTGAAGCAACGATTCATCACTGGTGGATATAAATCATGTGATCCGAGGAATCAAATTAAAAAATATTGATTCACCAATTTCGTACAATAGAATAGTGATTATATACTGACGATGCTCGGATGTGCGTGGGTAAATCGAATTTTTTTCTATCGAAATTGAATTGATAAAAATTTTGTTCTTCAATTAAATTTTTTAAATGAATTAATTAATATTTTGTTAAAAAATTTGTTGTATTTTTACATGACATTTATAAGGTATTTCTGATGGTTCAATAAATTCATTGTAAGTATTACAATTCAAATAAAAAAGAAAGAAAATAAGAATTTACGGTTGAATACATGAATTTTATTTATGTTATATATATTTTATCATGTCAATGTTTGTTTTTCAATTGCAATATTTCTTTTTTATCATTTCATTGTATGATTTGTCTATTGACAACTGATGTCATTGTGAACAAATCGAAAGGAACAATGGAGACGACGACGACGTACTGAACTGGAGAAAATTCGTGGTGTCATCCAATATAGTATATCGTATATCGAATATTTTTCTTTTTGCTTCAACTGGTCGATGCTCTGTTCCAAAGAATTTTGCATTGAAATGTATCCGACGTTGGTATTGTCAATACATTGCTATTCGACTAAACCAGACATGTATTGCTTTTTGTATACGTGGTTAGAATGACAAATCCAACGTCGGATATATATTATTTTTTTTTATTTTACCATTGGACATCGAGAATGTATGAGATTTGTATTTTTTTTTTTTTTTTTCATTCTATTTTTCCAAACTGTAAACACTCAGTATTATAATATACGAATATTTGTGTAGGTTTTTTACGTGATTGAACCACGGAGTAAAAAGAGTAGAGCGATTAAAAAAAGAAAATATAAGAGAGAACTTTTAAATTCTTTCTCTGGAGTAAATTTTTTGTGCTCCATAGTTGCGATGCATAAAGAGTGATTATTTTTTAATTTTCTACAGTCTTGTTTTATTACTCCACGTTGATCTAATTTCTTTGAATCCGATTAGTTGCACAACGTAATTTTCTATCTGTAATTATTTCTATTTAAATATTTTATTGAAGAATTTATTGTTAACTTGTTTATTATTTTAGATTATATTTTGAGCTACGAGTATAATTTTATTATAACAATGGATTGATTGAGACTCTTCAATAGCTTAAATGATTACTGAATATATTTTCGCAATAAGAATGAAAACTATCGTGTATGGAAAATGATTCATTTTTTTGCAAGGAATATATTTTCATTCCTATTTATTTCCAAGAGTCAAAAGAATTTATGATAAACATTTTTGTCATACTTTTAACATGTAACAGTAAGTTCATACTGCATATGTGATAAGACTGAATATAATCGCTGATGTACGTCACGACAAATTGCTTGTTGGAGATATAGAAATCACGATTGCATCTATGGTTTGTTCATACTGTCTATATCTGGCTTTTCGAATAGATACTTCTATAAATTCAACAACTGACTATTGTTTCAGAAGTCAAGTGGTTGAATTACCAATTGTGTTAGCAAAACTCTCAGCCGGATTTATTGTAAGTAAAATAAACCATTAGTTAATGTAAATAGTCCGACCATTTTATTAAATTTATACATTAAATATAATTGACTATTGATTTCTTATGGTAGAGAAATACTTTCAAGAATAGATATAAATACAAAAAAAAAAAATAATAGCTCATGGTGATACTCGGCAATTAAATATTATATATTCTATTTATATTTATTCCAATATTTTATTCTTAGATATTATAAATATTTCTATGATTATAATGAAAATGTATTCAATTTTTTATTCAAGAATATTAATTGTAGTGTAATAATTGTTGTACATTATAAAAATAGAGTTTGATAATGATAAAAATTGAATTGAAATTTTTAAATATGGAAATGTTATTTGTAATATAAAAAATAGATATAAATTTTTTCATCGTATAGCTAGGATGTATTCGTGGCGTGATTTTGAAACTCGAAGTGACAAACGAAGTGATAAAATAAATGTCACAGCTATAAAATTGTTATCAGAGAGAACAATGAAAAAAAAAAAGAAAAAAAAAGGAGTTATTTTACACAAAGTAAAAATAACCTTGGGCCAAACACTTCAATACATTTTTAAATATTTATCACTATATCCTTGAGACTTCTTTAATTTTCATTTTTCAACGTGGCAGAAACATGAGGTTGATCCACACTAGAATAATTAATGTTGCATTTATACCAAGTTCTGCCACGTTGTACTGAAAATCTAACTATTTTATTATGTAACCACTTCTGAAACATTTGGAACTTTTGTATATCTCGTTAATCACCAATTAGAAAAATTATTACAATTACTTTGTTCGATTTGAAAATTGTTAAAAAAAAAAACAATTATATAACTACATGACTTTAATAATTTCGAATCAATAAAACATTAAAAATCGTAATCATTATTTTTTCCTTCTTCATAGACTATTCAACAATTAAAAATGCAATTAAACAAATTGATTGTGATATTTCCAATTATATTTCTTGGTCAAGTACTCGGTGATTCCGGTGAGAGTAAAGCACGTTAGTATTTTATTTATCCAAAAAATATTGTCTCACTGTACTTTCAATATGATTATTAATAGTGGCATATTTTTTTTTTTTTCTTTATTCATTGCTTGCATTAAATCTCAGATCCAAGAGAAAAGCGAGACGAAATCATAGATGTTGTTATTGACAAAGTGAAACACTTTGTAAAATATGGCAGCAAATTTTTGAATATGACCAGTCAAGACCCATATCACAATGATTCAATAAAAATACACGTAAATGATGAGAAACTGAAGTAAAAAATAGTACTACATTATTTAGCTTCATTCTGTTATACAAAAATATGATGAATAATACTGTGTATATTTAATTTTTTATGTATTAGAATTCATGGTGAACTGATTGATGTTACTGTAAACGGATTGTCAAATTTTGATGTTCCTAATTATGACTTCAGTATACTGAAAGCTAAATCAAGAATGAATATAATTTTTCCAAAATTAACCTCGGTTGGATATTATAATTTATCTTACAATAGCCAATCATATAACACTGTTGGTAAATACGAGTGAGTATATGTTATACACAGTTTTCATTTTTATATTCTATCATGTAGTGAAAAGAAAAGTAGTAACATCATCTGAAATGAAATAGTGTGTTTTCTTGGTTTCATATTCTTTTTTATAACATAAATTTATTAATAAGCTATAGAAAAAGTAAGTATTTTTCTCTCAAAAAATTGTTATTTAACAACAAGAAGGGAATAAAAGTAAATAGTATGAATGCCACTTCGAGTTACAGCAATCTTGTGATGTGTAACGAAATTTAATTTTATAAAATGTATCCGAGGGTCTGGGAAAAAAAGAACTCACGATAAATTGTTTATGATTTCAAGTAAACAATTTTAATCCAACAATAACACAAAAGTTTTTGTATTGTTCAGTTGAGCCTTTGTGTTTCTCTGTGAAACTAACACACAAGGGAATTGAATTGAGTTGATTTTCTTGACTTTAGTTGAATCAATTAAATTTATATTTCCACTGGTACTCAAATAATATTATTAAACTATTATTTTTCAAGCATCACTCTCCAAGATCTAACGTTTACAGCGCACGCAAAATTTGCATTACTTTCCAAGGATGGAGTTACATTCACTAGCTTTGACAATGTTAAGTTGGAAAAAATTTCAGTATGTATAAAAATAAGACAATTATAACAAAATAATTTTTCAATATTAATCAACAATTATATTATCATTGTATTTTTGCATATTCAGTTAATCACAGTTGGTGAATACAATGGTAGACCATCGAATTTAAAATTCGTCAAAAACAATTCTGCGAGTGCTACTGAATTCGTCAACCGTTACCACATCCTTGATTTCTTCCTTCACAAATGTCTCAGTTACATGAATCAAAAACTATCAGGAAAGTCATTGTGGGCACTTCGGAAATTCTTCAAATCAACTTAAAAAATTTCAACTTGACAATACCTATTTGTCTAACGGAATTTATTCTCCTCATTAAATTTTTTTCTCCACTGCAAACATTGATAAATATTCTCAAGTATACTTGAAGTGTAAAAACCCATGTCCTTGTCACGTGAGACAATATTTTTTAAATTGTCTGTCACATTAGAAACAACTTTTGAACATATTACAAAAATAAATAGAAAATATTACATACCACCACAGTATATACAACTATTTAAATTAGATTATAAATATCAAATGTTTCAATTAAAATTCAATATTTTAAATTTCATACAGAATATTTATATGTGTATCCATAGTTATAATTCTTCAAAATGTAATTCTAAAAATTTATTCACTACACTGTGACATTAATTCTGTTGGTTTTCAATAAATTGGAATGAAAATCGATATTTAATTTAAAATTATACTATATTACTATTTCATCGGTAAAATATCGCCACATCCAAACTGTCACGTAATTTATAACCAGATAGTGTTAGCTTTTCATACCACTCGACTATTTCATTTCTATTTGCACTCCACCTTTTTTTTTTCCACCTTCTCTTTCTCCCTCGGTCTATTTCTTCCTTCACACTTGTCATAGTAATAATAATAATAGTAATATCGATGAAATATATGTCTATATATATATATACACATATATAAATATATAATCGATAACATCTAGGAATGCTTTCAAGGATATGAAAGAGCAAAAATTTGAGAGCATTCAGCTTCAAAGTATACAATCCCTGGAGGGATTGTCAACATCTCGAGACGAAAGTGATAAATAAAAAGTCAAAAAGAGAATCGAATATTTGTAAAGGGTGTCAACAAAAGTGTCTCATGACACCATTTAGTGACCCTTATGAAAAAAAAAAAAAATATATCAAAGCGTAAACAAAAGAAAAAAAGCGTGAAAATAAAATAAAAAAATAAATTTGTAAATTGTACATTTGTGTATATATATATTTTATAGAGGTATGTACAATCCAAGACATTTGTTCATATACATTTGTAAATGTACCCTGAGGATTGCAATTGGTATACGTTATGGCGGAAAGAGTGAAGTAGAAGGAACAAGAGGAAGAAGAAGAAGAAGAAGAAGAAGAAGCGCGAAGCGGAACTGTCGAGAGGGCCACGACCCGAAAGATTGGCCGACATACCAGGTCACATGGGTTATAGTGTCACGAATTCCGTTTCCTCTTTTCTCTCCTATTTTTTCTTTCCTCTTCCTTTCCTATTCTCTCTTTTTTTTTTTTTTCTTTTTTTTTTTCATCTTTCTTTCCCTTCGTTTTTTCTACTCATACTTTTTTTTTTTTCTTCTCTTGCAAAATGACTTTCATCGTCGTTCTTTTGCGTGCGACAAAGTGAAGAACGGGGGGCGGGGGGAGGGGGGGGGGGGTGAATGAATATATACACTCGTCGACGTTGGACCCTCCTCGTCGTTTCAACGATAACGGTTTATCGACGGAGGACGCTCTGTCGGAGACGACGACTTGCCGCCAGATTTTTCACGATTGGATAGAGCAAAGAGAACTAGTCTACGACTCGTCGTGGTATATGTATATGTATATATATATATATATATATATATATATAATATGCTGTGCTGTTTTTCTCTTTCAATTCGTTTTCCCACTCGCTCTCTTTCTCTCGTTTTTCTATACTGTCTTCTCCACTCTCACAGTCATTCTTTCATTCTTTTTACATGAGAAAATATACATGTATATATATATATATATATATATATATATATATATATATCAACTGTTCTTCTGCATCCGCATTGAGCGTTACAAATGGCTTGGAATTTATATCCTTCTAAAAAGTTTGCCATGGTGCAAATCGAAGTCTTGCACACTTGCTAGTATATATATATATTTGTGTGTGTGTGTGAGTGTGTTTGTGTATACGTGATATATTAATTTTTCTTTCTTTATTTTATATGATAAATATTCACCCGTTTTGATTTCACGCATGGGAATATATATTCTGGCACAATATAGAATTTACAGAATGCATATTGTTGATATACTGAATTTTATGTTATATTGCATTTTGATATATTGGTGATGGAAGAGAAGTAATATATGAAATAGTTTGTGAATATTTTTATGGAATTAATAAATTTGAATTGTCAATTTTGACATCACTTTTGTGTATTGTACGATGTTAGAAGAAATTTTATTCTCATTGAATTTTAGATAGGATAATTATTGGAATTATTGAGATATTTTTAAGAAGAAAAAATTAAAAAAATAATAAACACGATATTGTTTAATTGTCTTGATGGATTGAAACAATTAAATGGATTTTTATATTTGTATCAATTGCAGTAGTTGAGAAAAGAGTTGGATGTATTGTGGGGGTGATATTTGTTGTTTTAATTAGGATAATTGAGTATATTTTAATTGAATATAAATACTGTAGTTTTTTTTTTTTTTAGAGAAGGGAAATGACTATGGACTCATAGAAGAGACAATTTTCTTTTTATTTAGACGTTCTTGTAAATACATTATTGTGAGAATATGTAGTTGGAATATTATATGAAAATTTTAGTAATGACAGAGAGATTACAATCTTTTTTTGGAGTAGAAGTAAATTAGTCTGAGCAACAGTTGAATTTTTATTCTATTATTTTTAAAGCTATGTTCTTTAAGACGATGACAAAAATAAATCATAGACGAATAATTCAATTGACATAATTCTACATAAATATTCTCGCAGTTGCTGTCACTATCAAAGCTTTGTCATTTTGTTAAAATAACATAATGTCTAAAATAACCACATTGAACAAACATCAAGTTCATCCAGATTAGTGAGAAAAATGTCCGTTTTCATTTTCACAAGGTTTACTTTTGAATTATACGTGTCACCAGTTTAATGAAATGTTTGGATGGGTGTACATTTTATGGTCTGTAACTTTCAAGAGTTCTAATATTTTGAAATGAAATTTTCGTAGAAGTTTTCTCCATAAAACAACGAAACTTTTGCGGCGTCAATCATCTTTCTATCCCTAACCATTCCAGAGATAATATTTTTAGGAAAAAAAAGAAAAAAAATCCAATCTTTCAGGTTTTACAACACGTATTAGATGGAAAGGTAATTGCTTTTATAATAAACAATGTGATTATAGTTTAATTGTAATAGTTGAGATTCCCAATCCTTTAACGAAGATTTTAACATCACTGATACTGAATCAGAACTTGGTTTTTCTAAATTTCTGTTCTCTGTAAAAAGCAGGAAGTTCAAATAATACAAATTTCACACATTTGTATATTCGTTAACGTTTCGCTGAGACTGATTGGTTATCAATGTCGTAATCAAATGATACTTTAATATGAAATAGCTGTTTCAAATTGGATATTTGTGGTCAATATTAATGACCTTTGAAATGCGGTCAAAGTTCACATCTCTAATCTACACTGTGAATCCAAATGTATGTTCCAGGAGTGCTATTTCCTGTCTGAAACAATTGTAGCCATTTTCATCGTACTCCTGAATGAATTAAATTTTCCATGGATTCGTTGGGTAGATTGATAAATTGAAAGTGCAATCATTTCAATAATGAAAATGGTAAATGACGTAGATTGTATTAGGTACATAATGTGAATGAAATACACTGTTGGGTAGAATTTAGTTTCACCAAATAATGTTTAGTAACAGTTAACAAATAACTCAATTGAGGTTTGGATCAAAATGATATTCTCATTTGATACAGCATAAACACAGTCTTCAGTGTACGGAAAATGTATAGTTTATAACATTTCAATGATAACATTGTTAAAAAATATGATTCAAATTTAAAATTGGACAAACAAAAACATGATTGATGTAACTTTTAATTTTTATCACATAATTATATTCACAGATGTGAGCACATTGAATGGATTGTTGGTTCAATGTTTAAACAATTCTTCAATTAATTACTAAATTTAAAAACACTGACAGTTTATAATAAACTATTGCGATAATAGTGTCGTTTAATACTATCGATTAAAATTAAATCAACTAGGATTTAGTAGACATAACTCAATATTAATTTTGTTTAGCATTGTTCGATTTTATATAATAAAAAGACTTTTGTTGATTGAAATAAAATTTGTCTGATGTGGCATTTGAAAGTGTAATAGTTAATAAATTTTATCACTGTCCAACAAATAGTGAATACAAACTAGAACATTAATGAAGTTCATATGGTCAATAGAATCGTTCAGTCAGATAAAATTTTGAAATGCAACTCATGAATATGAATTCTCACCTTACATAAACATTACCTTGACCTTTTATGATCATGAGTTCTACCCGATCTCATATGATCACAAACTATAACTCTTTACGAATATGATCCCCAACTTCTTATGGCTAAGATCCAATCTCTTATAGGTATGAACCCCAAGCTCTTAAAAACATTACTCTGACCTCGTATCCAACGTTGATATGAAATTGCTGCATGAAACTTGACATTTATTTGAGATCAGTATTTTTATCCACGTATAGTGCGTCGTGCAAGACTCAACTTGATTAAAGAAGTGATAGACGAAATGTAAGACACAATTTCATGAAGATTTTTTGATTGTCTGACATATATTTGGGGTCAGAGAAGTAAATTTTCTACGTGAAACAAAAGTTTACGAGAAAAAAAAAAAAAATCAACAAACTCGATTTTCTCCACAAAAAATTATTTCTCCAAAACTTCACAGTATGTTGTCCAACTAATTTATGCAGGGATAAATCTCGCTGATAATTATTCGCAATTTAGAATGAATAATTGGTTGTCTCGTACGGAAAAGTCCAAATTATTATGTCATTATTAAAATATAATATAATATTCTATTTTTCAAAACGTTTTTATCCTCACTTCGAGCATCACTTCTCATCCATTTGAATAATTTATACACAAATATATATATGTATATAAATATATATACACACAGATAGATATACATAAATATTCAAGGGAGGAAAGAGAAAAAAAAAAAACAACGAGACCAGTAAAAAAAAATGTACAAAATGTGCAGTGCAATAATTTAGAGAGTATCTCTACTCTAAGTAAATCCACCAGAGTAAATGAGCAAAATGGCGAAATAGGGGAAGGTGGATAAATAGTAGCATGCTAAAATAACGCACGCGAAGACTCGGTCGTCTCGTGGGCGCAGTGAAACTGCTCTGAATTTGTATGCGAAGCGGATCTGACTCTTGGGCATTCAGTCTCGACATTCGTTGAAAACGATGGAATGCAACATCATATAGCAGTATATGTATATGTATGTTTCACGAATCGTCGCCATTCGTTGCCGACTCATACCTTCGTCATAGTTCGAAATAGTCATCGTTGGATTTTTATTAAAAAGGAAGAAGAGAGAGTGAGAGAAAAAAAAAGGAAGAAGTATAACCAATATATTCTAGCAAATATAGAAATATGCGCGGTCGTTTGCTCTCGTTTTTAATTCATTTCCCCTTCCAACTTTCTCTCATTGTGTACTCTATATTGCTTTCACTATTTCTCACACTTCTTCACTGTCATTTATTTTGTTTTATTCTCTCTCGGACCATCAGTCTGCAGCTCATTGCTCTCAATGTCTTTTGTTTAAAAATTTTTAATAAAGCGTCTGGATGAAACGAGTTGATGCCCGTTCTCGTTGTTCAAATTCGTATAGAACGCGTTGCACACTATTTATATTTTACATGCATATTTATATTTGCATTCATATATATATATATATATAAATATATATATATTCAAATATATACATAGAAAAATAATACTAGATTTCATGGGGGATTAAATGAATGCACATTGATCGCAAGAATTTATTTTATTGTATTTAATATGTTGGAATAATTCACATCAAGTTGGAAAAATTATTTTGATTTTATTTTCAGCAACTGTAAAATTATCAAATATATATTTTTCTTACAATTTATTATTGTTTGTAAAAAATATTTGACTTCTTTCCAATAGGTAAAACTGTTTGGAATAACCCCCCCCCCCCCCCTGAAGTGTTGAATATTTCAAAATAAAGATTGACATCATTTTTTATTAGAGCTAAAAAAGTATACAATCAATAACACAGAAGTATTCATTTTTAGATTTGATTTTCAATGTCATGATTTATAATTAGATGACACGAGAACTTTTAATCAAAATTCATATTTGTTCACGTATATATTTTGTGGTAATCGATTAGCTATCGATAAAAAAAATAGAGGTGGAAAAAAAAAAAAACGAATTCATGAGGAAGTCACTGTAGAAAGCTCGTACAGGGTAGAAATAACTACAAAAATCATCGCTAATCTTGCCTTCAATTTACTCTCAAGTAAATATATGTTTCACATTGAAATGATCAATTTTCTTTTCCACATTTTTTCTCTGGCTGTAATTCTTTATGAGTAACAACGCGTGAAAAAATAAACTATTAAATTAAAGAACCATAAGAATTATGGTATTTTAAAGTCAAATACACTATGACATCGACAAATGTCTACACTAGATATTTCAAACGTATTTTCTCTCAGGCAAATATTTTTTCAACTGGTAAAAATGATATCTGGAAAAATAAAAAGAAAAAAAAAACGATCAAACACAAACAAACACTTCTCGATTAGTAGAAAAATTTTCCATAACTCCAACTCCATTATTGTCAAGTTAAAAAAAAAAAAAGAGTTCGTAAAAAATAAAAAAAATTGAAACACATCTTTTATTCAGTCACCATTCTGTTCTGTATATTCTTCTTTCTTTCAATATCCTTTTTTCCTTGCATATAACGACAATCTTTTTCATGGTAATAATTAAAAATTTTTTCCATTTAAATGTTCCCAAAGGGTGTAACCATGTCAACCATCAAGCCAAAGATATTTCATCCAGTCACAAAAGCCTTAGCGTCTAAAATATTGATTCATCTCCATTCAAATTCCATACATAAAACATCTCAAAGGACTAATGAAAATACGTTGAAAAGGGACCAAGCTCCAGTACATTTTCCCTTTACCTTTTTACCAAACGAAAACAAAATTAATGAGAGACTTATTTTTATTAAAAAGTGTCCTAATCAAGAGTACCCTTTTTTTTTTTTTTCAAATCAATTACACTCAATTTAAATATAATTAAAATCGTTTAAATTATAAGTATCTTATTACAAAATATATTCACGAAGATGATGAGGAAAATATGTGAATTAATTATTATAAATGAGCTACCAATGAATAGCAATTAGCATCATATCGTTATACTCATTAGCTCAATCTCACATCCTTTCATTTCATGTAACATCTCGTAGGTCATTATCGTTACAAAATACAAGATGTAATTCATGACCTAAGATTTCCAACTTATTATCTCGAATTCTTTTCTCAATTTTTTCCACTTTCCTCTTTTCCACCTGTTCATTCATTCGCTCTATACTATCCATCATCCTTTTTATCAATTACTAATAACAGCTAAGTGCATTTACTTCCGCAATGGATGAAGACGACTCTCTTGTTACGCAACGTCTCGAGGATTAATTTGATTGACATATACAGCAGACACATAGCGACAAAATTCTTGAATTTTCTTTTGTATATTTTTTTTTTATGCTCGTTTTCTAATTTTGTTTATATTTTTGCAATTTTAAAAAAGAAACAAAAATTTACACCGTGGCTCATTACATCACTTTATAATCGAGCAAACAATTTTTCCAAACACGTTTAATGTAAAGAGAAATAAAATGCTATTACACTTCTTTTTATTTTTTCTTTTTTTTATTGACTTTATATGTACGTATACGTCTGGTATGTGTATATATATATATATATATATATATACGGATATTCTATACCCTTGGCTGAATGGATCAGTGAGATGCATACTCAAAGTGCTGCTAACGGGATTTTGTGACGCCTGTGAAAAGTTTTTTGACATGAAACTGACGTTGACGACGACGAGATTTTGGATGAAGGTGCAAATGGATGGAAATGTCTCTGGAATATATATATATTAAATTACACTTTGCCTTTTGAAATGATATATACGTGTGAAAATTATAATATTGAAGTCGTGTGTTCTTGATACATGAAATAAACTAAAATATATACATAAATAAATAATTATGTTATTCAATTGAAAATTTGTGTGAAATCCATTTAAAAAATTGATCGCTCTTCGATAACATTTTCCAAAGGTCACTGTGCGTTGAATTTAAAGACTTATATATATATATTAAAGTCGTTTCACTTTGAAAGCTCCACTGTATCCATTATATACCTGATATATTTAATGTCATGCCATTGACGCTAGTGGATTATTTTATTTATTTCATTTTTCTATTCTAATTTATTCTACAATACTGCGCACCGTCTCTATTGCATTGTGAGTTGAGCTATGAGGTAGCGATGCAAATAAAGAATAAAAAATGAAAAATAAAATAGCAAGTGCATTAGAAAAAGAAACAAAAGAGATAAAGAGATATATGAGAAATGAAAATGAAAGAGAGGAGTGTAGAGTGAGTTTGTAACAACTAAGAGTAGACAAAACTTTTATATAGAATGGAAACTGCAAAAGTTTATGTTTCGGAGAGTTGGACTGAAATGTCCGCGAGTAAGAGGGAAACAATGAAAAAAAAAAAAAAAAAAAATCGGAAAGATTTGAGAGAGAAAGAGGAAGAGAAATGGTTAAAGCAAAAAGTGGGAAAACCACTCGCGTGCCTCATGTCTCTGCTAAGAATATAATTTTGTGGATCCACTGCGATTATCGTTTTCTCCTCTTTCCCTCTCGTTTCATTCTCTCACTCACGTTTTCCCTTTCTCTTTTATCCTATACCATTGTTCCAACAGACAAACGCCATTAATAATACTGAAAACATTTCTCGTTGTCGGAGACCCAAGAGGGCAATGGTGGAATCCCGAACGCGAGAGCACAACCGAGTGTACCACCCTGATGTAATATATGTGATAACATATATATATATATTCACTCTTTCCTCTCGCATAGCTGCACACTGTTGGTGGGTATACACATTCTGGAAATTCTGTGCTTACTGTATTACATAATAGCACAGAGCAGCTTTTGCACGAAGTGCGGAACGTAAATTTGGTCGCACGCGGAGCCCATTTCTCTCTCCAATACCAATTTTAATATACATCTTTATATTATATATATATATGTGTGTGTATATACTTATGCACGTTTTATTCTTGCTTTTGGTTTCTATATCACCAGCTGGTACACGCGCGCAAGCTTATATATATTTTTTTTTTATTTATATATTTAAAGTGAAATGTTACTCTGTATAAATTATTTTATTTCATATTGTATGAAAGAATTTTTGGATTGCAATTTTTATTGTATTGGAAATGATATTTGATGATGATGTGTATTGCTATTGGCTGAAGTGAAATAAATTGTTTGTGTCAATAATATAATGGAAAATGATGTGTATTTAAAATAAAAAATGCTTTAATTAATTATTTTTTCATGATTTTACACATCAATAAAATTTTTTCACATAAATATATATGAATAACTTTCTAATAATAATTCAACTCAACAAACAAAACAAACCAAAAGAGGTCAAAGAAATTTTTATGGCCTTCTGAAGGTCTCGAGTGAGTTGATGGTGGGACAAGTGAACAAGAGGCGATAGAAAAAAAAAAAAAAAATAGGAAAATAAAAAATATAGCATGGAGAAGGCGGATTACTTGGTGGCTTCTCGTCTCTCACGTCCGATTAATTCATTGCCTTCGTTGTCTTTTCTCACTTTTTCTTTACCGCTTGCTTTTCACCTTCATTTGTGGATATATATGTGTATACGTATGTTTTATATATATATATGTATATGTAACTCGCAGTCTCTCACTATATTTACGCCTCTTTTGCCCTTTATCAACTCTACGGACTCTCTGAAACGAGCGCCCTCTAGCCTTTCCAACGGCTTATACAAAGGCACACACAGACCGTTTGCCAACCGGCCTCAGGAATTTGCGGCGTTTTCCCATCGTACCCACGTTCACCTCGATCTATATGATATCACCCACCATATAAATATATATATATGTATATATGTATATAGATGTGTGTAGATTGCTAGCTTTGTTTTTACCAGGCTCTTTCGATCCACTTTTATACCACGATCCTGACATTTTTTTTTTATTTTTATATGTGGAACTAATATTCTCTAGCAGCACCTTTTTGGGCTGAATTGATGCTTCATATTGTTCGGGCCACGGCCTCCATTCTTCCACGTGTCCTTTAATGTTCAAGGGAACATTTTTTTTTTTTTTTTTTTTATAAAGAATGAGAATACATTTTTGAAACTGTATTGTAGCAATTTTTTTGTTCAAGGATAGACATCAAGCTTGAAGGAGTTTGCATAAATCGAATTTTTTTTTTTTTTTTTTTTCCATTCACATATTTGGAGAATTTATCATTTTTATGATATTTTTTGTGAACATATTTTATGAAAGAATTTGGAGAATTGACCGTGAAATTTTTGGTTTTATTGATATGAATGGTTGTAATGTGTTTTTGAAATTTTTAACGTATTTGTCTTGAAAGTCACTTTTTTTTTTTTTTTTTTTTGGTTGCTCATGTTTTTTTCTTCCAATGATTTGAATGATCTTGAAGTCCCGAGGAATATTCACAATTTATACATTTAATCTCATGCATATGTTGTTTTTTTTTTATTGCTATAACTTTTTGGAAATAAAATGAATAAACAAAATTGTAGATGTATTTGGTTGGAGAATGAAAGTTTGTGTTGAAGTGGCTGCCATTTTGTGCAGTAAATGAGCTGTGAAAAAATTCGAATGCATAATGGGTTTTATACTTTTAGTAAAATTAGAAAAAGTCGATTTTTCTAAAGTCGTATTTACTGTTGGAACTATTCCCAAAGAATTTATTCCCAAAATTCGATTGTAAATACGACACAGTCATACTTTTGATATATCATTGGCATTTAGTATGAATTAAAGTATAAATAACATATTTGAAACCATTAATAAACTTATATCGAAATAATAATTCCTCAAATGCTTTAATTTATTTTCCAACGTCCACGACATTATTTTTCCACAAATTAATTCATGAAAAACAATTGAACTATAAAATCAATAAAATTTCCAAACATTAATTTAAATCAGCGATATATTTTACGTTCAGAGGTAAAAAAAAAAAAGTGCATGCGTCGAGTAACTTGTTGTCGTGAAAGAACCAGAGAAAATGATAATAAAAAATAATTACAAAAGAAGGAAGACAAGAAAAAAAAAAAATGTGAAAATGAGAACGAGGAACGGACGCGGCGAGTAATTCGTTCCAATTCCCCGGGAATTTTTGGTGCTGCAACTATAGCATACAGTGTGCAACGCACGCCATCAGATAATATCTAAAAAGCAACGGCGGGCACCGATTCAATCTCCTGCACCTCTCTCCATTTTTTTTTTATTCCACATATTTTTCTCCCTTCTTTATTTTCGTAAATTATCCACCAAAACCTTTTCTGCCTTCACGTTATAAATGAACAGGTAACAACGAAAAAATTTGTACATCTGTAGAACAAATTTTATTTTTCAAACTCTCCATTTTATCATTCATATATATATATATTGTCAAGAAAAATATATGGGAGAAATACAATGAGAAAAAGAAAGGGCAACAATTTCCAATACATTGACAATAGTTGAAAGATACATTGTTATTTTTTTATTTTGTTTTTTCTTATAAATTCCAAACGTACAAAATAAGTTTATGTCTTTTTACAAATGTATAAATATATATATATATATATATATATATGAAGTGAAAAATTTCTCATGTCTCATTCTCCAAAACTATAATATTGTGTGCGGTGTACCATTTGGTTTTTGAATCAGTTTGAAATAAGGAGATTGAATTCGATGGGGAAAGGCCAGAGTGTATGCGAATACATATAGATATATATGAAATTGTGATGCTGTACATTGTTGCAACCATGCGAAAGAACGCAACGAAGCGTCGACGCGAGAATGTATATATTCGTGATGGCCGGTAACACATACATATGCATTGAAACATATACATATACACATGTACATATACACAACATATGTATCTGAAATATCTTCAGAAAGGAGAGTGGGTCGCTGTTGAGTCAGACAGCATTGTAGCGCTTCAGGTCAAATTTGATTATATTCAAATAATATAACGTGTTCTTCATTATATTTATATTTTTACAATGAAAATAATAACAATTTAATATATTCTATCAAGATTTTGATTTCTCTATAATTTATTTTGATTAAAAAATTATCAATTGAATGAAACAAAAAGTTTTTTAAATGATTAATTTGATGATAAAGATGAAGAAAAATGTTTTGTAACTATTGCACTTGGATATAAAATTATTTTGTTTTTTTTTTTTTTAGTTTTTATTTTTGCGCTTCGTTTTTTTTTTTTTTTTTTTTTTCAAACAATTCAATCACTCTAAAACTCAACAAATAACTGTATTTTCTCATTGATAAAGAAGGCCACTTCATAACTTGATTAAATATCTATATATATATATATATATATATATATATATAGGGTGTGAGTTTTATAAGAAATTTACTTTTCCAGTTTTCAACAGTATAACTGAAAGGGGCAGCTGGGGAAAGACGATAGTCAACATTGATCCCAAAGGAGAAAAGAATTGTATACGACGTAGATGAAAACCCCGATGGCGCGAAAGTTTATTTATATATATATATATATATATATATAAATATATATTGTGGTGAAATAAAATAGTACAGATGACAATGCATTTATATCTATATAAATGCAACATATATAGCGAATTGTCACTTGTACCAATGTGGAGTGTAGTCAGTCAAAGGCGAGAGAAAAAAGCGAAGAAGAAAAAAAAGAAAATATCAAATATAAAGACAATGTCCTCAAAGAAAAATGAGTGAAATAAAATTGTCACTTTATATATAAAAATGTTTTTTGCACAAAGAAAAACAGAATGTCAATGAAAATAGTATATTTACAAATTTTGTACAGCAACAAAATTTTCATGAATTTTATATTTTGTTTCCAATTTCATTAAGTAAAATAACTAAATCATTATTATCTTATAAAAATTATCATTGGTTTCACAAACTCATATTAAATCTCAATTTGCTCTTGATTTATAAACGTTCAATCTAACTAACACAATAAGAAAAAAAATTATATTCATAATGTCACGACAGAGTTCACAGATAAAAATAAAATATTAATAACTGCAAATGGTGTACACGAGTAAATAATTCTAATTAAATATCAATACATATTAAATACACATAAATATTTATAAATGTAGAAAAATTAAAATTTACTCTTGTGTTTATTTCCCTTAATTTTTAATAATTTTTTTTCATAAACATGCACATGATATCTGAACTACCAAATTTATTTTATATTAAATATTCATCTGAACGTGTAATAAATTTACAATTTGTTATTTTTATTTTTATTTGTTCTAGTAAATTGCCATCATTGACAATTCGTACGAGCGTTGACGGGCCCACGGGTGGGTTTTGTGGGAGTAAAATGATTTTATTTTTCCCTACGGCACAATTTGTTTCACCTGTCTCTCTCTCTCTCTCTCTCTCTCTTTCTCCCCTTACTCTTTATCTCCATACCACTACCTCGATGACCATACCATATAGTTTTGTATAAGAGCGAGCATTCGAAAGAGAAAAAGCAAAGTGAGGATGAAACAGAAGAGAGGTAGAGAATGAGAGAGGTTGGATTTACTGAGCCGGGTGATAACGTACTCGGTCAACTCTCTGAGCATACACCGCTCGACTCTTTAAAATGGGTCAAGGGTGTGTGCGCCGCCTAGTGCCGTAGGCCGTACGAAAAATCCAGTAAGCTAGAAAATAATATACCTCCAGTATACATATCCCAACTAACCGTGTCTATAGTATATATATATATATACCCTCAATCTCTCTTTAATATTATCTTCATGCTGCAAACGTGCAGAAAATAAGTGGTAAAGAAGAAAAAAAAAAAAAAACAAAATTAGGAAACTGTGAAAAAAAAAAGTGAGGTTGAAAAAATATTTATTTATTTTTTTTTTTTTCATTTGTTGTCTCATAGATGGGATTTATTTACTAAATTAAATTAAATAATGAACACTAATGTTTAATTGCATGTGAAACAAATGAGTGGGTGATAATAAAATACGGATAAGAATGGAGCATATCACGTTACAATTTATTTTTCTAATCCACTAATGGGAATTTACTGTTCATGAGAACAAAATAGCGGGCGTCACGCTGCCGCGGCGAATGAAAACTATGAGATAAAAGCAAAGACATTATGTATATATATATATATATATATGTATATATATATTCTATTCACCTCTACTATTTTACTCAAGTTTCCATATAAGAGTCTATGCGTGTATGCACTCTTGCGCACTTTGATATACATATATACGGATGTATAAGTGAATAAGTGATGGAGAGAGTGGAGCGCGCACGTTCATGATGAATTTTTCATGGCAACGTGAGCCATTGGAGATGGTAATAGTTAAGAAAAAAAAAAAAAAAAAAACAAATTTGTCATTGATAAAAGTGAATACAGATAAATGCAACGAGTGAAATATTGAAATATTTATTATAAATGCTTTTTTGTATACTGTAAATATATATGTGTTCGTATGTGTTATATAATTAAATTTGTTTAGTTATGAAAATAATGGTTGATGAAAAATTCTGTTTGTTGATATAAGATTATTTATATCAATATTTATTTCGCGGGAGGGGATACAATTAATTATATATTCTTCATGACGGTATTTGTTATTGATTATGAATGATAATTTATTTATTTTTTTTTTGGTGTGTGTAATTTGATTAGGCTATGTGAAATTATTTTTGTCGGGCAGAACCCTTCATTGTCGTTGTATAGGAAGGGTTCAATTAGATGGAGGAGACAAAATATTAAATAGATCATGAGTGAGAAGTTCTCGATAAAAATTTTTATAATTGACTTTTTTTTTTCTCAACCGAGTGAGAAATTGATATCGTAAATTTTTTCCAATATTTTTAGTAATGAAAAATCTTTAATTTCGCGTTCTTGAAATACATTTGTATTACAATTTATTTATTTTTCACTTAGTTGAATTGAAATTCGTAATTATATTTTCTATATTTCGTTATTTCTCATAGAATAATTAAATATGAAAAAATAATTTGAATAAATGAAAAGTACATATATATATATATTGCAAGGATATAAATGGCAATAAATTTTTTAACGATCCCATCTTGTCTCTATAAAATTCCATTCTCAAACCATTTGAAAAATATATTAGACATTTTCTATCATAAATCAGCAACACATTATTCATAAATGCATGAACAAGTAAAAAAGCCGAAAGAACATTTTGTTTCAGTATGCAAATATTAAAAATTACATTTTTAATTTACTTATTCTCGTTCAAATCAAAGCTTTCACTCACTTGCAAATATAATAATGAAACAACTATGATTTGAAACAAGATAATAATAAAAATTGAAAATGTATTTTGAATCATTTATTTTACGATTGAATTACTCTAATAATAATAATTTATTAAATTGGTTCTTACCCTGCATTTTGGATATTCCTCTTCCACTACTGGTCTCTTCCAACCCAGTAACGGTGGTATGCATATAAGGGCAGATAATAGCCATACAAGAGCTATCATTAGTGCAGCACGAGCGGGTGTACGTTTCTTCAGATACTCCACTGCTTGTGTAATGCTCCAAAAACGATCCAAGCTTATCAAACACAAATTCATAATGCTTGCAGTACACAATAACACGTCCATTGCCGAATATATATCACACCACCAATAACCAAATATCCAATAACCCATTATTTCATTGGCCAATGAAAATGGCATTATAATAAGTCCAAGAAAAAAATCGGCAACAGCAAGACTTGCAATAAACCAATTTTGTATATTTTTTAATGCTTTCTCTGTTGCAATAGCAATTATAACAAGCATATTACCAACAACAACGACAATCATTAATATTGTTGCGGCTATTGATGCAAGTATTATTTGAATTAAACTGTAACCAGATGGATACATTCCTTCACCAACAACATAAGTCTCATTACTACTTGTGATATTATCAATATCATATGTATCATTGATATAACTGACATTATTAATATTATCCTCCATTGTGATTAAATCGTCTTCACTGCCAAACAGTAGACCAGTAACGTCAACTTGGTCTGAATGTTGAATAAATTCAATTGACTCGTCGCCAGACGCGTATCCCTCGTCTTCGTCTTCAGTTTCTTGTTCTGTCTCCTCTACTTGAATATCTTGTTTTTTATTTATCGTATCGTCGTCGTTGTATTTTTTGTCGTTCTCGTGAATTTCCTTTACTGTAATTGTTTCAGTTATGTGACGATGGTTACATGGAATTGCACCGTTGCCACAACCAATTTTTGTTGTCAATCTTTTGTTATTATGTGTTACAATATTGTCATCATGTATATCATCATCATCTGGATGGATTATGACTAGTGGCGATGTTAAATCAATTGAATCATACAATGTTGACGACGACGACGATGATGATGATAATGAGAATGTTGATGGAGAAAGTGATAATGATGATGATGACGAAGTTAAACTATTGGTAGTGCTGATGTTGGTTGATGGTGGCCAATCAATCAGGGTGCTCATGTTCTCCTCGAAGATGCTCGTTGACGCCAGACTACCGGCGTTGATGACATTCATCACCGTGCTCTCGAAGCTCGGCATGACTCGCACCTTCGATCCAAGCTCGTGCTATCGCACCGTTGCCACTTTTGTTATTTTTATTACGTTTTCTTGATTTGTCAATTTTAATTGTTGATTTTTTTCGGTTATACACGTTACGTTTGTTAATAGTAATATTATTACTAAAAGTGTATGCACCACTGACGCAAAGTGGCCAATGGGTCGTAATCGATGATGATAATGATGATGGTGGTGATGATGATGGTAATGATGGTGATAGTGGTGGTGGTGGTGGCACGTTTCGATGATTCTGTTCGCCTTGTGACCACTTGTATACCACTCGTCGCATCTCGGGTAGGCCAGGGCCAACATGCCCGAATTCAAGATCGCCTCATTGTCTTGTGTGTATTTATTTTTATTTTCCACTTTAACTTTTTCAATTTTATCATTCACTGATTTATCTATTATTGTTGATGTATTGATTTATACATCGTTGAATAATTTAATATGGAATATAATTATTTTTTTTTTTCACACGAAATATTTAATAATATGCGCAAACTCGGTTATATTAATGACAATTTTTTTATTTTTATTCTCAGTCATTTAATTTATTTGTAATTTTAATTTTTGTTTATCTTTTTTTATTTCTTTTCTTTGTTTATTTCTATGTCTAATTTTATTTTTTATCTATAATATATACTGATTTTTTAATGATTAATATCTATTTAATTTGCAGTGAGAAAAAAAGTTTAACTAAAGAAAGAAGAGTATATGTAATAAGCTGTGATGCGATAGTGCGATTAAAATTGGTCCCCTTTCTCCTGTTATTTCATTATCTCTCTCTCTCTCTCTCTCGTTTTCACGTAATAAAATTCCACTTTTGATGGACACAATGTATTCAAAACGCTCGCGTGTTTGTAGAAGTTATAAATTACGCTTTTCGTTTTTGTTTTTTTCTTCCGTCGTTATTTTATTTCTTGTGTGGAGGAGGGTGAAAGGAGAACAGAAATTCGAGTGGAAAGTTGTCTCTCTTTCTTCTTTTTTTTTTTTATTATTTCCTCAATACTCAATCTATCTCACACAAAACGAAGAGTGAATTAAAGATGGTGTTTAATAATTTAGTAGAAAAAATTCTGTTCTTTATTCATCAACCATATAATGCGAATCACGTCATTATTTATTTCACGAGAAGTTTTGTTCTCTTTTTTTTTTCTATCCTCCCTTTCTATATCTCTCCTTTTTTTTTTTTTTCGCCACCTCCTTCACTACTTTCAATCGTTGAATACTTGATCCATTTATTTTTGCTCTTCGCTTCTCTCACATTGACACTATTCACCTTAATCTTAAAGACTTTTTCAAGTATCTTATTCGTTTATTATTACCAATAGAACCAATCTCGCTTTTTTTGTTTATTTTTTTCTTCTCTCACTTCCTTTTCATCATTATTATTTTTACTATTATTACTATTATAATTCCCACCTCATTTCCGTCACGCTCAATTCTTCTATTCTGATTCACTTCTATATAACAATTGAGTGTCGTGCTAACAACCGCCCATTAATGATAAATTAATTATCACCTATAGGCTTTTTTTTTAAGAAGGCTATGTCACCCGTACTGCTCCGACCTGTTTTTTATTTATTTATTTATATTTTTATTTAACTATCCTTTTTTTTTTTTTTCTTCGTTATTTTTATTTATCAATTAACTCTACAACAATATAACAATGAGGAGTAAAACAGTGGGACGAAATTCAAGAGATAGTATATCGTCAAAATTGCATAAAGAACTTCCCAATAAAATGATTATTTATCAATCGTGTATTAATATATTTTCAATATAATTGTAGATATATTTATATATATTAATATATATATATATATATATATATATATATATATATATATATATAAGTTATTCCTCTTCACTCCACAATGGAGCTTACTTCTAAGCCTGCTCTTGTTTACTTCTAGGAACTAATCCTAAAAATATTATCATAAAGAACTATACACATGAAATGGATAATTTTTGTCTTATTTTTTTTCTTCGCTTCTTTCTTTCATTAAGCTAGGATTTCTCAAAGTAAAATGCAAGAGGGGAATAAGATAGAAAGGAAAAAGGGAAAAAAAAAAAGATAGATATCAAGGAAAATACGTGGAAGAAGGGTAATAAAGACAAAAGGTGGGATATAAAAAAGCCTCGAGTGTTCCCACGCACGTTTATTACTTCAATCCTCTCGTTTTTCTCACTACAATCCTCCTGCTCCGGTCTCAGTTCTCGGGTTAATGTCGTGTTTTTTATCAACCAACTGACAATATCTTCGTAATATTTTTTCCTCGTTGTATCACCTTTATAATTTAACCCACTTCCTCGAGCTATTTACACCTATTTACACCGTTTTTATTTCACTTGACCTCCACTTTATGTATTTATTTACTTATTTATATTTTATTTAATTTATTCCGTTATTTTATTTGCTTGTAATATGTTTTATGTATATTTATAAGTGTTGACTCCGGATCATCCAATAATCCTCGATTTACGTCCTTAGACCTTATTTTTTTCCTCCTCTTCCTCTTTTTTATCTTCACCTCTTTCTTTTTTTCTTATTTCTCTTTCGTTTTCTATTTTTATTATATCGTCGTTTTATTTCACACGTTGTTGCCTATCAATATTCTTTCATTGATATCACAAATGTGGAATTCGTTGCAAGAATTTTTTTTCTCATTATTCTTCATAAACTCAACCCAAAAAAAAAAAAAAAAATAAATAAATAAAGGGAGACAATTCACGATGCAATAATATTAATTTAATATATCTTCAATTAGCACCACATTATTCTGGTTGTTTCATAACTCATATGTTATTTTAAATATATATTGTATAAAACATCCAATTAATATTTCCAATAATTGTGTTTTATTTTTTCATTAAATTCAATTATTAATTGACAATTATAATTGTCAATTATTTATATATTTTTTATTTTTCTTTGATTTTTCTCAACTAATAATGTGCTTTTGCCTCGTCGTCGTCGTCGTCGTCGTCGTCGTCGTGGCTTTCGACAACGAGAGTAGCAGCAGCAGCAACAGTAGTAGCAGCAGTAGCTGACTCGCGCGTGGCCTTTCGTGCTACCTCTTAGATCGTGCAGACTCTCGTCTCTTTCTGGTCTCTTCAGCCTCGAGCATCGCACGACGACGACGAGAGAACGGCACACCGCACGTACTGTTCTCCTCCTTCACGAAAAACAATCTCTCTTTTTTTCTTTTTTTCTTTTTTATTTGTTTTACCAACACTTTTGTTTTGAGCTTTCTTATAATATATATTTTTCACTGCTATTTGTTTGTTTTTCTTCAATACGTATTCTTGAATTTTTTTGATCTCATGTATAATCAAAAGTGCGCACACAGTTTTCAAGTGATAATGTTTTGTGTCAACGTTCAAGTTTATTCACTTACGTTTAACTTTGCACACTGTGCTGCTGATCCACTATCACTAAACAACCATTAACCACTGTACACAACTACCAATAACGCGTTTTCTCTCTACCACTTTCCAATTCCTTTATTCGTTCGCCTTTTACTTCATTAACTATTTACTATTTTTTATTCTGTTTATTCGCTTTAAAGTTGACCGTGTTTTTCTTGCGTGTCACGAGTGCACTCAACTTGCATCCGGATAGCGTTCCACTTCCGCTCACGATAAAAACACCTTCGCGCACAGGTGGAATGCGTCTTCACTTGCCGCAAAAATCCAATACTTAAAAAAAAAAAAATGAAAAAAAAAAAACGAAGAAAAAATAATTTAAATATAAAATGTAATGTTTGTTATAATTTATCAAACATTCGTTTAATATATATATATATATATATATATATATATACACACAGTGGAGACTGGAGTGACTTCTGGAGTAAGAGACAAAGAGCGGTAATATAATTTGACACTGAAAAATGGTTGGTGGTAAACTGAGGTAGAGAATTGAAGAAAAGTAGTGAGTGTAGAGAGAAGAAAAGAAGAAGAAAAAAAAAAAAACGAAAGTAAAATGGAAAATAAAAAAAAAGTAAGAAAAGAAGAAGAAATTAAAATTTTTTTTTTCTCTTTTTAGTTATTCTTTCTCTACTTCTCCCGACACTTGTGATAATTGTGTTGTCTCTTAATCCGTAAAGTATCCCACCAACGATTAATATATAGTCGATACTATTTCGCTTACTTTATTTATTTTATTTTTTTCATTCCACTAAAGTTTATTCAAGTTTTTATTTTGTTTTCATTGTAAACTCTCTCTCTCTCTCTCTTTGCTTTGTTCACTTTTTGTTGGTGACAGTTCAATGATTAAAGAAAGAAATGAAATGGCACAAAAATTTTTTAAGTTCAATTTAGAGTTGAATAGTGAATTATAAAAACAAAAAACAAAATAAAAAAAAAATGGAATTCAACGTAACTCAATGTGCAATAAATTTTTATCTTTTTTCGGCAACGCTCACCGAAGTATATCTCTCTCTTCCTTTTTGTTATTTTTATTTTTTGTCCCTTTTATCTCGTCGCGCAATGCGACGCAAACCGAACTCGTCGTGTGTCTATACATATATAAATTTTATTTATATATATATATGTATTTGGCGAGAACGAAGTCGTGGAAGAGAGAGAGAATGAGAAAACAGAGTGAAAATATCTAGTGGCTCGCTGGAAGCTGACTGGAGGCGTGGACGTTCGCGCCGAGTCACCCAAATCGTCGCGGCGACGGCGGCGTATATCGTCAACGGTGGGAGAGTTTAGGGCGCAATCGTAATGCGCATGGCGCGCGCTTTCCATTGAGTGGCGCGCGACGATTATATATATATATATATATGTACTATGTACTTAAGTACATAGTGATATTAACAAGTGAGGGATGATGTGACATTGCACGTCTATACGTGTTCATATGCGTTTCGAGACCAGACAACTCAAGATCATCGAACAAATATCTTGTTGACTTGAAGAATGGACGAGGAGAGTGTAAGTTGAGAATAAAAAATAAGAGAACATATTTGCTTATGCACTTGAAGAAAATATATATGAATTTTTGTTTCTATGAATTATAAATCGTTGGTGGAATAAAAAAAAATTGAATTTAAAGCTAAAGAATTTTATTTTAATTCTCGGTGATAATATTAATATAAATTATATTTATTTATCACTGGAATGAACAATATTTTGTAGTTCAGAATGAAAATTCTTGTTTCAATTACTGGATTTCATTCACACGTACGTGAAAAAATAATTTTTCAAAATAAATGTAAACAATTTCTTAAGTTTCTTTTTGCATTTTTTTATATTTTCTTATAAAAAATTAAAAACCTACTCAGATATTTAATATATTATCATTTACACAATATTCTAGCGAAATATTTGAATAAATAAATAGTTAATGGAAAATACAAATAAATTTTATCCGTTGTTAATTAAATTGGACGACGATATTTATTTAAGTTTAATTCATCTATATACAAACGTTATAGCGAACATATAAATAAATTAACGACAAGTAGACTGGATATCATTAGATTATATATATACTCATTATCGAGTTATTGGATCAGTAGATTAAATTAAAATGGGTTTCTCAATGACACTATTTTTGAAATAATATAGAGTTAAAAAATTGATGAACACCAGAGTGTGGGTTATAGTTGTAGCCAGTGATATTCAGTCAGTTAACCGACTGGGAGTTCTCTGTCGCCAATTAATTACTCCGTTGGGCTTGTCCCTCAGTCTACCCCACTCTGACATATCATTCACCTCATTAGGTGATAAGATATAATGAGGGATATTAGAATTACAATCATTATAAATACACTTCAATGTTGAATGTAGAGACTAATTTTCACATGAAGTGAAAATAAAACTTATTTTACTATCAAGTGTAGAAATATTTCTAAGTGCACATATAAATAGGTGAATTTAATAAAAAAACATCAATATCTTATTGCATTTGTAAATAACTTTTATTAAAATATAATATCACTCGTAAAAATAATTCTCCACTGTTGTGCCAACAGTCTCTCAAATTTTTAGATTTTAAAATTCGTTTTCTGATCATGTTCGGAGTCAAAGTTATGCAGGATTATTTGAATACATTTTTTTTTATTTTTTTTTTCCAGTGTGAATGTGTGTTATAAAGGTCCAAACGTGAGTTTGTTAAAAAAAAAAAATTGTCGCTCTCCTGTTCCACACAAGGGAAATATACATGTGACACACATTCACAGAAATATATTCCATTGTATATTTAACATATGCATGTTGACACGTGTATTCTTGTTCAAATTTAATGTATCATAAAATATATATTTAGTACACAATATTTTATGTAGTTGTGATATATTGCAAAAGCATATTGATGATTTAGTTGTAAAATTTTTCTAATCCACGACATTATTGTATTTTTTTTATTTATTTATTTTTTTTTTCATGAATAATAAATATTTATTGTATTTTTCCGAATCCAGAATTATTACTGCAAACTTCTATTCCCAATTGCTAATACTGATTCGATATCTTCTGAACAATTTTCTAAATGTCAAATATTTGTTCAGTATGTACGAACAAACATATGTTTAAATATATGTCTATAAGTGTTTGTAGACATCCTTATACACAATGTTTTTTAGAGAAATATATTGCTACATAAATAAAGACAAAGTCTAGATTTTATTTTGGGAAATATATGTGAAATATCGACTGAAGTAGGATAAATTGGACCAGTATGTAAAGTGGATTAACATTTATAGGATAAATTTTAATTGAAATAAATAAAAGTTTCAATATTAAAATTTATTTCTAAACATTATTTTCAACAGGAATTTAATTTATCTGTGGGTGAATTGCAATTATGTAATATTCATT
Source organism: Zele albiditarsus (assembly GCA_958496275.1). NCBI lineage: Eukaryota > Metazoa > Arthropoda > Insecta > Hymenoptera > Braconidae > Zele > Zele albiditarsus. Next base: position 4,697,316 of record OY292409.1, on the reverse strand, counting down.
TTGATATTTATATATTACAGTATGATAAACGTTACCAAATTCATTGGGAACTTAAATCTGTCAGAAAAATACTTTGAAGATATATTCCTAATCCCTTGTCCAAAAAAAATTCGTTCAGTAATTCTATCTGTAACAGCGTTTCTATTTCTTTGAGAGTTTATTTTAACCGACTTTCGTTTATTTATGTATATATAGATATACATATTCTCGGATATTTATTCAGTATATTTTATTCTACAGTGGAATTAGTGACTACAATAACATAGAAATAGTAAATCGTATAAAAAATAAATATTATTAACTAAGTGATGATTATTTCTGAAATAACCAATTCGTCCAATTCTCAAGCCAATTCAATCCAACTATAAAAACAAATTACACATCTTTTACAATTCATTAAATCTCAATATAACATTGCAATAATATATTAATCTAAATTATACATATACTTTGAGAATATATAACCAAAAAGAAAAAGACAATTGTATTCAAAATTCCATCCTGATGTTTTCCCTTAATTGTAAAAGGGACAGTAGTGTACAGTAAAATGAAAAAGGGAACGATAAAGAATGAAAAAAGGAAATGACGTAGAGAAGCATTTGGAACGCGACGGTTCTGTGCGTTTGTAAAATATTGGCGTCCCATTGCATTGAGAGTGGCTTCGGATGAGGCGAATGGTGCACAAGCAACTGAGGTTTTGGGTCAGGGGAGGAAACGGGGAAGAAGGGTTAGTATATATATATATATATGGGTAAAGAGGGTAAGAGGACGAATAGGGAGAGCGAGAGAGGAAAGGTTGAATGAGATATAGAGACTGTAGGTCATGCCGATACGGCCAATGCTGCCGTCATCCACCAGTCGACGGTTTATTACGCACTATGGATCTATTCCAATGTGGACTCACTGTGCTCATTTTAAAATGCGCAGAATATCATCATCAAGATTGGTGCATTTTAGTACTCCAAACATATGAAATGTATTGGTATATATGATTAGGTATTTAATAATGTGAAAAAAAATCATATTTCTAGATATTAAAAATTTATTTTATTGGAGTGCAGAAAGAGACTTTGTTTGTTTGTTGTAAATTGTATGTTGTTGAAGAGGTTGTAGTAAATTAAATTTACGATTGAAAGGTAATTCTAGTGTTCAATGCTTGATCAATGCTATTCGGAGTTTATTTAAAAATTAGGGGAAGTTTCTTTTTACTGATATAAAAAGAAATATTGAAGTTGCTGAAATCAAAGTTTGTGACAAGGAGAATTGGAGAATAAATAAAGAATGATGTTATTTCAATTAATATAGAATTTTGTAAATTTTATTTTTGCATAGAATATTGACAGATATATATTTGTTAAGTTTCAACCCCTTTTATCACACGTTTTATTATTGTAATTTGAACGTTTTTCATTAGTAATATTTTATTTTTATATTCTGTTTTTATATTTTTCAGTGAGAATCTTCAGATGATTAATATGTCGTAGAATAATACTATTATTAGGAAAATAAAATGGCTACTGACAATTGTATAATTAAATCAAAAATTGTTATCAGTACGAATTGAATTATTCATAGAAAATAATTACATTTTATACTGTATCATTAATTCATAACGCACAATCTAGCACATTACAACTGCAATTTATTTCATCCATTTGTACAATCTATTGAACTGCAAATTATTTCCTCAGTTTCAACTCCATAACACTTCAACCACAAATTTGCTAGTCGCATTTGCAACAGCAACAGTCCGTAAAATTTTTTTTATTATGTATAATGTTATAGTGGAATCCACACGTGATTTTTATCATTACATATTTTTCCACTTGCACGTATATATTATTTCAAAATTAACACGAAAAAGCATATATTAATATTTAATAACGAATGGGGTATACAAAATTCACAATTACTACTTTAATTTTGTTTTATTATAGAATGTATTTCAATAAAAAATAAAATAACGTGGACATTTAATTAGTTTTAATATTTAAAAAGTATCAGAGAAAACTCATCAATGATCGATAAACAATTATATCAATTTTTTCCTCCTCTTGAGCATAAAATAATTCTTCAACTTCCACATAAGTGAAATTAAACATCATGAGACAAAAGGATCAATATACGAATGTAAAAAAAAAAAAATGACGTAACAAATATAATATCTTTATCAAATTCAATATTTATATATCACAGCCATGAAATTATAATAAGATTTTGACAATTGATACAGCTATTTTTTGCCTTTTTCTTTTTGTATTCTTGAGTTTATGCGACATTATTGTGGCATCTAGTGTCGACGGAAGTGGATAATGTCGCTTGGACGTGAATAAGGGTTGGTTTTAGATGACTCTTGGAACATTGCCATTCCTTTCTATATTATATTGTTGCAGAAAGTTTCACATACCGTGAGTCTGTCTTCGCTCTTGTCTGCCTTTTCTTTCAGTTTTCATTTTTTTTTACTTTTCATTTCTGTAAATCTTGTTCTGTTAAAGGTTTTAGTAATTCTGTCATCACAGGTTAATTTTTGTTTTTTGTTTTTTTTTTTTTTCGTCGAAGATCGTTGCACTTTGACAAAAGTCTTTCTTTACACTTTTCTTTTTCACTTTCTTATTTATATACTTTAGAGGGGATCTTCTGCTGGCACGTTCTCATCATTTATATATACTTACCATCAATATAGAGCAAATTAGAACGAGTATATTTGAAGACAAATATTGGATAGAACTTTTTCAATGAAAAACTTTAATAGTATTAGAAAATTGAATTTAAACTACAAATCATTTCATATATTTATGGTTTAAATTGTTTCTTTATTTTTTCTGGTTTCTATATAGTCAAACACACGAAATTTCGTTGACTGTATAGTATAGAGATTCTGTAAAGCTATACCTAAGTACTTGTGAAGTTTGTAGGCACGAGCCTTCTGTGCATATACAGTTGTAAAAGTAGATTGGTATATTATATGTATATATATGCAATAGGTTATTGTATGAAAGTGAGACGTAACAAGTTCAACCGTTGGTATAAAACTAGTTACAGAAACTTTTTCTAACATACTATATATTTTTGACTTTGCTTTCATGCGATACGTCGAAAGATAATGAAGCATTGCTTCATATGGATGTATTAAATTTATTGTACAAAATATATATTTAAAGTATTTTGTTTCAAATCAACTCGTCAAACTTAACCAAAAATATCAAACATTTACAAAGGTCCGGAATAAACAGTTGTATTTAACAGTTCCGGAATATTTAAACAATTTTTTAATTTGTCATTTGAATAATTTCTACTGTGTTTCCATAGAAAGAAAAAAAAAAAAAAAAGACCTTGTTACACAGTTAAACACAGGAAAACATTTTAATCGAACTCGCACGAACTTTTACAGCTTTAAACTGAATTGTTTTCAGGCTGTCATATTTTTTTTTTTTTCTTTTCCCTGCAAAAGGTCAAAATGGTAATATATAAAATATATATTACTGCACTACGGAATGAGAAATAACTTGAAATTAATAAACTTTTGAAGAAATGATGAATTTTCTTCTTGGAGAAAGAATAGAATTTTTATTTAGTTTGAGAAATCCACGTCTGTCGTTCTTGAGTTAAAACTCTTGAAGAGTCATGATAAATAGTTATTATCGAATAGTGAGGGGCATATTGAAATTTACAATGGTTAATTTGAATAAAACATCACGATGGGGTTGTACTGACATTGCCAATTTATGGAAAGTATAAAGACATCCTACTTTATTTCCTTGTAAAAAGTTGTTTTTTTTTTTTCACTAATGTCGTATATACTTAACTTTCCTCAATTATCCATTGTAAACCGAAGTGTTTTCGAAACGTATTATTCTTCATCTTCCACTGTAACATTAAATATTCCCAAAAGATTTTATTCCCTATTTTTTTTTTTTTTTTTTTCCATTGCTCTGCAAATTCTGCGAAAATTTTAGTGATTTAATTTAAAACGTCAAAACATTTTGAAATAAGACACTTTTACAACATTTGGTTTTTGTAGTGTGTTTTGTAGAATCAATTATAATATTTCGTTTTTGCATTGAATGAGAATTATTGCAATGTTAGAAGAAAAAAAAAAAAATGTGGCAATTATGCAGCTTGAGTTACGTTACCTTACGTGATCTTATATATATTTCATCTGAAACTGGGGCCAAGTTAACGAGCGGACAGATGGCGCAGACATGTTCACTAAGAATATATGTATAATGGGGGTACAGGTTGCCAATTTTCAAGGAGACTCGCCAAATTCGGCAGCTGATCAGCATTTATGGCCATAGTTTTATAGATATACATTATAAAATGTATATAATAATGCATTGAACTTTTTCAATTTATATATTTTTACATATGGAGCGTGAATTTAAAATTTATATGTACTGAATATCATGAAACAAAGTGCCAGTTGGATTTCAATGGCGCCACAGTAATTTTGTGTAAACTTTCAATTCATTATTTCGACAAAGTTTGATATAATTAAAAATTTCCATTTTCTTATTCATCCTATTATGCCCATAATATTTATAAAATTAAATATATATCTCTGTTTTTCAAATGTAAAATTGACAATCGATTCAATTTCTATGTCGATAAAAACCAGTTTATCAATCTCTGAATGATATATTTATTTTTTTTTCAACATTTACAATTTTTCTAGTATTACAAATTAACACTTTAATGTGATATTATGTGCAGGGAATATTATAAAAGCAAACAAAGTTTGATATATTATGTGATGAAATATAATAAAAAAAATATTATAGACAGTCGAATATATTATCTTGATATGTTAATACTATAACAAATAAAAGGATTTCAATTGTTCACGCTTCTATAATTGAACCCATAGTATAATAAAATATATAATGTATATATGTCGATACATACTTTCACGTACAAACAAAAAATAAATTTCAGCCATCAGGAAGATTAGACTGTATCTCACTATAATCCCAATGCATTATATTGAGAATATGTTGAATGATATGAAAAAAGATATGAAAAAATATTTGTCTTATATTATAAACAGATGAAGAAAAAAAAAAAAAATAAATAAACAAAAGCAATAAAATTCACGAGTCTCGAAATATTATTCATGACATCCCTTATATACAGCGTTTGTAGCTTAAAGCGTCAACAAATTCACTCCACATGTATATTTTTTTTTTTTTTTTTCGTATAACATCACGCGCAATATGGTAATATGATGAAAAAAAAAACTTCGCGCTCCGATGGCGCATAATTGAAAGAGTAATTGCAACTTGAAAAGCGAAATTTGCGTGTAGAGTTGGAAGAGATATGTGTACCTGTGTATACATACATACATATACATAGATATAGATATATAGAGATATATATATATATATATATATATATATATGCAATGTTGATAGGATATATATCGAATCTACGTGGTTGTACATGCAAGAGAAACCCAGCAAAAGTGCAGCCCCTGCACGTTATGCAAATACACGTGATGAATACGTTGATAAAAGGGCGGAGGTGCGTGGTGAGATAAAAGTTCTTTCACGTTCCACAAAAGTGAATTCATTGTCATGGTGTATATTGTATACATTTTAAATATATTCACTTTATATCAAGAATAAACATTTCTTCAATATAATTTATGGAAATACTTTGTGGGAATATAAAAGTGGATTATTATTGTATGTATAAAATCACTAATGTGGATACATTATTTTTATCCATATACTTAATGATATATTTATCTTCACCGTTTGTTTGAAATTTAAATCAAACATTTTCATCGCGCAATTGAAAGAAAAAGAATACGTACAACAGTTCACTTCTGGGTATTACAGAAAGTTAAAGTCCAATAATTCAACGCAAGAAAGTGAACGATGATGGTGGAGAAAAGAATAGTGTTTTTCCAAATGTAAATAAATAGATTGATCCAATGATAGGTTTTTCTTCATCTCGTAGACTGTTGTCATCAACATGGAATCGCAAAGATTTATCAAATAAATGTTCATGACAGGTTTCATTTCTCTCCAATTCTCAAAGTACCATTTCCAATTGGAAAATCCGCTCGAAATTTGTGATAGTTTTTCGGAATCAAACCTATTCATCAGAAATTTCATAAATCATTATATTCAATAAACTGTGTATGGTATGAAATTGAATACGTATCAATGGAAATAATTCCAATGAAAATTAAAGCTTAACAGGTTGTATTGACTCGAACAGATGAGCTATTCAATTTTAGATTTCCAGTGCTTTTGTTCCCATCCAATTATTTATATTCCCCTGGATTTGAATGAATAGAGCAAAATATTAAATATATCTTTTGTTGGTCTCAAAAGTTGATTTCTTAGCGTTAACGACCTTTTCTGTTGCAGTCACGCGACATGCATTCATTCGTACGTATATATATATGCATTCATTCATCACCGTCATGAAATATTCAACAGCTAAATAATATAACAGAATGTATTAAAAACACCACAGTCTAATAATCCAAATAGAAACATTGAATGTAAACGAATATGAAAAGATAATTGTAATGAAAATATATCCTACAGTTGAATAATAATATCTCAATCCGTCTGACAAGTTCAATTTGAAACACGAAAGGCTTCAGAATTAGTTCAAGACGCCACCACAACGCGGCGCTCATAGCATTCAGTACAATTTTTACAGTAGTCAGTGAGTAACCCTTTCAAACATCGTCTCTTTCCACGTGTTGCTCCACTCATCGTTGCATCACGTCAGTGGTATGTGTGTGTGAACGAGTCCATGTGTCCAAGCGCACATACAGCAATGGATATATATACTCCCAATGGTAGTTGAGGGTAGGGTGAAAAAGGAGACGAGTTGGAAGCAGGAGAGTGGCGCTAACGAGGACCCCGCCCTTGTGACGTCACTTCGACAATGAGTAAAACTAGTTCGTGGACGCACGCGCCCATGCGGTCAATTTTCAAGTGTGTGAAAAAATTCACATTGGCATAAAGTGAGGTTATGAATGCAGTTAACCGAAATCTCGAATTCCATATGATGACAGAGAGAAGTCACTAACAGTTAAACTAATTTTACTAACGCAAAAGTCATCACCTCAATAATTTTGTGATTACTTTATTTCAACTCTTATCGTTCACTAACAGGATTCATCTTGTGATTTTAATAGTGACATAACCTACAAGTTTGTTTATATTCAAGATAGCAGGGAAGATGGCGATGGTGAGTTGTTGAGGCAGGAGTATTGTAAAATATCATTCTAATTTTGCATATGTGTGGCTGATTCAATGATTTATTCCAAGCTACGCAATTGGAGTACTGTCACTTTCAGCTGACGAGATGGAAATATATCGAGAGGAAAAATGTATACGATGTAATAGCAATGTAAGCTTGCATAGGTATATGATAGGGAATATATTGAGTGGCGCGCGCACACTCTCTCTACTCTTTTAGTTGAGTGGGAAGAGGTGTATCGACCTCAACAAGACTCGCGATTCTTTCTGCACGAAGCGAGGGGAATCTGCGCGAGTGAAGCGAGTAAATAGAGGGCATATAGTTGCAACTGGGTGGTATATAACGAGAGTGACGAGGAGTTTGGAGAGCGTTCATGACGTCACTGATTCCCTTGCGTATGAAATGTTCGAATTAGTTTATCGGTCTTTTTCTTCAACTTGCTAGTCAAGGGAAACGGAAATTAGGAAGTTAGTAAATTATATCCTGATATCTGAATTTGGAAATATTGAATGTATTCTGAATTGATGATAGGATGACGGAATGGAAAAAATTACTGAGCATTTGTTAAGATTTTGCTTCTTATTTATCGGATTTGATATTATTGCATGAACATTTCTTGTATATTTACATGTCAATTTTGTCTTGAAAACTGGACCAACCACTTTGATTAAATAGATTTAAACTATAACTATTGAGGACAAGTAATAGTTCGATTTTGACTTCAGTTAAACACATTTTGAACCGGTTAGAAGTACACTAGTATAAATATTGTTCGTTTGTTTATTCTACATTGTTTGTCCAATAACATTACATCTGTTATTGATTCGTTTCACATTATTCACCTCTATTTACTTACAGAGCTCAGGTCGATAAGATAGAAGTATAAGGAATTGGTGAGAGAGAATGTCATTTTCTATGTCATTGTCTGAATTTTTTTATAAAACTAGAATTATTCCTACGGGATTCAAATAATTTTTTACTCAATTATATTTTGTTCATTCACGGTTACATTAATTCACAATGATGTATATTTATATACGTTTAATTGCTTCGAATTAGTGTAATCCTTTTACTAAAACTAGAAAAATATAAATTAAATGAATTCTTTTAATTTAGTTTATTTAACTAGAAAATACACAAAATTTAAGATACAAAAATTTAATCTTGTGTCTTTTGTAGAGATGAGGGTGACATATAAATCGGTCTAATGAGTGTTATATAATCAAGAATAATATTAATTAAGAAAGCACTCTAAACGCCAGTATGAAGACTACACACTCTTGCATAATTTTATTAAATAGAAGTGAAAAGAAAATTATTCCTAATGTTTCACTTCTTCCCGTCCACTTTTCACCAACTGTTTATTCATTATTTCCTTCTCAGATATTTAATTGTCAATTATTAAATCCAATCACCTTTGCCTGTGAAATCTGGTGATGAATTCTTCGATTAAAAAAAAAAAAAAATGCGAATTCATTACACATATATTACATTCATATAATGGAATTATTTGAGTTCTATCATCTCTCAAATCCTTTGAATATACACGTATGTACATATATTCTATTAAACTACGTATATGTCATTGCCACATTTCGGTCTAGTATACGGATCGACATATCCAGTCGATTAAATTCGAGATTGGCGAGCCAATCGGTCGTTCTGGCGACTCGACCGAGTGAGAATTTCTAGGTAGTGCGCTTCTCCTCATTGCAGAATTCGATTAATGCTTGCCGGACTAAACTTCAGCTTGGAAATGGGCGATAGAGTTTCATCATAGTGATTAAATGGACCATTGAGTTGGTGCACGCGCGCGCGGACGCGTAAAATCTACGAATAAAAAAAAGAAGAAATTAAAAAATGTAATATATATATATAATGTACTTTTGGCGCGCCACAACTTGAACAGTATTAAATGAAACTTTCGATGGTCGTACAATACGCGATGAAACACGCGGCGAAAAGTGCTGGAGTATGCTATCAAGTTTCCATTCAATCCAAGTGTATATGTGTATATAGGTGTGTGTGTGTGTGTATATATATATATATAAATATATGTGTACTGTGAGCGATGAAAGGGAGATATAACTAGACGCTTCAGATATAAAACTCGGTACTACATGTCTGCGGTTGTATTGTACATCAGTGCGAAAAGAAATTTGCGAATAAAATTGGACAATGCATAACTGATATAATAATGTGGAATAAAAAGAAAAACCAAATATACATACATTTAAATATTATCCATGTCGCTAAATTTGTTACAAGTTATCAATTAATTTGTAGAAATTAACAAAATTCTATCATGATATTGCAATATTTTTGTCCTGCTGTCTACAATTATCTCTAAATAATTTAGCTGAACGGAAAGTGTGGTTTTTAGTTAGGATACAAAATTTTCCTGAGCATAGAAAGTTAGAATAACAATCTATATTGTGGATTTAGCAATATTTTATGATTATTTTTCGTTCCTTTGAGTGTAGAAAAAAAAAATGATTCGGGGTCTCTAGAAAAATAAATGAAATTCGATTCCGAACTGGATTCAATCCAATGATAACACGTCATTGAAAATCGTTCCTGTGCTTTACCACTACGCTATCAGGTAAATTTCATCCCTTCAAACATCACCCTCTATCTTACAATATTCATTGAATTATTCCAACTGAAGAATGTGGATTTTCAATATCGAATAAAGTGAAGTGAAAATTTAGTAACAATTAAATGAATATTGATAACCTTTGTTACATTAACATGTGAAATTTTCATGAGTACATGTGTAATGATAACAGATGCTTATATAATATTTACATATACATTTGTAAAACCTTTAATCAACTGAAATGTTATCTTTATAGTTACATAAGCTCATTTATAAATTACGGAAAATCTCTCTCAGTGTAGAACAGCAATACAGTTTAGTTATTCAAGTTGCGTTGTACGAGGTTCGTTTAGTAACTGGGATAAATAGTTTCAATAGCTATTTCAACTACTGTTGTAATTATATATATATAAATAGTTGTTGCTGCGATCTGTTCTATGATTACTACAATAACTTGTAAGTATAGAAACGGTATTTATTTAGGTGTACATACTTCAGGTTATAACAATATGATGTTTGTGATTGATTATACTTTGAAAATTAATTCATTTAAATAAACGTAGATATAATTATCACTCGGCACTAAATAAATATTGTCACGATACGTAATTTGAATTAAAAATATTTATTTTGGAATCAAGACAATTTATTACTGAAAAGTTTAAACTTGATATGAACTTATGTTTCAATTTATATCAATTTGAAATTCGTTCTCTTACCAATATATACGATCGATTAATAATAAAAAAATGCAAAAATTATTGTTGTATCATCAGTAATGTCATGTAATTCTATACTTCTGAAAGTTATAATAGCCATCAGGTTGTGTTATTCAAAGCTACAAATATTATTCAGTGTTCTAATAATCCACAAAATGTCTTAGAAACTACCATAACATCCTGAATTTCATCAAGGAAACTATCAGGCTCATAAATATTCACGTATATTATTCTGGGAATATACTGCACTGCTGATATTAAATAAAATACGAGGATGACATGCGTGAAATTTTATTGCCAAGTTCCTGGCAACATTGATTAGAAGTGAAGCGCATATATAAATGAAGTTAATTTGATTCCCAACGATTCCGGAATATCTCTTTACGTTAAAGTAGAGGAAATTGCTGTGGCTGAGATGTAAAGAGACAGCATTCGCTTATCGACGGTGCATTTAATCGAGATTGCCGATAGTCAACAAGAGAAGACGACGAAAGGGAAATAGAGAGAGAGAGAGAGAGAGAGAGAGAGAGAGTGGAAGAGTGAGAGGAAGACGTGAGGGAGAAAGCACATTCGATTCATTCGTCTGCCATTCGAATTTTCTTCGCGATAGTATTTGGGTTCGTCTTGGTCGATTCTCGTTCACTATTGCACATCGTCGTCTTGAAAATTTGCTCTTCGCGTTATCCATCGAACCCTGCCAACCCCTTTTCGCATCAGCTATATAGACATCGGCTTTACAACCCACAATTTTCCTCACCTTCAACGACTATAAATAATCGCGTGCCCGACGAGCAGTGCGAATTAATAGCCCGACGAATAAGACGTCGTTGTCCTCAACTTTCTCATCTATGCTCGAGTAATCCGCCCCTTCGACTGTTCACCCTCTCATCCCTCTATTTTCACGTTTCACAATCTCACACCTCCGATCACTTTTTTCTCGATTCGATTTCCAACTCTATTTTTACGTATTTCAACACTTGGATTCGATTTTTTTTTTTTATTTTCCTCTTCGTTCTTTTTTTTTTTTCATTCCGTTTGTTTGATAGCTGATATTTTTATTCGAGATTCAAAAGTGTCCGAGGTTGAAAATAGAACGACCGACATTTGTTGGATGTCAGAATCGATGAACTCCACTTTTTGTATTCATATATGGACACGTGGAGAATATAGAGAGAATTATTCAACGAATTTATATTTGAAAAATTCATAATGAAATATGATGAAAATATATTTTATTTGTATTTATTTGTTGTGTGATTTTACTCACGCACTGGGGAAGAAGAATTTTGAATTTATTTAATTTTTTTTTTATCGAGGTATTAACAATTGCTTTTGTTAAAGTCCATAATTTTCTCGTATAAATTCAATTTATCATAAAGCATATATCAAAGTGCTGTATTTAATGAAAGAACATTGAGTACGAATGCGTTAACGAAGAACTATAATAAAAAAAGTAACGAACAATTACCCATGTTTCATCCATGCGTAAAATATTTCAAAATACAGAGTGAAACTTTTGTTGGCAACATTATATGTAAATAGAATTTTCATATATTAATGCAATTTGTCTATTAATTTTTTTCCATTAATTTATCATCCTGCAATTGTGAATATTCCATCGTAAAACGAAATCTAAAAACTTTCACAAAGAAAAATAATATACCACACTGTTGCGAAATCAATATGGTATAAAATAATTGCAAGACTCGTTATTATCGTGGACAAAAAAAAATTTCACACGTTACCACAAAGGACACATGCATATACAGAGAAAGACAAACACATATTCATATATGCAATTTTACTTTAAAACTCTCAACATAGTCATTCTCACTCCTTTTGCCCACCACGAGTTTGTTGTTCACATGTATACCTCTATGGAGTTGTCCACATGTTTCATCGAACTTTAACAACATCAACGAATGCTAGAGAGAGGTTGAGGAAGGGGAAGAGAGAGAGAGAGAGAGTGCAAGAGTCTCATTGTATAGAAGTTATACGTGTCGACGTTAGCACGCGTCCATGATAGCGTCAACCAACGGCACTTAAAGTTACAACGGTTGTTGTGACGCGGTTCCACCACCACTGTTATTTTGGCGATACCTAAAACAAATACACACGTTAATATATATACACATATGAACATATATATATATAGAAAACGTAGTGGAAGAGGGAACGTACGAAACCGCACCAAGTGGTATTTGACGTGAGTTTTCACACAACAGGTAGAATTTTGTACTCGGCATTTTAATGGAGAATTTCCCAGAAACCAACACCATGTTTATGCTTGTTCAGATAGTTGTTTCCTTTCATGGAATTATGCATTGAAAAAAAAAAAAAAAACATGTATCCTTGATTAAGAAATGAATTTGATATTTGTAATAGAAATAAATTTTATTGTTAATTCGAATGTGATTTTTTGGACTTTGTTGGTGATCGGATTATTCTCAATTCGAGTCTTTTGTAGAATAATCATGATACATGAAATATATTATTGGACTTTTAGTATTATATGAATAGAAGAAAAGAATCTGAGATTATTTATCATCGATGAGAATAATTGAAGTTTGTTTTTAGAATATGTTTTGTGAAATACGAATTGTTCCAAATAACCATTCGAGATTTTATTGCTGTTGATGCAAGCGACATTTCATCACCTTCATTAACCATAGTGTGACATTATCGACTAGTTCATTTATCGATAGTCGTTGTGAAGCGCATGTCACATTCATCATCATCCGCATCAACACCAAAATTCGCACTCTCTATAATTGGGAACGAGGGCGCTGATGCTTTCTTGTCGCCGGGTTGATATTGACCACGTTATTGAACGCGATGTCAGCCATTATCGATTTAGTCACTCGGGGCGTACACTTTTGTTTGAGATGATGCTCGCGACGATGATTGCTTTTATTTGTTGAGAGTGACGCGAGAGTTTAATGTCTGGAGTTGTACCTGGTACTAGCAAGGTTATTTTATTCTTACATGCGGATTCAACACTTTATATTGTTAATGTATTATCAATTCGCATTGATTAAACTATAATTTATTTTTGTATTAAAAAATGTAACTTTTTCTAAACACCCAAAGTTCCAAACAATCATTATATTTAATTTAAATTTGAATAATTGTACAAATGCAAAAACTTTTGTTTATATATTGACGATTAGAAGATTTACTAATGAATGTGGAATAGAGTTTCTCTAAATTATTTGACAGTTTAGTCAAGTATTTAGTGAAAACACAAATAAACGGAATTTTTTCTTCAATAAATAAACCAACGTACGATATATTTGAAGAATTACCTTTTTCAATGTTGCAATGGCTCAATTTAAAAAGTATTGAGAAAATTTTCGTCGATTTTCTCAACAGGTGGATTTATTATTTGAAATAATAAAATAATTATTTTTTAATCATTTCTTCTGCTGAATTATTTGTTGAGGACTTTGAAACATTGGTTCTTTAATATTTTATTTCTTGAATCGATAACTTATATGATAGATAGTAAACTTAAAAATACTTTCAATTTAAGAGTTGTTTAATGTTTAAGTGGCTTACACTACGATTAATACAAACTTGAAAGTGTTTATTCAGGAGTTTAAAGATATATTAAAGAGCATATAATCATCGAAAAGAAAAATTGCTGCATCAGAAGAAGTCAAACTATTAGACATTGGCAATTCATTTACAATAAAATCAGAAGCATCTAAAACATAACCGTAAAATGTTACTAATTTAATAATGATTTATGAATTAGATAATAATTACTGTAGGTGGAATTATCTTAATTACCAACGTCATATGATTTATCATCAGATAAACATATATTATGTAATTCCTGTACGACGACAATTATTTGATACAGTGCTATGACGTTAGTTTCCATTAATTTCCCAAGTTGTCCTCTTGCATGTCACTATATAATTCTTAAATATATATATATATATATATATATATATATCTATTAACGTCGATTCGTGTTAAATATACCCACAGCACACACATAAGAATACACATGAATGTATTATAAGTACAAGTCATATAATTACATAAGTTGAAAAATTTGTCTGCTCGTTTTTTTTTTTTTCCCCCACAACGACTTATATCCTTAATGTTTTCTTGTTCCATTCTTAGATTTACGTGTCATCACAATCTTTCTACACAAAGAATGACAAATGATTTTCACTTAATATTAGTCACTGATGTGAGTGTTTGTGTGTGGCTGTGTTTGTATGTGCAGACATATGTGTGAACATTTTTGTGATTTGTTATCTCACGCAATCATGGGTCATCCCAGGGATATAAATGACTATGTTTCTATCACCACACACCTTTGTATCCCCTCAGTTTCTATTCTGAGTTTTGTATTACTACTTCACTATATGTAGGATATTTTCTCAACTGCTAACAATCACATTCTCCCTCGCTGTATGAATTAACCGCATATTATTTAATATTTGTATACACAATATCAAACAAAAAAGGTAGATGTATATAAATACAAAACATCAATTCAAAATCTTCCTTTTCTCTTTGTTTCCTCATTTTCCGTATGGGTTCCTTGAATAATACAATAAACTGCGGATTTGTTGGTTAATCCCGAACAATATTTCCCACGAGTAACCACATGAATATATGTATATTTACGGGTATTCTGTGTACAGTATGAACGTTTAACTCATTCATTAGACAGTTTGTTAGCCAACAATTGTGTGTATGCAACGGATAAAAGTTATTTTGCATGAGTGAGTGTATGTATAGTGACAAATTGGAATTGTAGTTGATAGAGTACTGTATAAAGTTATTTCGGTGGTAAATTTGTTAGATTTATTTGCGAAATGTTTATTCCCCATCTGTACTTATTCATTCTAACAAATATATATGTTAGCTTTTTATCGGAAATGAATAGAATTGTTGAAGACTTTCATTATTTACCTTCATCTTTTTGGTCAACATTTATTACAAGTTTCTTATTCATTAGGTTCTCTCACTCTTCGATATATATTCATATAGTTATTTTTTGTCTGTCAACTTCATCTAAGATATTGCCACTTTGTGAAGTATCTAATACGTCCAGTTCATTCATCTGCAGGACTTTTTTTACATAACTCAACATCAATTAAGAGACATGTTAGTCGTTTAGTTTCTCTGATGCTGCTTCCATCATTAACAATTCATACCATCATCGCTGTTTCCACTAAGAGTCTTAAATAATGATCAGCTAATTAAAGTTCATTGTGAATCATAAATATATACTGATAATGAATATCGCAATGTATTCATTCAAGTATTTAATTTGTTTTGAGAAAGGATTTTTGATTGTACGTAAAGAAAACGTAAATTTAACATGAGTGTATAATAATTTATACACTCATGATTTTACTGAATAAATATAACATCATCTTTCTTAGAATCGTGTTCAGATATAAGTAAATAAATATTGCTAAAGGCTGGGTATTTTTTCGCATGCAAGCGATAATTATTCTAACCCTTCGCATCCTGGTTTCACTTCACTATCTATTCGGTGTTTATAATTCAGACATTTAGGTATTATTTACTTCATTCGAGGTCTCGGTTATCGTGTAGATATGGCACGCACATATGGCGCATGACATTTATCTATGGAGGTGCTTTAATGCCTGGAGAACACTATTACGAATATTTATCAATGCAAAAATTGTTTAGTCACAACTGAAAATTTTTTTAGATATTACAAATTGTGTACTAAATGAAAATTCAACGCTATCTGAATGTGTTTGTCAAATGTTGGTATGAGAAATATAATAACTGTATATTTTCGTTTTAAACTACTGCTTGATATGAAATTTAATATTTCTAGAAAGGTTTTACATGATATGTAAATTTTATGGTTGATAATTATTTGTAATTGAGTCACCGTTTCGTCAGTTCCACTATAATTTCGTTGACAAATTAATTAAAAAATAGAGTGAATACACCAGTTGATTGCAATCTTCATGAATGTGTTGCAAGAATCATAATTTATTTTAATTATATCATGAAAATTTGATAAAACACTTTTTCTATCAGTTGATTTTGAAAAATAGTTACTAACCATAAACTAATTATGAGCATGACTATCTTTATAAAAATTTTGGGACTAAATCGCAATTTGAATTAAGGAAGGACAGAAGAATTCTTGTTTGTAAACAAAAATGACAGCTACACAAAATCACAGTGTCATTTACCAACTAAACCCGTGTTCAATTTTAATTTATTTTTTTATAAAATTTATTGAATTGAAAAGGAACCGTATGCCCAAAATAAATTTAAGTAATCCTTGGATATTTCCGACCAATCGGATAATTCGAAAAACCATTGTTGCTGGCTTAAAAAAAATATAATATTGCGAGCAATAAGTTCAAAGTTTCAGAGACACACACCAACATTATGTAGCAACTGCACTGATACAATTATATCTCTGTTATTTCTTCAATTTTCTTTCTGATATTTCCTATCTCACATTCCTAAAATCATAAATTTCCAGAATATATATAAAGAAACAAATTCCATTTGTGCAAACTCTCATCATAATGTTCCCTCACAAACATTGCATGAACTTGGTAGCGATGATGGCTGCTGACAAAACTTCAATGTCTACGCAAAAGATAAAGATTTTTCATATTGTGTTATCATACTTGGAATTTTTGGATCATATATTCTTGAACTGTAACCAGATAAGAATGAAACTTTCCAAAAACGTTGAACAAAAGTGGTTGCCATAAAATAAATGACGACATCCATAATTACACGATATCAAAAATGAAAAGTGCCCTTTTCCAAAACCATTAAAACATAGTTATTATATAATAAATGAAAAAAAAAAAGAAGAAAAGTTTTACCTTCTCAAAAAATACGAAGTCTTGCGCCACCAAACGACAAAGAAATAGTAATATCAATGGAGATTTCATTTCGGAATATAGAAGATCAATCTCATTTCATACATTCTACAATTTTCAATAAAATTTGAATTCTAAAAGTGAATAATATCAAGAAGATACTATTGATATACTGTCAGGGGAAATATAAGGGTGAACAAGAAGAAACTTGAATAAAAAGTTAGCAATGATAAAATTGAAATTTCAATACTTGTTTGGAGATTCCCAAAGCATGATGCTTTCCAATAATAATAATAATAATAATAATCATAATAATCATCATCATAATATAAACTTTTAAAAATAGTATTTACAAGGTATCCACACACGAGCAACGTGGTAAACATTTTAAAAACATTCCTCACCACTTTCCCAAAATGCTCACTTCATCCGCCTTTCCATTTTACAAAATCTCTTAGCATTGAATGAGTCGAAGTATTATTACTTAGAAAAAAAAAAACCATCAAGACATGAGCGGGTCTTTGACATTCTCAGTTTTAAAATTACAAAGATCTGTGTATTTCCATTATGGACATCTAATTGTTTTTTACTTCTCTCAGCTATTAAAATCCATCCTGCTCGTTGTTTCTCAATAAATCAAAGCGCAATCACAAAGTACTTAAATTTCCACCGAGCACATAACTTCAAATAAAAAAAATAAATAAATGAATAGATAAATAAATTAACGAATTAATAAATTCACTCCCTTCACTTCATTATTATACATTGAATCGATAATCTCATCATCAATCCTATACATATATATATATTCTTAAAGATATATACATGCGAAAATAAATGCGTTTACTTTAAGGGTAAAATTCCCCCGCGTTACCGTAAGGGAAAATGTAAGCCGAAGAAGCTGTTTCACTCAATAAACATTTACTCCTTGGCCCTTCCGTTTCCATTCCAAACTCACAAACTCCCCAAATATATATATATATATACCTAAAGACATATATTTATGTATATAACAATATCGTTTATCACTGTATGATGTCACGATCACAACAATTGCGTTTGGATTTTGAGATCGCGCAATCCCGTATCTTTATTGTACATAAATAAACATAAACATATGCATATAGAGTGTGCGCCAGTTAGGAGAATATATATGGCGAGCTTCTACACTTCTATCTGATCGACGATATCATTCTAAATGTACTGTACATTGGAATGGATTGTATATATATATATAAATGGTTGTATAACAGATATAGACAACTAGTGGTAACAGCATTGGTGCACATACTATATACGATAACACACCAGCATCCCTGGTTCGCAACACTGAAAACCAACACACTGAGCCATGATAGATTTATGGATAACTGCACAGGTGAGAATCGTTTGTGGTCTTGGCCAATTCCAAGGACGTGAAGGAGTTGATGGTGCAAAAGAGAAAGGATGAGAATAAAGGGAAGAGAAAGGGGATGGTATATGTATAGAGAGTTTTAGATGTTGGGGGTTGGTATATGGGTTAAAGGCGATGTGGGAATTGTAGAAACTGCGCGCGAGTTTAAATTGGTTATACATGAAGAACAAGGGGTAAGGGTAATATATGTATTTATATTATATATACATGGATGTATGGTGGATTTTGGTGGATTATTGTGCACACTTGGAAAACTTCACTTGTGATGCTCTTCTATATGTACATGTTTATATATATATTTTATATGGATGGATAAGTATATAAGCTTCGGTCAACAAAACGCAGTTTACATTTTCACGAATCGCTTCCATCGACTCGAGAGAGGGCGAGTGGAGATTGGGGCTCAAGTCTATACATTGTTAATTATAACATACCACTACCTTCATGGAATGATGTGGCTTTCAATGGCATTTAGATTGGTGGTACATAGTTTCACTGTCTATGGAAATTTTGTGGTGATGAAACTACTGCGGGTCAGTGTGGAGAATGAAGATAATATTACGATAAGTCAGTTTATATGAAGTTTGAAATATTTTAGAAGATTTTTTACAGTGAAAAAAATTTTGTTTTAATTTAAAATTCTGAAAGAAGTATTTTCCTTTAATAATATTAGATGGGGATGTATAGATAGTTGACAGAGAAATATTCTTATAGAACGTTTTATTAATCTATTATTATTGATATATAAATGTGTATGAAAATTTATATAAACTTGAGAGTTGAAGTTGCATTGGCACAATTTCAATTTCACATCACAGAGGCATATTGTTATATTACAGAGTTGTAAATTATGTCGCAAACAGCTTTCATGCATACATATATGTATATGGATACGTAAATACACACATGCTGAATATATACTTGGTCACAGCGAGACAAGCTCGAGCGCCATCTGAATCTGGCACTGGAGTGTAACATGGTATACAGGGTCTCGTTGAATCCACAATTTGCCTCCTCCTCGCTTCCCTCGCCTCATCAGGAATCAGTATATGATGTACTTGTTTACATATAAGTGTATATAGTTTCCGTATTATATACAGTTGCGTATATATACCTATATGTATATATTGATTACACTTGATCTATATAATGACAAAGGACTTGGAGAATTAATTGTTAACGTGGTTAGATGACAAGTTCAATATGACATAAGGAACATTACAAATTTATATTGATATTGGAGAAAATTTATTTTGTTTTCAATGAATAAAATAAAGGGTGAAACTTTACCTTTGTGCTTGCACGAACAAGACACATTTGCAATATTGAATAGTGGTTGGAGGTGGTTGCACACATCTACATCTAAAGGGTATGAAATGTTAGGGAATACCAACACATTTAATTTGGGTCAATCTGCATGTCAAAATAAATGCATTCACTTGCACGTTCATAGACTTGGTTGAGTAAAATGTGTGGCTTATTGCAAAATGTATATATATATATATATATTTATTCATTTATTTATGCAGATATGTGTGGTGTGGTATATATATATATATATATTTATGTGTGTGTATCTCGAGAAATATAGGATATGGAATTATGTAGCCATTGGGAGAGAATTCTACGTGTGCATTTAAATCCCCCGCGAATTTTCTTCATCCATTATAATATTTATGCTTTGTGTTTATACATTTGAGATGGCGCCACTCATACAAGACGTCAACACTATTTATCCTACATTGTAATACGTTTATCATTTATGTATTATGTATTTTCATTCTTATTATTATGTTGGAATATCAAATTGTATTATAGAATTAGTTGATTGTATACACGATGATGTGAATTTTATGACATTTGAAATTATTGTTCAGTAAATATAGTGAGAAATCATACTGAGATTAAATATGTGGTTTACATTGTAGAATTGATTGAGGGTTGAAGATTTATTTGGGAATATTGTGTATTCGCGGAATGAATTTGTAATTACAATTTTATGCCACTGGAAAACTCGTTTTTTTTGTTTGTTTTGTTATTTTTCTTTTTTTTTCCTTCATTATTCTCTTCTTTTATGTCACAACGCTAATTTATATTAATTTGGCGGAATAATTTTATGTGAAATGTGTGATAGACACACAAAATGAACGTTAAAATTTTTAGAATGGCACAGCAAAAATTAATGAAATTGCTGTATATAGTCTGATGTTGCGATAAAATAAATATGACAAAAGTGTCGGCTATTTCGTGAGCAATTTCACGTTACATTTAATGCTATGAAAAAAAAGGAAGTAATAATTAAATGATGGTATATATATATAGTTCATTTTCATTCTAGGAACAAAAAAGGATTGGAAGAGTATTCATTTGGGAGTGGCGGTCCTGAGGTTTGAGGGTTTATTAAATTTAAAGTCAAGATTCACACTAAAATTTAGTAGACATAGATAAGTTCGGCTCTTTCAGTTATAAACAAGAGGAGAAAAAAATAAATAAATAATACATTGTGGAGAGCGAAAATCAATTGGTTGAAAATCGGAAAACAGGAATTCTCCTTTTTCATGACATTATAAAATGGTTTTAAAATTCATTTTTTCAAATAGTAATGTGAGATTGATATTAAAATAAAAAAAAAAACTAAATATCAAAAATATGAAACCATTGAAAATGAAAATATCAAATGGTTAGATTGAGGTATCTGAAATGTGTAGAATGTCATGGAAATATAAATTCATCGAATAGTTTGAATTCACAAAATGAATCTAGACAAATGTATGAAATGCCAGATGTATATATAAATTCAGTATGAAATAATTCAATCATCAATTCGTTATACCACATGAATGCATCTGATATTTGATACATCTTTCACAATTTCTATTTTCTCCATTGAATATTTTCATTTTTAAAAGTTTGACTTATTCCAACCATTTATTTTCGACTAGTTATTCTCTTTTGATTCGTATGGCAAAGTGTACGCAAACTTTAAAGCAGTCAATTTAGATTGGAAACTAACATACAATTGGATAACTCAATTAGTTGGAGTACTCGGTGCGTAACTAAGAAGTTCCGGGTTTCGAATCTCGGTTCAGTACTATCCATTATTTTTTTTTGAATTACTTGGAGAAAAAAAAAAAGAATAACTCGGTGTTTTCATTCTCGCAAACTGATTCTTCCACACTTTGTTCAGAATTATCAGCAAGTGGAATGGTGATAATATTTCAAACCAATCCTTCCTCCTCTTTTCCAACGAACAATAATAAATAATTGCATTTATGCATAAAAGTCATGTCGTTTGATCTTCATAAAAATTCGTACCACACAATTGTTTTTAAATATACATCCAGTTCATATATTATCTTCATTGACTCAAACCTATTTTTAATTATCATTATTAATTTTTTCTATCAATTCTATCATATAGCATTTGATGTAAAGCAAAAATAATTGAAGAAATGTATTGTAAAGCAAAAATATCCAAGTGTTTTATAATATTTTTCTCATTATCATTTATCGACGACTTGTAACTAGTATTTACAAATGTGTCTGGTCAATTAGTAGGCATTAACTCACGCACACATACAAACAGTAATAATTGCATACAATTATAATCTAATGACTGATGAGCACAAGCATAAACACGAAATGTTAGTAATTGAAATATAGCCAAAGTAATTTTTTATTCGTGCTAAAGAAGTTGAATATTTCAGTCAATTTTATGCGTCAAAAAAAAAAAAACTATTCTTTCATAATTGTCAAATCATACATTTACAGTTAATAAATATCTTATTGAAAGCAATCTATATATTTTTATGATGATATTCACGGTTTAATATTTTGCAATATAATTTTATTTATTAAACTTGACCATAAAAATTTACACAAGCAAATAATGTACTCTAAAAATATTGTTCTATTTCAATATTTTATTTCATAACACTTTATTTAATGTTAAACACCAATAACATTGTGAAAACACAGATAATAAAATTTAATTCAAATGATAGTTGCTAATAATATAGTCACCATTGACAGACTCATGCATTTTTATTGCGCAACATAAATTTTCCTCATATATCACTTCCGCACGTATGATTATTTAATCGAAATAAAAATGACATCAATCAACTTTCCTTAATCTAAATCTAAAATAAAATCATATTTCTCATCAATACTCTCATAAAAAAAATATCATAACAACCCCATATGTCCTTAATTCACTGAAAACAATATTCGTCCTATAAATAATTAAAGAAAAAAAAAAAAATGAACATATCAAATGATAATTTTGTATCTGTTACAAAATATCCATTTAATCTCGTCTTCAAAACAAATCATCTGACAACTGTTACTAAACTCTATTCAGTTAAATTAAATCTCTGCATTACAATTTTCCCTCATTAATTTTTTTTACGTTTATAGACAATTCAAAACAACAAGAAAACAAAAAAAACAAAAACAAAAACAAATAATAGGAATGGAAAAAAAAAATGTAAAACGGGCAATTGTTGATGAATTGTATGCGTGTATGAGTGGATTGAAATGACTTGGCAAGAGAATGAGATGAAATGGGAAATCCCAGGATTATATATACATATGCTGAGAGGTTAATGTGAAAGTAATAGTGCGAGTGAAAATATATATATATATATATATATATATACACTTATATACACTAAAAGGGAGAGAAAGGATGAGTAAGTGGGTAAAATTGTGGCAGAGCGAGTGAAATAGAAACACAAAGGAAAGGGTTGTGTGTGAGAGAGAGTGGGTGGCATAATCAGGGTAATGCAAAAGCTAAACTTCACGAGCGACAGCCGCTCGTTAACTATGACCGTGTATGCGTTCGCTTTATATACGCGTTGATGTTATTTTTTTTTCTTTTTTTTTTTTTCTATCATTTTTTATTTCTTTTTGGTTTTTTAATGTGCGCGCACGTTCTCGTGTCACTTTGTATTACGTCGGCGGTTCGTTGGTTCGCCAATGTACACAATGCATCCAGTACTGTATGAGCGTGGGTTGATGGTTTGGGAACATTTTATATAGAGATAGAAATACTGACGTGCAACAAACACACTCGCCCTCTTCTCTTTATATTTCCTCTCTGTGGTAGTGCAACGTGTGGACGTCACGGTTGACGTAGTTATACATACAACTACACACTGTGGATAGACCGAAGAGTAATATTATTGCAAAGTCGATTGCTGTTTAAATACACACGACGAGTGGCAAAATAAAAGACCAAAAAAAGAAAGAGAAAAAAAAAATTGCGTCACTAAAAATTGAAATAGAAAAAAAAAAAAAAACATCCAACAACAAAAATAACATGTGATAATTTTATTTCCTGCTATTCATCATATCGCTTTAATGCATTAGTATAAACGTACAAGGATGTATGTGGCGCAATGAATATATATATATATATAAATATGTGGGTATATTATAGAGAAAATAGATGTCAAGTATAAGGGAGGAATAGTTATGGTTGTAGTAAATAACGAGAATGATGTGTATACATATTTATTTTTGAATTCATATCAATATTTATTAAGTAAAATACGACGTGAATTGATGCGTTGAATATGTTTTTTTAAATATAAAAAGAAAAATATTTTACAAACAAAAATGTGTTTCTTGTTTCATTAATCCCACATATTAAATAATTAAATATGAATTTTTATAATTTTATTTTGTCAAATTTTGACATTATCATATTCGCTCTTGTCACACTGAGAAAATGTTGCATTCGCACGTACTTGACATAATGCATCTCAATGTATATTTGTATATATATATATACCATGCTATGGAAAATGACTATGTGACACGCCAAGATGTGAAATGTCACAAAATGTATCTCAGAAAGGAGTAAATATATATATATAAACATAGATATATTGAGATGGTGTGTTGCTATACTGTTGGATGCGTCGAGTGTCATGATGTGATACTCTGATGCGAGTAATCGCTCCCGCAACAAAATTGGAAGTCTAGTAGGAAGACGATGATAGTGATGGTGATGTCTATGAACACTTGTAAAGACATCAACCATCTCATCTGTGTGTATATGATATGCTACACACACTGAATATTACCCATCTTCAACGACATGCTACTGCTTACATCGAATTGATAGGTTACCAAAGGAATAACACATATATGTGTATAATACATTGTATATAAATAATATATATGTAATAGTAATCATGTGACTGTAAACATTTAAAATTAATGAGCGTGCTGGTGGGACATAGGATTTAAATCTAATTATTATTTCGTTTCAATTTACGGACATGATTGAAATAGAAATTGAAAATACGAGAAGTGAAAATGAATTGAACAAAATTCTTGTGATTGTTATATAGATAAAATGACAAACAAAAAAAAAAAAAAGAAGTAAGAAAGACGAACTGATTTTAAATCGGAAATTGTTATCAGATTATTGATGTTATAATGAGAGAAGAGAGAAAAGTAAATTATTTCGTGCAACCATAAAATTGAAATGGGTGAAAGTACATTTGCAATAAAATGTTGGCGCGTGCTCGTGCAGGTCATGGAATATCTTGATATGTTTGAATTGTTTCATTTTTTATTTTTCTCCATTCTCTCTCAGTTTTCTTTTTTTTTTTTTGTCTTTCATTTCTCACTGCTATTCTTTTTTATCGCGGGATTTATTATGTCACAGTATCACATTGTGATTAAATGAATATATATTTGTCTTATCCCCTTTTTCACATTAAGGAAGAAAAAAAAAGGAGAAAAATTAGTATATATATCTATGTTTAAAATGTATTCTGCACCAGTTATATATCATATATTTATCTGTATTGAGGTAGTATATGTTCTCGTGATAAACTTGATGCCTCTAGATATCTCGCGTGTGCGAATAAAGTGTGGAAAAATGTTTTTTTTTTTTTAATTATGTGGTATAAAAAAACGTCAATTTTACTACGAATAATCTAATTAATTATAATATCACATTGCATTTTGATTTGAATATTCTGATTAATTCTCATCACTTGTCTCGATATACACATCGGCTTTCCGGATTTGTTTTAATTGAAAATTGATCGATGAAAATTAATCACAATTAAAATTCTTTTTATTTACTTCTTTTTGTTTGTTATTGATGGAAAATAAATTGATTGTACAACAGAATGACAGATTTTTATATATGTATATGGATTGTTTTCACAGTGTGAAAGCTAATAAGTCTGGCAATTATTTTTGTTGAAGGAAAACTGGAGATGTTGAATTGTTAAAGTAATAACATATGGCCTTCCTGATAATTGCGATAGTAAATATATGTATACAGTCATATGAGGATCTGTTTTTCCGGTTGTCTATTAATTGCATGTATATTAGCTGACAAACTATTCCTAAGAATACCTTGGATTTATTTTTATATATAAATATAATTTTATTTTTTTTCAATATTGCAACAGAGTACAATCGTTAAATAAATTACATTTCAATGGAACAAATATTCACTTGAATTCTGTGAATAGTTACAATGTAAATACACTTTAGAATATTGATTAATCAAATACCAACCATTAAAGCAAATACTAATTCATTACGACATTTCATCGAATAAATGTATGTGTAAACATACATATTGTATGTTTAATGCAAATATGGATTGCATGTCCATTTAGTGTAAGCAAATTATTCCATTTACTGTTTCTATAATCCATATTTGTTATGTGAATAAATAATTTTCATGTCTCTACTATTTAACCAGATTAGTTGACACTGACTACAAGAATTTACAATTGAATATATATACATGATTGAAAAATTTATTGAAGAATTCAATTTACAATTATGTTCATGTCAATTGTTTGTCATTATTTTGATCATTCATCATATTGTATAATTATCTTTTCTCTTTACGGATATATATATATATATATATATATATATATATATATATACAATCATGAAAGCAATAAATATTCAATGTCATTCACCTTGTTCTTTTTTTTTTTAGTTTCTCATTCCGACAATATATATAAAATTTTCGAGTCCTTTCTCTTACGCATTTTCCAAGGGTCGCTCATAAATAATGATAAGACATGGTATGGTGCGTAGGGCCTTTCACTAAATGCTAGTCACGTTTACAGGCAGGCATAGTTTTCCTCAATATATAGTTACAGAAAGAAATATTCATCCCAAAAATCAGTTGCTCCTTGTCCACTATTGCGTTAGCACACTTCAATTTGAGTTATACCACCAAAGTACGTAGTCATAAATATTTATCTGCGAAAAAAAAAAAAATATCGATTTGAGTTAAGGCAAAAAATAAAATTAATTTGTAAAACAAAATTACAAATTAATTTTAATTATAAAAAATAGATGAAATTTAATACACGTTTCATTAATTATTTTCTCATTCTCGGTGAATATTTATTTCACATTTCATTTCCACTTCACTATTCAAATATTTTCAACTCCGATATTTAATTATTATTCACTAAATCTGAGTAATTTCTTTTTTTCACATCCTGTTTATTTTACCTACTATTTCACATTGGTTCAAATTAAGAATTTCCGCTTCTGCGAATAATTAGTATGAGAATAGAAGAAAGAAAAACAAATAGTGATACTAATAAAGCTGACTGTTAATTGGTGAACAAAGAAATAATGAAAGAGTTGGGGGAAAAAAAAAAGAAAAAAAAAAACAAGATAAAATTATCAAGAATGGGTTGGAGAATGTCAACTATAACGTCATCACAATTAGCAGTGCATTTATATTTTTCTTT
Source organism: Zele albiditarsus (assembly GCA_958496275.1). NCBI lineage: Eukaryota > Metazoa > Arthropoda > Insecta > Hymenoptera > Braconidae > Zele > Zele albiditarsus. The sequence goes on along the minus strand of OY292409.1, from coordinate 4,669,738 downwards.
TGAAGTTTCAGGCGGAAAAAGGTTGTGTGAGAGAGATGAGAAAGAGAATGAGATAGAACAAATAAACCGACATTTCACACGGTCAATAAATTCGCCACAGCGCATTATCTCCTCTGTGTTGGCAGATTCGTCGTGACCTTGTGAGTAACGTGTTGTGTGTCATGTACCTCTCGCGCGCACTCTTCTCACTTGGTCCGACCAGTTTCTGCAGCACGTCTCGCTTTGTTCGAAGTTTTTAAATAAATCGGTTGCGAACGCAGGTTGCTCAGTGTCGCGACACCGACTGACCGTATCGTATATGAGCGCTGTTATATTCGTTTAAGAACCAAAATTTTGAACATTCACAAACTTTTACTCTTATTTCATCTTGGATACGTTTTTGTTTGCAACGCTTACGGCAATAATTTATTTATTCACACGCGACTACGACGTTTGAGCGTAATACCAAGGGGAGAAACAACAAGACAAATACATACATAGTGATTTCATTGGTGTTTGTGTGTGATCCTAGTAGCAGTGGCGCATTTGGCGCCACTGACTTTGCAAGGTCGTATCGATTTGTTTGATGCGAGTTTGTCTTAACCACCTAACCCAGTCACGGAAATGCCAGTGTAGTGATCCAGGTTTGTTATTCATCATTAATTCCAATAGTAAAAAATAATATATTTTACTTACAATTCTAATATAAAATAAATTCATTTCCGTAATCTTTTACATTTGATTTTAATACAATATAAAAGTCCATGTCATTGAATATATATTGCGAAAATTTATCAGCGATTGCGTAAACATATAAGCAACTGAATAAATAAAATATATTTTAATAAAAAATGAATAATTAATTTGATGGTTGGATCCATTATGAAAACAGTATATTTTTTGAAATATTAGTTATTCCCACAGTGTGAGCTTCATGTGTGCAAATATTAATGCAAAACGTGCAACGTAGATATACACATTTTGAATCGAAATAATGGCGATGAAAGTTCACCTCCGACTTCATTATGCAATGTATGTAAAATGCATTTGATATTAAATATACATTTTCATTTGATGTTAATTAATTATTTCCATTATTATTCAAAAAAGAAAAAGAAAACAGATAAAAATATGATTTAATGTATTTTGTTAAATAATTAAATAATATTATTTTCATAATAACGATGACTTTGCATTTAATATATAGCCGTGCAAACAATTTATTTTAAATAATTCATCACATTGAATTACTCGTGAAAAAATTTATATTTAAATATCTCTTGATGTATCGAGTTTAATTTAATAATATTTTTGGGACATCAACTGTAGTTTATTTTTTTTAATTTGATACGTTATCAAATGATATTAACACCAGTACTTCCTGTCTTTGTGCGAATTGCAATGTATATAAATACCCTTATATATATATATGTATATATGAAGAAGTAACGGGATGTTGGAGGTCGACATCATGGTCGAAGATCGAGGTTCGTCAACAACGAATCAACCATCTCTGTAGCCTCAAGTCACTACACTTCAGTCATCTATTTATATACTCTGCTCACTTGTTTGCTCAGTTTCTCTTGCAATAGACTTGACTTAGCCAGCTAGAATATACCGTATAAACGAAGCAAACGAACGTTCCTTCATCCACTGCACGTGACTGGGCCAACTCGTTGATTGACACGAACAGATTGAATTTCGAAAAGTAACTGAAGACGCGCGCGCAGTTTAACTTTTAATTTCATACTGATCATATCTTTTTACCTGCTGCGCGGTCATTTCTCCATGTTCTTCGAAGCATTCTTTTCTTTTTTTTTTCTTCTTTCAGCACGCGATGCTATAATTGATCTTGAACTCTTGAGTTATTGACAGTAAAGTGTGTGCATTGTGGATTTTCTACTTTTTTTTTTTTTTTTCTTCACTTGTTGTCAATGTTTGACGTTACACGTGATTGAAAATAAAATGAAAAGAAGCACTGATGATTCATAACTTTATTTTTGCTCTTCAGTGAGACAGGAATATGAGAATTGTTATAGCTACAATGAATCTTAATAAATTGTTGTTGAATTGAAGGTATATGAACACATTGACTATAGATACATACATTTAGGAATAAAATTCATAAATATTGTAAAAGATAGGAAAGAAAATGTGACTGTTATAATGATTATGTATGACAATTGTATATTAAAAATGACTGATGAACATTGGGGATAAAACAGAGTGAAATGCGGGAATCGAATATTTGATTAGTTTTTATTGTCCGGAGAAATTAAAAAATAAATATTCATGATTTACAATTGTTTTTTGTCAAAACAAAAATATTGAACAACGTATGATTACTTTAAGTGATCGATTGTTGAATAACAAACGTTGGACATTGGGAGGAAAAACATTGAGTAATGATATCAATAAATTTTGATATTTTTAAGTATCTAGAAAAATAAGAAAACATTGGATATAAAGTATAGGAATATAATGGGAATAAATGTTTGAACAGTTTTCATTTTCTGACAAAATTAAAATGAGAAAATACGAAAAAAAAAAAAAAAAAAAATCATCATCAATCAATTGTGATTATTCTAAATGATCGATTGTTGTACAACAGACAATAAACATTGATAACAAATACATGAAATAATGGTTGTCAATAAATTTTAATATTTTATAGTAACTCAGTAAAATGAGAGAGAAAAAATAATATTGATCATTCACAATATTTCTTTCTCGAATTAAAAATATCAATATATTATCATCATAATGATTTTAAATTAATCACGATAGAATAACGGCTAAATAAACATTGGATACAAAGAGAATGGTGGAAATAAATTTTTCAACAGTTTTTAGTAGCTGTGAAAATACATTATTTTTGTGTATATACAGGAAAACAAAATAAATATATGGTTTGACTATGGATTTTCATTTCTGTTTCAACCGGTGAATCTGTTCGAGTTGGATACGGGTATTAATTTACGAGAACCAGTACGCTCGGATATCGACCATTAGTCTCTGAAACTCAATTGGGATATCTCGTTTATTTCGAGATACTCACTCAACCCTGTCCTGCCACCTCCTATACCTCTTCTAGCCATCTCTTTTTCTCTCTCCATCACTCTAACTATTTCTCTTCATTCCACTTTCACTCCATCTCTCTCTCTCTCTCTCTCTCTCTCTTTCTCTCTGACGGTCAGTAGATATGCACAAAAGCTTTGAACACAGATACTGACGCACAAACGCTAGAATATTCAATTAAATTTAATTTCTAATTTGTTTTTGATTCACGTTTGATCTTTATTTCACTTTCGTATTATAATATATCGTAGAATAGAATCAATCATTAATTATCAATATAGAATTAAATATATACATTTTCTTTTTATTTATTATATGTTGTTTTATCCTTTCAATAACACAGTCGAAAGAAATACTATATCTGCAATGAAAAAGCTCTCATCTTTGATATAAATTTTTTAGTATACATATAAATTGACATGGTGATATAAAATTTTACCAACACATGTTTTTATTTTTTATTTTTACACTAAAAATTCGCAACATTTTTTTATTTGTTTCATTATTTCTTATTTTTATTCCACTGACTATTTAACGTCGTGATGTTAATTATAGAATGTATTCATAGAGTTATTATTCTTATTATTATTAATACTATTATTATCGTTTCTTGATAATATAGTTGGTGACAATGATGAAACAAACAATGAAGTTGTTTCACAGTATAAACTTCATAAGTTATAACTCATAATATAATTATCACTCGGGAAAACTTTTGTTTATCAAGTGAATGAAGATATATATTATTATAAAATAATAAAGACAGAAATAGTGACATACTAGTAAATTATTCTTGGATTTTATTTCATGTTGAACCAGTTTTGCCATCAAATATTTTGCCTGGATATTCCATTGCATTTATTGTACTTTTTTTTTTTTTCCGCTATATATTCTCATCATATTCCGGTGTATAATATTGGTTGTGTACTGCCAAGTGCAGACATTGGGTAGGTATTTGTAGTCGTTGTTGTCGTTGTCATCGTCGTTACCGTTGTCGTCGGAGAGAACGAGTTTTGGTAGAACGAGTTGGCGCATACACAAGAGGAAGAGAATGAGAGATAAAGGTCCTAAAGTAATTCCTGCGTTCGAATATTCATGCAGGGATATATTATCGTCAAATAGTTGTGTTTATATATAGTTAACAGAGGCAGTTGTGAGAATTGTTTGGCCCAAAGTCATTTATATTTACTCAAAATATCTCCGCTTGTTCAAAGAGTATATCTTTCAATCTTCCTTTTTCATTATATCAAATAAATATATCCACTGCATTTTTCAAACACTTGGAACACATTAAGTATTTATATTTTTTTTTACAAAATTATTTAAATTTATCCAATACAATTGTATAAAGTCTTATATACATTTTCAGTATTAAATATTTTTAGTGGCAAATGTTTAAAAAAATACTGTTCAATACAATGACTGTAATTTTATATGTGTACTTAAAATTATATTTAGGAAGCAATGAAGAAACCCTAACGTGGTTTAAAAAAAAGTTGGATTTGGAATAGCAAGTTAGAATTATTTTTCTATGAACAATTTGTTCCAATTTAGGATTCATTTGTGAAGGTTTTAAGCAGTCTGTAATTAGCACTCGTCAACTAAACCTGTGTAGAGTGTAAATAGAATAATGTTATATATACTGTATTTGTGGCGCGTTAATTATGTCTGTAAAAGGTCCACGTTGAATCTAGGACATCCATACAAATTTCCACCCGGACGTTGTAACATTTTGTCTTGTTTACTAACGATTCGGGGATGCTGTGTGTATTGATTTTGATGTTAATGGTGGGCTTTTGTATATAGAAATTTTTTTTTTTTTCAAACAAAAGTGAAACAAGGATATCGTGGACAATGGATAATTACCAACCGCATATGTATAGAATTATTTAAGGTGTAGAAAAGTTTTTTTATTCTCATGTGAAAATTGTGTTGTGATGATATTTTTACTGTACGAATTTAATAGTTATAAATTTTACGTTGATTTGTTCTATTAAATGGATGTAAAAATTATCTCTATCATAAAACAATAGTTTAATTTTCATATATAAAAAACGGCGAGTTTGAATATATATTTAGTAATTTTATGTACATGGTTGAAGGTTTTTCATTATCTGCTTATCATAGTTCCACCTCACTTTCCATTTAGTAATTTTAACTTGGGTCCATATTCCGGGGTAAGTTACAGAACTCAAGTTTCTATTCTTTTTTTTTTTTTTTCTCCGGTGAATAAATTGGCATTCATTAAGCTTTAAAAAGCACATATAGATCCGTGACAGTCTCACAAAGGGCTTTAAGAATTGGTTTTCTATATCCCCGGTTTTTTTTTTTTTTTCTTTCAATCACTCGGTTTGTCGTTGACAGACATCTTTGTTCAACTCAAGTTTACACTCTATCGCACAAATTAAACTCAAATTTCCGTTAATTAAACGAATTTCATAAAGTTTCTCGAAAAAAAAAAAAAAATAAATAAATAAAACAAAATCTAGTTTTAGAGGCTATTTTATTTCATCCTGAATTAAATATCCTCACTATCAAAAACACCATTGAAAGAAGATGAAAAAGAAATAGCATTTCAAAGTTTGCACTTTGTATAGTTTTAGCTATCGATGAATTTCTCAATTTTCCAAATGTAATAATTATTTTAAGGAATGAAAATGGCTAAAATATTGAATTATAATTGTAAATGAAAGCACGTGAATGATTATCCAAAGTTTATTGATGCTATAAAGTGGACGTTGAAGAAAAATAACGAAATGAATATAATGAGTCGTAAAATGAAGATGATAATAAATTATAATAATAATATCAATCACATGTTGTACATTCTCTTTCACAAAATTCATTTTTTTTTTTTTTTTCTGCTAATAAGTTTAACTTTAACCAATAAGTTACACTGAATCGTAATTCTATCATGAATCATTCGTGTTAACATTCTCGTTATTATTTATTTAAAAATATTATATATTCTCACTGATATTCTAATATTTTTTCAGAAAGAATTCAAGTTTATCTTCGAAATTGGATTTAACCTTCCATAATATCAGTTATCCCGGTGTTCTGGAGCGTTAAGGTAGTTCTATATCAGTATCTACAGTCAAGTTGGAACTTAAAAACAACATATTATGTAGTTGAGCGATTACGACTACAGTAAGCGCATGTTGATGTATGTCAAACGATGGATTATTGAACAACTTGGAATTTACATCAGAGAAGCTAGAAACACAAATGGTGAGCAATTTCCCATGCAGTATAGTTGAGAGAATGTTGAAAAAAAAAAAAAAAAAAAAACGTCTTGGTTATTATAATGTAAATTTTGTGTTGATTTGTTGCTAACTGTATAAATAATACAAAGTGAACCCAATGAAGATTTAACTTCGCTGTTGATTTCATCATTTTTCGTAATTTCGAAATGTTAAAAAATAAATTTTATATATATGGAGTATTGAAGAGAACACTATTTGTAAATTTTCAAAGTAATTGATTCATATTTATTGATTACGTACACTCCAGAATGTGTTCTACTAAATTACGTGTTTTAATTTAAAATGTTAAAACTTTTTATTTCCTATTTTTAATATTGTAGTCACTGTTATAATGTTTATAAGTGTTTCAGAATTAATTATAATATTTACAATGGTATAAAGATGGGGAATAGAATATTTCACAGTTTTGAATTAAAACACTTAATTTTACAAGGATAGGCAGAGTGTGATAAATTTTTTGTTGAAGTAATATAAGAAAAGGGCAAAAATGGCAGTTTTGGTAGTGCAACTAAACAATGCTGAAACTATTAAACTGCATGTTTCACGAAACAGTGGACCACGATACCTCGAGGGATAGCGACCCGATAATAATGTAATTTTGTGAGGTTATTCAACATCACATTAACTAGAGTTTCCCAGAGCCATTTTTTTTTGGTTAAATATTTTAAGCACTACCGATTTTTTTTTTTTTTAATTTATGTATCTCAAAATGAGATACATAAATTATTCTCCGACAATTGTTAATGATTTTATATATTGCCTATCATTCTCTTTATTAATTTCTACTATAAATTAGTCAGTGAAAAAAAATTTTAGACAATTTGATGACATTTTTAGCATTATCCGTGATTTTCCTCTTTTAATTAATTAATAACCAGTAAAAAATTCAACATAACTCTACAAAATACATAGCAGTGACAGAATCTTAATGGTGGTTAAAAAGATTTCACCATGTAATTCTCGTTGGAGCGACGATTCTGAATAATTATCAAATTTTTATAGCTTCTATTTGCCAAAGTTTTTTTGTCCAGTGAAATGTGATGATAAATTTTCATGTCGTCCTGTGTGATATAGTTGAGAAATACTCGGTCATAATATATCCTCTGTCCACCGATTTATCCTTGGTTTACTCTTTCGTAAAGTTTCATAATGACCATCAGTGATGAAAAAGCGTTGAGTACTGGACAATTCAGTAATTCGACTCACAAAGGCGAGCACAAGCTTGCTGAACACTGCTCTTGCAACCCACGATAAAAGAATACGGAAAAATTATCCATATAGTTGTGTGAATACATATAAATGTAAAAGGGGAGAAAAACAAAAGAAATAAAATATGATAGACAATGGGTAAAAAAGAATTTGATATTCACAACTGTAATCTTTATTCAAATGCCTTAACATTTTTATTTTTTTTTTTTACTTTTATACTATAATTTTATTTCCATCCAATCTGTATTTTATTTATCGATAAGAAAAGTGTTCAGAATTATCATTTATTCATGTTCAAAAAAGTCTTTCATGAGGTAAAGAAAAAAAAAAAAAAAAAATTATTCCCATCCACCACATCATTGTTATGCCACCTTCATAAAATGTATTTATCGTAATATTTTCAGGGTTATATCTCTCACTCGTTTCTCACTATATCACACTTTAAAGTACCCTGTCCCATCAAATTTCATAATATATGAGAAGATAATAATACATATCCAACGACCATCTGGCAATTTAGTTCAGTCGCGACATTTTTTCTTCTCTTTTCTCTTTATTCATTTCATTTTTTTTTTTTTTTTTTCTTACTTTATTTTTACCTCAAGAACCATCGGATTGAGAATGAAATAAGAAAAAAGAAAAAATAGGTAGAAAAAAAAGTGTTTGAGTGTATGCAGATCAATTTCCACAATTCGCATGACGAAAATACTTCGCACACCCTATCGTCGCACGTCTATATCATTTATTAATTTAATTCAATTTTCATTTCTATTTTTCATTCTCTCGTATTCCAACATCGCCAACACGACACGTCGATCAATTGCTCCACATTATAATTCACAATTCAACAAAGTGGATATATTCTTTTTCGTCTTTTATTATTATTATTATTATTATTATATTATTTTTTTTTTCCCCATCGACTGTCTTTCAATCATCAACCACTTCTATTCACGTTCGTCCATAACTTCAGTAATAATCGAGAGATTGGTATGGTAAAAAGCATCAGCATCTGGTATACTTGTTGAAAAACTCTCGATTATGCAGACGCACCCTGAAGCATAATGTAAAAGAGACGGTGAATGTACCTACCGCACACCAGACATTTATTTTTTTTCTTCATACTCTTCTTCTCCGCTTTTTTATTTTTTTTTTATTCAGTTTTACAACTTTTTTATACAACATTTTTCAGTAATTTCCTTCATTGCTATCATTTTGCATACATAAACATCGTTCGTTTCAGCATATCTCACGGAAATGATGCACACACGCACACTAAACTTACACGCATACCACGTGCCATCTTCGATATAACGACATGATACCGATTTGCAATGTAAAATCGCACTGGAAGTTATATTACAGTATATATACGACGCGTCCTACACGCAATTTTCGTCAATTAAGTTGCGAAAAAAAATAGAATATATGCGTGAATATTATGCAATACAAAAACCACGCTATTATGAAATATATATAACTCAATATACATCACTTGTTGAGTCGTTTTTCATCGCGTGCACGCGCTAAAGAGTCACGTCTGGATGCATTAGCTTGTTCAAATATTGTGTGAAATAAGAAAAAAAAAAGAAAAGAAAAGTATATTTTAAATCAAACGAATTATTATCACACTGGGAATAGAAATAAATTTTGTTGCTATTGCAAGTGTTGATTTTGAGATATTATATAAAATGTAGATATTCGTGAACTGTATTCTTCTTCTAAAATTATCATGGTAGATAAAATATCTGTTTAAAATTATTAATCTCTCGACAAGTGTTTCAATTTTATTTTGAATTTTACGAGCATAAAAAATTGAAAAGAAAATATATTACAATAATTTATATATGTGTTACAAATATTTTATTCTCAATTTAAAAGATACTTTCTTTCAGTGCGTTGTAATTTAAAATCGTGGGGTATTTTTAGAATCTTATTTTCACAACGTCAATAATATATGTGAGGATATACACTGGCAAATTTTTCTTTCATGTTGTTGTTTTGTTCTTTTTTCAATATGGTTCTTGAAGAGCGATTTATTTTACTTGAAATTATTGTGCCGACTGTTAACGTGCAGGTTCTTATCAACTTGAATATAAAATAAAATGTCTTTATGCATTAACTCATCGACAAAATTGTAAATATTTTAGAGTCTTTTTAAATATTTTTTTTTCCAATAAGTCGTACTGCGGGTTTTTCCTTTTTTTTTTTACCCTTCTTCAGACAGTGTACAACGCAAAGTATATATTATAAGTATGTGCGTGTGTGTTGCTGACAAGTAGTAGTTGCAACGTATTGACACGAGGAGAAATGATGGAGCCATTATAGAATGACGGCACGGCCTAGCCTTGTTTCCGACTCACACCGTTAATCTGCGCTTTGCGCGGAAGTTATTTTTATTATAAATGTGAATAGAAGAAGAATCGAAAGAAGGAAAAATCGAAGTAGTGATAGAAGAAATCAAATAACCTAGTGAATAATAAAAAAATAATCCCAGTGTATATAAAACATTTTATTTTCAATTTATATCTTTAATAATTCATATATACTATTCTCTCTCTCTCGTAGTACTAAATTATTCTGTGCTTCGACATTATATAAAAAGCATATAACGTGAACACATTTCGTTAAATTATTATTTTATTCCTCTTCAATTACTCAGCATCGAATGAGAAAAAATTGAATTTTTATTGCAACGAAAAATAAAATTATACACGCTAAGTGCTTTGGAAAAATGGTGAGTATTTTGCATGAATAGGGGTTGAATACATATATATATATATATATAGTTATATCAAAACGTATATACAGGAATGACATTAGTGATGCGGATGGGTAAGCAGAGAAAGAAGCCAGAGGACAACTTCGTAATTAATTAAATCGTCCCTCTCCCAAAAGCCATAGTGTATAGTATAAAGTGCACATTTATTTTTCAAATTAACTGTTGGTGCACCACTGCATTTGTGTTTTGCGTTTAAACTTCACCAATCAACCACCCTCTGGTCGGGATCTCCTCCACACTCATTTACTTCCCCACCCCCGTCAATACTTTCACCCTAAGCACTTTTAACCAACTCAACTATGGCTCAATAACTACGCGTAACATTCAATAATTTAATGACATTTTGCACAGAAGTGGAATTGGATGTGATGAATTTTTCTTTTTTTTTTTTTTTTTTCATTTGTTTGGAATAGGTGAAAGTCCAAGAAAACGAATTCTTTGGTCATGAAGGGCTGTGGGACATATTAATAGAAACGAAAAAAATAAACTTGAAATTTATCTGTTGCCATTCGTTTCGGTATTTTCTCTGAATATTCATTTTTAATTATAGCAATATTTATTATTATATTACCTGATATACTTTGAGAGACTTCTATTTTTTTTCTTTGTTTTCGTTGCGATTTCATCGTCATGATGAAAATTTTATTGGATTTTCATTGTCTAATACTTTCTATCGCATGAATGGGTGAAATATGAAGAATAGTTGTTGGATTGAAAATAATGTTGTTGAATCCAGAATGCGTTTTTTTTTAGTTTTACAATGTGATTATTCGCGAAGGGAATTTGATGGATCAACGAGGAACAGCATAAATGATGAATCGAAAATTGAAATATTGACGTGAATTTTCATCTCTGAAATGGGTAGGGATAAATAATAATGAATGAAGATTGAACAGTTGCGTTATTTCATGATAAAAGCTCTCAGGAAATCTGATGTCCAAACGTTATAGAGTTTACAAATGTTTTAAATGTAACCTTGAATGTTAGTCTGTTGAAAAATGTCGCTTTATTATCCAGACTCGTTTGTTCAATGAAGAAAAATAAAAGATTAACATTTTGATTCAACCAGAAAAATATAATTGTCATCAATTTTAAACCTTCAACAAAATGGAAATATTTTCGAACAATTTATTCAAATTTTACAGCTGTATAAATAACCGTCAAAAATCGAATTTTCGTGAAAGAAAAAGAAACATCACAATTCACGATAGCGACAACGATTACAAAAATTCTCGACGAAGAATCATGTCAATTGGATCATTACTTTTCAAGTTGGAATTTAAATCGTCGTGAAAGATGTAATTGAATAAAATAAAATCGCAATCAATTTTCGACTATTAATCAGCCAAATCAATTCCTATTTCAAAATAAATAAAACTATCACTAACATTCGTATAGTAGATGAAGTATTATGTCATATAGTCTAAGGAGTATCCACTCCTAAAGTTCACTGTGATTTTCCTCTTCGAATAAATAAAATAAATACTAAAACAATACAAACTCGCGAAAAAATCATGAGCTTCTATATTTTTATTAAAACGTAGTACATCTCGTTTCACACCTTGCAGTTTAATATTGACAAATATCCACTGCATATGACTCATTTGTATTTTATTCGGGTCTTACCCATCAACAAAAATATCATATAAAATAACACGTCAACATTCAACTTCCTTAAGAGCTCCGTCGCTCCCCAACATTCTTGTCTACATACATAAAAACATATCTTTATTTATATTACCATGTTTTTATTTCTCTTTCGTTCTCATCCAGTTCTTTCCAGCGTAATAATTCATTTGTTTTCCTGCGCGTGCAAAATGCGATGATTAATTTTGTGCAACGAAAAAGAATAATAATTTCGACGAAACGTAAAGTGAAGTAAAAAAAAAAGAAGAAAAAAGATATAAAACAATAACACAATGACATTGGGTGACAAAATAATTACTAGCGGATACAATTATCATTTTATTATTGTTTAACGTCACTTTAAATATGATAATAATTGCCGGATAACACAAAATACGTTATTCAATGTATATTTACATAAACATACCCTCAAATGTATTATTTAAAAATGACAAATGTCATTAATCATTGTAAACAACTATATCACAAGAAAATATGAAATTAACTTATTTCCGTTCTAAATAAACATGTAAATTCTAAAAATAACTTCACATCAAACATATCATTATTATTTATTTATATTTTCTTTTCGTTCTCATTTTCGCCCCATCACATAAATATATAAATATACAATATATATACATATCATTATCTATATTTATATAAAGTTGTAAATATGCAGTTTCGCGGCCATCCTCTATCTAGATACTCGACCACTCGACTCTTTCTTATCGATTATTCACTTTTATCTCTATACTATACCGTTGGACATTTTACGTTCTTGTTTTAGTTATGTGTCGACAGTTGTGTGTCTTCAGCTTTCTCGATACCGTCTTCTCGTGTTTCGATGAGTAGCGTGTACATGTTATATCAATTCTCTCGTTCAAGTCAATTATAAATTGAATATATATAAACAGTGTGATGAAGAATAGTTTATTATTCATATTGACACCGATCCATGTTGAGTGAAATAATAAATTCAGATAATTTTCTTTAATTTATTATTGTATTTTTCTTATTTTTTAATATATCATTTTATGTATGATGATTGTATATAAATATAGTTGACTTCATTGACGACGATCGACCGATAATAATTCGTATCCAGCTGTGCAAAGCACACATATACATGTTATATATATATGGACAGACAAATGTATGTGGTGTGTGATGGCGCTTGGTGAAACATGTGTAATTGGCATCAGCGAACATGAGGGAGTATACCACATATGCTTTCGTTGCCTTTTATCGTGCAACCTGCTTGTGACATCAACGTGATAGTTTCCACACGTGACTCATAGTGTATGTGTCGTTTGATAGAATCGGTCGAAGACGTCAACAATTGAACTGGAGAGTTTAGTGAAAGACATTTGCACACTCATATATGAATATATTCGTATATATATTTATGGCATCATATACATGTACGTGCATAGCTTGAGTTGTCATTGATATCACACTTGGTATGTCGCGCATTTCGTAATATACTTTTATAATATAACACTGTTGACAAGTCTCAATGCATTATGACATTTATTATACTCCGATCTGTATATATCATACATATAAACTCATTTCATTTTGTAAGATGTCATTGAAGATGAATAAAAAAAAAAAGTTAAATATCTTTTTGAACATATTTTTCAATTGATAATAAATATTCTCGATTCAATCATAGTTATTGATATATTATTGGTTTGGGGATGAGATATTGTCAAGATATAAATGGAATATTTATTAGGGATGTGTGATAATTGATTGCTTTTTGATTTGAAAATATTCTTTTGTCTTCTTTGTCATATAGATTTTATTAAAAAACTTGAAATATGAGTATTTTAATTTTTAACGTAGTCATGAAATTTGCAGCTGAATTGATGAGTAAATTTTTATTCTTTTCTCAAGTGCAGAGATATACTTTGGATTACTTCTTTATTTTCAGTTCCAAAATATTTTATTTTATTTATTTCATGTTTTTTTTTTTCATTGTTAGTTATCTCTAATTTATTTGAGTCAGTTGGGTATGTCAGGATTAATTAATTATTCTGTTCTACGTGTACATTATTTTCCTTTGATGTATATATAACGTTGACATTTTTGTTTTGGTAAATGCACATTGTCATATCATATGCATGATATGTTATTAATTCATAAGACTCTGGGGGATATTTTACCGTTGGACAATGTCGTTGGCGAAAAGGGATTGTGTATGTATGAGGACAGGCAGTTGAGTATATAAGGTACATTCGTTAATTAAATTCTGCTAATTATCTGGTGAAACAACGACATGCCTCTCTTGTTCTGTCTCTTCTTTCCTTCGTTGCCTTGTGTATGTATGTATAATTTTTTTTATTCTTTTAAGTGGACACATGAGACTGGGGGGAAAAAAAAAAGAAAAAGGGGGAAAAGAACCGATTTTTTTTTCTTCAATTTTAATTTCGTAAAGTAATTTTTAACAGAATTTTGTTTAAGGATATGTAGAAATATTTAAACTATGGCCCCTCAAATATTAGTTTGTTGGAAAATTACGCCTCTATGTGAAAGAGAAGTAATTCTCTCTAATTAGAAGAATTTAATTCACGTTGAATGCGACAGTGTTTGTCCAATTAAAATTTCCACATAATGGTGACATGACGAATAAAGTGATCGAATTTCATGATGACCAAAATAATTATAAGAAATAGAATTTTTGAGAATAGAAATAACCGGTTACTTCCAACGATAGCGACAACAATTGTGAATAACTTGACGTAAAAATCACGTTGATTGAATTATCTGTATTAAACTCAAGATTCACGCCGTGTTTAAAAACGTATTGAAGAAAAAGGAGTATTTTTAATCGAATAATTATCCACGCTCTTGAAACCAAAATAAGTTTATTCTCAATTTCAATGTAAAGATTTAAGTACTATGATAAATATGAATGTCCTCAATTCGAGTACTCCGATATAATGTCAGAACATTTGATTGGACACGTTTATTGTTATCACAAGAGGGGACGAAACGAAAAAAATGTTGCGGAAAAAAAAGAAAAGATAATTATAATCATGCATGACGAATATTATAATATTCTATCAATAATTCATAAATATTTTGTTCTTGATTTAAAAACATATTCATGACTAAATCAAAAGAATTTTCATACTGGATTTAAAAAAAAAAACTCCATCAAATATAATTATTCTCCATCCGAGAATATATTTTTTTTATTGCAATTTAGTTTGACAAATAACACCATCAAATCTCAACTTTGGACTGGTGATTTATCTCTACACTCCAAAAACACAGAATAAAAAAAAAAGGTCATACAGTTCAGTAATCAGCTTGATGTACTCAGTCAAAAGATTGAAATTAATTTCGAACTAACACACACACACAATTTTATAAAAGTTAACGACAAATTCAAAAAAACGTTCATTATAATTTGGTATGAATATGTGTATAATATTCTAAATTAAATCTCATTAAAAAATATGACAAATTTAATAATCATATATTCTTCTTCTATTTTATTTTTTCAATTTGATCGTTAATATTCTTCAAATTTGTTCCGCCCCAATTTACCAATTTGTTTAAAAACATTATATCAAATCACACTTCCATAATAATTCAAACTGATTATTCATGATCAAATCCACATGACTTCACATATTATTACTAAATATACTTGATTTATAATCTTCTCAGCCAAGTTGTTGGAAAATAGGATTGTGGACCAATCAAAATGTTGTCCCATGATAATATTATGAATATCGATCGTAGAGTCGTCGACTTCCAATCTGATACTCATTAACAGTGAAACACCTTTTGAATATATAATTCTCCACTGAAATGAATTATTTTCAAAGACAAAAAAAAAAAGTGTAGATGCATCAGAATTTATCAAATGCTCCAAATTATTTAACTCGGCTCTATTTTTCCAATTATCATAATATTAATAGAATATTTTAATCTTATAATTTCACAAATACCCTGTCTAACAATGTGAAAATAAAAATTGATACTTTGGCTAAATTTCATTCTGTTTTTTTGTTCCCCCTCTCTTCAAGTATACTTGTGATTATCCAACATTTCTGTACACAATTTCAATGGACAATTTTCAATGTCCATGTGCGTGTGTCCTCTTGATCCTATTATTATTTTTTTTTGCTCACTGCCCCTTAACGATACGACAATAATCGTTTGCTGTATGTTTATATATATTTTGTCCTGGAGTTGCGCCAAGTTTCATCAGTTATATGTACTACTAAAGACACAAGTACGTGCTGTACGCACCGAACCAAATCGAGATAGTACCTTTTTTTTTTTTTCTTCTTATCACTATCTACAGCGGTAACCTCACGTGTTAATTCATTTTTATTTTATTCCTTCTTTACCTCCACAATTTTCTCTTACAAGAAAAATTTAAACATCTCTAAAGCTGTTATTAATTTTTTCTTTAATATTAATGTTTATTTAATTCAAGAATGAGATGTTGAAGATTACATCTTACGAGACAGACAAAGTAAACATTGTATACAAATGCAGCTGTGATAATTAAAAAATTTTTCACATGAAAAATTCTGTCGCAATGAATATTTAATGTTTTTTTTTATTATTAATTACACATCATCGATATCCCTCGATTAATATAATACATTGATAAGTAATGTTTTAATGATAAATATAGTTTTTAATTTGTCGAATGTCTGGAATTATGAAATTTATATATGCGATAAAAAAAATGTTTGCGCTTGGAATTAACTCGATTGTCATAACAAAAATGATAAAACAAATATCACTTCGAGCTTATGATATTACAAATGTTTGGTATGATCATGATAATTAATAGCGTATTAGTGGCGTGCTGTCAACGTGAATCTTATTAAATATTGGTAGAGTGATTCGTTCTTGGCGTTCCTTTTACCACGCACTTACACTTACATTGACGAACATAAAAATGTTTATACAGTTGTGGAAAATTTCCAATGATTATAATCATAAAAATTTTGTTGAAAATAAAAAAAACGTAAAAGGAACAAAAATCCCGCTACAAATATTTCATGACACACGTTTATATGTGCTTAACGAAGAAAAAAATATTCCAACTACACAGCTGTACATAAAGTGTTATCAATATGCACAAATATTTTTTTTTCCATTTATACAAAAGTTATTATTATTTTTTTTTTTTAAATCATTCAGACAGTCTATCTACTAATTCCAAATAGCCAATGACATCTATCGTTCTAATAGGTGTATCGTACGAATTGAGTTGCAATAAAAGCGACAACTATATACGATTAAAAAGTTTTTCTTCAGTTAATCGTTAAAGGTTTCTGGAAACTGTTAAACGTTTTTTTTTTCTATTCACCTTCGGTTACTTTTACGTCGTAGTTTTACTTTACCACAACGGTGTCTACTCCATATACTCGTGAACATTCTTGTGTTACGCCCAACTGTATCTATATATATATATATATATATACACATATTCTCAATGGCTTCGAGAAACTTCTCGCAATTCCAAGTCACGAGGATGCGCCTCCCGACCAATTTTATTCTCGCACACTCATTGAGCTTATTACGGATAATAAACTGTTACTTCTGCCAGAAATTAATGCCAAATTTATATTTATCAACGCAACATCATCAATTTTATTTCATGAATGACATTTATAAACACCCACGAACATGACTCAAGTTTTTTATTGTTTAATAATGTTTAATCGGTATTTTAGTTAATGAACAAAAATAGTGGGAAATTTTTTTAAATTCCAAACGATTAAAATTTATATCAATTATTGATTGTTTATGCAATTTTTTTTTTTTATGATGATGACTTGTAATTTAAAAATTAATCATGATTAATAATAATTATCAATCAAATAATTTGATTGGAAAAATAATATTGAGGAGGAACAAAGTGAAAAATTTATAGAATAATTATCTGATAAATTTTATCCTTAAATTGATACCGAACACTTTACGTAGTGATATATAGTTATTTCCAAATGGATTATTGATCAAATGACACAAACCTAAATAATGTGCATTTAATTGCCTTTCACGCTATATATAATAATTGAATTTTCGCTATGTGAACAACAATGTATATAGAGTATACATCATGAAACAATTTTATCTCATCGTGGAGACTAAATTGCCAACACGAGAATGACATTGAAAAAAAAGTAAAAAAATAAAAAAAAATATCCACACATGTATTGTATATTTAACACATGGGTATATATATATCGAATATTTCTCCCAACAATCTATCTATATTATTAATTAACTGAATTACACTTCCTACCCTTTTATTGAAAGCAATTTTACCAAGGACATTCGTGCAACATGGACGTTAAATTCGATAAAGTAGAAAAAAAAATAAATTAAAATAATAATAATACTAATAAATACATAAAAATAATAGAATGAATAACAATAATAAAATAAAAAGACAGCTCAAATTGAATGAGAGGGAATATGTTATGGGAAAGTGAAAAAGAAAATTGTGAAAATGAAAAAAAAAAAAAAAAAAAAACAGCGAGAAACCCACACATGACATTCTCATTCGTTGCGATTATTAATGTTATCTATACAATATACGTGCTGCAATATCTGCTTTCTTCTCTTCCTTCCTTGATTTATTATACTGTTATAACCATGTGATACAGCACGTGACTCTTATAAAAACAAGTGAATATATACTGTTCAGACTTGGGGATTCATTAATATTGAGAGTGTCACGTGCGTTAATCAGTTTATTGCATGATGCTGCCTTGAATCCGTCAACTCATTAAAATTCTGAGTCAACATATTTATCGAGTCGAAGGGATGTGAAGGAAGAGGAATTGGCAAATATCAATGAGCAAAGTAGATAGAAAGGAAGAGTAAAGGTGTCCCTATATAAATATATATATATATTCATACACACACACACACAAACATATATTCATACGACCTCTGGTTACCTCATCGACGTTTTTGTGCAATCAATCCGGAAACTTTTCAATTAAACTTTTAAATTTATACATTTTCAACTAGCGATTAATTCACATCACAGTCAATTGATTGTCTTCGTTTTCAATTTAGCACAACATATATATATATATATATATACTTGTATGTGAATAGTTTTTATTTGATTAAAGATGTTCGAATGGATTCGTTTGATCTACAAATATAAAATGCATTCACGTGCTTTATTCAATTCAATTTGAACAATTATTTTACTCGAATTGAATACAATGTACATAGTACTTTTGTTTTATCATTTTATACTTTCTATCATAATCATTCTCACTCATATATTTTCTTAATCATCATAACCATTTATTCTTGAGTTTTTGTATATGTATGTGTGTTTTTATATATACATATGTTGAGCAGTTTAAAGTAGTCATTGAACTTGGATGGTGAATGTGAGCGCGTGCACGCACTGAATGCGTCATTGCGCTTCAATTCACACGAGCAATTGTTCAACCGTTTGGATTGGAATTGCTATCACGCTTCGGCAATCCTCCCGCGCGCGATAGAACGTAGTAGTACGTACATTTAGCAAAATTGCCGCGAAACAAAAAAGAAAAAAAACAAACAAACAAAAGGCGAGAAACGAGAATATTTATAACAAAAAATATTGATGTGAATGCCCTGATGGCTAATATAAATAGAAAATAAATATATAACAATTTGTTGTGTGGGAACAAATAATTATACTTTTATTTACAGCTAAATAGACATTTACGAAACACATATAATTCGTATAATCATTTGAATTTGACCGAAAAATATAACGGATAAAAGAAGAAGGAAAAAATAAAATATGTTTACGTAAAACACTTTGATTCAAATTTAGATTCATTTTATTTCATTTTCTGATTTTTTTGTGTTGTTGTTTTTTTTTTTTTTTTTTCGTGAAATAAAAAATCAAGAATTGGGTTATAATGGAAATTTTTTGAGAATTTTGTTCGACATAACAAAGCAACAATTTTTGTTGACTTGTTTCAAATTACTACAACTTATTGTCTCATGAAATGAAAAGACGAGAGAGAAAATAAAGAAAAGAAATGAAAGAAAAGAATAATAATTCAAACTCTCACTATTGTCATCAACTGAATAACAAATCTCCCACGAGTAGGAGAGTTTGAATATTACGAATCACGCGACACTTAATTTATTACTCATAAAAAATCGAGAAAAAAAGAAAAGAACGCAAAAAAAAAAAGAAAAAAAAAGCAACTAAATAAATATGTCACACACGAGTTGGTAACGTGACAGAAGAAAACATGAGGGAGAAAGAGGGAGAGTTTATAGATGGAAGGGGAAAAGCACATGATGACGATTGTTACAATTGACGAATCAACGTTTATCGTCTCCTTCTTTTTCAACTCCCTACTCTTTATCTTTCTTGGTTGGTGCTCACAACTAGTTGATAATAAACAATGTGACCATAGATAAGCGGCTTCTGATGGTATTTAGCATAATAATATCAAGCGCACGATCACATTGTATTCAGTCAGTTAGTTTCGACGTTTCGATCTTGTTACCACGATCATCGTTAACAATATCAAATAAATATCTATCGATTTTATTTACGACAACGTAACACGTGTCAAGTCCCAACGTAATTGTATACATCAACATAAATTAAAGACAATCGTAATAACTTATATTAATATATTATCGTATAATGTAATAATATATATATGAAGAAATAAGAAATCTTTTGGATTATTGACGTAAAATAATTCTTGTTTATTCATTTATTTGTTTTAGTTTGTATTGTTTTCTTTTTTTTTTCTTATTATTATTATTGTGTTTGACAATGTTTTATTTTTTTAATTTTTTTCTTTTCATCTAACAGGAGAAGACAAATACTAAATCAACAATGGTTATGGAAGCATCTTCAATGGTGGTGGACTATTTTGTCTTTGTTGCGGCGATACTTGCGTCATTCATTATACCACTGTGGGGAAAATTCCGTGCAAAGAAAAAAGAAACAAAGGCGAGTTATGTGTTTGCCACAGGTAGTGTGTCAATGGGTGCAATGATGCTGTCAATAGCGCGTGGCACACTTGGAGTTAGATCATTTCTTGGTTATCCATCTGAATTGTATTATCGTGGTAGTGCCATGTGGGAAACGTTATATGGTATGTTGTTGGCCTATCCCATTGTCTGCTTTATTTTTGTTCCTGTTTACTACAATCTTGGCATCACTTCAGTCTATCAGTATTTGGATATGAGGTAATTAAACATTTAACGTTTTTTTTTTTTTTTTCATTGAGAATAATAAACAATAAATAAACAATAGTAATAAATGTTCTTGATTAAAATAATATTTTTAAATTTATAATGAAAAAGAATTTTATAATTAAATTAATTGAACATTTATGACAAACGGGGTCATTTGTAAAGGGAGAAAAAAATTTTATTATTATACATTGCGAAAGAGTTTTATAATATTATATATTCATATTTCAAGACAATTTTATTGTTGGACAGAAAATATACACGGAGAATATGTTTATAGCGGAAATTACTTGATTTACATATTGATAAAAGATTATATCGACATTGTGACGGAAATATATAATACGACAGAAAAATGTAGAATAAGAGAAGAGAATTTTGTGGATAGTATATAGTGATTTTATTGACGTAATCTTTCTTCAAAACGGTGATGTAATGCGTTAATGGTTGCGATTTTTTCACAATTTAATCATTTTTTTGATAATTTCCGGCCAAATTCACATTAGTATGAAATTGTTACTCGTTATTTGACATTTAATTGTGGCTAAACAATAATATCGGGCGCGTCTTCCGAAATACCAGAAATATTTAAAGTATAATTCACGTATTGTTGCTATCAAAAAAGATGAAACATCTTAACTAAATAATTGTGGAATTGATGTGGACTTTTCACAAATTGTTTAGAAGTATCATAATTAATATTATATTGAAATGCATCATAGAAAGTTTTGGATGTTCACACTATTCATCGATTATAACTCTTTATCGTAACTGTTCGAGAATTCGATATTTGTCATTAATAAAAATCATTGAATTTACCAATGAAATATTGCGTTTGAATAATTTGTCGTGCGTGCTTGCCTAACACAAAAAATATTCATTTATGATTGAAGAACATAATATTTAAAAATATAATTATCCTAGATACAATAATAGTTTTTTATTTCAAATAAAAATTTATGTAGTCTAAATGATTTATTTATTTTGTTATTCAGATTTAAATCCAAACTCGTGAGATGTCTCGCAAGTTTTTCTTACGTACTGCGAAGTCTTTTGAATTTGGCAGTTGTCGTATTTACACCATGTGTGGCATTAAAAACAGTAATTGGATTGCCATATTGGGCGAGTATTGTTGGTATGACAACAATATCCGTAATATTTTCATCACTGGTTAGTTGAAAATATAAAATAATTCACAATCAATTAATTGTGACAATAATCAACTTCATTATTTATTTTATTTCTATTTTCTTTTCAGGGTGGTTTAAAAGCCGCCATTCTATCAGATGTTATTCAAGGCGTTACAATGATTGGTGTATCTATCATGATCATAGTGCAGGGTGTTATCGATGTAGGCGGACCTGCAACCGTTCTCAATGTGACTCATTCTCGTGGACGTCTTGATTTTTTCGAGTTAGTATTTGATATCACTGTTATTTTATTACACCATAAATAAACATATAGTATCAGCGCCAGTAAGGAGACGGTAAAAAGAAATAAAAATAAATAAACAATGTTATGACTCATCAGATGATAATGAAATTCTTATCTTCATTCATATCAGCTTCAACATGGATCCAACAATTCGTGTGACAACAGTGTCAGCCACTCTGGGTCAATTATTCATGAGTCTATCAATATTTGGATGTCAACAAAATTTTGTGCAACGTTATTGCAGTATGAGCAGCCACAGCAAAGTCGTAAAGTAAATATACCCAAAACGTGAAAAGGAAAATATATAAAAAACAATAAACATGATAATGAAACGAAATTTTGATCCACAAACACATGGTATCATTTATTTATTTGAACACTCGTTTAATTGTTTCAGGACAATGATGGCAAATATGCCAATTATCACTATACTCTTTTCACTATCGTGGGTAGTTGGAATGGTTATATTTGCAACCTATGCAGATTGTGATCCACGTGCGATGGGCTACATCACAAAATTCGATGAAATCGTTCCATTTTACGTTGAAGATAAATTAACTTATCTACCAGGATTGTTGGGACTTGTAATGGCAACATTATTCAACGGCGCATTGACAATAGCTGTTTCAAATTTGAATTCATTAGCAACTGTAACGTTTGAAGATTTTTTGAGTCAAATTCCAGCATTGAGCAATCTCAAAGATCGTCAACAATTACAAATAATTAAATTGATTGGTGTTATCTATGGTGTAATAATAGTCGGAGCAAGTTTCCTCGTTGGTATGCTATCAGGTGTTATTGAATCGTCAATGTTAATGACATCAGCTACTTCTGGTCCATTACTTGGTGTATTTGTACTCGCAATGCTTGTACCATGTGCAAATTGGAAGGGCGCAACTGTTGGAATGGTAGTCAGTCATTTATTTTCACTTTGGTTGACATTTGGTCATTTAACAGTGACAGATGAGTCCGATGCATTACCAGTGTCAACGGATGGCTGTCAAAATGACACATTTTCATCACATTTAATGAAACCATTATTATCATCAAGGGCGAATACAACACAAAGTACAATTATAAATGAAACAGTCAAAGGACCGTTGGAGTACCTTTACAGTATTACATATATGTATTATGCACTGGTTGCAAGTGTTATAACAATTATTGTTGGTATAATTGTGAGTTTAATAACGGCAAATGATGAAGAAGATGCATATGAAGCGCATTTGCTTCATCCAATTGCATTAAAAATGTCAAAGTGGTTTCCTGGTAAATCAAGATTGTATTCTGAGTCAAGAAGATTGTCTGATGAAAATGACGGTATGAATCCAGCATTCAGTGCATCAATGACATCAGTAATGAATGGTGATACGAAAATTAATCCCCATACTGACGTTGATCCAGAAATGAATGGTAAAACACAACCAAACAGTATAGCTTACATAAGAAAACTTAATGCTCTCAAGGAAGCATCGTTGGAAGTTACTAATGAGGTTGGCAAGGGTACAAGACTGTGAAAGATATTATTTAAGTGACTTTTTTTTTGTTAAGCTTGGCGGGATAATGTCAAATTCAACGAGTGTGTGTGTGTGTGTTTGCGTGTGTGTGGAAGAGTGAATATGTGTGTATGTCTACGTGTGTTTAATAAAATATAGAAGAGACTGAAATAATCTCGGTGAGAAACTGGTAAAGTAAAAAGAGAAGAAAAAAATAAGTTTGTGATAACTTTCATTCATACATTAATTTCCGACTTTTTATTTCAATTGAGCTTTTAATTAAGTTTTCACTTATACATATATACATATATTTGAAACGATTAATGAGTTGGGTTCGCCTTCAATTTTTTTTTTATCTGTAAATAATAATTTAGATAAAGTCTTTTAGTTTGTATGGTAATATTATTTGTGAGTATAAATTGTTTTAATTGAGATAGTATAAAATATAAATAGATAAGAGAGGGGTATTTGAACGCCTCCGGTGCTCCGTGAAAATATTTCTTTAACCACAATTAACCTTTCGCGTAATGTTGAATAATAAACCAAGCGGCAATTCACATTAAAATGAATTTCCGCTGATGATATCGATAACCAATTAGAATCGCGAAAAAACGACAAAAATATGTAACTCGAAGTTGAAAATAATTGGACAGGCTCCGTTTTTTTTTTTTGTTTAGTTAGAGTAATACATATATACAATTGTATTTTTGTATTGTTACACATGAGAACAATGTTGATGGTGCTATTATTGTAGAACAATTAATTGTTAATATAATAATTATACGACATAACGTGGAGACTCTTGGACGTGTACAGCGATGGAGCGACAGAGAGAATGACTAAAAAAGAGCTGAAAAAAAAAAAAAAAACATAAACTTAATGTGGGAATAAACAATTTGTCTGTGTGTCTGTGTGATCGTTCATGTGCGAATTATTGTCATACAGGATAATAAATAAAAGATAACATTAAAATATTAATCGATAGTGAATATTAATAACGAGTATGCGTATACGCATATGATATCTATTTACCCATTCGTATCGAATTTATTGAATCGTGCGCACTAATAATTTATTTTCGTATCGAGAGTCTATACGATTGATATATACGTAATACGTAAAATTAATTTTCATTTCGATTTGCACTCAGCGCAATACTCTGAAACATAAATGTACAATTCTATCATAATTATATTATTGCTGTTTTCAATTAATATCGTTAAATGTTTTCCATTACCGTTTCATCATATTATATTTCATCCACTTCGTAATTGTTATTCTCACTTTCTCATTCGCATCAGTGTTTTGTTGGTATTCAAGCATGGATGAAACAACAGTTTGTATATGTTGTGGATGAACGAGTGAGAGATACAATGTGCAAACTAGAGGGATGTTAATACGGATAATATTCCCGAGGGATGATGAAACAAGCGGGATGTTTAGCCGAGAAGCGAGTGAGGGAAAGAGGGCGAGAAGTGTGTGTTGATATTATTTTGCGACTGGACGAGACGTCACAATATTTCGTCGTCCACTTTAACGCAAATTATTGCGGTTCACATGCTAAAATACACATATTTATTATATATATACATAAATGTATATGTACGTATATACTTATCATATGTATGGCCGTGTAGTATTTTTTTTTTTTCCACCGTTCAATGTTTTACACAAAATGAATTTATAATTAAAATGGACGTAATAATGGACAATGAATTTATTTCAAAAACACAATGTGAACAGACAATATACAAATAAAAAATTGATTATTCATATATTACCACTGAAGTATATAGTGATGACAATAATAATTAGTTTTAATATTGAATTTAATTTAATTCTATTTCAATCGTGTATGACATTCAACGAAAAATATTTCATAGATAAAAAATTAATCATTATTAAAAATAAAAATGATTTATTATTCATTTGACTTTAATATATTTACACAATCGCACTCATATCAATTAAATTACACAACATTGTATTTACTAATCATACACATTGATTAAAGTAAGTCTTTAATACAGACGGTGGATTCCAACTGCATCAAGCAAAATGATAGTGGCTTAATAAACGCAAATTTATGATGCTCGCAAGACCAAGATTACCAGAACAAAAAGATTATAATCAACGTAAGTAGTTAATTTCCATTCGCACTGAATTGTGCGGAGTAAAAAAATAATAACAACAATAATAGTGATAATAATAATAATAATAGTTACAATAGAAGTAATAATATTGATAATAATAATGATAACAACGGCTATAATAATAATATCAATAATAATGGTACTATATGAAAAGTAAAAAGGAGAAGATGGAGAAACCCCAACACAGAATGTTTCCGGTTGGTTGAACGAGAGGCGACGGTTGAGACGATGGGCCGGCCATGACGACAAGGGTAAAGGGAGGTTTTGCACTACTGCTGGCTGCTTATCGTCACTGGAGGGTACTGACGACACCAAGATTAGGGGAGGGAACGTTATCTTCGTCGTTGAGTTTGCTCTGGTTAACGATCCAAGCTGAGATGGTGCTGCCTGCTCCTTCATGGTACTTTTCCAGGCGTAAGGTGGCCCCTATAGTGTCACTTGGTCGACGCGACTCAACGCAATGGTGTAGAGATTAGTAATTTTTTTTATTATCATCTTGGAAATGGAATTAAATTAAAATTGATCATAAAGTAATTGAAATTGCAAAAATGATTGGGTTAAATTTTTTAATTGAATTGAGAGTTGGAGGATGGGAAAAGAGAAACAAATTCTATATTCTTTTTTATTTTATTTCACATTTGTTGATGTATTGGTGAAAATTTTGGCAGGATAAAATAGCAATAAAAAAAAAATATATCAATATGTGTATGTGTATAAAGTGTATAGGGATAGAATTTTTTTAAAGAAAAATAGATGAATGAAGTAAATGCGGGAAAAAAGGATAAAGAAAAGAAGAATGGACAGTGGGAAAGAGCTGAGAGAAGAATGGATCTTCTTTGGAGTAAGTCCAACTTTCAGGCTTCTCGAAACACTCGCAACCAGCCAAATCGAATCTTCCTTCATTATTTAAATGAAATTCCTGGAAAATTGCCGGACCTTTTTGGTCTTGAGAAGAGTAGTTGATTCGCTTTTGCCGTTGAGTAAGTATTGAGTTGATAAGACTGGTTAGTAGTCACGAAGAAGCATAAATGAAACAAAAAAACAAGAAGAAGCAGAGAGAAAAGAAGGAATAATGAAAGAAGGCTAGAAAAATAAAATCAAGAAATGGAGATAACGTAGAACAAAAAAAAAAACCAGCAACAAAAAGCAAGAAAAGAAATCTTCATTTTTAACTAAAATGCTAATAATATTGTGTTACATTTTTTCTTTGGCATACAGATTGAACATTTTTACTTTCCTGTACAGAAAAAAAAAAGACACAATGTCGCATAAGAATTGAACTCCTATGCACAATCAGACAAAGGAATAATTTAGAATATAAAATAAAAGTGACAAAATAGAATTGAATTAACATAGGAAACAAAATTTACCTCTTCTACATTAATATTATTTTTTCTCTACTTCACGCTCACTTTTTCCATTCAACAAAAACAATCTGTAAGAACATTTCTGTCAATCAGTTGTCCTGGCAACGACAATTAATAAACAACGTGACCCTGACGATAACACGCAATTCCATCACACAGTCCAACCAATTTTCTCATATACAAGTGTGAAACAAAAGTGAGAGAAAGAGATTGAGTAAGTGTGACACTGTGAGATAAAGCTCTCAAGTCAACCCGTGGGCAGTGTGGCGTTGTCTCATTCACATCACCAGAATGTCTGTGGATTCAAGGTGAGTATCGTCTAGAAGAAAAAAAAAACAATAATAATAAAAGAAAAATCAAATCGATAATCATGTGATGGCCATGGCATATTCTCTAGAACCAAACTTTCGTCTCCTTTCTTCGTTCATCTCTCTCTCTCTCTCTCTTCTATCATCAAAAAACGAACAAAAAAAAAAAAACGAAAGCATATATATATAATAAAAAGAAAAATAAAAATGGAAAAGTGCTGGAGGCGAATCCCTGGCTTTTGCTTCTGACACGACCACCGTGCGTTTCAACTCAGACTTGAGACGTGAACACGGGCAACGACCTCTCTCTCTCCCTATCTTTCTTCCTCTGTCTCGCTGTTCCGCTGGGCTTACCTATTGATCGTTAGTCCTGACTACAATATATATATATATATATATATATATAATATACATACATGTGCAATATTTATAGATACACCCACAGAGCAATATCGAATTCGTATATAATCAAGAATCAATTTTTCGCAAATCCCAATGTGTTGAATGATAACGTCACATGTTACAAGTGTACAAATTGATGAATTCCACATGCTCCCAACCCACATTAGTGTGTCCAATTTGACTGA
This sequence comes from Zele albiditarsus, assembly GCA_958496275.1. NCBI lineage: Eukaryota > Metazoa > Arthropoda > Insecta > Hymenoptera > Braconidae > Zele > Zele albiditarsus. The sequence continues at coordinate 4,641,222 of OY292409.1, read as the reverse complement.
ATGAGAATGTGCAAACGTGAAAGAGAAAAAGCAAAAAAAAAAAATAATAAAATAAAAAAAATAAGGGTAAAAGATTGAAACAAAAAGTAATAGAATAAATACAAAACAAAGTAAATATCTTTTTCAGAAAAAAAAGAAAAAAAGATGTAAATGCTAATTGAATTCTCTGTGAATAATTTTATTCCATTATTCGTCACTTTTCTTTCCCGCATTATTTTTTTTTATGCTCGTATACCTCTCACTCTTTTTTTTTTTTTCTCATTCACATACACACTCGCACACATATACATACGTATACCCATTTTTATTTTCTCATTAGCACTGTACACGAAATGTATGGGGTTTTTTTTTTTTTTTTTTTTTTTTTCTGCATCAGCAATCTATGTCCAGACTGTGAAAATTATTTCGTCACATGTGGCACAATAGTGGGGGGGTGCAATGGAAAAATAAAAATACTGAAAAAAAAAAAAAACGAAAAAAAGTAAAGTTAAATGAAAAACACTATTGGGGGAGATGTGAAAATTTCAGTTGAATCTATGATTTAAAATATATATTGGGGTGAAAAGAGCCTGTGGGATTTAACTATCGTAGACATGTGAGTGATCGATTACATATTATGAATGATACCAACATATGTGTATAAAAGATATATTGGTTAGATCCATCAATCACTAAAATGTATATATATATATATATTTTTAAAATATAAATACACGTGATGATTATTGATTTATATTAGATGGATGTCATGTGGAGTAAAGATGGAATTAAATATACATACAGAGGATTATGATGGAATAATTCTTGTATCCAGTAGTCCACCTGGTATAAATGAACCTGAGCCATTTAAGACAGTGCTTTATGCCGCAACACAAATTGACGCTGCTCTTGGTAATGCTGTTGCTGTATTACCAATTAATTTACCAGCTCATCGGCTCATCTACAGTCCGACAGGATATCTCAATATAGATTATCATGATGTACGCAGTTTTAGTGAAGCTGCCAACAGAGGAGTACGCAGGTAATCATGTTTAGATCAATTCCCCAAAGAGAATCTTGACTTTATATATGATTATATACATAGAATATATATATATATATATATATCTACTTTGTGGATATAGATGAAGGGGAACGAACAAAAAAAAACGAAAAATACAAGAGCGAGAGTATAATCGAAAAAAAAAAAATGCAATTTACTGTGGCTTATCTCTTCGAGACAGTCACTTTGTCTTGAACATTTTTTTTCTCGTTTATTTATCGCAAAAAGAGAACCAAGTGTTTCATAAAAATGTCATTTTTTTTTTTTTTATTTAATATATATTTAATGTGTGTATAAAAATAGTATATACATGTATATGAATATTTGTTTGAAAGTTTTGTGAAAAATATTTTTAGTTGTACATTTGTTGTTTTGAATTATTTTTATCTTCAGCAGTTATCGTGTTGAATTTCTATATTGTTTCGGTACTCCATTTTCTTTTTGCAAGATATTATATATATATATATATATGTATCTATTTTTTTTTTTTTCGCTGTCTTCTTTTTCTCGGAGTAATCGCGCGACCCATTTCTCCACAAGAGTGCCATAGGCAGCTTGTCTCTTGTGGACGTTGCCGCACGCGCAAACATCGCTCGAGGCGTCGGTAATCACCGAAAGCTTTTTGCCCGTCGACGAAAAGTGTGATTTACCAAAAAGCATACCAGTAATAGTTGTTGCTCACCGTGAGATTCTTTCTTTGGCGTAATTTTTCCTTTTTTTTTTTTCTTCATATCTTTTTTCTTTTTTTTTTCTTTCGTTTCCGTTTCGATTCGTTACTTTTGTGGTGGTTCACCCAATTGCTACTCGATTTCATTATAACACCTGATCAGTTTTATTTCACTTTATTTTATTTTATTATGATTTATTTATTTTATTTTTTTTTTTTTTGCAGGTTTAATTACTTTATAAACACACAACCAGACATACTATTATTCAATTAATAGTTTAGTTATATACGCGATTACTTTACGTCTCAATTGCCGCAATTTTGCGCACGCGGTACCCGAGAAAGCAAAGGGATTGCGAAAACGCAAAGGCGACAAAGAGAATTGTAAAAGTGAATGAGAAAGAAAGAAAGAGTGACTAAAGCACCATGCGCTTTCTCATTCAATTATAGAAATTGTTTTCACAATCCCCAATGCCGCCACACCAACAGTGTATTTCCTATGGGGATTATTCACAAACAGTTATCTCTATCGCTTTATATAAAGGAGAACAAAAGAAAAAAAAAAAAAAAGAATAATGTAGAAGTAAAATAAAACATTCAATTTTTCTTTTATTCAATTGTTTGTATTTATCTGACTCTAAGCTTGATTTAATTTCAATTATCAAAGGAATATAATCAAACGATGGTGAAAAAAAAATTTATCATTCTACTGTTTTGTTATTATAAAATTCAATTTGTTATTTTTTTATTCTATTTTTCCTTTCATATTTATCAAGTTTCAGTTTATCGTTTGAATCAAAATGTTATATTGTATCAATAATTAAATAAATCAAATCGAACGATGTGTGAAAATATTATTATACTCTTCGCAGTGATCAAATCCAATTATTTATGTTTTCATTTATTTATTATTTTTATCTACATGGAATATTCACTTTAGTTTTACTCAGTCGAATTATTTCAATTCATCGATAATTGGAGAAACAAAGTGAAGCAATGAATGAGAATGTTATTCTACTCGTCGCAGTAATATAATATTTTTTTTATTATTCTTTATTCAATTATAAATTTTTTCCATTATTTTTACATTGTTATCGTCACAATTGTTTTTATCGAACAATTATATTTTATTAATTACCGAAGGGTGACAATCAAACGATATACTAAACAATATAACTCAACTCTTTACAATAATAAAATTCGATTTTTCATATTTCTCATTAATTTATTATTTTTATCATTATGAAATAATAATTTTACATTATTTCAAATGAAATATTATATTTTTTCAACTATCTAAGAAACACAATGAATTGCAACAAGCAAAAATATTTTTCTACTCTTTCTCGTGATAAAAATAAATTATTTATTATTTTTATATTCATTTATGCATTTGTGTTTTTCATCTTTATAAAATTTTTATTCTTCTTTGTATTGAATAAAATATATATTTTATGATGAATAATGATTATGCGACAACAGAGCTATAGAAGCTGGTGTCAGATGTCCCATGATAGTACTACTACCTGACTTGCGTTTCGAGAATGCTGAGCTGGTCACTTTACTTGGCGCCCTAGAGGCGCTTTATGTTGTGAGTACCTTCATATACATTTTATATACTCCCTATACCCTAGTAGTTCTTGGTTTTTTCTCCTTTTATTTCCTTCTTCTCAACCTTCTTCTGTATCTATATTATACTCGCATCTTCAATTGTAACACTATACGACTTGGTATTTACTGAATCGTTTAATCCATTAATCATCAATTCGATTTCATTTCCTTTTGTTATACTCAAGTGCACAACTTTAATTCTATACCAAACTCCCCAACACTTTCATTATCTCTTCATTACTGTTATTAATCTTCTTTTCTTTCCTTTTATTTAACAATTGATCGAGTGCACTGCTTGTGTCCATCGCAGCATAAATCATCAACTAAAGTTTCTTCCCTACAGAATTTACAGGAACACAATAATCGAATTTATTGTTAATGGCAGATTGATTATCTAGAATTGAGAATTTATTTGAAATCAAAAACTCGTTTATTCATTCCGTTATTTATGCCGTAAAATTGAAATGAAAATTAAATGATTAACATCGTATATTCAGTATCCTATCAATTTGGATATTGGCAGAAGGTTTATTAGATTACAATTCATGGTTTACTGCACCGATGCAGAATTTCATGTTTGATACGTGAATCAGCATCAGTGTGATAGACAATAAATAGCAAAATTATTAAATTTCAATTGTATATAGTAAACATATGAATAGAAATTTCATGATCCTCAATAAACTTTGCCTACCAACAATCCTTTAAGATAGTTCTATCACGCATGATCGTGTTTCAAGAGTGAGTAAAGAGATTTGATTTTAATTAAAAGAGAAAATATTTGATAGTTCTCAAGTTGATAATTATAAACCCAATCATATTGATAGCATACTAGATGAATATAAAAATAAACATCATGTTTAAGATTATTTTTCAACTAGTTTAATAATGGTAACTTCCAAAGTGTGAATGGATGTTTAATTTTATTAATGATATTCTCAAGATTAAATGATTTACTATTTTACAGAACGTAAATCATCGAATCATTTATATCCAGACTCGTTGATATTCAACAGCATATTTCAAATCTAATTATTCACGTGGAAATTATCGTCAACCTATTTCCAAATGTATTTTTTATGTAAATATTAGTTCGATGAATATTATATTGATGATACCAATTCATTCTCATCTTATCGGGGGATAAAACTACTTTGTTTTGCACGACCTAATTTTTGTATTGGGAACGTCTTATATAGTCAAGAGTGTTCCTCAATCATTGCCTCCTGATAAAGAAACGAATAATAATTCTGGGATCCAATACAACTTGGGTATATTCATTAGTTCATCATATTATCACACTGAAAAGAAACATAAAGAATGCATCAATAATAATATAGCTGAATCTGTCTACTAAAGAAAAATATTTACTATAATATCAAAACGAGAATTTATTTCTCATTTCATTTCTATACATTCCCCACGCTCAATCATTCAAATGCCTTGCTAATATAAATATATCTTATTTGCTACATAGAAACTTAAAGAGCTAACCCGATATTTAATGATTCGTGTACACCCTCTATATCTTATTTATGTACCCATAATTTATCTCTGCTATTAATTTATAACAGCAAACTAAAATTGAAGCAAAACAATTAAAAAAAAAAAAAAAAAATAGATGATCCATCAACGTTTACTTCAACCTTTCATTAGCACCAAACTCTTTCTCGAGCATTTTACCCTGCTTTTTACCCCCCCGTCTATATAACCTCGGTGGTAATTTGATCTTGATATTCTTTGTGCCGTCAAGTACAAATTCCTTTACCTCTTTTATTTTCCCTGTTACCTCACCATTTTTACCCACCCTCACTCACTCTCATATTCAACCTCTATATCCCCAAAGCATCATCCCTTTTGTGTCTTGCATGCAAACAGCTTTTTCCCTCGCTTCCCGCAGGCTGTAATGGCGTTCCGCGTCGCTCTCTTATACACTTCGTGTTGTGCATATACTCTGCATACTGTGAATATATAGAGAGAGTTATACATAGTGCTAGTATGAGAGTGAGAGTTGAAAGAGTATATGCAACAACGTCTGTGCTGTACAAGTAACTTTAGTTTCCTACACGTTAACTTTTGGCCCTGGAGGCCAAACCACGACTGCCAAGTGGAAGTAACGGCCGTAGTGTATATACGCACAGTGAGTATAGTGGTGGGGGTCGACATAGAACGTTACAGTGTTGAGGGAAGATAGTTGCCTCAATACCCATTGAGCGCCATCTAACGATGGCGTCACTAACGAATACCTTACGTTCCTCAATTTATGTGGTTAGTGAGGGCGACCTAATTAGCCAAATGCTCTATCCGTTATCGGATTTCTTTTATTGTTGACGAGTTACAGAATGGGAAGGTATTGCAAGTGAATGTAAATGCTTGAGCATTATTTAGCAAATACCATTGACCCAAGAATGCTATACCTTCAATATGTGTATGTATACATACATGGAAATTTCAAAATTCATCATGTGTAGTTAAGAGGAATGCTACTGATACTGCATAGAAGAATTATGGCGTTCTTGAATTCTTTAAAGTCACATATCAGAGAAGTTCATGAAGATTATGATATAGGATATGGCAAGCATACATTCATGATGACTCTCACAAACTTTCAGTGAAAATTATTGGAATAGTCTGATATATTTGTGTTATATTGAATATGGGTGAATTGATAAAATTCACGACAAAAATTAGATGAATATATTATCAAATTAGTTGATGGGAAATAAAGAAAAAAAGAAACTTTGTATTTTATGTAGTTATTTTCGATTAATTTCTATTTATTATTCAACGAACTAAATCGGATTTTTCAGCAGTAATATAATGGGAATGACTTCGTTCACTTTTTTTTTTTTTTTTCTATCAAAGAGGAATTGTATTTTCGAATTTATATCATCATTATTTTATTTATGTTCATGATGTATCTTTATAGTTACTTATATTTTTATCTAACCATCTTGGATGCTGATCAGCTGATTATTTTCACATATTTTTGATTCCATGTCATCAACAATTATTATTCATCAGCAGCACTATATCAAGATCGTAATTTGGAATTAGATAAAACCTCACTGTCAAATTGTCTTCGATATAGTGTTTTTTTTTTTTTTTTTTGCTTTTCGAGAAAAGCACGTAAACTCCCAAGTACTGCTGAATTTTACCAAATATAAATTCATGAAAAGGTGTCCCAAATATAGTCTATCATAATTTCCATCAATTCCGACCACGTTTGTCAATAAAAAAAATTTGGAGATGCGATGGTTTTTTTTTTTTTTTTTCATTTTCAAGCTGTTACCGCAACATTTCGACTTCAGTGAAAAATTGATCGTTCAATTCAATCACTGGTGCGAATGTTACAGATGTTATTGTAAAGTTTTTTATTGGATTGTTGGAACATTTGTATTCGATATTTTTATTTATTTATTTTTTTATTTCTCTTGCCCTTTTTTTTATTTTGATTTTTATTTCAGCCACTGGAAGTGAGGGAGATCAGCGCGGAACGTTGCTACAAGGCATGTCAACTTGGTGTTTGGAGTCCCATCTGTGGCAAAAAGCTTCAGGGTATCGTGAAACTTGCGACGATACTCGAGAGCGGAAGATTGGTTGCAAGAGATATCGGTGAGTCTTTGAGTGTGCTAAAATAACAACTTTTAGGGAAAGAGGAAAATGAGAAAAGAGTAAGTGTGAGAGTGAGAAAGTGAGATGATCATTTTTCTCTGCTTCCATGTCCTTCTGCTTTCATATCGAGGGTATTTGTGCGATAAAGTTTTCGAGTACACGATATATATATATATATATATATGTAGGGAGAAAAACTGTGAAAGTGTAATATGGCAGAAGAGCAAAAGAGGTGGATGAATGAGTGGCTAGCTCGAATGGGGAAAACGAATAAAGGGCGAATGAGGAGGAAGGCTAAACGACAGAGTTTCTTCTCGTCATTGAATGAGAGAGTACGAATACAACGAGGATGAGGCGCGCGACGAAAAATGGCTCGAGGCTTCAATGTCGAGTGGTGATAGGGAGACAGGCGGAAGCAAAAACTCCCTCTGGCTTTTCGCCCTAATTGAGAATGGAGCTGGTAAAATTATATAACTCTCTCTTACTCCTCCACTATGTTTCCCTCTCTGTCATTTCCTCTTTCAAAAACTTTTCTTCCAACATGCCTTGTCATCTATCGGCATTCCACTGCTTCAACAAAATTTTCCAATTGTACGGGTGACGAAAATAAAGTAGAGAAAAACAGATTAATTAAATGAATTTCAACGAATTTTTTTGCTAACAATTTTTTTTTTATTCTGTCATTCTTACCAGGTGGTGCTGACCCCGAACGAATGACACCATGTCGAATTGAAGAGTACGTTTGTGAACTATTTCTTAATACCTCTGTAACAGTTCAAGTTGTTAGTGATGAGAGTACATTGTTGCAAGAGTATCCTCTGTTCGCTACGATTAATCGAGCAGCTTCTGTTATACCAAGACACCGTGGTCGTATTATATTCCTCACTTATGAACCGCAGAATTCCGCTTCCGTTTTGGAGACGCTACTTCTCGTTGGCAAAGGCATGACTTATGACACCGGTGGTGTAGACATTAAAGCTGTGGATGGACAGATTGGAGAGTCTAGACACAAGAGTGGTGCTGGTGCTTGCGTTGGATTCCTCCAGGTTTAATAATTAATTTAATTATATTATTTTCTAATTTATATACATTTAATAATTTTGTGCAACAGGCTATCAGAGAATTCATATTATCTACTTATCTACTATAATATTTGATATTTTTCTAAAATTCTTAAGGGGATTCATTTCAGTGCTCCACTTGTCTGAATGCAGTTATGTCTACCAGCTCATTCCAAGTTTAATGATGCTTTGAAAAAGCGTCGTACGGATACTTTCATATTTTTGTTTAAGTTAATATTGATTTGATGAATATCATACGAATACATGAGAATGTTCACCAGTTCTCCGTCAAGTCCACGAACTACTTTGTGACAACAATGTGTAAATCTTCAAGTTGTAAATGTCAAGATTTGATAACAAAGTGTTTTTGCATATCTAATTTTTGATTTGATTTATACAACATCAAATTATTGATTTTGTGAATTTCAAACTTAACTTTCACCTAACATAGAATGAATATAATTTTTGTTGTGGAAATTCCTTGTATAAAAATTTCTGGATAAATTCTAAATAGAATTTTTCGATAAAATTTTTAACTGAACACCACCGTCAATTATCAAGTATATATTTTACACGAGTTATTTCAATGATCAATAGGTGGTGAATTTGCTCCAACCACCAACAGTGAAAGTTGTGGCAGCCCTTTGTGTTGTACGTAACAGTCTTGGAGAAAATAGTTTTGTGGTGGACGAAGTTATTACCGCAAAATGTGGACAAAGAGTACGTATCGTTGATACCGACATTGAGGGCAGATTGTCCATTGCAGACGCCCTTTTTCACATCAAAGAAATGGCGTTGTGCTCAGTGAATCCACATATTTTTACAATCGCCACTGTTATGGGCTGTGCAAAATCCGCCGTCGCTTCCGAATACTCTGTAAGTATTTTATTTTATTTATTATCTATCTTATATTTATTGTATTTTTTCATTTACTCTAGTTCTATACTTCTCTATACTTTCTTTTATTATTTCACTCAATCGGACAATTCCAATTGGAAAAAATTGAAATAAATTCTATACAAACAACATTGCACTTCGTACTGCATTCCGTATTTATATTTTTGTTTATTATTTTTCAACTATTAAACGTTTAATGGTTTTAAAATGTTCATTGTTACATTTTCAAACACGAAAAATACTATTTCAGACAGATATAATACAACTTTTTATTTCTCAACATTACTCTCGTGGGATTTTCACATCCAACATTGTAGAATTCATTAAGGTATATATATATATATATATATATATATATATATATATATATATATATATTTATATCTATATATAACAGACGTCGTCGTTCTTTCGCCTCAGTTCCATTTCACATCTTGGCCTCGTAACTCACTCGTACATTCGTCAGAAAGTACGTGCAATTTATCCACCATACACTGTATATCCTTTTTATCTTCATTCTTTTTTTATCTCACTACTGGTACAATACACTTTTTACTGTGCAAAAATAATTAGAATTGTGTGGGAAAGAAAAAAAAAAATATACTAGGTGGAATATTATGTTTATCAGACAAATAAATATTTTATCAATTTGCTCAAGAAGTTGATATCACATTAAAAAATAACAATAAAATATAATTCAATACCTGATATTATTTACTTTTATCCGAACAATGTCTGTCAGATAGTGATGGACAATACAATTGCACGTAATTCAAATAATGCGGAAAAACTTCAAGCATCTGGTGAATTGATGGGTGATCCATTTGAAATATCGAGACTGCGTCGTGAAGATTTTGAATCGTATCGCAGAAGAGTTGAGGGCGATGGCGTACGACAAGGACTAATTACATATGCAAAGTGTGAACGTGGTGCGCAAGGTCCCGCTGCTTTTCTACTCATGGCTTCCGGCTTGGACAAGGTAAACACACACAATAACATTATACAACGTAATGATAGCAGGAACTTTATTACCCGTATATTACGATCACTTAAATATATTATTGTAACGTATTTCCGTATCATATCCACCTTCTCTATACATACTATACAGTTTAAACGTGACTTGATTATACAAACTTTGAAATGATTTTCCGGCGTCATCAAACTTTCACTTAATGTGCATATAAATTGCCCTTTGAGCTGTTTCAATTTGACATTATGCAAATTTTGTTGAGGGGAAACTCCACTGTTACGGTCCAAAAAGGAACTTGTTGGAGAGATTCATTCAATTGTGGATCAGTTCTGGAATAAGTATAATATCTAACATATATTGGAGAATACATGTGTGAATTTTATCAAGGAATATGAAACGTTGATAGTGATATTAGGTATTTGATGTAAGTTTGTTCAAAACAATGTGTTACTAGTCCAAGATATAGTTAGGTGAGGAGTTTCTTCACATTTTCTATTCTGTATAATGAGTCATTTTTTCATAAAAACCCAAACTACATTAAAAATGTGGTAGTAATAATAATTTTGACAATTTCAATGTTGATGAGAAAAAAAAATTGTTCACAGATAATGAAAACGGCATAGAATTTAGAATATCATAATCAGTTTTCCTGTTGACATTACTACTGTTACTGTGTTCGATTGTAAATTTTTGTAACTATCGCACATTGATAATAAAGAACGGGCAAAGTCTAGTTAAGAATTATAGAAAAACTGATGTCACTTTAAAAATATATATTTTCGAACAACAATCCTACAATTTTTTCTGGATCAACAATACTCAATTGTTATTTGAATTACTTTCAGCTTTATTGTAAAATATGTATAGGAGAATAATTGCAGCAACATATGCAGTTATCGCAACTAAGCTACAGAAAGTTCTTTCAATTATTCAATCGGACTGCTATAACAGCAATCCGGATTACTGTTGTAACCATATATAGATTGGTATAATCACCATCTGTAGTATGGATGCGATGATTGCTTGTACGTGACACCAGTATTGGATGAGTATTATCTACGATTTGAATAGATTATGATCTGTAATTATGCGCTTCAGTTATTTAATATAGACGAGTGAGTGGATGAGTCAAATATTGAAGGATTGCCACTGTAGGCAATGTAATATCTGAAATGATTTTGACCTGATGAATTAGTATTTTCTCTGTAATTTTTATCTACTAAATGGTTAGTGTTGAAAGAATTAATAAGTATCATAAAGTTTTGTTATAACTTGAAGAAAATGATATTACAACGATTTATCCAAGAAAAAATATACTTCTCTGAACTAGGACACAGTTCACGTTGAACAAAGCGTTTCTTTTTCAAACTTTCAATTCATAAACAAATTGAATTATTATTTTGCATGAACTACAAACATCAAACACGGAGGAAAGTATGAGTTCTAAACATAGTTAATCAAGTAGTATTGTGCCTGATGTAAAAATACTAATTTGTGTAGTAGGTTAGAAACATGTTAGCTAACATGGAAATATTTGTTACAGTGTACAATCTAAAGTGTACAGTAAACTATTTTGGCTTTTATCTTCTCGTAAATTTGCAGAGTTTCCATTCGGAGTGATAATAATATCCAAACTTCAATAAAAGTTAACAAAGCATATGATAAATTTACTATTAAAAATTATGATTCTAATAGGCCATAGTGTTATTTTTATTTGTTATATTGTGAATCGTAGATAGAAAATTCAATCCGAACACTATGGACCACTAAACGAGATAGAAAAAATCATAGATCTTCATAGTAATAGATTTTATATTGCAGTAATATTTCAAATATTTGTATCATTAAAATTATTTTCTTCATATCTTCTTTATTTTCATGTATAGAATTATATTCATATTATTCTTTTCACTTAGCAGTTTGTACTATTCCATAAATAATTGTATGTTTTATAATACTTTAACACTGTTTTCTTCGTGTATTCGACATTTCTAATTAAATTTGATGAATATTCATTAGCACATTTCATAACTTTATTTTTGTTTTCATCTTCATATCCCCAAGCATGATAATAATACGAATCTCTATTTAACTATCTCGTTAAGATTCTCATTCTCACGCGGTTTAATTACCCGAATTGTCCCTGCATGAATTAAACTTGTTTAGATTCAGTAAAGTCGTAAATTCAGTTAAATACACTGTTACAAACACAAACCTTTGGGAGGCATCTCGCTTTCTGGCGCCTTCAGGCTGACACTACGAAACTTCACGTTTGTTGGTTGAAACACAAGAGTGAATGAAATTACATTTGTGTGTGTGTGTGTGTATATATAGGGGTGAAAAACACATACAATGGGAAAGGGGGAAAAAAAAGAAAAGAAAAGAAAGCCGGTGAATAGGGAATAAAGAAATCCCTTGAGAATTACGGTCATCCATCCCCTTATTTTTTCATCATATATTATTTTTATATACATATAAACATGTCATAAACTGGACAGTTTTTCACAGATGGATCGTTTTTCAAATATTTTTTACATAAATTTTTGTTTTATAGATTAAAAAAAAAGGCATCACCCAATATAAAAATATATATACTTGCATGACATTTATCACGCCAATATCGACAGTGAAAAGGATAATTTTTTACGATCACATACTTACTCCCATAAAATTTTATACAAGTAGACGACGTCATATTCAATATTATGACTCGTATATACCAATATATACATTAGCTACATATAAATTAAATTATTCAAAGATAAATTTGAACTTATACATTTTGTGATATCAATTATTATTGCAGCACGGTATGGAAAGCACATCACCTCTAAAATATACATTCGTCGGTATAACCTCTTACCTATCAGCGGATCGCGATCTTACTAAGCTTTACCATGGAAATCCTATACTCGCAATGTCATACTGCTACTTGATCCAGGGCAAGTGTTTGACGATACGAAATGATCCAGCTGCAGAGATGCAATACGTTTGTGAGGTTGACGGTAAACCCGGTGGTGGCATCACGTCATCCCATCCACAAGGGATTATTGAGGATTCCACGAAAAATCCTGGCATCATCCCCTACAACCAACCACCAGTGGAAAATCCCTGTCGTTGTACATCAGAGCATGGTGAGACCGCTCAAATGTCTCCGGATCACATGGTGGCTCAATCTCCCTGTCTACCAAATGTCAAACGTAATGGATTGGAATCCACTGTTTAAAATTGTACACAAACAATTATATGAAATTGTGTCGTAATTAAATTTAATTATTGTATGAGAGTAATAATTATATTATATGTGAATATGGAATTGAAGTCAAATGAAATTGTGCTTCAAAGATTAGCTTGAATATTTTTTAACAAATGTCTTTCTCAATAGAATAATTGAAATTCTCAATATATCAACTCCTTGAATCTAACTTTTTCGTAGTATATAATTATGATATCATGTTTCTTTTATGATTATTCAATTAGTCACCGTTTTCTCGTTAGAATTAAGTGGTTAACGATTCATGTTATTCAATTAGACTCAAAGATATCTGCGATTGAATTCCACAAAGTCGATTTGAGTACTGGACACATTTGAAAATGGATCACTATGGCAAATACTGAACAATGCATAATTCTTGTCGATTTTTCTCCCGCTGTAATTAGTAAGGATTGATAGAAAATGTTATACTGAATTTATGAAGCACACTTTCATGACACTTCTACCATTTCCATCAAAAATATCGAAAAGTATACGAGTTATGAGATATTTAGTACAGATGGCATATATTTTATTGAGAGTAAGAACATAAATGGATCATACAAGGAGCTTGGAAAAATCTATTACCTGGCAGCTATTACATATTCTCAAACGACAAATTGAGTTTTTGAAACAGTTTTTTTTTCAAACAGTATCGCATAAATTTATCATCAGAAAATATAAACAAAAAAAAATGCAAGAAATATAACCGTTTTATTCCAACTTTGGAAGTTCTTCATTTTGTCCCTTACTAATATTTGGAAAAATCCTTCAATTAAAAACTGTGCATCCCTCCATACTTCTACAACTTTTCTTTTCCCTTTTATTTCACTTTTCCCTTCTATTTCTTCATATTTATCTATGAAAAATTTATACAATAATTTTTAAAGACTCTGCCGACGAAATTTGTCTTTTGAAAATTAACTATCGTTTTTGGGTATAAATACTCGCAAAAAAACATCTCTTTCTCTGGCTGAGTATGTGAACATGACTCCTTCAGGTAATGAGAATAAAAAAATTCTATATGTTAATAAAATGTCACATCGATTCTCCCCCTTGAATATAGTTTCAACTGTACGTAGATCGAGAATTAAAAATAAAATTGTGTATAGTTTTCATGAGGCACTAGTTGCATTTCATTATTCTTGGGTATTAGAACAGGTGTGTCGATCTATAGAGCTTCAATGAAATACCTGATGCCTATGAACACACACACACACACGAGCATCTAACCCTCATAACTATTATCTTCAGTCAGTCAAAGTAGCAAAGAAATCCTCCGTATCGACTTGAGGTTTGTTGATATGTGGCATCGTTCAAACGCGTAGAGAAATGTGATTTAGTGACGGTTCTCACTGTAAATTGTGGCGGTGAAGTGTCCAAACTATTCATACTATTTTTAATTTACCGACGGAGATAATACTGTATTTATTGCAAATAAAATATTCCTCTAGTATAAATAAATGTATAAAAATATTTACGACATGTGATGAGTCATCTGCTGATGCAGGATTTTGATGGAAGAAGAAACACCGAAAAAATAAAAAAAAAAACCGAACAAATATGTAAAACCAACGTTGTATTTCACGATCACAATATAGTGAGTATATTTTTTGTTCACTATATATACTGGTACACGTCCCAAGGGATTGTCCATCAAATCAACCCTCTCACCAAATAAATGACCAGTGAGGGATGGAAAGAAAAAAAACCACACGGACAAAAGAGGTGTTGTAAAATTTTATGATGCAAGGTATGACAAGTAATCTCACTTTTGCTGACCAACACCGCGTTGGAAAAGGGTTTCCGGTGAATTTTCAAGCAACAAACACAAGTATTTGGAACTCTCACAGCATCCAATTTCAGTTTTATATATACAATATACATATTTTATACAACTACACGGAAATCCATATTATCCTTTCTACCTCAAGCCCATCGTTATTTCCTGGCCATTCCGTCAACCCTTTCCCACACTTATATGACCACAAAATTTTCTTCATTTTGAATAATAATCATCCGTACTAAATTATACAAGTTCAATATGGAGTCATGTATTGCAAAGAAAATAAATAGAACAAATAATATACAATTGATGATTAATTATAAATAGAAAAAACGCCAAAGGGGATGTTTATAAAAAAAAAAAAAAAAGATTAATGTGTAAATGTATATTTATCGAGCATGTAAAAGTGATATTGGCATTCATTGCCATTTTATCCTTATTAAAAATTGTAATAAATGCCACGTATACAATTACACATAGACTGCAATTTGCAAAGATTAATTCCTCTTTAGTTATATACAAAATGTTATATGCGTACATTGTAAATGATTTTGAAAGTCTGTATCAACGTCATGACGCGTGTCATCCAGTGAATTATCGACAGCAATAAGGTCAAGTGATGCGCGTGCGCGTGCAACAGACACTATTTAATATATATATATATATATATAATATAATATTACATATATAAATGATCAAATGATGAAAATGTAAGTGGCTTGTCAATGCGTTCGTAAACATGACAAGTATATATCTTTCTCGCAAATAAAATGCCACATAAATTTTCTACTCATGTCTTTTTCACTTCCGTAGAACGATAATGGAAATGATCCTTGAAAAAGTAGATAAAGAAATCCAGAGAGAGAGAGAGGGAAAAAGTGTTGAATGAAAAAATCTAGTCAATGATATTTCTCCATTTGTTTCAATAATTTTCTCAATTCATATTCATTTTTTTTTTTTTTAATATCATAAGTGTTTATTTATGTTTTGTTCTTTTTTTCTGATAGTTTTTACACTACAAATTGAAGTGTCTTATATTGTAGTGAGTCTTAAATCACTTAAAACGTTTTACATGTTGATAGTTTGTTGAAAAAAAAAAAAAATTAAATGTTTGTGGGTGTTTAAAAAGTGTGTACATACAATGACAACAATGGTGAAGATAGTGAATAGAACGTTTTGAAAATACTTGAATTTGCAGTGTATTGTCCTCTATTGAATGTCAATGGTAGTTTTTTCCATATTATATATATGGAGAAAATTTAATAGGAAGATTCACCACGAAGATGTGGGTAACCCGTAGGACCACTTGAGATACAATATACTGCATGGTAAATTTTACTATGCACATATTAATTTTGATCAAATGCATATATTAAATTTTGTACCCATGCATATTAAAAATTAATATGCACATCATAAAATTCATCTGGTATATTATATTTTCATGCATATCAAGTATTTTTTTCACATTTATCTAATATTTTCGTGGCAATTTTTCGTACAAAAGTTCTTCTATGCATATTTAAAATTAATTCTCACAAAATAGTGTGTGATAAAATTATATCACAGACTCATACACATAAAAAGTAATATTTGTTAATTAAAAAATTATTGAATTCTCAAACATCATATTCTACAATTGAGAATAAACAATTTTATAACATAGATATTTTTTTGGTGAAATAATTAAAATATTATCACAATAAAAATGAAATATTATATCTTTAATTTGATAAATAGTAAATTTCTATTTTTTATCTTCATCTTCTTTTTTCATAAATAATTAATTGCACAAATAAATATTGGTCTGGAGTATTGTGTTACCATCTCACATAAACATTCTCATTAACAATACTCTAATCATAAACAAAGTTACAATTTTCCACTTGAATAAAAAATAAAAATTAATTCCTTCATTCCAAATATAGTAATAGGTCTTTGGTTCAAGAATAATTTTTTTTTTCAATGCATCATCAACGAATAACCTGAGGCAAAAACTGATTGAAATAGAAATGATGGAAAAAGATATAAAAAAGAGGAAAAAAAATAAAAAAAAAATATTGCATTAGTGATCATACGGTCATACAAGGTCGGGGTAAAATTTTTTCGATTAACTATCGCGTCGTTGTCGTCTCCAACAAGAGAGAAAGAGGGAGAAGAAAGATTCATCGATATAATACTATACATTCGCATCAGCGTATAGTTTACGTATGTATCTATGTATGGACCGTTCGTGCAGGATGCGTAACTTCCTGCATTTCAGGGTTGCCTTTGCGCGCGCGGGCGCGCAACCGACGATTGCGCTTGGCCAACGTGAAAAACCGGCCGTATATACACACAAACTCATGTGTATACACATATATATAAACATTTATAATATATACGCTATTTGTATGTGTATTGATTTCTATCTTGCTCTCATTTACTCTTTAGTTTTCTCTTTTCATTTCTCCATTTCTGCCCGTCTCTTTTTCTCTTTCGCTATCCGTTTGTATAATCGATCGCAAGCTGCACAATTTTTTTCTAATTTTTTTTTTATACATTCTTTGAAACACATACACAAACACATTTATAGACAGTTAAAAAAAAATCTTTACGTATTTTTGGGAATGTAAAGAACAGATCTATTATGTTGAGCGGGTGTATAGTTTGCGGTGATGGTTAAAAAAGCAGAAGAAAAAATAGAAGAGGCAAAAAAAAAAACAATAGAGGGGAGTGTATATGTATATATAGAAATGGGGTGGAAAAATGGACATCCTTGGATGATATACCCTTGCAGTTACCCTTGTTCTCCACGAGGACTCTACCGGAAATAAATGCAATGGAATTTGAAAAAAAGTTGTCAAATTGAAGAAAAATAAAAAAATGTTATTTTGTTATTTGACATTATTTTTCCTTTGCTTTTTGTTTTTTTTTTTAATTGTAAATGACTTATATCAAATTTTTATTTATGTTATATAAGAAATACATTTTCAAATTGATTTTTCATCTGTAAATTGTAGAATTCTTTCTTAGTATTATTGTAATGGTGGACCATGTCGACTCTATGGAGAATTATTTATTATGGTTTGATATATGAAAATGAAAAAAAAAAGAAAAAAGCATCTTATTGCAATAAAAGTCAATGATGTACATTCAGCACAAAATTTACCGGGGGGGTTTTTTTTTTTAATACGACAGATTTTAACCCTCGTTTGTCACGATTATTTTTGCCATACGTGTTTGACATATTGGGGTTTGGCTTCTTTTTATATCTCATCTTTTTACTGGACACAATTCTCGTGACAATTAATGTGTTTTATATTTTATTTTTAATGATCATGAATTTGTTGAGAATTAAAATAGCAATTTTAAAAGCAAAATTAAAATTTATAAGTTATGATGATATCTGATATTAGTTCAAATGATGAGATAAATTAATATTTCAAATAATTATTTACACATGTGTTAAATAAATGCAAAAATTATTCAATTTTATTGCTATTGAGTTGCAGCAATGAAAGCGGATGCAATGTAACGTGAATTAGTGATGTAAATTTGACATGAAAATCTCTAAAATTCGCATACTTACTATTATCATAAAGATTTATGATAAAAAATTTACATTAATTATTACCCAACAATGGTTGATGTAAAATGTTTGTAAATTAAGTTATAAATAAATTATCTTTGTTAAATTACGATGGGGAAATTATTTTTAATTAACAATAAATAATTGTAAATAATTGTTTCAATCTTTTTCAAAGCTTCAAGAAAACCACTAAGTATTGTCTGTGGTGAAATCTACTTGGTATATATATATTTTTTTTTTGTTTCATTATATTAACTTCCGTCCAAAGTCAATATGATCCCATATACATACTAATACACTAACATAGTTATTTTTAGATGTAAAACTTTCTCCGCATATACAAAAGTAAGTGTCCTTATAAATCATCAACGCACATTGTACATTAAAATTTTTAATATATTATATTCCCATGACTTACAAGTAGTCAAATGAGGGGGGGGGGATTGGGAAATTCAAGCTCTAAGTGATTGAAACATATAATCGCTTAAAAAAATGTTGCACATAATATAAACATAGTTCTTTGTAAATTAATTCCAACCTGGAATCGCAACATGATTTGAAAAAAGAGCAAATACCAACCATCATTGCAAAAAATAAATAGCGCCACTGCAATAACACAGTGATTAGTATTATCATCAAGTGTATATCACCCCAATACGCTTTCTTCTTATTAATTCATAAAAATACATTTGAGTGAATATAAAATAATAAAGTCATAATCAATCACTATAGCAAACACTTGAAATATTTAACAGTCTTATTTATTTTTCGCCAACAATAAAAATTATTGGATTACTCTCCAAATCCAATTAATTTTGAAATAATATTCTCAGGTAAACAAAAATTTCATCGACAAATTTCGTTGACAAATGTATTTTTCAAATGTGGGAATGTGAAAATCAATAAATATAAAACAAATACGTGCCTTGAAAATTAACGTAGGGACTGCTCTCATCTTTTACCGACTTACCGAAATTATTCTCATGAAAATGTGGAAGAACGCAAAGAGGATTGAACATTTCTCCGAAAGTTGTTGGCCAGTGCCCGGCTAAGAGGTATATCACGGTTGCGTATCTATGCGACAATCTTACTGGTGCCATCTTGCCAGCAAACGAATGCGGAACGAGCGGTACACTCATTGTTCGTTTATATATATACATACTTATGTAATATATATGTGTATATATATATATATATATACCAATGATTCTTTCGCCCTTTTCTTTGTCGTGGACTTTTTTCTTTCCTTTCTTTCTCTTTAGCGACGTCAGTGGCCGATTCGAATCGAGACCTGTCGTTAGGTGTGCAACATAAATTCGTCCGTATATATATATATATATATATATGACAATCGTATGAGTTCAGAACCAACCCAAATTGAACCAAAAAACTGAGCGCAGGAGTCGGAAAAAAAAAAAAGAAGAAGAGAAGACAAAAGAATACAAAAGTTTCGAAAAAGGGAAAATAAATTTATGGTTTGTTTTCTTGGACGGAATAGATAAAAATGGTGTACCTTTTTTGAATATATCAACATATATATATATATATTCACGAATTTTGTCACGAGGTCAACGTAATATTTACAATGCAAAAAATAACTTCTCACATAAACATATTTTTGCATTTTATTTATCTTTTTCAGTATAATGGATCTTTAGATTTTTATGTCGAAAAATTGTTGGTTTATTTTGGTTGTTGCTTGAGAGATACAGATAAATTTTTTTACCATTGAGTAATTGGTAATGTTAAAGTAGACTTTCAGAATAATATTTCGAAATTTTAGGCAATGTAATAGACGTCATACAATATTTACAATCAATGTTGAACAACTCAAGAGCAATATTTCGAGAAAATAATGGATATTGTAATTAATTACATTTACACTTGAGAATAAATTTTCAATAATATTCAATTATTTATATTCCGTACAGATGAATGACGGTGGCTTAATAAATTAACAATGAGAGATACGAATATACGTCACATAAAACAATATACATAAATTTAAAGTCCAAAGATAAGTGTCCAAAGATAGTTTTGTGTGAATGGTTATTGTACCTTTTTTTAATTTACATTGAAAATGCACATTGATATTTACCAATAATTGAAAAATATGACATTGCCTGATACCAATATTATTTTACGTGATATATATTCTATAATAGATTTCAATTTAATTACTGTGAGGAATGAGAATAAGTTGATCGTTTAAAACATTGCTATACATTGTGGCAATATAATGCAACTATTTCAAATGCAAATTAATATTCTTGTAATATAATATCAACGTAGAATAAACGTAACATAATGATCACATAAGTGTTGGAATAACCAGTTTAACCAGTAACAATTGTAACAACTTATTTTGCATTATAATTCAAGTATTAACAGTAATGGAAAACATTCACGTTTATGAATTCATTTTTAATTCGTGAGATAGGTCATGGTGTTTATATAACTTTTATATCATTTTTATTTTCAACTTTTATATTCCATTCATTAATTTATATTTGTAAATTTTAAAACTCAATTTATTTGTAAAGGTGATTGAAAGGAACAAATATCAAACAAGTATAGGCTCACACGCCCAAAATTGTTTTTTTTTTTAATTATTACCATGCCTAGAGTGAATGTGAATTTTATCAAATTGAAAATATGCAAGAATTCTAAATTATTGCCCATTCCAATTTTCAATTACTATCTGTTTGAAAAATCTCTTCAAGGTTGTATAGGGAAACATATGATATTGAATTCAGACTTGACATAATAATATATAAACAATAATTGTATATAATAAGTATTTTTTATTTTATTTACCATACAATTATCATACTACTGAACAAAAGTGTTCCATCATCACACAAAATATTAAAATATTCTGTTTCTTTATAATTTTCTAGAATTTTATTACCAATTGGTGGAGATGGGGTTGTCTTACTTGTACAATTTCCGTAACTTATTATTAACAACCCCTGATATAATAATCACTGATGACCTCTTAATGTTCACCAGCAACAAATAATCTAAATTATGTTTGTATAACTCGTGGATTATTAATATTTCCAGTTTCCTTTTTATACATCCAATTCTTTCATAATCCAAAAGCACATTCTACAACAACGCTGAATCGTTTTGAACAAATTGCGTTTAATGACCACTTCATTGTTAAATCATGAAAGGAAACAGTGCAACGAAAATATGACTGCAAGTTGTTAAAATTTATTACAGAAACAAATCAGTTTGAGTATACGGTTTAGCAATCCATATATGTCTGTTGAACATATAAAGTAACATAATTAATAAACAAAATTGTTTAATTCATTTATGAGAATATAGAATACAAATGGATAAACCACAGGAACCACAAAATTGGAGTGGTGCTGCTGTAAAATTTCTCAACTTTTATGTACAAACAATTGTACACGTTGAGTTGGATGGTTAATATCAGCTTTTATGAATCAATGAATGCGATTGGGAATTGCAATGAATGTCTAGACGTATAGGCGACACGGTCGATTAATGTTAATTACAATTAACCTCCTCAAGTTCAGTCAATAATCAATGGCTTGGGTGTTTGAAATATACTCAAGGACTCACCAAGTCAATAACGCCAGAATTTAATAAGACCACACAATGTGTGTATTAATTAATTTAATTATTCAGAAATTTTCTTCGGCACTTTTTTTTATATATATGAAGTTATTAAAGTAAAACTTATAACTTTATTGAAAGGGATGAAGTGGGCTACGAGAAAACGAATATGACGTGAGGTAGAAAATTTAACCGGAGTGAAAAAAAAAAGAAGAAATGTAGAGGAAATAAATTACAACACATCGTCCTGCCGCATAATTTTCAGAGTGCCACACTTTTACGTAGAGTTTTTCTATGTTACTGTCTGAGTCATTGTAAAATTTATAATAACCCTTAATTTTTCTTTTGAGCATTAAATACACTACTATTATATAATTAATAATAATTATGTGGGATTCTCGTGATCTCTATCGGCACACAAAGACCCATACTTTCTTTTCTCCATCAACTCCAATTCTTCATGACAAAATATTCCATATACACGGAAAAACAATTATCTAAAAAATAATACAAACAAGATAGTAGAATATATTATCTAATTATAATTTTTAACCAGTACCAATTTTAAAATTACCGACAAACAATTATATAAATATTATTTAATTATTCCATGACAGGAACAACTATATGAAGAAAAATAGCAGCCGTTAAAATTTTCAGCCACCTGGTGGAGATAAAACCCACGACAAACACAAAACAATTCCATTCAACCCCAAAAATATATAATCCACTCAAGATTAAGAGCATGCATTGAGAAAATATATTAAGTCCAACAAGAAAGGAGACATCAAGTAATTCGGAAAATAAAACGTTCCAAAAATAATTTGGGTTTATTTATACATGTAAAAATAAAATGAGATTTTAAGTGCGTGTTGTCAACGCTATGTGCTGAAGGGAATAAGACTTTGCTCATTTTATTTTCAGTCTATTTTTTTTTTTTTTCCCCTCCTTTCTTTATCCAACAATGTTTTTTCTTTGATTCAACATCATACACCGGGCGGTTACGATGCACACTGTTGGGTAATAATATATATATATATATATATCGACATGGTGGTTATATATCCGAATTTTTTCTTTTCATCGTTTCTTCCTCCATCTGTCCTCCTCTTGTATATATCTGAAGACATTATGCTACGGAACATATGTTTTTAAAAATTATTTTTGGTCCACATGTCGTGTAACTTCCGCATTTTCGGCATCATGTGATAGTGATAGGGGTAAAAAATCTCTTATAAAATTCCTTATGTCTATTCGACGTATATGCATCTGACTATATATGTGTATATATGTGTTGTAAATATATTGTGCATTTGTATATACAAGGTGAAGAGGCAGGATTGAGTAAGGGCGGGTAGAGGAGAGATGTGATGGTTATGTGAGAGCATACACTCTTGAATAGGCCACATTACGCCACCATTATGTAGCATATTATGTGGCAGTTATAATGGCAATGCTGTCAGGAAAAAAGCCGCGTGCGCGAGTCGCATCTGTTGCTCGTTGGATTCGTTTGTTTTCTTTTTTTTTCCTTCATTTCTTTTTCTCTTCTATTTTTTTTTTTCTTTAATTATTCTTTTCGGTTTTGTATGTAATTTATATATTCATTTATCATTCTCCTTTGTATTCTTTATATTTATTTCATTTAATTGTTTTTAATGGTCAAATTTAAGTTCTCAATAAAATTTATTTTATCAACGTTTGATAGAATATTCAAAAAATCATCAATTTATATTTTGTTTCTTATGGTTTGACGTCGTTTTGCATTACTGTGTTATGAAAATAGACAGAAAAAAATATAGTAAATAAATATGTAAACAATAAAAATAAAAGATATACAGAGAATTAATAATAAACTTGACAAGGTCAAGTATCGCAATTTGTTTCACTGAATTTTTTCGTCTTTTATTTTTTTGACGGATAATATTTATGTTGCAATCCAACCACCTATTTCATTTTGACCTGACTTAATCAGTGTGGCTCTTCCGTAATCAAACAGGCAATGAATTCATTAAATTGTTGTTTTTTTTTCTCTATTTATTTTTATGTATTTATTTATTTATTTTTTTTTTTTTCCTCATTCACATAACTATCATATAAAGGCAATGGCAACAAAAATTCTGTTGGTAAAATACGATGTGACTCAATATATGAAGATACGAAATGATATTACATATAAATAAACAAATATAAATATATCTCTGTAATATGAATGCAAATATTTAAAGTGTATGTTATATGTATGCGTGTGCGTATGTCAATATGTATATAGCAAAAATGGCGAATTAAAGTTCACGGTGAACGAGTGGAACATATATAACACACCACCATTGGTGTGTTTATAATCACTGTGGCAACATCGCAGTCTAGATGACCTCGAATCTGATTCTATACCATACCGTATAGTAGATTAACTTTAGTCTTCCATTCCTACAACGACCAAACAAATAAGAAGTTTAAAATATATTTATATATGATATATGTTCAGTTTTAGAGAACATGGTTAGCCTCAACCACGACCTTTCATCTTTATTTATTTATTTTTTTCTTCTTCTCAACCAATATCAGTAGATGTGAATTTATTTTCAAATATATCATCACTTTGTATGTATATCGATTGTCATCAATAAACGCAAATTCGAAGGCCATCGAATTAATTAATGAAAATGCGAGAGTAAAAAAAAATAAAAATGTGTCGATTATTCTTCATTAAATAATTATCTATCGGTTAATGAAGACAAAGAAGCGTGAATGTGTACAAGAAATATAAAGGGAAATAATATGAGAAAAAATGTCACGAGATAAAAAAATAGATATTCATTACAGTATCATTTTGTTTATCAATAATTATTCAAGTTAATTGTGGGTAAGAAAAATAAATAATATAAACATAATTCATTTTTACTCTTGAAGTTTATTATACAAAAAAAAAATTATATAGTACAGCTACAACGTTATCGTGCATTCTCAAATGATTGAAAAGAAAAAACAAAAACAGCAGTAGAACTTAAAGAAAAAAAAAGGTAATTATTTGAAACTGCACCGTTGGCCTTCGTCCGGGTAACGTTCAGAGACGCAATTGATTATAATAGCGTGAAAAAAAAAAGAAGAAAAATACCAGTCCAGCGACAATAATATATCAAACAATGCACGATATTCCACACGTAACTTCAAATAGTTGGTGATAAAAAGCAGTTGAATAAAAAGAAAATTGCTGATATCATTACAATATTTATATTTTCGTCATCGTGAAATTTTTTATTCAACTTGTCCCATAACAAACTTCAAATCAATTCTCAGTTATAAATTATATTGTAAAAGGTATACAAAAATATATATCTCGCATATTACTCTGTTGATAAATACCACTAACAAACATACATTAACGTATATATTACAAGTTATACATTTTATTATATCCATACATACTTATACATAAAAATATATATAAATATCTGAATTTTCATTTGCAACAACTAAATATGTCCTGCAATACTACGTAGATGTGGGTAACGATGAATGTTAATATAATAGTGCAGAGAAAAAAAAAGAAGAAGAAGATTGTTGAGACGAAAAAAATAAAACAAATTTAATTATGTTGAAATTATTGACATTTATTTGGAAAATGTGCAACACAAAAGACGAAATATTAATAGTAATAATGATAATAATAATAATAATAATAATAATAATAATGATAAAAATAATAATAATAATATTAATGATAGTAATAATAATATTAATAATAATAAAGCTAGGGTGAAAAAAAAAAAGGCAGAAATATTCGACTCTGGTAACTCGCACACTTGCAGGCACGCTTTAACTCGCGCATCCCAAACAATATAAGATTGCGCTGAAAAAGCATCACGTTTGATAAACAACTATCTGATCGCCGATTGACAAACGTGACGGTGATTGGAAAAAAAAAATAAAAATAATAATAATAATAATAATAAACGAACAAACAAAAATAATAAGTGATTAATAGTTACAATATTATAATAAATAATAATGAGTTTAAGATTTTTTGAATAGTCACGTTGGATCGCATAGTGAAAAATTATTGATGATGAAGAAAAGAAAGGAAACAAAAAATAATAGAGAAATTGCGTATGTTAAAACCGAAGGGAATTCGAGCGACAGTCTTGTATATAGCTCCGGTGGTAAATCGTGATTTGTGTTAATGTTATAGGTATTATAAAGAGCAGATTTTTGTTTTTTTTTCTTTCTTTTCAATAATTAACCGCCAAAAATTGAAGACTGTGCGCAGTAGTGTAGCGATAAAACTTAATGAGATAGAATAGTAGGAGTAGGATAAAAACAGAAAATAATAAATAATGAAGAAGAAGTAAGGAAGAAAAGAAGGAGGAATATTAGAATATATTTATTTTAACATTTTTTTGCAATTTTATCGCGATCAAGGCAGTCATTTTTTTTTCATTTTTTAAATATTTTTAGATCATTCTTTTCCATTTTCTGTCGAGGACAAAATTGAAAAAAAAAAAAAAAAAAAAAAAATGAAGTTATTATTTTTTTTTTTCTCTCAGTTCTTTCTATTAATTGATTTAATTCATATTATATAGAATATATAATTATCTCCAGACTTTCATGGCAGTGATTAAATTCCAATTTTCATTCTTATTTTATTATTATTATTCATTCTTCTTCCTCATCTCTTGTTGAATTGTCACTCAGGCAGGCAACAAGAAAATAAAAAATTCTGGACACACATGGCGTATGTTGCGTCACTTTCCAAAGTCTATGCTTCTCGCGTTGGCAGTGATGTTTTTGCTGTTTGAAGTCTGTAATCAGAAAAATTAGAAAAAAAAAATAAAAAATATATTAATTAATTTTTCAGCATTAAACTTGATAAGTAAATTGAAACAAAACAAAAAACAATGTATTTCTCTTTTCAGTATATGGTGAATGATTTATATTCAGGAAATCGAGATTGTCGTGTAAAAAAACAATAAAATTGAAATATCAAATGAATAAATTTGACATATTGATGTGAGAATTAATGTAGAGGACAATAATTGGACGCGCGCGGGCGCGGCAATATCCTGATCTTGGTGAAGGCCACCTGGTGCATTCTATAGCTGGGCAAAAACTTCACTAGGAAACCACACCCTGGTCGCTGCGCTCTCGCCAATGTCCTCGGGGCAACATTTCACTCCTTTATTCATACACATATATATTTATAATTTAATGCTGACATTTCTCGAGCACTTTTAGATGGTATTATGTTATCGATATATCAACTTCATCCATTCACAATACATCTATGCATTTTAATTAACAAAAATTGAATGAAAAGAAAGAGAAAAAAAATTTATAAATTATTCATAGCGATAACATTTTTTCTTTTTTTCCTTTCAATGCGAAAAAAAATATTTTGACAGTAATATCAAAGGGAATAATTGATGATAGGTTATATGCGTTATCTTTAAATTCAATTTATCATGAAAGTATAATGAATAACTTTGTATAATTATCCATAGGTCTGATGGTGGCCTTCAAAACTGATTTGTAGCGCGATATCAAATGATAATTTTTGTCTCCATTCAAATTTTTTTTTATCCAAACATTTTTCAAGATAGAACAAATAAATATACAATGTATTTTACAATCTCAATTTTGTTATACATACTGTAATGAGGATAATTTATCTGTATCAAAGAAAAAAATAACTCATGACAAAATAATACATGAGTATAGTTGTATAAATTTTTTATCGTGTCAACTATTATGGACCAAGTGAGCATTAACAAACAAGCAAAAAATCTATAATGAAATATCCTCATGGAATTTATTTTTTTTTACTCTTCCGGACACGTGTCTAAGGGCCCGTGTTTATATATATATATAAATACCCTCTGGGTAGCATCGGATAGCACGTGCTCAATGAGAAGGGAAGAAAGGTAAAAGAGGCAAAATAAAAAAGAAAAAAAAAAAAAAAGAAGGGCGAGAATCAAAACAGAGAAGTTTGGAATGGAAAAAAAAAAAAAAAAACAGAAATATAATCTGAGGCATCGACCAGGTGGAGAATATTTTGTTTACGTGCGTTGTATACATCCTCTACATTGAGAAAGTAGAGGAAAGCAGTGAAGGGCAATAAGTAAGAAGAAGAGAATGAGCAATATACAGAAAGAGTGGGAGGATTATGGTATTGTGGTAGTAGTGGTGTTTGTATATGTGTATGGTAAAGGCGAAACGAATGAACTGCAGTCGTCCGTCCTTGTCGTTCTTGAGGAATTAAAACCAAGCGTATATAATGCTGAACCGTTAGAGCATGCTCTTTTGACGTGGTTCCTTATTCCCAGACCTAACTCAATCCACCTAACATCCTTGTGGTGGTAGTAGTATTATGCCTGCTACCTTGATGCAGGCTTGCCCCTGAACTTGACTTCCCTCTTTCATTCAATCTCTTTCTTTTTCATTCCCCCCCCCCCCCCCCCCCCCTTGTCTCTCTCCCTCTCACACACTCTCGTTTACTCTTTCTTTATCTTTCTATCCCCTTTCTTTTCTCGGTCGTCGACACACATTTCAAGTTTTACCCTTCCCACCATGATCAATTTTCTCTCTCACTCCCTTGCTACCATATGTCCAATAATACAGTGATACGTTTAGTCACTTTAAGTTCAACACACTTACCCCAAGGCTTTTGACCACCACAATGTTACAGGTGTTTATATTATCATGTATTTTTATTTGCAGGATTGTAATATAGTGGTTATTTTTTTGATAAATCGATTGCACACTTTGTTATGTATAACATAATTATATTGATTTAAATTCATTTGGATTTATAAAATATCATAATGAGTCTTGGAGAAGATTGAAAATGTATATGATGATAAAGAAACGTGACATTGAAGGGAAGAAAAGTGAATCAAGATATTTGGAAAATTAGTGTGAAAATTTTT
Source organism: Zele albiditarsus (assembly GCA_958496275.1). Taxonomy (NCBI): domain Eukaryota; kingdom Metazoa; phylum Arthropoda; class Insecta; order Hymenoptera; family Braconidae; genus Zele; species Zele albiditarsus. The sequence continues at coordinate 4,612,232 of OY292409.1, read as the reverse complement.
AGTTCTAAATTTTTATTTGCACGTCAACAATTGTTGTGAAATTTATTGACAATAGTTTGAAGTGAATGTTACGTAATACATAAATAACATGTGCACTATTTACATCATCAATCTATCAAAACATTTTTTTCTCGCATATTTTTTCAATAATTCATCAACGTTTCTTTATATTATTTTTCACTTTCTTTATTAATCATTCATATATTCATAATCGTTCATTTTAACTTGTTTGTTTTTTTTTTTTTTCTTAATCAATAAACCGTGACCTGAATATGTTAGATTTTTTTATATTATCATTTATTATTTCTTTCTGTAAGAAGATGATACTTCAAGCGTTGGAATGAATTTACTTGTAGGATCGTGTCCTGTTGATTATAAATGTGTATTTCTAAATATATTTATGTATATGTAGATTCATGTGTGTGTGTGTGTGTGTGTGTGTGTTTGTGTATTTGTTAGACGTCGTGTTGACCTCCGTCGTACTCATTGGATTAAACACGATGCAAGTAATGTACAGCACAGTATATACGTGGGGATAATCATTAGTTTATATAACGAGTCATTTGCCGCAATCACGTGATTTCACCCGTCCAAGGCGATCCGCTCACCACCTCGCTGCGACGTCGACGCACGCCGACATTAGAATTATTATTATAACTATTATTATTAATGCAATATTATTTTTTTTTCTCCCCCTTAATATTTTTCCAACCATGTCCACAATACATTAACCATATATTGATAGAAAATAATGTAACAGAGTGTGTATATTCAAATCGTGTCAATGGCAAATGGGATATTAATTTAACTATGCGCGTTAGTTGGATTTGTCATTGTTAAATTTCATATTTCTACTATCAACGAGGTTACATATAAAATTGTATAAACAATTATATTTATGGAGGACATAATACATCAAGAAATATAAATACATATAATGATACAATAAATAAATGAATTTTTTTTTTTCATTTTCTTGTGTCTCATCCAAATTTTAAATTATTCATTCAATTCATTATTTAATATATCACAAGAAATATTTATTCCACGTTAAAGATCATAAATGTATAAATTAAAAAAAAATTTTGTATTTATGAGTGTGGAATAAAAATCTTTTCTCTCATCAATGTAATGAAATAATTTATATTTGTTTTTTGCATATGAAAATAATTAATAGAGATTAATATATTATTATTATTGTTATTATTATTATATATAGTTTCACTTGGATGTCTCGTGTGCACGCAGGTCGCGTATAGTGTCTAGTGCACGACGTTTTAGTTCGTGAGTTGTATGGAGTGCAAGTATAGAGGCAAAGGTGGTCCCGCACGCCGGTAAATGCCACTGGTTGGCATTATAGCAGCAAACGTATAGCACACTATTACCGGTGCCATACGAGACCTTCGATGCATCTATAGATATATATATATATATATATATATATATAATATTTAAACATATACATATATTACTATAGTAACAGTCGTTCTCTTGCCGTGCAGTAACTTATTCCTTTATTATTATTAGCTATGCTCATATTTTCTTCGTTATTATTTGTATGTTCACTTTATATTTTTTTCCACCTCTCTGTTATTATTTTTCACTCACTAAACATTCCCAAACACTTGTAATTGACATTGTGTAAGATTAATCACACATTGAATTACTGTTTGACAGTGTGTTGACATTCTAAATCATTGCCTGAAGTTTTTTTCATTTATCTAACATTAATAATGGTGATAATTTCTTTTTTTTTTTTATACTCAGTCATTATGTATTTTTCTGGCAACGGGACTTGCTATTAAAGAGACAATGTGTCTTGGATGCCACCCGCGGCCACATAATATATGCTAATTTTACTTTCATAATGACAAAGTGATAATAACATTAATGAATGTGATTTTAATTTACAATTATGGATATCAATATTATTCATATCTCCGTTTTCTTTCATTCGTATTTTATTTTATATTTATTCCGTCCTCTTCTCACAATATTGATTGTAAATTTTATTCATTTGAGAGTTTAACGGGGGGGAGGGGGGGGGGGGGGTAAAGAAAAAAAAAGGGTGATAAATTTCGATCTAAAAATAAAAATAAAAAAAAAGGAGGGGGAAAAAAAAAAGAAAAAATAATAATGGCTCTTTACAAATATTTTATTTCCCGTGAGGATAAAAATGGTCTGTGATAAAGTGGAAAACTGAGAATGCACGGAATGTTGAATTGAGGAAGTTAAAACGCTGTACATATGTACTCAATTCAAGATGATATAGTGATCGAAAAAAAAAAAAAAAGAAAGAAAGAAAGAAAAAAAAAACAGAAGAGAAAAAAAAATAATAACGATAATAAATTTCACATTTTATTTTTTAATCCCAAGTGTCAATTATTTTCTTTTTATTTATCTTCATCATTATCAATAACGTCATATTTACTTGTGCAATATTTTCATATTTATTTTACGTCATTTCTAGATCAAATACTCATCTTCACTAAATTGTTTGGTAAACGATACAAATCTCCTGATGGACTCAATGATCTTGAATAGGACCGACGACCGTCTAGACTTCTCACATCGTCGGTGGCCGACCGGCTGAGTCCGTCCCGGTCCCCACTTTCGGATGAGCCAACGGTGCGGGCTTTTATATAGACGAGCAAACGAGTAAGAGAGAAAGAGAGGAGCAGAGGGAATGAAAGAGAGAAAGAGAGTGAATGAATGAGTGAGGAAGGAAGAGAAAGAGAGAGAGAGAGAGAGAGAGTGAGAATGAGGTGAATGAACCTCGAACTGACTCTGCACAGCTCTGGCCACCGGGGAAAAAAAGGGGAAGCGCCAAAAAAAGAATATGCGCGCCTCGGTCTATACCGGCGTAAGAAAAGAATGAAAAAAAAAAAAAAAAAAAATTGGATGCTTCAACAACAGAAAGACGATCTTCTATAATATAATAGTGTTGAATATATATACACATTCGATCAACATGAAATTAAAGCGGAGGAAAAAAAAAAAAATTACTCAAACAAAAATAAATATAAAAAAAAAAACAAAAAAACAAAAACTAAGGAAAAAAATAAATGAATTCAAGTGTATAAATAATTTAATTATGCATATGTAAGAATGCTGAATCAAAAAATTAGCCACCCAATTGACAATATCAATAATATCGATTGTTATTGAATTATTTATTTTGTTTTGATTTGGTTTTTTTTATAGAACAAATTTTTTTGTTTTTTTTTTTTCTGTATTTATGTATCAATTACTTGTGATGTTTAATGAATGATTCGTTTATTGGAATGAATGACCGTGAAAAAGCGATGGATATGATATACTTTCACCACACTGACTCAAAGATTCTTTCATCCATGTAAACACATATATATATATATATATATATATAAACTGTTCATTCAACCTTTTTTTTTTTCTTCTCGTTTTTCTTCCTCACTTTCTTTTTCTCCCTCATTATAATACGTGTATACATTTGTCCCGATTAATACCAGATATTTCATTCGTTGTCGATGTATTTGAATATAATTATATGCGAGGAGAGAAAAAATAATATAAAGAGAGAGAGAGAGAGAGAAAAAAAAATATGAATTATAAAATACGAAATTATTTTGCGTATGGTGCTAAACAAAATTGTGATTCAATACTTCCCCAATCAATTTTTCAATATGACACAAGTCACTATAAATATTCGTCTTTCTTCTCTTCTTTATTTATATTTATTTACGTATCTTTTTTTTCTTTTTTTTTTCTTTTTTTCGCATTACTAAATTGATTCCAACATGGACGTACATATTGTATATAAATATAGTAATACAGTGGCTATACTGAAAGAGACACAACGCCGAATTCAAATTTCAAGTAGCCGATTGGTATGCGCGATAACACACTCGCGAGATCCAAACCTGTCGGTCGATAGCACCACGAAAACGTGCTCTATAAGCCATATACATATATACATACATATATATATGTATATGTATAATACTAAAAAAAAAAAAAAATCGAGACATTTGGAGATCGTTAACAGAGAATTAAAAAGACATTAATTCATGTATTTTATAGTCTCAGAAAAAACTTGGTCATTTTAATAGTGAAAAGAAACAAACAAAAATAATAATTATTATTCTGTATTGTAAAAAATATTCTCTTCAATTTTTTTTTTTTTTTTACACGATAATAAAAATAATTTCGGCAATGTGGTAATGCGGAATATTTTTCACAAATATTTGGATAAAATATATTTAAAATAATATATATATATATATATATATATATATATATATATATATATATATATATATATATATATATATATATATATAAGTAGCGTGGTTGGATGAAAGAGAGTTGAAGAAAAGAAGAAAGAAAGACGATTGGCATGCAGGTCGCACAGCATGTTGTCCTAGGTCACGCGTGATCCTCTCTCTTCCTCTCTCACTCTCTTTCGTCTCTATATATACATATATATATTTATATATATATATATATATATATATATATATATATATATACCTGCCTCTTTCTTTCGCGCACCGTTTCTCATTTCTCTTTCCCTTCTCACTCTCGCAAGATAGAGAATCTTAAACTCAACTTTATACCATGCGCTCGAGTTGACGCAATTTTCTTACGTGATGCAACAAGAATCCTCTCGCATGGGGTAACTGATCCACGGCCTTTTACAATTATATATATATATATATATAAATACATATAAACATCCATATATGTACATGTGTAAATGTTTGAACGGAAATTATTTCGAAATGATAAAAATGTTGTTGTTGATTTTTTTTTCTTCGTTTCTTTTTTTTGTTTTTTTTTTTTTTTCCATTTCATTTCCTCCAACTTCCGGATCGTTAAAATTTTGCCAACAGACACTTGTGTGCGTATTTGGCACCTGCATTGATTCACAATCAATAAATTATCATAATTGAAATTAAATTTTTCTCAACATAAAAATAATTATGAGAATAAAATTTTATCACACACGTGTGTTACACAATCTCTCGAGATTGAATAAATTACAATGCAAATTTTATTTTCCAACAAAGCAAAAAGAGTGTAAGAAAAAGAATGAAAAAAAAAAAAAAAAAAGCGGGGGGCAATAAATGATTGACATTTTTTAAATTAAAAAAATATACATCAACAAATAGTGTTTGTAATGACGAGAAAACTGTGCTGTCGGTGATTGTGAGTCGCGTGCGCACTCACTGAGAGCGAGGAACACTCTCCGAGGTGAAGAAGCAAAAAAAAAAAATAATAATAATAAAAAAGAATAAAAAAAAATTGGGAAAAATTAAATATTGTACGCAAGAGCAAGATAGGGAGAGAGTGAAAGAGAGTAAGGAGAAAGAGATGTGGAGAGAGAGAGAGTGAGAGAGAGAGAGAGAGAGAGAGAGAGTAAGTAAAACGCGCGCGAGAGCACGTTCGCGCGAGCGTTGCGATGTTCGAGCAATCGGCAGCGAAACGAGGAACGAACGATCCAAAGTTCATTCGGGCGCAAGTGAGATAGGACCAATGCCCAAAACTCCTCAGGTTTAGTGTCAATGAACCCAACCATGTGAGGAGTCGTGGCAGGCACACAGCGCGGCCGCGCTGCCACCGCTATACCCCACTATATCGGGGTCTTGTCTTTCCCATGGTATAGCGAGACTTTAATTCCGTGCCTTTACGAGAGCGCAAACGACGAGAACGATGAGAGAACCAAGATCGTATGACGATCATCGTGTATATACAATCGTGATTGCGCACCATCAATCAATAATATATATATATATATGTAAATAATTATATATACATCTATATACAAGCATATATTTTACCTCTCGTCATTTTTTCCAATCCCATAATTTAATATAAAAAATAAAATAAAAAATCTACCTGTCAAATGTATCAATAGATTCCCCCCAATTCAATAAAATATAATTCAATTAAAGATTGATAATATATTTCAATTATAAACAATTATAATAATATAAAATATTCTTTTGCTATTAAAATTATTAATATCTGCATTTAAATATACAACGTGAATATTATTGTATTTGGGTATTCTGTCGCGATTACCGAAGGCGCCGGTGAGTTTATCGCGTGACTGCCATATGCAAGAGCAAGACACAATGAGGAAGACGCAACCAGAGGGACTCGTCGAGAATACTCGTTCTCCAATGTATATATATATATATATATTCATGTACATATATACACACATTTAAACAAGATTAAATAAAAGCATCAGCGCAACGTTTTACATATGTGTATCTATACATGACGTAATGCCAAACAAACCAATTATTTTTACTCTCTTGATTAAATTTTATTTATATGTATCAAATATGAAATAATATTTGTTGCTTTATCGTTTATCTATCGGTATTTAAATCCAGTGTATTTATATTGTGATATTTTGTTTTATGTTGAAGATGATTTATCTATAGTGGAGTTGATGGGGGGAAAATTAATTAATTCATATTGACTCACCTGATGCACAAACAGTGATAGAACGTTCATTGACATAAACACGATTAAACAATGTGTCTGCCTTTGCGAATGTGAATGCTCCATGCCCATCTTCTCAAGTTCGATGATGAAGTCTCTTCTCGTCCCCTCACATGTTCCGCCATCACGTTCCGGGGAAGGCTGAGGGACAACACTCTTGTTGCACCTGCCATACGGAAACTCCTCCTTGCTCCTTCTTCTTCCTCTTTTTCTTCTTCTTCTTCCTCTTGTCTTTTACTTGTTCTGTTGACTAACGTCGCATCTTCTCCTCAGTACTGACCAGTCGGATCCAACACTGTAGCCATGTCGCGACCTTGACGCAGCCTCACTTCCGCAATGCCACACAGCGCAATCTCACTTTTGCGCTAAACGTCCTTCAGTATTGGCCAGTTGGGTCCAGTTTATCGCCAGACATTGTGATGTATTTTTTTTTTTGTATATTTTTGTTTTATATTAAAAAATTAATATTGTTTACTTGGTGTTGGGACAGAATTTCATTAGAAATTCTCTTCCCTTTAATTGTAAGTTTTATTTATTTATTTATTTATGTTTTGTTGAAATTAATAGAGCCCAGTTGGATCGAGAACACTGGCCATGATGATTGAAAATACACTGCACGATTATTAATTGATTTGAAATATATTTAATACTTTAGTTAATATGGATGTAAAATTTTGATTTAATACAATCCCGTTGGATCCAATGTATTCAGCATTTTAACAAATTATTTATTGATATTGAATAAATGATTGTTTGAAGGAAAAAATTGTTCAATTGATTTTTTTCTTTTCATTTGCGTTTCAAAATACAAATATTATTATTGTCAATGATATGAATTTAATATGTTTTAAATAAATTTTTGTCACGTTGTAAATATAACCAATGTATGAAATGAATATATAAATAAATAAATATATATTAATATATGAATACGAATGATACTGAATGGTGCGCGCGTGACCGTGCCCCACAGAGCTCTGACAGCTCACGGCGAGTGGCCTCGCTTTAAGTCTCTCGATGCGACCCCCACCTGGTCGCGCGCGCGCAACAATTCTATTGGACGATGTGACCGGCTACACCGGAATCATCGCTTGGCAGCGTGGCGACGGGAGCTTTCGGAAAATTGTCTCTCCCTCTCTCATACCATCAACACACAAATGTGTATTCCACTCTTTTTAAACTCTCGTTACCATCCTTGTTGGACGCTTTGGTTATGATCATGGGGAGCCACCCCAACGGGTCAGCGGGTTTTACCAGGTGAACGTGACAGAACACGTCAGGGTAGAGTGGTTTTTTTTTTTATGTGTGGTATAGTATTTTTTTTTTTTTACTGCATGCAATATTTGAAATAAATTCCATTGTTTTATTTCCATTTTACGCATTGTGATAGTGAGTTATATTGCTACAATTAATGCCACAGTGACTGAGTGATTATTATGCGACGATTTTTCATGTTGAACTAATGTGGATACGAAAAATTAGCAATATTAGTGAATGAGGAATTTATTTTGATATTTTTATTTACTGAGGGAATATAATATTGTATGTTAATGAAACAAATTGAGAGTATAATGTTTTTAAATGAAACAGTATATTGAATTGATAGTTAAAAGAGAATTATTTATAATTAGAGATGATGAAAATTTCACTAATAAATTAAAACTGCCAGTTATACTTTGCTCATGATTTTTAAATCAACTGCAGAATAATTACGAAAGTTTTTTTTAATATTTCTAGATTCATCGAGCTGTTATTGATAATAATGAAGGATATTTTTCTTTTTCTTGACCTCATTGAGTTCAATTTTTTCATACACATCCACAGAATAAATATGCCCACAAACATTTTGGATATGTTGATGATAAATTTTTTATTCGTCACAATTTCTGATGGATCATTTTAAAAGGGAATTATTTATTTTTTTTCTTTTTCTCCATCTTAGTTTTATACGTTGTATTGCCTATAGCTTTGAAGATAAAATTCATATTTATTATATTATTATCATTAGAGATTTATATACACTATGTATATGCGGTTTGTCTTGTTAGAAGTAATTATTAATGAGAAAGTTGCAAACTTTCATAGCCAACAACACGAGTTTTTATTCGAAAATCCAGGTGAATAGTTACATTATTATTTTTTTTTTTTTTATTTCTATTATTCATCAATATTTTTGTTTTTTATTTGATATATGTTTTTTTTTAATTTAATTTTAGTACAACGAACATTCACTTCCTCGAAAGTTTACGAAATATGTTTATTATATATTTATGTATATATATATTGTTCATTGATTCCCTCATAATATAACGCATCACTTATAGAATACAAATAATGAATACATATATAAGTTCTTGCAATATATAAAATGAATTGTGCGATAATTGAACGCAAAAATCTGTTACACACAAAGAAAGTGAGAAAAAAAAAAAGAAAAAAAAAATTGTTTTATGATTATATGGTCGTTTATGTGACAAACTTATGTATATTTATATATTTCTTTTATAGACTTTGAGGTCTCAGGTAATTTGCACATTTCTCCAAATAAGTTTCTCGACATGAAGTAAAAATTGAAATTGCCAACTCAACAGTCCACAATAAACCATAATTCAAAACATTTTTACTGTTTCACTACACAATATAAAATATAAATAATAAAACGACAATATATATATATATAAATATTTCATTTTGTCTGCTTCTCTCTCTCTCTCTCTTAAATTTACCTATTTCTCTTCACCACTTATTGTCCTGCTCTCACATTGACCGAGTGAAAGTCTTTTCTTTTCTATTTTTTTTTTTTTTTCCTTTTATGGCATAAACCATTTTACTGCCATAAATGGTCAATACATTTTTTCACATACCTTTACCCCAATTTTCACCACCATTTCTGTGTTGGAATAATTTTTTTTCCGCCTCGTCCAAGCCAAAGATGAAAAAAAAAAAAATAACAAAATAAATGAAGGTTTTCTTTTGCAGATATTTTTAAAATACAACAAGAAATTATATAATCTCTCAGGTGATATTTCAAAATAATGTTTTTATGAAGAAAAAAAAAAGAAAAAAAAAATTGGGAAATCAAATTGTTGAATTAAATTTATTAATGTATACAGTCATTAACAGTTTTGCACAGCTAAATATTTCATATAAATATATAATATATATATTTATCGTTTGACGATAAGAGAGCATATGCTCATTAGCTAATCGTCACGGTCTCGTTTGAGCGGTGGTATCGTTAACCTGACTTTTATATATGTTACGTAATAAGACACAACATTCCATAGAAATGCAGGAAAAATCGCTTGACCATAACATATATACATGTATGGATATATATATATATATATATATATACAATTATGATGGTAGGTGAAAATATTTTTAAAATTCTACTCGTAATATAATCTATAAATGTGTATAACAAAATGGGTGAATTTATTTCACGTTACCGTGTCTCTCCCTCGATAAATTTGAAACAAAGAATCCTGTTCTAAATTCTGTGGGATATTTTTTTTTTTTTTTTAACATTAAAAAAAGAAGAAAGAGAATCGTGAAGAAAAAAAAAAAAAAAAATTATACCCGCGTCAAAATGTTCACCTCAAGTCTATTCTTGACCCGTCTAAACTTGCGAAACTATCGGGTTCCCTACGCCCGGTGAATGAACCTTGGATTAAAAATCGACCTTGAAAAATCCTTGCGGAACGAATTTAAGTTCGATAATTTATGTCTATTAAAAATCAAATATAATATTTTTTTATATTTATTTATTCATATATAATACGTCATAAACGTGCATGACATTTATTTCTATATCAGATACTTCCTCTCTTATATATTTCTTCATTTTCATTTTGTTGTTCTTTTTCTTCCACTTCTTCTATACTTTGCGCGTGGCCTTTATCTTCTTCAATTCATTCCGCAACTATACCTTGTCCGAGGAAAGGAGACACGCTGGCTCCAGCTTCGTGTACAAATACAAATAAAGCACACACGATACTCTACACCCATGAGCTTCCTCGTTTGTGCGCAAGGCGTGCGTGTGCCCAACAACCATGCAGTATGTAGTTTTGTCGTTTCTCGTCCCCTATACCTATACTATTGCTCATGAGCGTGCGTGCGTGCGCTCACGCGGGAGACTACGATGATGATGATGATGACGACGACGACGACGACGTCGACGCCGTGTTACTGGGATAAAAGGTGAACGGACTCAAGTTGATACTCTAGCGCCGCGGGCAGTGCTGTGATGCGCCCTACCATTCTACCTCGCTCTCGCCAATCCATCCTGCATCATCACTATAATCTAATATTTTTCAAATATTAGCGATAATTGAATTTGAAGTTTGTGCACAGTTATAAAATTCATTTTTCAACTGTTACATGTACTATAGTTGAAATGTTCTTTGATCATTGTCATAGAAAAAGTATTGGTAAAAATATTTAATCACCATTATTTGTTTTTAATATTTATTAATACAATGTATGTAAATGAATTTTTTTTTTTTTTCAACAGTACTGTATACACACAATTTTCATAATATGTAGAGTGTTATTTAATAATATGGATTGAATTTCTTAATTCATTTCTGTAAACAATGTCTCTTGATTGTTCTCGTGAAAATTGTGTATTGATATATTTTAAGTAAGTGCTATAGTGTATTTAAAGTGTGTGAAATTATAAAAATTATTTGTTCAAATATATGTACTGTGTTAATATTGATTGATACAATGTAAGTGTACTAATATTTTTTTTTTAATGCTGCTTTTGAACACTGGTTATTATGTTACGTAGTCAAAATAGATATGTATATAGAATAGCACAGAAAGTTCCATTACAAACTTCAATGTGAATATCTTTTTTATTCAGTATAAAAAAAAAAGAAAAAACTAATTGAATATGTTATGGTGAAAAAAAGTCTATTAATATTTCAAACGAGAGCGATAGTGAATTTAAAATTTGCACAACCACAGAATTAATTTTTCAACGATAAAATATACCATGATTAAATTACTACGCGTGATATGTCCACATACAGTAGCGCTAGCTGACAAATATTTCGAAATCTACATTTCTGAATTAAATTTGCATAATACATTAGGTATCGTATTTTTTTTTTTTTTTTTTACTTCATCCTGTATTGTTCTACACAAATTATGTTTTATACAACCAATATGTAGAATATATTATGAAAGTTTCATCAACAAAGTTGATTCAAATATAAATGTTATTTTTATATATGAAAAGCTAAATGATTGAAAGCCAAATTATTCTTGTCAAGATACTTTTGATAATCACTAATTCTCATTTTCGTTATCTAATATTCCTAATGACATCGATAATGGATTAAAAATTTACACAGTCACAAAATTAATCCTCCAACGATATTATATACAATTAATTAATTCACTCTATGATGACATGGCAAAATATATTGTATTCTCAATTGAATATTTCAAAAGACATGGATAATAAATTAAAAATTTGCAAAATTACCAAATTAATTTTCCAACAACAATATATACAATAATTAATTCACTCTCTGATGACATCTCCAAATAGATTGTTTTATCTTTTCTAGTACAACTTCTCCACTTCCATTTCATATCTTTTCTATTTTTTATTCTTCATAATTCTTTTCCTTTTATTACAATCGTAAAAATTCTATTTATGTGACAGTATTGTGGATAGAAATGATATAAGTTCTTTGAGCATTAAGGTAAAAAAAAAAAAAAAAAAAAAAAAAGAGAAAAAAAATCCTAGATATTTTTTTGTGTCGGTCATTTTGGTAGAAGTAAAGCGAATAGACGATGGTGCAAGACACACGCTGAGAGAGTACCTATATTCCTATATATAAACCTATCTGGTTTGCGCAACAGGCCGTCTATACAGTCGGGCCACGATGGCAAGAATCTCCTGGTACATCAAATATACATACATATACACACCTATATAATATATATTTTCAAGAGTCCCCATTTGCCCACAACGTCGTTTGCCTCACGTAACAATTCTCCATGTAATTCAATATACACAAAACTTGCTGTATGAAATAGAAAAAAAAAAAAAAAAAACCACCATTGAGAGTTACTTCACACTGAACATTATCTATTTTCTCAACATAATACAAAATTTAAATAATTACGAATTGATTTGCAAGTGAAAGATAAAAAAAAAAAGCATACTTATTAATAAATATTTAATGAATAAATAATTAAATTACTCTTTACACATAACAATACAATAATTCTTCCTTTCTTTTTCCTCTAATTTTTTTATTCCACCACAATTCATAATAAAATATAAAAATAAATATTCATTATATAAATTAAAATAATTAATTTTATCAATTAATGCATAAATACAATGTATAATAATAAATTAAAATTAACTGAATCAAATATACAGATATATATTATTCAGAATGTGTGATCAAATGGAGGTCACACGTCACTGAAAAATTATTACCTTACGGTTGGATATAAAATGACGTCACACGAAGTTATATACAAATATACACATGTTTAGATATATAGAGAAGGCGCAAGCAAGAGAGAAGAAATTTACAATTTTCTCTCCTTTTATTTCTTGTTGTTTTTGTCTTTTTTTTTTTCACGCGCACATTTTGCAGTGTATTGTGATGGAGCGCGAGACGAAAATGATAAGGCGCAAAATGGATATACATGCGACAAGGAGGAATATAATAAAGCGATGAGAAAGAGCAATGTGGTATGAGTGAGAAGTGTTTGTATATATATATATGTATATATAAAAAGCGAAAGAGAAGGCGGAAAGAGGGTGAGCAGTTGTGCGCCGACATAGCTTATAGAAAGGTGAGGCAAAATCTGAGGAAGAAACAAGAGTGTGCAAAGAAGATAAAACTAGATGACAAAGAAAATGAATAGAAGAAGAGGAAGAAGAAGGCGCAATTGTGCCTGATATGCGTGGCAAAGTTTTGCATCATCGTTATATACCCTGACCTAACCACTCTCCTATATATATATATATATATACATAGATATTATATGTATAAATGTGAATATATATTTCCCCGCCTCTCGCGTGATTTAACGCGAGACTCGGTAAATTAAATCGCTCGTCAGTCAATTAAAAAATCACAACCAGTAGCTAGCATGTTGTCTATTCTCATATATATGTATGTATAAATACATATATATATATATATATATATATCATTGCGGATATTACATTGTAATTTATGGTAAGTTACTGTCATTTCTGTGCCTTCCATATTTCTTTCTACACATTTTCATTTTTTGTTTTTAATAATTTATTTTTAAATATTTTTTTTTTTTACATTTTCTAGTTTCACTTTTTACCTTTTTTTTTTTTTCAATCATTTTTCAATTTTTTTTTTTTTTACTATTTTTCATTTACTCACATTCGTTTATCGTTAGATGGTAATTGGTACGTTAATCATGTTGGTGAATTAATTGAAGTCATGCAAGTAGAGAAAAAAAAAAAAGGAGACAGAGGCAAGCAAGTGTGGAAAAAAGAGAACTGGTATAAACATTTATATATATATATATATTTGTATCGACATACATGACGATTGCGATAGGTCGGCTACAAAACCTATCTCTAAAAATATATTCACATATACATAAATATATATAGATATATAATCAATATTCAAGGACTCACTCCTTGCGATATACAAAGTTGTAGGATGTGTCAACATTTCAGTGCGTATATTTCTTATTCTCAATTTTTTTTTTTTTTTCCAAATTTGCTTTTTTTTTTCCACAATTTTTTTCACACATTTCATACCTATATATAATTAATTGACCATTTTTTCGAATCTATTAGCAATATGTGGGTGTACCACCGCCAGTCAGGCGTCAATGTTACGTGAAAATACTGTCAAGTAATCAGAAGAAGAAAAAAAAAAAAAACAAGTGTAAAAAAAATTTACGTCTCATATTTCATCATACAAAACAATAATCACAATAATCATAATCAAATGACTATATGTGATTTTTATGACTGATTTTTTTTTTCCCACATTGGTGATACAATTGCAAATACAATGAAGCAATTTAATATCTATACTCATCTAAACATACATACATACATATAAATATACATATATATATATATATATACGTAATATTGCTTGAAGCAGGATATTACCAACGAGAGCATGCCTCTAGGTCGGCCGTTCACCCCTGTCGACAATTCCATATATATCGCTACTCGAGAAGTGCGCGAGGGCGTAGGTACACACACACATACACATACACACTTACCCATATATATATATATGTAAACACATTCATACACACACATAAAACATAAAGTCACAAACGATGGGCTGAACGACCGCACGAATATTTCGGCGTGACTTACATACATCAAGACAGTTCAACGTAACTCATATACATACACATATATACAAATCAAATACATAGCGCCAAAAAAAAAAAAAAAATAAATAAGAGATAATTATTGAATTGCCAAACACACACACACACACACATATAATCGCACATATTTATTTAACACCATATATGATTCATAAGTAATCTAGCCACGAATAAAAAAAAAAAAAAAGAGAAAAAAGTGGGAAGAAAAAAGAATTACGTGTCAATTGTAAATTTTAATATAATAGCAAATGGGACAAACGATATAAGTGCGAGTAATGTGTACGCGCACGCGGCACCTTGAAGCGTCGGTGAATAAGCGGCGATAAGTAGGTAGGTGGGTAGGTAGGTAGGTAGGCAGATAGATAGGTTGGCTCAGTTGCTTCGTATATATATATATATATATCTATATATATATATATATATATATATATATGTATATATCTATATATATATATATATATATATATATGTATATATATATACAGTTTATATAATATGTATGTGTATGGTGGCTTCGACCCGAGCAAGAACGTCGCGTTTGTTAGATGACTCTATAAGTGCGTTGACCCGGCGTAATGTTGAGGAACGTCGGAGAGTCGTTGTTGCTTGTGAGTATATGGGCCCATAAACGAGAGAAAGAAAGAGATAAATATAGTGAAGTGCGAGTGAGATAGATATACAGACAGACACATACACATACAGACAAATATTTTCAGCGAAATTTAAAGACAAAAGTATTTTTTTTTTATTTACGGATGTATTTTCTTCCTGTTTTTTATTTATTTTTTACAGGAGGAATTTATGTTTTTTTTATATTTATATATGTTGTGTATTAATTGTGTATTGATTGTGGTAATTAATTTGAATATTTTGATTGAATAATTGAAATTTTTATTTTTATTTTCGCAGGTAATTGGGACAATAAAAAAGTGGAAATCTGCAATATTTTTAGTACATTAATTTATGTATGTTAATGTGGGAGAAAAATTTATTGAATGCACCTTGAATATTAGTGAAGTAAATCATAGAGAATCAAGGCTGCGTATCCTGTTTACTTCAAAGTCGCATCAATGACTTTCTCGCAATTAGTAATTATATATTTAAGTGACACTCGCAATCAACAAGAAACGATTTACTCGAGAGATAGTAATTGCATACATACAAATAAACATTAATATTCTTTTAAAATTTTTAATCATTGATTTGTGGTATTATATATGTTTGTGTGTGTGTGTGTGTGTGTGTGTTGTGTGTGAAAATAAAAGTTAGAGAAACTCTTTGCAAAATTGAAAAAAAATATGGAGAGACAGGATTAATTAAATGTGAAATGACCAATCAGAAATAAAGCCACGTGATATGTTGGGCATTTAACTTTCCCCATCACTAACCTATTGAAAAAGTATTGGCTGCATTTATCGTAGACGTGTGTATATGCATCCATAGTAAGTGAGAAGCGAATAGGGAATAGAGCGAGAGGGAGAGTGAGAGAGAGAGAGAGTTGGAAAAAAAAAAGTTGTGAAGAGAAACGAAGCAGCTAGAAGATGGGTCCCTCAGACTCGTTGGGGAAAGTGAAATCGGCGCACGTGTATATATACTAAACGCCCATCTGATACTATACGCTGCGCCTAAGTTCGAATGCAACTGATGTCATTGACTAAATATATATCTATATAAATATATACATCATGCACTTTCGTCTATTTTATATATTTTTTTTCCTCCTTTCTCTTTTATGATTTCTCATTAAATTGAGAATGAAAAATTACCATGTATTAGAATTAATATTCCAGTTAATTTTATTCAAAGATTAATCGTCGATATGTCTATATATAAATCCACAAAAAGTTAGTTTGAAGTTTTTTTTTTTTTTTTTTTTAATTGACAGTGTGGAGTGACTAAAATAAATTCTAATTTTTTCTCCATGTTATTTTTTTCTTTATTTCTATTTGTTTCATTTGATTTAGAAGAAAAAAAAAAAAAGAAAAAAAAAAGCCAGTGATTTTATTTTTATTTCTTTATTTCAAGTTTCGTTATAAACTTCAAATAAATAACTAACAACGAGGCATTAAGATAACGATCGCAATTAATAGTCAGGAATTTCTAAAAATATAAAAAGTAGGGAAAAAAAAAAAAATATATTCGAATAAACATATCTTGTTTTCTTCTTTCTATCTATCGATATGTGCACACATCCACATAATCGAATTACATGATTTTGCGAGAGTGAAAAGAGAAGGAAAGTTTTTTCCATTAAACAGAAGCAACATCGGTATTGGCATCGAGTTTGCGCGAATGAACGAGTAAGTAGAGGAGTGAAAAGAGTAGTAGGAGAACGAAAAAAAAAAAAGATAACAGAATACATAGAATAAAAAGAAAAAATTAAATGCAGAGAAAGAATTACATACCATGAGGAAGCAGAGAAAGAGAGAATGGTAGAGGGTCGAGGGCACATTGAAGTCTAGACTAAACTGGCACAATGTCAAGGTGACCCCTTACTCGTGTCCTCCCGAGCATTCACGGACTATAAGACCTTTCTCACTCGCCAATATATATCCACGTGTGCAAACTAAACCGGTTACTTTCACGGCTTTCTTCTCACTTTTCTATTCGTTCTTTCTATTTCTTTCTTCCTGTTCTTTTTATTTTTTTCCACATCTTCTTCTACTTCTCCTTTTTTCTTTCTCTTCTTTTTCTTTTCCTTTCTATTGAATGTTTCTTTTTTTTTTTTTTTTCTTATTTCATAACATGGTCCTCAACTATTTCGTGTTAAAACTTGTTACAACTCGTATACTCACTATACATGGTAATATGTATTAAAATGTGGCCGACTTTGTCACACGGATAAATGTTCCGTCCTCTCATGATGATATTGTCAAAGTTGTTTAACAACTTTGTGCACATGTATGTATATATTTATCCGGAGTGAAAGGCAGGAAGGAGGTTGGGAAAAAAAAAAAAACTGTGATTTTCTAACTTGACGACAGACTGTAGATATACAGGTATTATAGTTGAATAGTAGTTGAGCCTCGTCAGGAAATCCGCGATTGACTTTTACGAGCGTTATATACCTCAGTCTTTTTTATATTCATGTATAAATACGTATTCCTCTTTTACTCCTTGAGTATACAATATAATATAGCTTTATTGGAAAATTATTTCTTCAGTCAAATTGAGGTGGAAATAAAAATAGCAAATCTATTTAATCTAATTATTGGTCTTTTTTTTTTTTCTCTCTTGGGAGATAAATTCAGGTTGAACTATTTATAGTATTTTTCATGGTGTTTTTATTTGACACATATGTGAAGGTATGTTTATGTATGTAGTAATGATTGAGAATATTCAGACGTCTGTATTCATGTGTTACCTAATTTACTGTATAATTTTACTTGAGTTAGATCACAGTTAATGTAAAGTGGGAAATTTTTCTAAAATTAATTTTGGAAATATTATTACCTGTTAAATATTTTTCAATTGTTTTGTTATTTATTGTGGTATCAAACTGTACAATAACAATTATAGAATACTCATCGAGTAATGATGAAAATGTAAGAACTTGGATTTTTTTAGATGAACAACAAATTTCTGCAGAATATTTTGGTAATTGAAGTGTATCAATATTCTTGATTTTTTTCCTACAAAACTATTTTATGTTAAGTATTTTTTCGACTTCAAAAATTATACTAAAAAATATTGTATTGAAAGGCAGTATTCTTTGTGTTCAATCGATATATTGTATACTTTAGTATTCATCTGTTCATATTATTATTTCTTTTGGTAAAAGTGTCTATTTAATTCACTATTCGAACGAATAACGATGAATACTTCTGCACCATCTCAGAAATTCTTAAGAATCTATATTCACACACACTGTTACTAAAAAATTACCTAATATAAAAGTAAACTAATATATATATATATATATATATATTATCATTTTCCTCTTCTCTTCTGCATTGTTCATCGGGATATAAAATTTGCACAGTGACAAAATTTTATTTTTAACAATAACATGTATCATGATTTAATTGACAAATACTTTGAGTGATACTATATCCAAATACAGCAGCATCCAAAAAATGTTTGATATCTTCATTTCTGTTTTGAATTCCTTCAAATATCTATACTCTACCTCAATTTTACATTGTTAATTGAAATTTCATGTGCTGTAGTACAAATTTGTGAAATATTATATAAAACTTTCTACAGAAAAATTTCAATTTCAATTAATTTTTATATTTTTAAATAAACGAAAAGGAAGTAGAGTAAATTAATCTTGTGAAAATACTTTTGTGCATTACTGTATACATTGTTTTATAAATGTGACTTGAATTATTTGTTAATGCAGTATGCATAAAGAGAAAAGAAGGAGAAAAACAATGTGAGAGAGTGAAGAGTCAAAGAAGTATCGATGTCAAAGGCAGAGAACGATTGAAGTGACGAATGCATAGTTCGGATAGCTTTCAAAAAGTCCACATATCCACGTGGATGCCCTCGATGCCTACTAGTGTTGTAATGCTCCATGTGCGTCTCAACGGGACACGTTTAGAATATATGTTTAATGCACTGGCGCATGCCTTTCTTATTCCACTTCTACTTCTTCCTCTTATAGATTTTCTTCTTCCTCTTCTTCTTATTATTGTTATAGCGATTACTACACTCACTAAATGCTCAAGCGTACATTTTTTTCTTCCTTTGCGCAAGAGATTTTGTGGAGAGCGGTATTTGAAATAAGAAGTAAAAAAAAATTACATTATAGATAAAGAAATATTTAACAGTAAAATTTTTTTCTATCATTTTTTTTTTTCAACAGTGAATAATTTTATGCATTGGAAAATAATTGATATGAAATAGTTTTGAAGTGATGACTGTCAGAATGAATAGCATGGTATATGTTTATAGATATCTATACATATAAATATATGGCACACAGTTGAAGAGTTTGATAGAATTTTCAACGAAAGCATTGAACGTATTTTAATAAATAAATTTTTATGATGAAAATGAATGAATCTTTACGTATAATCTTTTATATATTCAGTTTTTTTTGTATTTTAAATCATTTTCTGTTCATTTTTAGATCCCAACATATTATCTGCATGAGGAAATTCATTTTTTTATTTTTTGTCTCAATAAACTTCAATCTTTGAAAACATCAGGAATGAATGGATAGATGGAATCTACAAATGTTTTATTATTTCTTGAAGAGAATTGAGACTAATTTTGATTTTGAGAATATATTCAAAGTTTTGAAATTTCCGAAATTTCGAATGTCAATTCGTCAATGAACTTCGCATTTCTAATGATGACCATAAAATATTACATTGATTAGAAGAAAAATTGCATTGTGATCTAAATTAATGTAATTCTTATTATATGTTCCAATTCTTTGATACAATTGTTGACATAATAGCAAAGTCATGTCAAATTTGATGGCTACAAAAATGACTAAACAGTTATTAATAAAAATGTTTTTTTGCTAAAATTATACTAAACAAATTACTCATTTTCACTTCAAGATAATGATAATTAAAAAAAATTGTAGTTTTGAAAAAGATACAATCAAAGTTTCACTTACCATCAAATCAAATCGTCATTCACACGAAAAAAAAAAAAAAAATCTATATGTTCTCGTCAATTCTTAAAATTCCAACATAAAATTGTATCTCGATATATTTCAACGACTATACACACTTTGACAATGTGAAAACGCCAATCACTGATCACGAATTTCCACCATAAAAATTTATCCTTCAAACGAGAATAATATTATATGAAATTAACCCAAGTATAAAAATTTTGATCGCAAAAAAAAAAAAAAAACAAAAAATTGACCAAACTCTCTGTCAAACTGTTAAACAAAATGTTCAATCAACAAATGTTCTATATTCAATAAATGTTCATGATTATTTCTGACAAATGGATTGGTAATACAATATAAATTTAAGTATCACCAATACATAAAAGAAATAAGAATTCATTTACGTTTCCGGATAGACATCCTCTATATTGAATGTTCTTCACGTCACATACAGATACAATATGACTCACATATAACGACGACATAGATTCACACATTGACGTAATATACATATATACATATCCAGTTCTCAATACACTCAACGTCGTTGAGGACTTCCCTAACCTTGAATATGCCAACCTATTTGATTTTGCGATATGCATATCATACATATTTTTTTTTTTATATTCATATAGTCATATACCTTTCTTATATATATATATATATATATATATATATATATACCACGGTGAAATTTTTTTTTAAATGGGCCTATACCCCCACAAACATCTACATATAATATTGAATAAATCGGCTTATCCATAGATATACGACAATAATAATGTCAGTATATAAATACAAGCATATATCTGTTTATAAATTGACAAAAAATTAAAATAATAATATTTCTTTTTTGTTATCCAAAAATTCGCAATATAAATAAAATACTAAATTAAAATAATATTCTTCATTATAGATAAATATAAACAAATTAATGCCATAAACACTTTCGACAACTAAATAAAAAAAAAAAAATAAATAATGCAAATAGATAAAATCATTCATGATATAAACTCATAATTTCATCACTAAAAATATTTTTATTCTCCATTGTTCCAGACATCAATAAATTCACTACGACACACGCACATTATTATACCATCGCATCAATACCATATTATCAACCATCCATCCTATTCTCTCCCTGTATATCACCTCCAGGCAATTCTCAATACCACGAAAGGATGTCTCGCTCTTTTTCATTTCTTTATTCATGATTTTTTTCCTCTTTTTTATTCTACGTTTGCTTCGGCGAACACGTAGGCTCGTTCGACGGTCACGGCTAACTGTATTTTGACTTTGTGGCCTGAATTGCGGTAACACGGTAACTGGCTCTGCGACACCCCGAGTAACGGTCCTCAGCATACGGATATCTCGAGGGGGAGGCGAACACTTACAAGAAACCAACACCGTTTCTTACAACATACATACATACATATATACACATACGTATATGTTTAAGGTACTCTTTGGTACGACCTATACGGCATCTTCTTATTCTTCTGTGCCATCATGATGATGTGAGCTTGTACATAACGTTATATGCCCTATCGTCATGTATATGCATTGATGAACGTGTTTGTACACGTCTTTTACTCTGTCTCTTCCTTGTTTCTTTATCTCACTTGTATTCAGTATATGATGTTAGTATATGTATGTATATATATATATCTATATTTATATGTATGTGTATACCAAAGTATGGGCACACCAGTGGCCTATATAGACGCGCGTAAAGGTATACACGCGAAGCGCTGCGGCGGTTAATGTGCGCGTCCGTCCAGCGGCGGTTGCAGAAACGAGTGTATAGGTACTGTTAGGTAATGTGCTCACTGTGAGCGAGTCTGTAGGTCGTAGGGATAGGGAGAATAAGAGTGTATGAGACAGTGGAAGAGCGAGGGGGAGGTAAAAGAATAAAACAAATACGATGAAGACGAAGGGAGAGAAAACGATGAAGAGGAAGAAGTCATTGTAGCTTTATATACGTATAAATAAATGTATATTTATATATGTCTTTTATCCTTTTTCTCGTGCCAATATCTCTCAAGTCCTTGAAATTTAACCCACTCTCATTCATTATTTCCTCTTCCGCATTCGCATGCAACATATATAATGTGATAATAAAAATAAATTTATTCAATGGTAAACTTTATAAACGAAAAAAAAAAAAAAAATAATTAAGTTTCACTATATTTAATATTATTTTTTGATGGACCAGAATTCATTTGTACTCGCGTATGGGTGCTTCTGTGTGTGTGTATGTGTGTGTGTGTGTGTTAGGGAGCGAAAGAGAGAAGCAACTCTCTCATGGGCAATCGTAGGCAGAGGCACACGTGCTGTGGCACGCGACACGTGACTCCAGATGATTCACCCGGTATACACAACGTCACGGTAAAGAAATCAGAGGAAGCTACGGCTTACGTTGCGTCCATCCGCCTCTTTACTTCATCTTTTTCATCATTATCGTATTTATTATTGTTATTATTATTATTATTATTGTTGTTACTGAACGTTTATATCAGTATATAAGGAAGGGATAACTCGTTGATGCACAACACTAACCCCATCCGTTTCAAGGCATCCCCTTTATATTCTTCTTTTTATTTTCACCACCCACTTGATCAAATCTTTGAAAAATCGTCATTGGATTTTTTCTTTTATTTATGGATACACACAGAGAACTATGACGTAACCCGTATTTTTATTTTCCTTCTTTTTCATTCACCTCCACCGCCTCTTCCTGCAGCTGTGTACAACCCTTTTTTTTTCTACTCTGCACGCGCACAATTATTATTATTATTATTGTTATTTTCATATTTCTTATTCTAAATCTTTTCGTCGGTTTTATACAAATTTCATTGATCGATTGTGTAGATGTATATGAATTTCCGGAAAAAATTATTGGATAAAGTAGAGGAGCGTAAGTGTGTTACGACACATCTGCAGAATTTTTTAGGCGTAATAGGGGGGGGGGGGGGGGGAGAAAAAACTAATTTTTTCCGTTTTTTTTTTTTTAGAATGATTTATATCTGGATCTTTTCTTTTTTTTAGCAATGTCCATCGAAGGCATGCGTCCGGCACTCGTGTCTCCTTCATTATGTATACTTCCTGCCGCTGTATCCACGCCCATGTGCCGCTGATGGATTTTATGTGCGCGACGTCTGCCACAAGAGGATAAAAAAAAATTTTTTTTTAATTAAAAAAAAATTCTCTTTTTTTTTTTTCTTTCCATTGAACATCAATATTTTATTTCTTATTTATCTAATAGGATATCGATTTCTTCTTTGGATCTTGAAGAATACTTCAGTCTATTCTATATGTATTTGCTCTCGATGTAACCCCGGAAGTCCTTGAGGTTTATATATATATATATATATATATATATGTATGTATGCGCAAGTAAATAATATAGACACGCAGATGTATATGTATAATGTGAGGATATTTTTTGTTATTCGAGCGAGTAATCCAGATTCAATTTCAATCGTTTGGATGATCGCGCGGCACATGCCAATGTGTCATCAAAGCGACTATATACATATTCAATATATATATATATATATATCGGCGATGTGTGTGTGTGTGTGTGTGTGTGTGTGCTCACGTGCCACAATTTAAACCAGGAAAAAAAAAAACATTTTTCTTTTTTTTTTCAACCCTTCGGATCACACCCTCTTTATATATTTTGTAGAGTGCCGCCTGTCTCTTTACAACTATTCGACTGTACATAAAGACGTGGTGGTAAAGAGGGATCGTGTGACGTCGCCGGTGTTCCATGTACGTCTTTTGTTAATCGATTGTATACATCAACTGGACAGTAGACTGGACGCGTGTGTATTCGTCTGTGGGATTGAAAGGTTGGTCCAGTGATTTTGAAGAAAAAAGGAAAAAAAAGAAGGAGAAATTGTAGAAAATAAAAATTGCAGATGGCCATTTTCGAAATGGACATTGCTAAAAGGGTTGTGGTCCGCTTAGTGGATAAAAGAAAACCGACAATTCAATACAATGAATTATATTTCAATATATATGTCCAAGCATTTTGGGCTGGAAAATTTTGTACGAGAAAAATGTGTTTTTAATTGGCAATTAGTTGCACGAATCAAACATTCAGCTGTCATATACATACATCGGGTGTGTTCTCTTTTTTTTTTCCTTTTTTCGATACCTCTCTTTGGCATTTGTGGTATTGTTAATATACATATGTGTATTAAGATGAATGAAGGGAAAGAAAAATGTGAAGGCTGCATCGCGACCACTGTCCATACTTCTCATCTGCATGGTAATCCTCTTGACTGGACATATATTCTATGGATGTAAATGACAATAGGTAATGTGAACAAGGGGTATGTGTAGATATGTGTGTATACCAAGATAAGAGGGAAATGATTAGAATGGAAAAAAAAAACAAGTTTGACTTTGATCAAGGAAGAAATAATCTTTTCACTATTAATGATTTGAATTAAAGTTTTTAATTTTCAATCGAAACTAATTCTAATTTTAACTTGAAATTATATTTGTGTTTATATTTTTGTTTTGCCTGAGATACAGTGAATTTAGAATTTTTATTTGTCAATTTAATTATTGCATAAGCGAGTCAGAGTTGATTTTTACTCTGGAACTAATCGATATATCTTGAACAGTTATTGAAATTTCGAATTTATTTTTATTAACAACATATTTTTAAAATGTACGTATGTATTGGGAATTTGCATTGACAGTATTGTTTTCATGGTTTTAATACAGAGCCGAAGGACAGTTGTTGAAGTGGAGACAGTGAATATAAAATTCATAAGATTCAATTTTCTCTAGATATTTTTTTTTCCCGTTAATTTAATTATACCTGATGATATATATTATATTCGTGAAGAAGTAAATATTTCGGTTAAGGTGTAGGTATTTATAATATTTTGAAGCAATTTATTGTACAATATCAATCTCCAAAAGTGATTGATGAATCGTTCATTGATTCAATTGTATCGTTCCAGTAATTTTTATTCTCAGCAGATTGTGTTTTATCATTTTGTATGAGAATTAACAAGTAAGTTATAGTAGTGCTGAAAATCTAAACACAAAGAATAATTATCACAATATTAATATATATGTATATACAACCATTATGTCATCGAGAAATCGAAAAAATTACACTCACAGATACCAAGACGCTATTGTCAAGTGAAAATAAACCACAAGCAGTGAAGGATAATTTTCGATGAAGTAATTCTAAGGAAAATTGTTCCAGCTGATGTGAAAAAAATATAAAATGTCCATTAATAATGTGCATTATGTTTCGATTCAAGCAAAAATATCACTGTAAAATTTTGAAAAATTCTGTTTCTTTTTTTGTTTATTATTCCGGATAGTTTTCGTTCTATTCTATCAAGCAATTGCGAGCCTGATTATGTTCTGAAAAATGACTTGAGATTGAATATTTAACAATGAAAATCAGTGAGAATATTCATAAAAATATGTCCTATCACTTTTTCTATCTAATTCACACTACATTCGACATTCGACATGAAAAGAAATGTGACTTTTTTTTTTTCGAGTTTTTATACAGTGGCATTTCCGTTTGATAATGAATAATATGAAATTTCCATTGAATTACCTCATATCTTAACCGCGTGTTCGCTCTGTGTGTGGCCATCAATTGATGCAGGATCATACTCGTTTCTTGTATCTAGAAAAATAAAATACATTTGAATTTTCAACTTCACTTACAACCACTACCACATACTATAATTTATATCACAATATCATCATAGATGTATACTAACTTCTGCTATCATTCTAGTGACACTCAAACTCAAAATAATGACTGGAAAAGCGTGACTTGCTGTTAAAATAACTGCATCCATTATCATAAATGGTGAAAATGACAAGAAAAACATTAAAACCATTTTATACGCATCATAGATCAATGAACCACAAAAAAAAGCATTCACTAATAATACCATGATCGAATAAAAACTCGAAAGCTTTTGACAACTTTCATGAATGATTCGTTGAGCTCTTGCAATCAAAAAAATACTTTGGATTAATGTTTCGTCGTGTTGGACACTTGAGATAATTATTAAATTATATTGTGATTCAATATCAAGATTTCCCAATAGATAAAGTGATTCGTTCAGGCTGGAAAATATTTTTCGATGGAAACTTATCAGAAGAGCATATTGAATAAGAAATGATTTGAGAACGAACCCCGGTAGACGGTCTAGAAATCTACGCAATTTATTAGTCTTACTGCCAAAAAATTCAATAATAGCTAATGAAAAGAAGATGATAACTTGAATTGCGAATGGAATCATTAGCCACCATTTCCCTCTATTTATCTGTTCAAAATTAGCTAATTTCTGATCAAGTTCAGTTTCTAAACGAAAAATCCGATTAATTATTTTCACCATTGATTCATGTTTAAGACTAAAGATAAATATTACTAATATAGTCACAATATACTTGACGAGAAAAATACACTTTTGTAAAATGTCGTATTCTCCCGGCAAATCATAATTGTTGAAGAATAAATCGCGTAAAATAAAATAAGTTTTCAGTGTAAAACAAAGTGACAGTATGATATTGTAGATTGTTCCTGCGCAAGAGGGTGAAAAATTCACATTCACTAGGTTACTTTTTTTCCGAGGATTTAATGGCGGAATATTAATATTTGATGGTGCAAGTCCAGACAATTTCAAAATTGTATGTACTACACGTAACGGAAAAATATTTATTTTCGAATACATAATTTTGATTCAATTCAGCACAAAGTTGCAACCACTACTTGCGACGATGGTTCAATGTCAACTGGCTCTTGTACATTTTTTTATTCTGCGAACACGACAGAAACGAATTTTCTATTTTACAACACTGCATGCACAATCAATTTAAATACTAATCCGTCTAAGTGACTTTGCACAGAGAAAAAATTGGATATATTACGGCAGTGAAATATAAAGTCACATTTCAAATCGATATAATCAGCCGTTGAGTATGCAGATATTTACACACGTTCAATATATGGAAATAAATTTCTCACAACAAATGAAATGAAAAGTATGACGCAATATATAATTTTGTCATCATGTCAATATGAGAAAGTGACAATAGTTACGATTGGTGTCTGAAGAATACATTCATAACAAATAATTTGGATTAAAATTAGAATTTTTATCCAATCAACAGATAGTGTAATGGATTTAGTAATTGTAATTGTAAAATACAGTTTTTTACATTAGGATATATGATGTACATATTTTTTATTCACATTTTTGCCTGTAAACTTTAATTATTATATATAATAATATTAATAGCCAATAAATTACATTTATTGTGATTCTATCAACATTTTCCACTGTTCATATTTTCATTCCTCTGTTGTGATACAATCGATAATATTAACAAACTATTGTGCATCTAACAATAACGTAATATTTGAGATTGGAATGCTTTTTTTTTTTTTTTTTTTTTTCGTGGCACCACAATTTATTTTCGTCGAAGTGTGAAATCTCCGTCATAATATTAGTATCTGAAAGTATTAATGGTGTTTAAAAAAAATTTGCAATCTAATTCATTGTATAAACTCGATTTTGACTGACAAATATTTATGTAGGTAATATCAAGCTGTTTGATTGCAACGTCTCATTCTGATAATTTTCATTTTTAGCAAATCTCATCTGACCGTATTGTATAAGAATCATCAGATAAGTTATAATGGTAGCGAGAGTCTGAAAACCAAAAGAAACATCATGAAATAAACAAAAGTTCGAATATGATTTCACTATGTCATTGAGAGATATTAAAATCTGCACTCACAGATACCAAAAAGCTGTTGTCAAGTGAATATAATCCACCAGCTGTGAAAGATAATTTGTGATGAAGTAATTCCAAGGATAATTGGTCCAGCTGAAATCAATCATGAATAAATATGTGATAATGTGTTTATATTATTTCAATTTGACATTACAAAATTTTTCCCAACAAATTGTTATTATTCAACCGCCAATTGATATTCTATAACTCTCATATTTTCCAATATTTAATAATAACAATTCTTCATTAAGGTGTGTGTGTTCCGCACATTGTACATCGCTACTTTTATTCATCTTCATTGCGTTGGACAGAAGAAAAATAAAGGATAAGGAACTTTTAGGAATTATACAGTGTAGCGTTCCCCCTTGATGAGGAAAAATATTAATGTTCAATTAAATTACTTCATATTGTACACGCGTGTGCATTCTCTGTGTGGCTATCAATTGGTGTACAATTATACTCGTTTTCTTAGTCTGAAAAAATATAATACATCACAATTTTCAACTTTATTCATAATCATTGACATATTTTATAATTTTCATAATAATATGATAAACGTATACTAACTGTTGCAATTATTCTAGTGACACTTAGACTCAAAACAACGACTGGGAAAACTTGACTCACTATCAGAATAACCGCATTGGTTATCGTGAACAGTGGCAATGACAGAATAATCGCCAAGATCATATAATACATATCATGGATCAATGAACTACAAATGTATGCATGTGCTAATAATATCAACATCGAATGAAAACTTGCCAGCCTCTGACAACTTTCATGAAGAATTCTTTGAGCTTTCGCGATCAAAAAAATGTTTTGAATCAATCTTCCCTCTTGTTGTGAATCCATTATATTTATTGAATGATATCTCAACTCATTATCAGGATTCATCAACAAACGAAATGAGTTGTTGAGGCTTGAAAATGTTTTGCATAGAAAATTGATCAAAATCTCATATTGTAATACCGACGATGTGAGAATAAATCTTGTTAGACGTTCGATAAAATAGCTCAATTTAATGTTAGGTTCCCTTATCCAGTCATACATAATCAATAAATTGAAGATAATAATGTTAATTGTGAATGGAATTAGTAGGCTCATTTTTTTTCTATTTTCCGGTTCGAAATTAGCTAATTTCTGATCAAGTTCGGTTTCCAAACAAAATACCTGGTTCATCATTGACGTTATGCATTTATGATTGAGACTAAAGACAAATATTATTAATATAGCCGCAAAATACTTGAAGATGATAAGAAACTTTAATATAATGTCGTACTCTCCAGGCAGATCAAAATCGTCAATGTTTAAAATATTTAGAACAATATAAATTCTCACGGCGAACAATAGCGACAGGATGATATTGTAGACCGTTCCCGCGCGGGAATCTGACAAATGCACTTTGACTCGATTATCATTTTTTCGGCGATTTAATGGCAAAATATTGACACTTGACGGTGCAAGCCCAATCACTTTAAAAATTGAATGTACCACACGTAGCAGGAAAATATCAATTTTCGAATACATATTTTTTTATCGAGTGAATGAAATATTGAATCACCAACTCTGACGATGGCACAATGTCAACTGGCTAGTATACATTTCCCTGTTTCATAGACATGCCAGAAACGAATTTTAAATTTTATTACTGCAGTAAAATATCGAGTCACATTTCAAATCAATACAATCAGCCGTTGACAACGCTGATATTTACACGCGTTCAATTTATAAAATTGAATTTCTCGCAACAAATGGAATGAAATTTTTGTCGCAATATATAATTTTGTCATTATGTGAATATAGAAGAGTGGCACTAGTTACGATTAGCTTCTGAGGAATACTTTGACGACAGACAATTTGGATCGAAATTAAAATTTGGACTATTGCATAAGCGATTCATAGTTGATTCTCAATCTGGAACAAATTGGAACGAATAGAGACAGTAAACTGATGATAAAATAGAGATAGTAATTATATTCGTAAAATGCAGTTATTCACCTGAGGATCTAACAAACTCTTAACCTTAATAATGATTCCCGAATAATGGGTTCAGAGTGACTGGAGAGGTTACAGGACAAGCAATAATTAGTGGAACAAGGATGATATTCGTCTATATGATAACATATTTCTCATTCATGATTTTGCCCATAATCTTAATAATAACCAATCCATGAAATTCATTGTTATTCGATCGTGAAATTCCAATATTTATTCTCAACAATTCGTTGTGATACAATCAATCATATTAACAATTTATTGTACATCCAACAATTTACTTAATGGTGCTGATTAGAATACAATTTAATTTTTGTGACAAAACTAATTTTCTACGTCAAACTGTGACATCCCCATTATAATAATAGTATCATTATTATCTCAAACCACTGATAATGTTCGAAAGAACTCTGTAATTCAGTTTATTGTATAACCTCAATTTTGAATGAAGACAATTTAGGTAGAGGATGAAACGTTAATCGGTAGAACCGTCACATTCCAGTAATTTTCATCTTTAGCAGATTCCGGCTGACCATATTGTATAAGAAGCATCAGGTAAGTTATAGTAGTACTGAGAGCCTGGAAACCAAAAAAAGGCACAACGAACTCAGAATATGGTTTATGTCTTTAAGAGATATAAAAATTTGCACCCACAGATACCAGGAAGTTATTGTCAAGTGGATAAAATCCACCAGCTGAGAAAGTTAATTTGCGATGAAGTAATTCCAAGGATAATTGGTCCAGCTGGCATAAATTATGAATTTCCATATGATAATGTGTTCATATTAATTTAATTTGAAGGGGGAACGGCACTGTAATTCATTGAAAAAGTCGATCATGTTTCCCCTGCGTTTTTCAAGATTTCATGATAATGTTTTCCTCAGTATCCACCCCCATGTTGAAACTTTCACTAGGTGTTTCTCATGACGAATTTTTTGGCAGAAATGAACAGTGATATTTCGAGAACTAAACACTAAATCAGGATGAGACTCTGAATCTTTAAACTTCTGATAAATTTATCACTTTCAGTTCAAAATTTGGAATCTCGAATCTCTTTCACATGCAACTATAGCTCTACTCAATTAGGAAGAAAAACAACTTCTTTCCCATTGGATTCAACTATTCGGAACCTCTTACCATCCCCCGGCAATTTATTATTCGACCGTCAATTGATATTTTATAACTTTTATATTCTCCAACGTTTGATAGTAAAAATAGGTAGAATTCTTGATCAAAGTGTGGCCCGCACATGGCCTATCGCATCTCTCGTTAATTTTTATCATGTTGGACAAGAAGAAAATGGAGGAGAAGAGACTCTTTGAATGACTATACATTGTGGCGTTCCCCCTTGATGATGAAAACCAAAAAATGCTTATTTGAAATTACTTCATATCGTACGGGTGTGCCCATCCTATGTGTGGCTATCAATTGGTGCACGATTATGTGCGTTTCCTTACTCTGAAAAAATATAATACATCTCAATTTTCAACTTTATCCACAATCACTAACATATATTATAATTTTCAGGATAATATGGAAAACGTTTACTAACTGCTTCAATCATTCTAGTAACACTCAGACTTAAAATAATGAGTGGGAAAGCGTAATTTGCTGTCACAGTAAGTGCATGCGTCATCATAAATGGTGAAGATGACGCCAACAACGATGAAACTATGAAAAACGCACTGTAGGTCAATGCACCACGATAACAAACATTCACTAATAGTTGCATGATCGAATAAAAACTCGAAAGCTTTTTACAATTTGCACAAAGGGTTCGTTGAGCTTTCGCAATGAGAGAAATGTTTTGAATTAATGTTTCTTCATATTCGACACTTGCGATAATTATCAAGTTATATCGTGGCTCAACATCGGGATTTCCCAACAAACGAAGGGATTTGTTGAGGCTGGAAAATATTTTTCGGTGGAAACTTATCAGGAGAGCATATTGAATAATCAATAGTTTGAGAACAAGTCCTGGTAGATATCTTAGGAAGTCCTCCCATCGAAAAGTGTTCATTCGTAGGATCCTAGCAGTAATCAATAAACAGTGACCGATAATTTGAATTACGATTGGAATCATTAGCCGCCATTTGCCACTATTTATATGTTCAAAGTTGGTTAATTTCTGGACAAGTTCGTTTTCCAAAGCAAATACCTGATTCATCATCAACACTATATATTTATGATTGAAAGTAATGACGACTATTATCAATATAACCACAATATCTTGGTAGATTATAAGAATCTTGAATACAATTTCGTTTCCTGCTGTCAGGGCATAAACATTAATGTATGAATAACGTAGGTCAACATAAGTTTTTCCGACAAAAAATAGTGACAGTATGATATTGTAAACCGTTCCCCCGAAAGAATCTGAGAAATCCACTTTTACGCGGTTATTATTCTTGCGGCGATTCAAAGGATAAATATTGATACTTGATGGTGCCAGTCCAACCAATTTAAAAATAAAATGTACTGCACGCAGCAGAAAAATGTCAATTTTCGAATACATATTTTTTATTCGAGTGAATGATATATTGAATCACCAGCTCTGACGATGGCACAATGTCAACTGGCTAGTATACGATTCCCTGTTTCATGAACATGCCAGAAACGAATTTAAAATTTTATTATACTGCACACACAGTCAATTTGTAAACTAATCCGTCTAAGTGAATATTGCGCAGGGAAAAAATTGAATATACTACTGCAGTAAAATATTGAGTCGCATTTCAAATCAATATAATTAGCCGTAGTGTATGCTGATATTTGTACGCTTCCACTATATGAAATTAAATTTTTTACAACATATCACATGGAAAAACTAACCCACTATACAATTGTTTCATCATGGGAATATGGAAGAGTGACAATAGATACGATTGGGGTCTGATAAGTACTATGAAGACACATAATTATGAATACCTGATCCAAATATTGTATTTAAAATTTTGACTATGGCATAGGCGATTCATAGTTGACTCTCAATCCGGAACAAATTCGAACGAATAGAGAGAATAACCATATGATATAATGGAAATAGCAATTGCAACTGTAAAATGAAGTTATTCATATTAGGAACTTTTGAACTCTTATCTTGAATAATGATTTTGGGATAATGGATTCAGAGTGATTGCAGAAGTAACAAGAGAAACAATGTACAGTGAACAAACTGAATTATATTTGTTTATATGATGTACATATTTTTGATTCATGTCTTTGCCCATAAATTTAATAATAACTAATAAAATACATCACTTATGATTCTATCGCCAAATTCCACTGTGCATATTTTCATCACTTTGTTGTGATACAATCGATTATATTAACAAACTATTGTGCATCTAACAATAACCTAATGTTGACAATTGGAATGCTATTTGTGTTTCGTGACAGAACAATTATTCTTAGTCAAAGTGCAGCATCTTCGTCATAATATTAGTACTATCAATATCGCAAAGCACTGACGGTGCTAAAACAAATTTCGCAGTCCAGTTTATTGTATAACTTCAATTTTGAATGAAGACAATTTAGATAGATGATGAAACGTTAATCGGTTGAACCGTCACATTCCAGTAATTTTCAGCTTTAGCAGATTGCGGCTGATCATATTGTATAAGAAGCATCAGGTAAGTTATAGCGGTACTGAAAGTCTGAAAAACCAAAAAATGTAATACAAAACTTAGAATAGGATTTCAATATGTGATTGATAGATGTAAACATCTGCACTCACAGATACCAAAAAGCTATTGTCAAGTGTAAATAATCCAGCAGCAGTGAAAGATAGTTTCCGATGAAGTAATTCCAAGGATAATCGGTCCAGCTGGAATCAATTACGAATACATATATGATAATGTGTTTATATTATTTCAATATCCAGGGGGAACAGCACTGTGAATGTTCAAGAAATTCGATTCATTTCTCTTTGCGTTTTCTCCTTGTACATCGAGAAATATATTGGTTTAAAATCAATTACATACGTCATTGCCACACGATGCTTCAATCGATAAATTGATATTTGAAATACACTCTCATTGCAGTCCGATCAAACTTCATGACAATTTTTTCTCTGTTTTCACTACCATGTTGAAGTTTTCACTCGGTTCTTTCTAGTATGAATTTTTTGAAAGCAATGAACGGCGATATCTCGACAACTGATCATCAAATCAGGCTAAAACTCCCACCCTCCAACATCCTATTTGCAATAAAGTTCCAACTAACTGTTTTTCATATTTCTATTCTGCGAGCTAACTTAAGCCATATTTTTTCATGACATTGCGGAATTTTTGATGAATTTATCGCTTTTCAGTTCCAAAACTAGAACTTCAAAAGCTATTTATATATAACTTTAGCTATACTTGATTAGAAAGAAGATAACATTTGATTAAACTATTCGGAACCTTTTACCGTCCCACGAGATTTTATTGGTTTACCGCCAATTGAAATTCTATAATTCTCATATTTTTAAATATCTAATAATGAGAATGGGTAGAATTTTTAATTGGAGTGTGTGTCCCGGTCATTGCCTATCTGTTCTTTTGTGGATCTTGATCGTGACAGAAATAAAATGGAGGAGAAGAGACTCTTTGAGGAGTTATACAGTGTAGCGTTCCTCCTTGATGATGAAAAATATAAATGTTTAATTGAATTACTTCATATGCTACACGCGTGTGTGGCCTCTGTATGGCTATCAATTGTTGCACGATTATACTCGTTTTCTTGATCTGAAAAAATATAATACATCTGAATTTTTCACTCTATTCACAATCATTGACATATATTATAATTTTCCGAATAACACCATTAACGTATACTAACTGTTGCAATCATTCTAGTGACACTTAGACACAGAACAATGAGTGGAAAAATGTTACTTGTTATCAGAATAACCGAATTGATTATTATATATATTCGAATTGCCTGGGCAATCGCCAGGACCAAATGATACAAATTGCGGATCAATGTACTACAAATGTAAGTAGTCGCTAATAACATTAAGATCGAATAAAAACTTGCCAGCTTCTGACAACTTTCATGTAGAATTCTTTGAGCTTTCGCGATTAAAGAAATGTTTTGAATTAATCTTCCCTCTTGTCGAGAATTCATCATACTTATTACATTATACCTCAACTCAATATCAGGATTTATCAACAAGCGCAATGATTCATTGAGGCTGGATAATGTTTGACAGAGAAAACTTAACAATATCTCATATTGGATGACGAAAGATGCGAGAATGAATCTTGGTATACGTATTACGATTATGCTCAGTCTAATGTCAGGAAACCTTATCCATTCATAAATAGCTAATGAACAGAAGACGACAATGTGAATTGTGAATGGAATTAGTAGACTCATTTTTTTTATATTTTTCAGTTTAAAATTAGCCAATTTCTGATCAAGTTCGGTTTCCAAATACAATATCTGGTTGGTCATTGTCGCTATACATTTATGATTGAGACTAAAGACGAATATTATTAATATAGCCGTTATATCCTTGAGGAGGTTAAGACACAAAAATATGATGTTGTAATGTTCTGACCGAATTTTGAAGAATAAATCACGTAGGTCAAAATACATTTTTCCAGTAAGTAATAGCAACAGTATTATATTGTAGTTTGTCCCTGAGCAAGAATGTGAGAAATGCACTTTTACTAGGTTATTATTTTTTCGATAATTTAATGGCAATATATTGACACTTGACGGTGCAAGCCCAATCACTTTGAAAATTAAATGTACTGCACGTAGCAGAAAGATGTCGATTTTCGAATACATATTTTTTATTCGCAGGAATGAAATATCCAACTACTAG
Source organism: Zele albiditarsus (assembly GCA_958496275.1). Taxonomy (NCBI): domain Eukaryota; kingdom Metazoa; phylum Arthropoda; class Insecta; order Hymenoptera; family Braconidae; genus Zele; species Zele albiditarsus. The sequence goes on along the minus strand of OY292409.1, from coordinate 4,576,152 downwards.
CTCTGACAATGGTACAATGTCAACTGTCTACTATACATTTTGCTGTTTCGTGATTATTGCAGAAACGAATTTTATTTTTTATTTATTTTTTTTTTTTCGCACTACATACACAATCAATTTAAATACTAATCCGTCTGAGTGAATATTGCGCCAGTAAAAAGTGGGATATACTACTGCGGTAAAATATAAAGTCACGTTTCTAATCAATACAGTCAACTGTTAAGTACACCGATAAGTATACACCAGTTCAATATACAAAATGAAATTTCGTGAAACACATAAAATAAAAAATGTGAACCAATATGTTTATCCGCTATTATATGAATGTAATAATTTACAATAATTGGGATTCACGGCTATAATTCCAGAAATTGTTACATAGAATTCACAAGAAAATTTTGCATCACCAATTTATTTCCCGGATTAAAATCATTTGATAAAGAAATTATTGAAATTATTATTTTCTTGTCTCCACCATGTGGTTCTTATTTCATTAGATATTATAAAGACAAGAGACCCAACTTCAAAATACATCTGTAATTTGTTAATCATATTCTAACTACACATAATATAACGAGTGATTCTTAATTACAATATAATTAATATAATAAACAAATTATAACACAAATAATTTATATTTTCTAATCCGAAAGCCAATGTATTTCTTTTTCTGCCTAAAAATATGAATTCAATCATGGCCAGTGTTAAGTATCACTCTCCATAATAATGATAATAATAATACTAATAATAATGACAGTAATAATATATGTTTGTCTAGTTTCTTGAAGCATTGAGGCTTTGTTCATTAACTGGACCCTTTATTGATAGAGCTGTGTTATTCCAGTAACTTTTGTCCTTCGAAGAATGCGACTGATCATATTGTATAAGAATCATCAGGTAAGTGATAGTGGTGCTGAGAACCTAAAGACAAAAAATAATTATCACCAAATGAATACATAAATCCATTGTGTTATCAAGAAATGTGAAATATTGTACTTACAGATACCAAGAAGCTGTTGTCGATTGAAAATAATCCACAAGCAGTGAAAGATACTTTTCGATGAAGTAATTCTAAGGATAATTGTTCCAGCTGTAATACATTATGAACATACAGATATTATTTGAATTTAATAATGAATAATAAAGGTGATTTCATTGCATTACCTCGTATAGTATTCGCGTGTGTGTTGTCTGCGTAGCCATCAATTGATGAACAATAATACTTGTTGTCTTGATCTAAAAAATATTATTACCAATATTATTCATAATGGATAATGAGTCCCACCATTTTCTGAATGATTCCAAGAATGTATACTAACTTCTGAAATTAATTTAGTGACACTCAAACTCAAAATAATTATTGGATAAGCATGACTTGTTGTCAAAGTAACTGTATTGATTATAAATGACAACGGTAATGAAAGAAAAATAGCTAAAACCATGTTATACGAATCGTAAATCAATGAACCACAAAAGAATGCATTCACTATTAATATCAAGATTGAATAAAAATTTGCGAGCTTCTGACAAGTTGCATAAAGAATTCGTTGAGCTTTTGCGATCAAAATAATGTTTTTATTTAATCTTTCCTCATGTTGAACATTTCTTACAATTATCAAATGATATCCTAACTCAATATCAGGATTCCCTAACAAGTGAAGTGATTTATTGAGGGTTAAATAATTTTTTTGAAGCAAATTTATCAGAGTAGCATATTGAATGAGGAGTGATTTAAGAAGAAATCCTGGCAGACGTTCCACAAAATAGTACAATCCATAACTATTATTTTGCAAACAATGAGAGATAATTCTTGAGCACAAGATGGACATATGTATTACAAATGGAAAAATTAGCCACAACTTTCTTCTATTCATCTGTTTGAAATTGGCTAATTTTTTATTGAGTTCATTTTCCAATTGAATTATTCCATTGATCATTATCACGATGCATTTATAATAGATACCGAAAAATAGTATTATCAAAATACTAGCGAGATGTTTTATGAGCTTCAGACTCATTTGTATATCGTCATGTTCTCCTGGAAAATCGAAATCGTGAAAGAACAAATCACATAAGATAAAATAACTTCTCACTATAACTAGTAATGACAGTATAGTGTTGTAAATAGTTCCTAATGTAGAATTGGAAAAATTCAATTTGACTTGTTTATTTTTTTTTCGAGGATTCACCACTGATACATTGATACTGCACGGTGCAATTCCAATTGTTTTATAAACAAAATACATCACACGTATCCAAAAAATATCAATTTTTGAATACATCATTTAGATGTGTTTCGATAAAAAAAAATTAATCTACTATTTCTCACGATGGTTCAGAGCCAACTGGCCACTACTCAGCTTTCCTATCAGTACACACGACAGTAATAAATTCAATTTTTTATTATATATCATATACATTCAATTGAAATATTAATTCGATTAAGTGACATTGAACTGGTTAAAATTAGATACATTACTGAGATACAAAGTGACGTTTAGAAAAAATATTATGAGCTATAAAATACCTTTACCATGCACATTCAAGTTCAATACATAAAATTAAATTTCGCAGAACGAATAAAATAATAAATTTTATTCAATAATGTTCTATATGATTGTGTGAATGTAAACATAAGAGTAAAAAATTGACAATGATATTATTTAAATAGTATATAGACATTTCTGAGAACAGTTATATGGAAGTGTGGGTCAGGAAGGCGTGGCTTTGAAATTGCTCGGTCGTTGTTGTCTTCATTATGCATCGTCGTTGCATCGTCGTTGTTGTTGACATATACCGTCAACTGTCCCATAGAACGACAGTCCCATTGGCCAACAGACCATCGACCAAGCACCGCTAGAATAATTATGGGGTAGCACCATATAGACTATTGCATGGCATACACGAAGTATTTTATATATACATATATAATATATATTTATTTATATATATATATATGTATATATAGGTGCATAAGTGCAAACGTCCGTATCGTGTTTGCCATGTATAATATGTAATTCTATCAACGTTGCGCGACATCTCACTATGCATAAAATGAATAAAAAGAAAAAAAAAAATTCTACGTGCCTTTCAACACTCTCTCTCCGTCTCCTTTTCACTTCTTACATTCTCAGAAACATAACAATAATATAAGGGAAATGGAAAAAAAAAAAAAAAAATTGCTTTCTGTTTGTAATTGTAGAATTTTTCATCAAAAATTTGAAGAAATCAAAGAAACATTTTTCATTTTTTCGATAGCATTGATAAAAATTATTTTGCCATGAATTCGATTGAAATACGTGTGGAATTCATAAATAGAATTTGAATTCTTGGGATAAAAAGTAAGTTAAAATAATATCAAGTAATTTAATCAGAAGTTTAAAATAGCTACTCTAAATTGTAAATAATATAAAAAGCAACAGTTAACAAAAACCCGATACATAATACTTTAACCCAAACACATTCTCACTCTTAATTTTATACCAAAAAAACAAAACAAACAAAGAGAAGAAATCGAATAAGAGAAATAAAATTAACCACGCATACATCAATCTAAAGAATAAAACAAAACTAATACTGTCATGGATAATATAGCGAAAGAGTGAGTGTACGAAGAAGGAGCCTAATGCCCCAGTAACTGCGTGAACTCTCTGTTTAACGCCATCCGGCGTAAATTTGCAATTCAAATAATTAAACATCTCTGCGAAAAGCATTGGAAGTTACAAAGAGGATAATTCGTATGGAGATAAGGAGAAGGTGAATAGAAGTAGTGGTATATTCGTCGCAAAATGGCTTGAGGCTAGATACGATGACGATACTCTCATATGAATATACATATATATCTAAATACTTTGTATATAAGTAGGTGTATAACATGTATATATATATATATATAATCATATATTATGTTCATATACAAGCATTTGTATATTTGTATGCGAGCAAACAAACTAGGGTTAGAGAAGAAAGAGAATTACTCACGTGTGTGGGCACAACGATGCAGAAAAAGAAAAGAAAAATAAATAACAAGAATAAGGTGATGATGATGCGAAAGAGAAAAGAGAAGGAAAGAATGAGTATACATATATATATATATATATATATATTGCACCTCAGAGGCGTTAGTATAGAGGCAAATAGCGAACGTTATACACAGCGGTGACTTTTTGACCTAAATTCTTTAACGACGTGCCGTTGCTGGCGTCACGACTCTCCATCAACAAGGCCTTGACCATCGCGTTGCATTATTTTGTATTTAATGGTATTTAACTTCTGCTAATCAACGCAAATGAAATATACATGTACATTGTGAAAATTTATTTATATACATACACAATGAATAACGTATAAATACTATTGAGAATAATTTAATTACTTGGTGATAATTAAATTAAGGAAAAATGAAGAAAAAATTCTCACATTTGTTGTGTGTATAAGTTGAGTGTGAAAACATTTTTTGAAAATAAAAACAAGTTAAAATTAATATATTACCGCATGGGGAAATAATTGTAATGATAATAAATATTTATTAAAATCATATATCATTAAATTACCGTGTGGATGAAAAAATACTTATTTAAATCAGAAATAAGTAATAAATAAATTGTCATGCTTCCTGAATACATTAATATGTATATATAGGTATACAAATACGTACCCTCTTACGTCGTAATTCGATCATCGTAATAGAATACCTATCTCACTATAGCAATATCAAAAAAAAAAGAAAAAAAAATAATGAAGGATCGACAAGAGATGAAAACCATGCAGCCTCTCAAGTAGAATATGTTCGATTGAAAAAAAAAAATATACCGGATAGAAATACCTATATGTGAACTCTATAGGTTGATATTCAGATTGTCAATATATATATATATATATATATGTATGCATATATGTCAATTTGGACAACAGCCGGGTGGGCTCATGAAGGACTGCTGTTTTTTTTTTTTCTGTTGCAGTCCCCCTTCAGGCAAAAATGTGTTTTCTTTTTTTGTTATTTTCCCTCTCATCACCGTGCGTTTCCTCCATATCTTTTTGCGCCCCCGCTTGCGTCAGACATTGCTGTTGTGTCGATTATATAGCCTTGCGTCCAAAAAGACATAACGGTATCGCGGGCGAATATAAATATATGTATACACTCGAAAGAGCCGGACACACTGTGTGCTGAATTTTACTTCTTTCTTCCTTCTCCTTTATTTTACACATTATTTTTATTTATATATGTATAAATTTGTTTTAAATATATATATACATCATGAAATATGGCGTTAAATAGATATTTGTTGGAATTGTTCTCTCATCTGTTTCATTTACTTCCGCAATAATTTGCTATACGTTATATTTTCATTGCCGAAATTTTTACAACCGTCAATTTAAATTTAGGCTCGGAAATTTTCTGAAGGATATATTTTTCGGCAGTATAAGAATAACTTCCGGGTTGTATCAAGATGGCGCCGTCATGCAAGAGAGAGATTTACAGTCGACATGTGTAAGATTATACCCACATACATATATATGAATGTATATACGACTTGAGAAAAATAAAACAATTGTATATATAAATTTCTGTTTTGTTTTTTGTCTTTCACAATTCAAAATATTTGACACTAAATTTATGATTATACTCACGGTGGCGTATGAAATAATTCTGATATTTGTATTTCTGTATCAAAATTCGTCTTATAAACATGATCTATTGTATCTTAATATTTATCATTTTTTTTTATACCGTCCATAAAATATTATTCTGTCAAAAAATACACAGAATAATTCATAATAAATTTCATCATAAACATATACAATTCAGTTTTAAATGTTTTTCATCGTCATGAACACCGTCAGTTAATTATTTTTCATTTTAAATTATATTTGTATTATATATATGAATATGTTTAGGCCGTGATTAATGTCATACGACACAGAGATGTCATAAAATTGCTAGAAAACTGAACGAATTTTATTGTTAACGCAGCAATTTTTCACTCGTTTATTACCTCTGTATTATTATCACACTTACTAATCGGGACATTTATATAGTGTACAAAAATGACAATAATATTCAATCACTTATTCACTCTGGGGAAAAAAAAAAAAAAAGAAAATGAATTCACCAGTGTCCAGTTTTATAGATGAAAATTAAAATATTATTGAAACATTTTTATTTTTATATCCTTGTAGAATAATATCATATCCTTACTGTTTCTATATATATATATATAGACATTGATACAATCACTATAAATTAATAATATTTCCAAATAATAAAAGCACTGATATAACATTCGTGATTTAGAATGTTCTGATAATGAGAATATATATTTAAAAAATTCCACTATTAAAATAGTGACATATGGAAGAAGTGATTCCATGACGACCTTTTGATGCAATCTGTTTGCTTGAGGCGATCGAAGCGTGGGAAATTAAATAAAAAGGCATCACGGACGTCAAGAAGCAAGCATCAACCATTTGATAAAACTCTGAAGCGAAACGCGTCTCAGCTGGTTCACTGCTTAACCATCTTTCACCACTATTTTCACATCTTTTTTCTCATCATCACGACCACCCTGTACTCAACAGTCAGCTGATTTACTGTGTCTATATATATTTTCTTACACACTCACTTGTAAAATACACTTATGGTCACGCGAACAAGAGAGAAACATAGGACAATTTATAGTGTTTTATTCTTACAATTATTTACATCCATATTTCTCTCAATTCGTCCATTTATTTTTCTACTCGAAAAATCTATTTTTATTTTACTCATAATTTTCATCTTCGTCTTATATATAATTTGACATAACTGCACTCTTGATTGATGTCAAACTCCGTAATTCAAGAGAGTGAACTTGTACAATCAGAATTTCAATTGATATTATTTATAAATGATTTATGTTATAGTGAAAACAACGTAAACCGTATATAGTTCTCCTGATGGTTATAATGTCGCATAAAATATTGAGAACAAAGTTCAATGGTTCATATAATATTTCGAAAATTAATATTTATCAAAACAAAAAAAAAAAAAAAACGAATTGCTAAATAGGATATTAACAATTCTTACGTGAAGAATTGTATTGAAAATGTATATTCAAACACTCACGAATAAATAAAAAAAATATCTCCGACACTCAAATCCTAATTTTTATATTTCTATGATTTACGTGCTGCTAGATTTATGATCAAAAATCGTCTAATATATTTATAAAAAAGTTAAAAAAATTAAATATCAAAAAAAGAAGAGGCCCAATCGGCCACTTATAAGTAAAAGAAACTGATCCAAACCTTGTGAATCCTGAGAACACCATTAATTGAGTCAGGCATTTACACTTCGGACGTTTATCATTATAATATCAATAGAGAAATATTTGTATAAATATTGTATATCTTTACATTCAACAGTATGTTACTTGTGATGAAAAATAAAATACAATTTATGTGACTAATTCAATCGAGCTCTTCACATACACCCATGTGTACAGTTCCTGCATGAAACAAATACCTCAATTGTACTGAGACCAATTGTAAACTTCAATTATAGCTTACTACCTAAATGAAGATGATAATGATAATAATAACAATAATAATAATAATAATAATAGTAATAATAATGATAATAATAACTACCTTAGGAGAAAACATCAATACAATAACTCGAAAAAATTAAAAGTAGTTTCAATAAATTTCATTTCAGTGAATTTTCCAAATTTACAATACAACAATTCCACTACATAACGTCATAAATATACACTTCTAAAATATACTGAGAGTAAACTTGATTTATCTCTTTTATTTAACCTTTTTGTCTTCTCTGAAAAAAAAAAAAAAAAAAAAAAAAAAAATGATAAAATCCCGATATAATAAGAACATTGTAAATCAAATATCAATTGAAATAAACATTTGAAATAACGCGAAGAAATAAAATTTCAGTGTTTGTATAAAATTATGAAATATCCAACTCACAAATTTTCATATTTCCATCAATATATGTCAACCAATCTCTTGATGCCAAAATTTTATTCATCATTCAACATTGAATTTCCCATCAAATTTATCTTGACAAAAATAATGAAAAAAAAAAAAAAGTCTGTTCATTCAATCGAGAACAATGACACGCCGATAATAGAATCCGATTACATAATCATCCACAATACATTTATCAATATCAATATATGAATAGAATAAAATATTTGTGAACGACTAGTTTTAATATTCATTACCGACCATTCACAGAAAAGCAAAATGAGTGAAAGAGTGAAAAATAAGGGAATCATCACTAAACAAAAGCGGGAGTTGTTCGGACGTACACATTAAACGATTACGGTCACCAAGGAGGTCCCAACATCGTCAACGACAACAACGCAACGACGTGAAGGGGGGGGGGGGGGCTTTTTCCCCCACTCTCTCCACTCTGTTCGAGTACAAAGATACGAAGTTAAAGGTGTGCGAGTGGCCGAGAGGGCACAGTGGAATCGAGTGAGACGCGAAGCAAAGTGAAGAGGAGTGCGGCGTTAGAGCTAAGGGTCTGACGGGCCCAAAGGTGAGAGGGGAAGGGACTGATGGCGAGTCCCAAGCGCGGTGGGGCGAAAGAAAGAGAGAAAGAAAGAAAAAAAAAAAGAAAATAAAAAAGAGACGAAGAGAGAGGTTGGTATATCGCGGATGGCGATGGCAGAGTCAATGTCCTAGCGCTCGCACTGGGTCACGGTAAGCTGCGGCCAACGACCCAACGAGGGCCTCCTCTTTGCACACAGAGCTCTCCGCGGGCTCTTTCGTTCCAATGAGTGTATATACTGGGTGCTCGCAAGAACTCCCCGGGGCCGTGTGCGCGCTCCCTCACCATCAAAGGCCCACAACAATTCCCAATGGGACTTATCCACCTTATACATTGTGATAGATCGTTTAAACTCTCTTGCTCCCACTTGCATTCAACTTCAAATGCAATTGAGAAGGGGTCTATTTATGCCAAACACGCGCGCAAAGGTCTCACCCTTACGTTCGCACTTGGCAAAGGTCGAATCTCACTGTTATATTGCATCGTTTATAAATAAATATATAAATAAATTTTATTTTACTATGAACTTTGGTCTTTTGTGAAATACGGGAACTAGTCATATACACTCAACCATTTCCATTATTTCCAACGGTATTATTATTATTATTATTATTATTATTATTATTATTATTAATTTTTTTTTGTTCCCAGTTTAATTTTCACTTAAAATTCAATTTTTACTTTATTAATCTCAAGTTTTCTAGTATGACTCACCAAAATACTACTCAACCCTTTTGTGGTGTGTTTTTTTCGAATTTTTTTTTCTTTGTTGAATTGTCGGGATAAATTATATTGCAAATGATAATAATGAATAATAAATTATTGGTCTGTATTGCACGTTATCGATCTGATATATGTGATGAAAATAATTTCCATTTCAGATATTAATAATCAGTAAAACAATTTGCATCAATTTTGCTTCACTGGAATATACACTGTTTATATATATATATATATATATATATATATATGTATGGGCAGACAAAAGGGTATAATATCTAAATTCCACGAAATGATTCTTCGAAATTTTAACCAGGTATATATGTAGAGATATATTGCAGACGAGGAAAAAAATTAAAAACGGAAATAATAAAAGAATAGTGGAGGGTTGGTAAAAATTGTCGGTTGATGGACGGTGAATGCCGTAAAGGAAAAAAGAATGAATACATAAGGAAGAAGACACGCGATATATAGCCTCCCCCGATGAGATGGCTCTTTGGTTATTGGCTGGTCCAAAAATTATACCACGACCTGAGAACGTCATGATACCGTTATAAATATCCTTACCTCAAATGACTTTAGGATATGAGTAACATCCAGTGTTCCCATTTTTTATTTTCTTTCCTGGTTTTTTATTTTTTTTTTTTTTCTCTTGCTTTCTGCACATTCTTTTGTGTTGATGTGAAAAATCAATTATATATGTGAGTGTGTATATATAAAAAGAAAATATAAATTTATAAATATTTGAAATATAGATAAAATAATTTTATAAAAATCTTTTTACAAACATTGGACTTTATAAATGTTCGCGTAACATTTTAAATTAAATATTTATACCTGACTCTCAATACAGAACAATAAATTTATTATCTTTTTCTCCAAAAATTAATTAAACTTTCAATAAATATTCTTTAAATTTCACAATCCACCGCAGTCATATTAAAAACTATCATACATTATAACTCTTCGAAAAAATTTACATTGACATTACAAATAATTGAAACGAATAAATAGTAACGATGCGTTTGGAGGATCACGTGCTCATTCTCTGATGTTTGTTATTATATACATATACATATATACATCCATAGAAGAGTTGCGGGACGAAATCTTGGATGCACAGCCCGACGCAACACGCGCCTCCTTTAACTTTCACTTCCTTTCCCCCTCAGTCGCATAGACACTACTTTTCCTTTCAGGCCCTTGACTGGTGCCCCCGACCATGCCCATGTCGAAGTGCCGTCAAACTCACTGGCATGGGTATTATATCGCTAAGGTGCAATGTAACACATTTATATACAAATACAAACACATATATATACTGTACATACATATCCGCGCGTCATCCTCTACTGATTCTTTCACTTTAACTTCCTCTTCCTCGCATCGTAACTCCTGTATATAAATATATATATTCACAAACATAAACATTATCCATATATCAAGAATAATATATATATATATATATATATAAACACAATTAATTATATCACAAATATAAATTTACAGTCAACAAATGTGACGTAGAAAACATTTCCAATATTTCTCGATGTTCCTCATGCATATGATCATTATTTTTGTTCACATAATTATCAACATTGTAATAATCTACTATATACGATTAGTACGTGGTGTTTTCCCCACACACATAGAAATAAATGTTTAAATCAATTATTAATATATAAAAGTTTGATATTTATTTTGGCATTAAAGTTGTTGATAAATATAATTTTGTCATTTTTTGAATTTCAATTTAAATGAGAGCATAAAATGAAATTTAATTGGATTGATTAGTGTTACCAATCTTTTTTCTTTTTTTTTCACTGCATTGAATATTTTCTTTCAATATTCCCATAATAATTTAATCGTTGATATTCATTTGAAATAAAATCTACCTATTTCATTTACCATTCCATAATACAATAACACATTAAGCAATTGTATTCTACTCAGGGATATTGTGATTCTTAATAAACGACAATTGTTCATCAATTGAAACGAAAAAAAAAATAAATAAATAAATAAATAATCTGCAAAATAAATAACATATGGTAATAGAATGTCATAAAACAAGTTGCACAGTTTCCAATTGTCATTTTGTCATTTCAAAGTGGATAAAAAGTAGGCGTATCCACAATCAATTAATCAGTAAAATAAACTGATACAGTATAATAGCCTGCACGATGCGCGTGCGAATCTCGGGAGTCGGGCCTCGAGCAAACAGCATCCAGCAGCAGCACCACCACCACCATCAACAAGCAGTAGATGCAACCGCATATTGCAGCGAACTATCAGAAGCAACAGCAGCAGTATAAACAGCAGCGTGAAAAGGCGCCGCGCGCGCTCACGCTGCAGTTCGGGCAAGCAAATGGATAAGTCAAAGAAGTGCGCGGGGAGAGAAGAAGGACGCGCGATAGTATATAGAGAGAAAGAGATGATGCAGTTGTGCGTTTGCAAGGAAGGCGGAAGGAGGAACCGCTGAGGAAACCGGTCCCGGTCACTGGGCCACCAGCCGGCCGTCGAACCCGCCACACTCTTGTCCTCTCTTCCCACCTCCTCCCCATCCACGTTCCCACCCTTTCCTCACCCTCCCACTTTTGCTTACTCCTTTCCCTCCTTACTTCACCAATGTCTTACCGCGCCGTCATCATTTTCTTATTCTTCCTCTTCTTTCTCTTCCTACTTCTGCATCTTCTTGTCCTCTATCACCGCCACCTTCTTGTCGTTATCCATATATATATATTTTTATTATTATTTTTATTTTATTCCATTTTGTACATATTTTTTTTTTTTTTTTTTTATTCATTCTTTTGCTCTTCTCTCACTTCTTATTCGCGTTCTTATGCGACCTACGTCCGAGAACTTATTTCGAATTCATCTGAATGGTATCACGTCCCTATATACTATATAGTTGAATGTATATATAGATATGTATATAATATATACGTAGATATAGGAGGGGTTAAATAATGTGAGAGATACGATGCAATATGTGTGTTGGTGGAGAAGAAAGAGGAAGAGTGAGAGAGGTTGAGAGTGAGAGAGAGAGAGAGTGAGAGGCAGAGGTAAAGGGGGATGTGAAGGCAATGGCACGAGGGTACGGCCATTCTTATAAGACTTGAGGAAGTGACCTCGTGGAAAACGATATGGCGAGGGGGCGGTTAAGGCAAGGCAAGCGCAGATAGGAGAGAGAATAACGCGATGATATTGTTGTGGTACTGGTGGCGATAGTGGTGTGATGGTGATGGTGGTGGTGGTGGTGATGAAGGGGGCGGTGAATGGGTTCCGGGCGCGTGAACTTTGCCGCGAGAAATGCGCGAGAATTTCCGCGCGGATGTTGTCGTCATGGCGAGGCAACGTTGCCGGATTATGTAAAGAAAATATACGAAGAAAATATTGTTTAAGTATATTTACTTTGAATCCTCATAGTTATTGTTATTATTGAATTTCAATGTAATTTAATTGAAGACAATTTTATATCATCAATTTTTAATGTATTTTCTATTCTTCCTTTTTTTTTTTTTTTATTATATATCTATTGATAAACGTGTTTATTTTATTGATTGGATAATAATCATTTGCTTTATGTTCCATTGCAGAATGAATTTGTTCATGGTGAAATAATTGTTTAAGTATTTGTTAAATCGTTAGATATTATCCTATATCAATTATGTGATTACTGATTTATTCTATAATTTTTGTATTTGAAAGTAGAAAAAAAAAAAAAAAAGAAAGAAGAATAAGGAATAGAAATAGATAAAAGTTAGATGAGAAATGATTAGCGAATAAATTTGTTAGATATTATCATGCGAAACGACTTCCCAATCGTATAACATGAGGAATGCGGAAATCGGCAGCGACAACCCGATTGAATTGACCTTCTCTCGTCTCTCGTTTTTCAACCGACTAACCACTACGATTATTTATATATTTACGATCATTATTATCCAACGCATTGTTCTCTACATTATCAACAAATAATTTTACCATCTGTGAATAAAGTAGAAATGTACATGATACCTACTCATGCACAAATAAATATATGATGTTTTTATTTGAATTATTTTAATCTTCTATCGATAAGTTACCAATATGAAAAATATCTTCTTTGACAACTGTCGATAATTATTGTCATAACCACCAAGATGTTCGTTACAAATTGGAGCAATTCAATGAGACAAAAGTGCAACTCATTCAATTTTCTTTGTACATAAATAAAATAAATCAATAAAAATTCAACACATATAATTAAATATATAATTCATTCACAGTTTTATTAACCAACGCAATAAAACGACAATAAACGATGAGTAATAAATATAAATAATCGGAGTGCCATATATGAAAGGGGATTGTGTGTATGCCATCACAAATTCATCAAATCTCAATCGAACCATGAAAAAAAAAAAAAAAAAAAAGTACAATAAATATATATTACATACTGATTGAAATTAAGTCAGAAAAAAAAAAAAAAACATTGACTTCCTAAATGTACAATGACTCAATAGACAATGAACAAAAAAATTATTTGGCGTGCATTTCTTTTTTTTTTTTTTTTTGACATGCCATCAATTAAACCCATTTCATGGCTTTCAAGTCCGTCTGTTTTATTTGTATCCTATTTGCAGGACCTCGTGATCATTGATAATTGTCAGGTCCATATTCGAAGTAGTTCATGAGTTTGAAAAGTAATGTTTTAATAATTTGACGAGCTACCCGAGCTACTTGATGATGAAGAGGATGAGGGTGCACCATAAGAGCTTTGGCTACCACTGGCATTGCTATTGCTTGGTGCATAATAGCTGTATGCAAGGTTTTGACTGTCAGGACTATTTGATGGTGTCCACACTCTTGAGTAAGGGCCATTACCATCCCAAGTATTTACTGGCTCATAACCGGAAGTGGTGGTGAGTGCAGGTGGAGCACCGTATGATCCAATTGGCGCTGCAGGTTCCATTGTCATTCCTATTGTGAAAGAAAAATAATAGATTTAGAATAATCAATCACAAAATTCTAATATTGATTATCTAAATTAGATTATTTAATATTTTGTTCACGTACCCATAGGTGGTGTCATACCACCCTTCTTGAAAAATTGCATTGCAATAAATCCAACAACAAGGATAATTGCCAATTTCGATAGTACTAATGCTTTCATAGCTTTCAAACCAATAATAGCAACAAAAATTGGCATAAGTGCTTTCAATTTTAATTTTAACAGCAATAAAAATGGCAACAATAATTTCTTCTTCAATATTCCACGTGCCTGATTTGTCGCGACTTCATTGTTCTTAAATTCAATATCAAGATCAGCGAGACTGCGACTTGGTCGATATTTAAAATTGGCATTGAAAAATGGTAAATCAACACCGTAATCAAAACTCTTTAGATATTTAACAGTGCGAGCGACAAGTGCTTCATCAACTGAATCAAGAGAACGTGCTTCAGTACTAGTTTCCAATTTATCGTCCATGTAACTTAACACTTCGTGCTTCAAGCATGATGACCATGAATCAGCTCCGATACACTCGTTCAGTGATTTTGTGAGAAAATCATTGTTACATGATACCGATGATGCACTAGCTAACACTACTGTTAAACCAATCACGAGAAATAAATGCATTTTTGCTAAAATTTTGATTATTCAATTAAATTAATTGTATAATTAATTGGTGATTAATTAATTATATTATATTTAAGTTTTCTTTATTATTATTATTATTATTATTTATTTTTTTTTCCGATAAGTTCGATTATTAAATAAAATTCGATGACGATTGTGTTTTCCGGGCCCTGTTGGCACGCAATCGGCTATCGAACTGCGACTGACAGAGGAGTGGCCATCCCCTTTTATTTAATTTGAAGCGTAGTATCTATGTTATTCGGTCGCACATGCTCTGAATTGTTGATTGAAGGAAAATTATTTAAATTTCACTGGACATAGAGAGGCGACAAAGACCGTTCGTCATTTGACAACGCGATAAACGTATTTTATATGTATATATAATATAATGTATATTAAACGCATGAAAACGTACGTTGTGGCATGTGCCTATCTATGCAAACGGAACAATTGATCATGTTGGTATGTATATATGGTATCATTTATTTATGGTAACAAGCCGCCACTTTGAGAGAGACACAGTGAGGAAGTGAGAGGGAATGAGAGAGTTTGAGATCATGTACAATATCATTGTCACTATTTATACTCCTGATTAATATATTATCATTGAAATTCAAGCATTCGAATTTTATTCAAATGAATTAGTGCAAAGAATAATTATTATTATTTATTGCATTAATTTTTTTATTGTCAATTGATTATTTATTTGGATAATTGTAATGTGTACGAAAATACTTTTTGTTTACAGTACTTTAATATATTATGATGGGAGGAAAATAATTAGAAATATGTATAATTGTTGGTATGAAAATAGATCATTTTTTATTCATCAATGTATTATTTTAGTTGATAAGTATTTCCATTGTTTGACAAAAGAATAATTCTCCATTATGTATCACATGTAAGATCGTTCAATTAGTTTTCTTGTGTGTATATAAAGAACTGCGGATTGACTCAACAGTAAAATTACAATTGGACAAAGTGAAAACCAGCGACCGAGCAAAAATAAGTTCAATAAAATACATCAATGTTTAGATTGTCTCTGAAAATAATAACAATTTATTTAGTTGATATTAACTTAGGGTTAATTTCGTACTATTAATCCACCGGATACGTAACCGAGCTCTCTTATTAACTATAATAATTAGATAGCGAGTGCCCATGAACGTCACGGAATTTGAAGACTACTTGTGTGCAATAAATGGATTCAATTCGTTGACATACTTGGTGATAAAAAATTAAAATTCCCATCACTACTTTGCCGCATTATTCACAAAGATGAAATATTTTTCAATATATATACCTAATAATTATTGAGTCTATTGTTTCATTCCAAAACAAGATATTATTTTATGGCATAATATTATCAAATAACTTTTTTCCTAACACATGACAAATTCAATACTTCTGACTTTCATTTTATCTTACCATTCTGTCATGTTAAATTCACGTGTTACTGTCATACGCTTTCAAGAGCAACAAAATTGTTTTGCTCTCATAAAATATAATATAAAAATATCCATTTTATAAACATAATACTGCATAATTAATAATAGAAATAAAGATAGAATATTTAATGAAATTGGAATGAATTGGGAAAAAAAACAAATACATACAATGGTAAATTAGATTGCAATAATAATTTATTAAATAATATAGACATGCAAGTGGGAAAGTATTTTACAAAAGTATTGCCGAGTCAGCATCGAACGAGATTTAATGGTCTAAAGAAAAAAAGAAGAAAGCGAAGAGCAAATTCAGAAATCATATTATATCTCAGGTGCGTATGCAGAGTATGCAAGATTTTTGGCTGATTCCACAGATTCATCTTGCAATGATCGATATTGCGCTGCTTGATATTCCCACGGTCCATGAGCCGCAATTGGTGCTGAATGGCCGTCAGCTGCAATTTTCTTGCACAATTGAAATATAGCAAGTCCAACAGACACGACAAAACTGAAGAATGACAATTGAAGTGCATTCCATGCTTTCAAACCAAGAATACCAATGGCAAGTGGAATTAATGTCATTGCTTTCAACAAAACAAATACAAGAATTGGAATAATGACTTTTTTCAATTTAGATTTTCTTGCTTGTTCAACAGCACGACCTTCACCAAATTTAAAATTGAATGTAATTTGATCATCATCGATATTTCTCGCGCTAACTTTAACTGCTGAATCCAATGGTAATTTAAATGTCACATCATGTGATACAAGATAATTTTGTACTGTATCTATAAAAGATGTTTCACTGCGAGCGGCAGTTTCATCAATTGTTTCCGAGTTACGTGTCACTTCCACTGTTTCTGATACCTAAGACAAATAAATTATATATGTATATTTAATTGCATCACAAGTTATAGAAGAGTAACTATTTGTATGTGAATTTTTATTACCTTGAAGTTATCTTTACGGAAAATTTGATCCAATAGATTTAAAACTTTAAATTTCATGCACGCCATTTCATCATTATTTTGGGCACATTCAATTTTAGTTTGTTCAACCATTGCGTCCATGTTGGTGCTTTTCCAACCCTCAAGCTTCGCTGGCTGGGCAGCAGCCATTGCCAGAATTGATGCACACACTATGATCAACTTCATGTTTATTGTTATTTTTTTTTTTTGTTGTTGTAGATAATCAACAATTTTATCGTGTCGTCACCGATTGCTGAAGGCAAATATAATTGACGACGGTTGTACTGCAACTGATGACTTTTTCATCGGTCAAGGTGTCTATTTATACGAGACAATGGTTGCTTGAATGTTTTACTAACGAATACCATGACAATGTCAGAACTCCCTCTCTGTTGTTGCTCTCTCCCCTCCCCCCCAATTCAAACTATTACCGGATAAATTTTCTTTTCGTTCAGTATGGTATTCGATTATCGAGGTCTCAATGCGTGCATGATTTGACTCAATGATGAAGAGAGATAGGTCGTGCTATAATGGTTGATGTATCGCACGATGACAATCCACCCTAGGTACGCGATACAATTCATGAATGCGCGCAACGAATTGATAACGATGACAGAGAGAAATTTCAAGATGACACTTGAATAATTTTGTTGTTTTTTTTTTTTTAATATACAATTTAACAACGGTATATACTCGTGCCGATTATTTTACACAATTAAAACTTTCATTGCGCTAATTATAATATTTTAAAAGCAAAAAGTATTTCAGGTGCTTATAGGGTGTTTGAAGATAAATTTTTAATTTATATTCAATGTTAATTTTATTCAAATTTGTTTTATTTATTTGATGTATTGAAGTAAGTATTACAAATATAATATTCATATTGTAACAAAACCGGAAGTACATCATTGTTGGCATCATTGTCATCTTGACATTGAGGAACGTTATTTTTATATTGATAAAAATTCATTGCACGCAATGCAAACGCTACTTTCCATGCCACAATTTGTGAATACACACGTGAATTTATTTGATACTCATCACTTGTGGGCTTAATTTTACGTTGTTTTTCATAATCATTAACCACGCCCTACTTTACCTGCAAAAAAAATAATGTCAAAGTTATCTTCAGTGAGAATCTTTAAATATATTTATTATGCAGGACAAGTTCACTCGCTGTTCGTTACACGAGGATATGCAGCAAGAAGTCATTAACCATATTAAATTCTACAGGTATAAAATAGCAGTATTTCTCTATTGCCATTTGTGGTTTCTAACCGAGATAATGTCATTTAAATTTAATTTTTAACGGGTCATCACATTTTATAATTAGCATAAACATTTAGGTTCACTGTGTGAATTTATCACAGTCAAGTTATTCATCGTGACACACTGAACGATATTAACCAATACAACACGCGTGTCCTTGACTTTGAAATCAATTTTCTTCCACTAATATTAGTCTCGTAAATCTATACCTGAGTTGCATGTCAATCAATTGAAAGTATGATGCTCCACTAATGGCGTTAAAAAAACTTTCTAATTTAAAAACAAAATGCAGAATAAAAAGTAAACTTTTGTTTTTTTTCTTTTTTTTCTTCTCGTCATTCTCAGGACTTGCAAAACCATTCGAGATATTTTGAATCAATTTTCTTGTTTATTGTAATAGTCAGTGATTACTCTCTATTAGTATGCATTAAACGAGTATGTCTTTGAATGCAATTGAATAGTGAAATGCAAGAAGGATATTGTCATTTGATAAAAAAAAAAAAACAAATATGATAATTATGGAAAAAACATATAAATATTTTTATTTTACATAAATAAAAATTGTTTTGATGATTTCATGGAAAATAAATAATAAATACAATATTCAAATGTGTATATAATTGTTGATGAATTTTATTTTCTGTATCCACTGTATGGTCCATTAGATCCATTGTCCCAATGTGTCGCTGGCGCAGCATGTTCAACTGGTGGATGTCCATAATGAACAACTTCATAAGCAACTTTGGGTTTTGTTAATTTAAATATCATCATTGCACCGCTGAGAACAAGCGATAGCAGACCCAATGTGAGTGCTTTCCATGTTTTAAGGGCAATTAATGCCAGTGCAATTGGTACTAATGCTGTTGCTTTAAATTTTAATCCCAATAGAAATGGAATCATGACCTTTTTCACGAAACCACGACCTGTTAAAACAAAATAACATTCAATAAACAATGACTTGGAATTATTATGGATAAAAATGTTCTAATAATTACCCTGTTCAGCATTAACGTCAGAGAGTGGTATGCTGACTGTATTTGGTACATTTTCAACCAATGAACGTGGCACAATATTGGAACCGGCAATTGCTTCAGGCAATTTTGCTTCCAATTGATGAGTAGTCAGGTAAGAATCAAGTTTTTCCAACATCAGTGAACGAAGAAGTTCCTTTCGTTCTGGATCACTGCCATCATATTGTTTGTAATCTTCAATTATGTCTGGCATTTCCCTGGAGCGAATAACTGTGAGGTCTTGCGTTATTGCAACTTTTTCTTGGTTTATTGCATCGTTGAGATATGCCAACACCTTTGGTTTCACGCATGATATCATTGACTGGCTATCAACACATCTAAAAACACCAATATGATTAAGTAACTGCATTGCCATCATTTATGATAATATTAAATTTTACTATGAATATTTTTTAGTCCTGTTACGTTTTCCTTTTTTTTTTTTTCCATCTTTTTTGTTCTTTTACCTGTAATAAATTTTTTGAAGTACGTCTGCAGTCGTACTGATGTCCTGGGAATTGACAAGTGATCCCAATGTTGCCACCACTGATACTACTACTACTACTACTACTGTCAGGAACCTCATCACGAATGTGTCCAATGGTTCAATCGATTTGCGACGCCAAACACCGAATGCTTCATCCGCACCACGAGTACTCGGTTTTATATAGTCGTTGGTAGCTAAGTACGAACGATGAATTTTTATTAGCAGACGTGTCACTAACAGAATGAAACGAAAGAAAGAAAGCACTTTTATCTAGGGTGACAATCGTCATGAAACCTTAAAGTGCACTACCATCATTATCACTTGAATACTTTTTTCAATATCAATTTCAACAGTTTAGAATTTTTTTTCAGATTCATCGCTTGAATAAATTCTGATTTGATATTCAAAAAAAAAAAAGTTGTTCAAAAATGTAGATGGAAAAAAATAAAAATAATAATTTGCAATTTGAATTATACACGTGAATGAATTGCTTTTACTTTCATTCAAAGAATTCCACTCATCGTAGCGGTTTTTTTTTTTCAATTCAGCTATCAGTCAATCGTTTTTTTTTTTTCTTTTATTGCTATTTATGTATGTGACACATTTAAACATTGATTTAAGCATGGTAGATAAAAAATATTTCCAATAAAAATGCATATGAGTTTGGCAAAATTGGGACTGCGGAATGAAAACGTTAACATTATTAATATTATTATTATTACTATTATTATTATTATTATTAGTTGCGTTGTTATATGTGTATACAAAGAGTCACTAGGTAATAGCTTGTTTTCTCAGTAACCTATAATTCACCCGCTGTAGCGGTTAGCGGGGCTGAATTATGAATAACTAAATGTCACGCAATGTGAAGCCCCCTTGTACGTTACTTGCGGTATTATTTATGCGACATTGCTGACAGCTGTTTAATAATAAATAATAATGGGTAGTGTAGTATGTTGTGAAAACTACGAAACTTGACACCAATTTTAATTAACGAGAAAATTAATTGTGATAATAGTTGTAAATGTACATGTGGAGAAACTGAGGGTGAGTATTGAGGTGATATTGTAAGGATACCAATTTCGTTTTTTGGTTTTTAAATATTCTTGATGTATGCTTTTCGGCGAATATGTGATTGAGATGTTGAAATGAAATTCTGAGTATTGACGGCGTTGAAATGTATATTTGTAACCAAAGTATAGTGATTCGTTTCGGTGTGAGAGTCAACTTGTTTGAACAATGGTAAAAATTTATGGGCGGTTTTTACAAAACTGTGTTTTGTGCAAACGGCGTTAATTGCTACTCAGGAATGAATTATTCTATTGGAATGATACTTACGGAGTATTATTTGTAATCGTTATCGCCATGGTTGGAACTAGTTGTTTGTTGCTATTCATAAAATTTGATTTTTTACAGCTATTTTAGTAATTGCAAAATTTGGATATATTATTAAAAACTTCACGATTTCAATGGAAGTCAGATTGTCTTAGTTCAAAATATTATTTTTTTTTCTTTAGATCAACCATTATTTTGTAATGATTGTCATCAGAGGAAATTTTTGGTCTGACCTACTTTAAATATCTTATAACTGACATAAGTTTTAATATGATTTTAATAAAATTTCATGATAATTGTCTCCGAGAAATATCGAGACATCTGGATTTTTATCAAATTTTGCCCACCACGCACATTGTCGCGATAATAATATAGAAGCAAAATCATATTCTTCGGAACACTACGTTTACTCCATTTTGAAACAGGTTTCCAAACAACCCAGCGTTAAAAAGATCAAGTAGTATAAATTATTTGTTTTTCATCATTTTTATTAATTCAAATCAACAATATTAGGAGAATCCTAAACATTAAGCTCGTAATATTTTTGGGTATGGCACCCCGGACACAATAAATTAATAAACAATAACTTAACAAAATAAATACTAAAATAAATACATTGCAATTTTCGTCACACTTAATAAATAATAAACACATAAAATTATCCATTTACTCTGAAAGTTATATGTACGCATGTCTTGCTCCAATTCACCAAACGAATTCATGTAATTTATTTTAATATTTCGTTGATTTTTTTTTTTTTTTCTCTCTATTATATGACTATACTTCCATTCCATTTATCAATTTTGTTACTCACGGGCTACAATATCAAGTTGAGCATAAACATTTTTATATTAATTCATAGACAATTGTGGAGGAACACAAAAAAAAAAAGTGACAATGAAAATGAAAGATTATCAACATTGTCACTAATTGTCGATACAACATTAACAGAGCCACAATTGAGTAACAAAATGATATTAAATAATGAGCAACTCATGAGTACAAAACAAAACAAAAAATAAATCCAACCAAAAAATATCAATACCTAAATTAAATTAATCCAGAAAGAAACTGTCCCAAAAAAACTTTCTTAAATTTAACTGTTGATTTCCCTTCATTGACTGCACAATCAAATTGATTTATTTCACTCTGTATTAATGTGACATGGATAAATTCTCAGACAATCACCACCTTCCTGTCCACTCCTCGCTGCGTCAACATAACGATAAAATCGTTTGCTCAATCCACTGCCACTTGGTGCACGCTTCAATTCCTGTGGATCCCTGAAACAAATACAAAAAAAAACAAAACATAAATAAAAACATTGGTACAATTGTATCTGCCTAAAGAACATTAGTAAAAACCTAGATAGTAATTATTAAGAAATAAATCTTACGACCCACAATTGGCATAGCAATAATTAGTAGGTATACATACAGTTTGAAAGAAATAGATAATAATGATGTGAGGGCGAAGTTAAAAAGTAGTAGAAAAAAAAAAAAATAAGAAGAGTGGGAAAGAGAATGAATGAATGGAATGAATAACGAACAAAATAAGAACGGAAGAAGCTCGAACATGCCGACATGATGACCCGATTGGCACGATTCGGAACGCTAGGCCAATGTCCACCTTTCTCCTTATGATCCAGAACCATTGCGACACTCAAACACATTAAAACCGTACGTCCAATGCCACACATGAACCGTTCATAAATGAATATATTGAATAAATAAAAAATATTCCAAGATTATTAAATACCTTGATAGTTCATTGGACACTAAATTACTGTGAGGTGAATATACCGTCGGATTTTTGTACATGCTGCAAATGAGCCGTTCTTTACATGGTTCTTCAGTGAATCGCAATTGTGAAAAAATACTATCAAGTCTGTCAATAATTGGCTTATAAAAATTTTCTTCATGATTGACAATCTGATTAGTCCCTTGACTAATTGATATATCATGAGAAACATCATTTTTTTTCTGAACAATTTGTGGTGTCATTCGTTTTTGATTCACAACAGGAAATGTTGGTGCACTTGATTTCAATTGTGATGCTGCAGCAATGTTTGATTGAGTGTGTTTATATGTTGGTGAATTACTGAGAACTTGTGGCACAATTGGAGAAATATTTTGCACAGCGATACGTCGATTAATTTTTTGATTGTTATCTAAATATCCACTGTATGCCAAAGTTTGACCGTGAGATGGACCATTGATGGGAAATTGTTGGTGCGGTGGCATTACGTTTTGTTTAACGATTGGGGGATATTGTGGAACTGCGTAATTTGATGGATATTGTTGTAGTGGTGGTGGAGGTGGTGGTAATGGTAATGGTTGTGGTCCAATTGGTCTCAATGATGGATCATCGTAAGTTTCTGTGAACGTATCAATTCCCCATTCTTTCAATTCTTCCATATCTTTGCGAATTTGTATATGCGGATGTGGATAATCGTAACCCTCAAATTCTTCTTCATTATGATGATGTGGATGATGATGATCAACGAAAGCTGGCACTGGGACAGGAACTGGGACGTGATGATGATGATGAGCAATCTGTAAGAGAAAATATTTTTTTGCATGAGTGCAAACAATTTATTGTTAAATATAATGATATTATTTTGTTTGATAGAATAATTCAAATTGATATAATAAACACAATACCTGATGATGGTGATGATGATGAGATTTCGAATGTGAACTGTAGTAGCTAGAGCATAGCTTAAATACATGAGCGAATGCTGGTACAAGGAATAATAACAGCTTGAGAAATATTTTTTTTGCCGTACCAACACCAAACAGAAATGGTACGATAAACATAAACTTAACCTTGACCAATTTTATCACCAATAAAAGCGCCAAGAAACTTACTAGCAGACGGTTTTGTATGAATTTTTCTGAAACATAATAAAAATTTATAGATATTGTAGTGTATTATTAAATTTCACTTATAAAATATATTAATTCATATTATTGCACTCATACTTATTTTTTTGAAGAAAATTCTTCCTTCACTCTCAACAGCTCTTTGACCAAAATCAATTCTCACTAATGCTCCATTCTCATCAATTTCACGTGGACTAATTTTTATTTTTGAACCGTCGAAAAAAAATTTTGGTAATTCAATTTCATAATCTCTTGTTGATAAAAATTTAACTGCTTTATCACGTAATGCCATTGTCACTTCTTCCAATGGCGTTTTATTTTCTTCATAAAATATTTTTTCATTATTATTATCATTGTTATTGTTATTATTAATATTATTATCATTATTATCATTATTTCGACTCATAATATAATCGGATTGTTCAACAAGATTTTCTTCCACTTGATTATTATCGTTACAATTTTTTGTACACGTATTATAATTTAGATTATTTTTCCTCATTATTAAACCATCAAAAATGGTTATATTGTCACGTTCAACAAAAGCACCATCCAAATATGTGTATGCATTCTTTTGTATACAAGAAAATGACATTGTCTTGGTACAATCACGTAATATTCCACTCCATAATTCATTACCCACCGCATATTTTGTTAAATTACCACCATAAACATATTTCGCATAGCTGGCAATGTTCGAAAAACTAAAAAAATTCGCCTGCCCAACAGCAATTGTCAATACTAAAAATATAAATATTCTCTCCATCATTTTGAACATCTTTATTTCTCTTACTGTAAAGTGTGCTTACACTGTATACTGTAAGACTATTATCACACACACACACTATTTAATTAAATAAACGAAATAATGTAAACGGTGCAATAACAACTGTCCCATCTATGAATAAAAATGAAATGAACAAAAATTTTTGCGTCTTCTTCTTTTTCTGCCACTTCTCTTTTCTTCTACTCTACCTCCCCACACAAAAAAAAATTAATCTCCCCACTTTCCCTCTCCACTGACAACCCACCACCACTTTATCTCCAATGTTTGACGCAATCGAGTACAGTGAACACCCAAAAAAAAAATAATAATAAGTAGTCTCTTGTTGTGACACACACGTTCTCACCACTATTTTTGTCCCATTCAGCCAACACAGTCCCGCAATCGCCTATACCACTTACAACTATCGTACTCGTGTCGCATGTCCGACGCCGGTTGACTTTAGTTTCATCTCCATCAAGTATAACCAAACTAACACGGCTCACCGGTTCATTTATCTATAGGCAACAACAGATGTTGTTGTCCGTTCACCTCGATCTCGAGTTTAAAACTAACCTGTAGTCTCTCCAGTCGTCGTGGTTTCGATTCACGTTGCTTCCAAGTGTGTCAAAAGCCCTCCTACTCTGCGCTGTGCAAACCAAACCCGTGGAAGGTCATTATCATCTTTTATATATAGATATTTATTATATGCAATAAGACAAGAGTAAACGAATAATAATACTTCATTTATGTTTGATGTATGAATAATTATTCAACTAATTTATAATCCCAAATTTATTTGATACTTTGAAGTCATGAAATTTATTTTTTAGTCAATTTTAATTATTGTCTTAATATTAATTTTAGGGTGTCAAATCATGAAATGTGAAAATGGATGGTGAGCAAAGTCCGTGAATTCCACTTCACGGATACGCTTCGTTTCCTGGACCGTTGCACGAATAAACTGCATATGAATTGTGTGTATAAGATGAAGGAAATATATTATATCTCGTATGAATAAATGTGAGTGTATATTTCACAAAGTCAAATTACTCTATTCTGATCTAGTTTTATTGATGAGTTTATACTGAGTAAAGCACTGGTATGGAATTACGAAAATATACAATTGTAATGTATCATTTTTATGGATTATGTTTCTGTTTGTAGTATTATGATATTTTATAGCAAAATATATTATTTATTTTAAATATTTTCTAAAGTATCATTCACAATTGCTATTCAAAAATACTGCTGCTCGTTTCTTTATATGAATAAATATATTTTAAATATACACAGAATATGTGCTGGTTTAAAATATATACGAATTATAAATTTTAAAGATGTGAAAATACAATTTATTTAAATATATGGAAAATATATTTTGAATAAATACATATGAATATTTATTTTTCGTAGGATACTGCCATGTGTCAGGCGTTAACCTCATAAGAGATTATTTGCAAGTGGATGCTGAAGACTACTAATAACATTCCAATATTAATATTTAAATTTTATTATTAGCAATAACTAATCACGGGTTGATGTTCTATTGATGAATCATTTTTTTTTTCTAATACCCAACTTGGTACATGTATTTGAAAAAAAAATATATCTCTCATTCGTTATGCAAATAGAATGTATAAAGCACGTCAGAGGAGTGGTATCTTTTGAATTTATATATATATATTCCAATTGGAATTCTAATATAATTAATTTTTTTTTTTTTTTCAACATCTCAAAAGATCTAAAAAATCAATCTTCAAAAACCATAATAATTATGTTGAAATATTTTATTAGACTGACAAACACTTGACAATTTTACTTATGTTCCAGCTGAATTTTACGGATATTGAAATAAAAGAACAAATTTTGAAGAACAAGGTAAATAAAGAGGAGAGAATATAGGAGAAAAAAAAATATATCTTTTGAGATTCGATGCCAGTCGCGTTTCATATTGAAGAACAGGTCGGGCGGGCCAACGGGTTCGACAACGCACAGCTGAATTCCATTGACCTACTCATTGACATTGGCTTATAGTACACGTGCGTATATATATATATATATATATACACATAAAAATAAAGAAAGATTATTATTGTACACTCGTCACCAGCCTCAAGTGTCACTATCATTCATCAGTTAGAAAAAACAAGCTAATATATTCTGTATTAAAATATATTTTATATGTATAAAAGAAATTCAATATCGACACACGCCAATTTTTATTAATTAACCATCTATTCAAAATATTAATTAATGTTTTATTATAATATTTATTTTATCAATCTAATTAGCCGACATTTATATATATATATATTTATATCAATTTGATATGTAACAAATTGAAAATATTGTGAATTCACTCGTGCGTGAAATACGAAGTGTCCATTAATGTGACGATTGCAATGCAGTCGCCGAAAGTGAAGTGATTGAGGGAACAAGTGCCTATTTCTCTATAGCGTGCGGGCATTCGTGTTCCATTATTTTCTTTTTATGTATTGTTATTATTACCGCTTGATAGCTTTCTCCGATTTGTCGGTTAGGTGGATGGACGATTTCAAAATGTGTGATTAACACTGAGACGATTGCCACAAGGTTGGTTAACGGTCGTGATCATGACGTGTGATCGAAAATATGTATTATGGGGAAGGGGATTTTCATGTGACAAAAAGAGGAAATAAAGGGCAGACAAAAATAAATGTGATACGAAGAGGTAAGTTGCGGGAAATTGGGTTCTTTATTTTTATTGATTTATACCAACATCACAAATGTGAATAAAAACATAAAACAATATTTTAGAATCTTCAAAAATATAAATATGAAATCTGAATTAAATATCAACAGAAATTATGAGTAAATAAATAAATACAAATACAATTAATTATCATGTTTTATGTTGGATAAAAAAAAAAAATGAATTAATACTATTGAAACTGAAAATCAAAAGCATCGAAATAATAAGCCGACAATTTATCTTGTGACTCCTTGAAAAAAAAAACTTCTTCAAGAGTTGAATAGATAATTTATATAATTATTACTACACTACTGAAAATATTATATTTGCACTGCTTAACAATGAGAACTAAACATAACAGAAAGAGAATAATAATTTTCACGTTTATACTCAACAATAGGCTACACTAAACGTGCTAAAACCCACCTGCGGTGTCGCATCTTTTTTTTTTAACCATTCCTACATACGTAAAGTGATATGTAGGTCGCTACTGTGTTACAATAATTAAGTATATATATATATTTAACACACCAGAGTAGAATATAGCAACGCGAGTAAAAAAATGAAAAGAAAAATATAAGTCTCAAATAAATTGGATTGGGTTTCATAGTGCGTGCGCACATAAACGGAGATTGACCGTTAGTTATACGGCGAATTTGTTATACTCGAGTTGTGTCTTGTAAACGTTTGAAAGACTTACTATAACCGGTATTTTTTTCTTCCTTCTTCTTTTTTTCATTTATTTCGTTTCATTATCACGATTCACATCTACGTATGATAACATTGTTACAGATTGTTGGAATTGTGGACAAGAGAAGCTTTAATTCTGCTATACCCATGTATAATCGGTATGGGGACAGTTTGAGAGATCGGTAGATGCTATAGGATGTAGATCGGTAAGTTCATCGCTGAACCGAGTGATGGTAAAGAAGAAAGATGCATATATAATTTATCAGTGTATCTACGATTTTAGAAAGAATTCAATGACTTCGATAAAGGTGGCACTCAATTTTTGTTCTTGAATATTATATTGAAATAAATAATTCATTTTCATACGAAGTAATTGAAGATATATAGAAGTAATATCACTACAAACCTGAGGGTGTTACACATTTCTAAATGTGTTACATTTTATATGGGAAATGTTTAAGACTTGCAAATGTTTTAAAAATGACTACAATTTTTTAAATAAGAAATTACGTGATTGGTAACAGTCTTGGATTTGTGTTCATGAACTTACTCTTCTGTAGCTTATGATGCCAAGTCAGAAAAACTGTTCAAGAAACAATGTTTTATCATGCTCAACATTTTTTCCAACAATCACATGTATCATATATGTAAATAGGGATGTGAATGTTTTGAATAATAATAGGTATTTGTAATGAATGTATATTTATCTAAATAAGTGGGTGGAATAGCCAAAACATGAGGTGGTACACTTCACCAATACGTTCGTAGTGGTTAAAAATTGGTATAAATAATTGCTATGATTTGATTCCACATGAGTATTATCGATAGCTAAAAAATCTCTCACTGAGTTCTTGTGAATTAACGGCTTGGGAATATCCAAGCATAGACATTTTCATGTGCAATTGGTTGTCGAAATTACATCACCAACCGCTATGGTATTCACTATAGACTGGTGAGCTTGGTGGACCACCGTAATTAGAATGTGGTGGTGGACCATGACACGAACTACAGTCACTGCCACTAGATCCTTTTGTGAGCACCACAATCTTTTTGATTTGATCTAGAAAAAACAAAGGTGAGACAATTGGCATTTCTAAAATGTTGCGAATACCAATATTGAAATGGCGCATATGGTTTTGGATGTGAATGCAACTAGAAGATCATGCCTGTATTGCTTTTGAGTTGAACATTATTGTTGTAAACAAGAGAAAACATTACGTGAAAAGGTAAGAATAGTGGATTTTGTTTTGTTTTTTTTTCGAAGATTTTAGAACTCAATCTGATAGCTGCTTTCAATAATACAAATAAATTTACCTCCGGATTTGCCACTGCTCTTCGATTCCATGAACTTCATAACTAACATCGCTTTAGTCATCATTAAAAACATACCACTCATCATCAGTCCCTTCATCATCATCAGACCCATCATTCCTGTGAAGAATCAATGGTTAATAATTAATAATTTGCAATGATATTAGTAAGAAAAAAAACATGGGATTGATACTGGTTTGTTTAAAATTACCCAACATATTCATTTTCAACGCCATCATCATGCACATCATCATTTGTTTACATTTACCACTTTTACCACCACCACCACCGCCGCCTTTTCCCCGTCCTGAAAATAGAATCATCATTTTTAAATGTAGACAAAAATTGTATATCTACACTTACAACAATTGTTCATATTTTTTAATTGTCATTTTACCTTCAACTAAATCACTATCATCAAACATGAAATCAATTTGATACTGTTCCTTTCGTTCATTCCATTTGAATAAAGTTATTCTCAAGGCAAATTTATTGAAAAAGTTGTCGATGCTACGATCAATTTCACCAACAAAATCAGAATCCATAACTTGATGATTGGACACTTTCTTTAGTGGTTCACGTACTTTAACAAATTTTACTATACTACCCAAAAGTATAATTTTATCAAGACGACTAATTGTATTTATATATTGAGCAATCTTATTTTCTACACACACAATCGACACATTCATTACACAATAAATTAAATCGTTAATTGGTAGCATTGGAAATCGATCGTCTTCCTCATCATTACTTGAATCATTTACACCACTCACAAGACGAATCTCAAGTCGTATCCCATTTTTTCGATAAACAAAAATACTTCTCCCACTACCCTTTATATTATTATAGAATTCAACATCTGTAGAAAAATCCTGTGAACTTTGTATGATATTATTCAATGCACCAACAGACTTAATTGCATCCAAAAAAATAGAAAAAATAATTAACATCACTCCAAACATCCACAAAATTCGATGAAACATTGTAACAACGAATGTCTTCACATTCACAACCAGTTAGTTGCATGGTATTGTCTGAGAACTGTGTGCATGTGCGTAGCAGATACAAGGATTTATATACAACAAGCAATATACATGCGAATTTTTAGTTAATGAACATTTCGTCTTATTCCAACCTTATTACGACTAACATTATTTCTTGATGCATCCTTGATTCAAGTTGCAACGGAATAATAATTGCTTGAGTAACTTGTCTATGTGGTCACTGTAGTTAAATGTAACAATCCCTAGTTATTAACTTCCAACATCTTGCAGACGATTGACATCACGTGACTAACTGTTTTTTTCATTAATGTGTCAGCATGCCAATATATTCTGTCATTTTTAATACTCATAAAACATTTGCTAATGTCTCCAAGGCTGATTGAAAAATATTTATCAATATATCATCAAGATTTGTTTTCATAATGGTTCAAATGCCTAAATCATTGCGCTGTCACGAAACGTATACCACGTGTAATAATATTTTGATATGTATATATTTATGTTTGCAGTAGATTTCATACGTGGTAGACAAGTGGAAGTGTTGTCGATTTGGACTGAGGGAAAGGCATGATTGGTCAAAAGCTATATGATATTTATTTATAATACAATAAGCCTCTCAGTAGGATTTCATCTTGTTTCCTGAGACCTTTCACTATCACTCACAAACCATACCAAGCCTGCAGGATCATTAATGATGGTAATTAAATTTTTTTTCTCTTTGGATATTCCCTCGTCGACAATTCCTCTTTCACTATCTTTCATCTACTGTAAATACTCTGTAGAAATGAATATAAAAAATTAATGAGATCATGTTTAGATCTTTTCCTTTAACTATATAGATTTCAATTGAGAATATTTCAAAAAGTTGAATCAGATAAATTGTTGAGTTACACAGTTATTATGAAGTGAACAATTGGCAAAGGTTGTACTGGCTATTTTTTTTTACAATTAACTCAATTGTATGTAGATATTGGTGTGCCAAATATGTTCGTGTATTTATAAAGTAGACAAAGAACAATTGAATGGCACTCCTCTGAGACCACTGCGACTCACCATTAACTTTTAATTGATTTTTTGAATTGATGAAGATTAAAGTTTGTTTGCTAGAAACACTTTGCCATTCGAAATAACCAACGTATATATTTTGCGGTAATTCTGACAGTCCTCAATACAGAGAAAATAAATATCGATATTATTTCTCAGTTAGAATAGATAGTAAATTGTAATAAATGGTTTGAAATGTTCAAATTAAGTTCTAGTGAGTGTGCTGTTCTCTATCCGAAGCATTCTAGTTACTATCAAGATATTACAAAAATCATATAATTATATCAATACATTAGCACAATTGAAAGTAGGTGAAAACTATAATGCTCTAGATAGGGAATATCACAATTGATAACACACTTAGAATAGCAATTGAATATACCAAAGTTTATCATCGGCTTAACAGATCTTCGGATAATTATAGCATCAATAGCATTAGTTATGCCAACATTTCACAATTTGTTCTCGACGTCTATAATTTTCTCATCATTTATATTATTCTTCTGCAAATAATTATGTTTTCTTTTAATTTCCTCGAGTTGATGCACTGCACCAACATGTTGATAATTTTCAATGTAACGAGAGTAATTGGTACGATTTGATTCCGGATAAGTATTGATAATTGAAAAATTGTCGTTGTGTCGTTGTGAATTGTTGGTTTGAGGATATTGATTTGACGATGTTTTCATGGGTAACGAGTTGTCAAGGCTACGACCCCAGCCACCACTATGATGTCCACCACTTGAACTTTGCGGTCCGCCATAACTAGAATGTGGTGGTGAACCATGCCATCCACCTCCATTATCGTCGCCAGATGTCTTTGTTACCAGCACAATTTTCTCGACTTTACCTTAAAGAAAAACATATAGCAATCAGTATTTTTTTCCTTAAGAAAGGAGGTGTACAATGTTTTTTAGAGGTGGAAAAAACTATGGGATGTTATTTGGTGTTTTTTTTGGTTGTAAAAAACCGGAAATGACTCCTTAATTTTTAATAAATATTTAATGAATATAAGTAAGTCCATTATAATATTTTCCTCCCATCTCTACGGACAATCTTTAAAATTACCCTCCTTCAAGAAGTGTATAGTCTAGACAAGGAGCAATTAAATTTACCTGTAGAACTTTTACCACCAATCCATTCCATCAATTTCATCAACAACATAGCTTTAGTCATTATCATTGAAATACCACTCATCATCATTCCTTTTAACATTGCCAGCCCCATCATACCTACAGAAAAACAAATAACAAATATTAATAATTTGATTAAATCTTTTTATAAAGAAACACAAAAATTAATTAAATGAAATTTACTTGAACTCACCCATCATATTCATTTTTAATGCTATCATCATGCACATCATCATTTGCTTATACTCATCACCCCCTTTACGTTTATGGTGACCACCTTTGCGACGGCCTGAAAATTGTATCGTCACTTTTCTCAAAAATGTCAAATTTTTCTCATAGAAAAGTGCTTTGCCAGAAAAGTGTTTAAAAAAAAAAAAAAAAATATCAAGGTTCGAAGAATCATGGAATATTGATTCATTTCTCGAACATTTTTAATTCATTTTATCTATACAATTCCACATCTCACAATGAAATATTATAATTTGATTATGTTTCGTTAAATCAAGAATTATAAATTGTTATCTGAAGACCCAATATTGATGAAAAAAATTGCTCAATCACAAAGCAGTTGCAATATATACATTTCGAATTACCAAATATTGAATTGGAACCTGAATAAAATATTTCTTTAAATTGATTCAAAATTACTACGTATTTTTCTTCACCAATTTTACCTTCTGCCAAATCAGTATCATCAAACATGAAATCAATCTCATTTTGTTCATTCCGTTTATTCCATCCGGGTAGAGTTATTCTCAACGCAAATTTATTAAAAAAGTCATTGACACTACGATTAACTTTGTCAATAGAATTCATTCCTCGATAACTGGAAACTTTCATTGGCAGTTCACGTACTTTAACCAATTTAATTGTACTACCAAAAAGTGTGATTTTATCAAGACCACTAACACTGTCTATATATCGAGCGATTCTATTTCTTATACAAACAACTGACACATCAATTACACAATGTCCCAAATCCCTAATGGGTGGCATTGGAAATCGATCGTCATTCTCTTCACTATTCGAATCGTTGACAGCACGCACAAGACGAATATCAAGTCGTAGACCACTTTTTCGATAAACAAAAATACTTCTTCCACCTCTTTCTGTATTATTATATAATTGAACATTAGTTAAAAAATCAGATGATGATCGTATTGAATTGTCCAATGCATAAGCAATTTTAACTGAACACAAAAATATAAAAAGAACATTTAAAATAATCCTGAAACTCCATAAACTTTGATCTACCATCATGAAAATGAATGTATCCACGTTAGTCGCGTGAAGCTGTCTGAAACCTTTGTGCAAATACACAATAGTCACTGGAGTTTATATACAATAAGACACATGCGAATTGGTCTTAGATGAGTATTTTTTCCCCATCCAACCAGGACACGACTAACATTATTCCATATTCTCGATTCAAAATGATGTGGAATAATGATAGCTTAGACCAGCCACAATATAGGTTGCTGTTGAAAACGTGTTGTCTTCATTAACTTCCAACATCTTCAACACAATTTTCATCATATGACTAACGGTTTTTCACAAGTGTCTGGCCAATAAACCACCTTACTCCCACTTACAATGATCCCTGCAGTGCCATGATGACCATTGGGAAAACACTCACAATCATAAATGATATTTTAATGGCCACAATTATTATATATTACGAAAAAGTGTACCGTGGAACCTAATCACTGTATCCTCTTTTACCCTTCCCTTTTAAAGAAGCTCGAAGGAGAAAGCAGCATCTCATCTCACTCGTTAACCTTCGTCCTTTATGGAACAAGATATGTAATGCTATGAATATCTCTAGAGTCTCAAGACAAACAAGTTCAGCAGATTTCAATATTTATTCGAATTTAATGAATGATTATTTACAAACATCATACATTGATGGTAAATGTTCGGAAAGTTACAATCCAAATTACAGTAGTGATGGAAAATTTACATGTTCATAGAACTAGTTAATGACACTTCACTAAGAAAAACAAAAAAGAAAGCAATTTGATAGTGATTGTGGTAGGAAAAGAAAAAAGTGCCCATGTATTGTTTGGACGGGATTCAAATCCGGTTGTTATTGATATGTACTCGTAAATGCTTTTGTCCAACTCAACTACTGAGACAGGACACTTTTCTTTGTTCCAATTCAAACATTCACATCCGGACTATTTTTATTCATCCATTGTCATCCATCAACATTTCAATAAATAGAATCAACAAAATGACAATTTCTATTGTAGTTTTTCTATTGTACAACATTGAACAAATGTTATTTTCAAATAAATAATTTATTGCAATACGAAGAAATACAAAAGATGAATATAAGAAATATAAATATATAATATCTGGTGGCAATATTGCCATTATTATTAATTAATTCAATTTTTCAGGCGAGAAAGTTTTAGTTGCCACTATTGGACCCTTAGTATCCCAAATTTTATCAGCAGCTTCATAATTCTTCCAATAATTTGCATAAACAATACTTGTACTGTCATAATCATTTCCCAATGAATTTTCTACATTTAATAATTTATCTTTATTTCCATTGTCTATTTGTGAATAATTTTCTTCATTATCAGGTTCACCATGTTGATACACTTCTCCAATATTTTCGTGATTGTCAATGGAACGTAAATAGTTGCTACGATTCAATTCCGGATAAGTATTTATGATTGAAAAATTATCACTGGTTTGTTTTGTATTATCAGACTGGGGGTATATATCTGCGGACGTTGTCATTGGTAAACGTTTGTCGAAACTACGTCCCCAGCCGCCGCCACCACCGCCAGCGTATCCACCGCTGCCTGCAGAGATTGGTGGAGCACCGTAACTAGAAGATGGTGGTGGCGGTGGACCGTAACCTCCACCACCGCCGCCACCACCGCCACCAGAAGCCTTTGTCAGCAGGACAATCTCTTTCAATTGACCTTGAAGATAAATATAGGGCAATTAGAGTATTTATTGTTTTCTTAGGTAAAAAAAATTAAAGAAGGTACATCACGCGACAACGTATTTTATGAACTTAGTTAGAACAAAAATGGTTCATTATTCTATCATAATTAATAGCATACTGATGAGTCTGCAATTATATGATTTTTGTGCAATTAATCTTCTGTTAAATAGATGATGACAAGCGTTGAAAGTAAATCGATGGTGGCCTTAATTGATTAGACATAATCTCACTAATGATGAGATTTAATCATACCTCTCAATCTGAATTTTGAGGGTCTTAGATCGTCAATATTTCCCAATAATGATATAATATTTACCTCCGTTGTCACCGCCGCCACCGCCACCACCACCACCACCCTTCAATTTCATAAGTTTCATCAACAGCATCGCTTTAGTCATCATCATAGAAGCACCAGCCATCATCAATCCCTTGACCATCATTAGCCCCATCATTCCTGAAAAAAAAAAAAGATGAATAATAAAAGAATAGTAATCGAAATTAACTTGATTATCAGTAAAAAAAATATAAAGAAGATAAATAACAAATTGACAGCGCGTATTTAAACTCACCCGCCAATTTCATTTTCAATGCCATCATCATACACATCATC
Source organism: Zele albiditarsus (assembly GCA_958496275.1). Taxonomy (NCBI): domain Eukaryota; kingdom Metazoa; phylum Arthropoda; class Insecta; order Hymenoptera; family Braconidae; genus Zele; species Zele albiditarsus. The sequence continues at coordinate 4,539,596 of OY292409.1, read as the reverse complement.
ATTTGTTTACATTTACCACCGCCCTTACCGCCACCGCCACCTCCGCCACCTCCGCCTTTTCCACGTCCTAAAAATCAAATTCCCAATTTTGTATTTAAAAAAAATCGTTTACCCACATTTATATCAATTACTTATTCATTAGTTTTTCAATTTTACCTTCAACTAAATCAGTATCATCAAACATAAAATCAATTTGATTCTGTTCTTTCCGTTTATTCCATCCGGGTAAAGTTATTCTCAACGCAAATTTATCAAAAAAGTTATCAATGCTACGATCAATTTTACCAACAGAATCCATTGACCGAAAACTAAAAACTTTCTTTGGTGGTTCACGTACTTTAACAAATTTTACTGTACTACCAAAAAGTGTAATTTTATCAAGACGACCAACCGTATCTATATACCGAGCAATTCTATTTTTGATACAAATCGTCGACAAATCCATTACACAATGACCTAAATCTCTTATTGGTGGCATTGGAAATCGATCGTCTTCCTCTTCACTATTTGAATTATTTACCCCACTCACAAGACGAATATCAAGTCGTACACCATTTTTTCGATAATCAAAGATACGTCTCTCAATTCTTTCTGTATTATTAAACAGTTCAATGTCAGAATTAAAATTTTGTGACGTTTGTATCAGATTATCCAATGCATTAACGTATCCAATTGAACTTAAAAAAATAAAAAGAATAGTTAAAATAATCCCAAAACTCCATAAACTCCGATGAACCATCGTGGCAAAATATATTTTCACGCTCAGTCAGTCAGACAAATGTGTCTGACAACTATGTTGAAATTCACAGTACTCACTGGCGTTTATATACAACAAGATTCATGTCGATTGGTGGTTGATGAATTTTTTTTTCCTATTCCAATCTCGTCACGAATGCCATTATTCCCAAGAAATAACAATCATCTATGTGACATGATGTATTCTTGATTTAAGTTAAAGAGAGATAATGATTGCTTAGGGAAATTATATCGGTTGCTACTGTGTAAGCCCGTCCCCTTCATTAACTTCCAACATCTTGCAAACAATCTCCATCACGTGACTAACTGTTTTTCACGGATATATGCCAACAAAGTTTATTTGTTTCCGTTTACATTGACTCTTGCTAATATGGTCAAGGTTATTGAAAGAAAAAAAAAAGATATATCCACTATTGATATCATTTCATAATCAATTATTGAACAAAATAAATAGTTGTATATTCAAATTCAATATTTAATAATTTACAAAAATTATATATGGATTATTAATTTACAGTTGAATATATAAAACATGTACATGTACAGAAGTTTTTTGTTACAATAAATAATTTATATGCACACTATTATTTTCTTCATTATTAAATCAAGTTGATCTCCGCTTACGTACATTGCCATATTTTTGAATTCCCTCATGAACTATCGCTTCAGATAAATCCAATGATCTTCCATATCCTGAATGTCCATAGCCATGTCCACCATGATGTTCCTCACTGCTATGAGTATGTGCTGCTGAATAGACTGGTTTAGATATCACCTCATATGTTGTTTTCTTTTCACCACCTCCACTCGACAATGATTTCAAACCGACAATTGCCGATAACATTAATGCCATAAGACCAGTCATCAATGCTTTTCCAGCGAGCATAGCAAGCGCGCCAAAACCTAATGCACCTAATGTACCTTTCATCATCATCAGACCAGCTGCCAATGCACCCATACTTCCTTTATTCTTTTTCCTAGCTGTTGGAACATAAAGACAAAAATGATTTGTATCTATTCAAAGTACTATTGATGTATTCAAAAATGATTTAGTATTATATTCACCTGTTTCAACATTGGAATTACCAAACCAACCAAATTGTGCGAGTGCTTCATCATTAAAATTTCTCGCAGCCTCAAATGTCTTTGAATCAAAAAGTTTAATAGAAATTGAATGATTGTCAAGATAAGTACCAACTTTATGAAGTAAATATGCATCCAATCGTTTATCCATATCATTTGGAAAATCTCTCGCCAAATTTGCAACTATTTCTGATGCTGGTATATCATTTGATACATTTTCTTTTACCACAGAAACACCTGGGAGAATACCCAAATTTTTTTGCTCAGATATTTTGTCCAGAAATGCAACCATGTCAAGTTTAAGGCACGTTGCACTGTATGATTTCATGCAATCTTTGTTTATAATTGTTTCTTTGTTCTCTGATGATGCTTCAATTGATTGTCGTGGTGAACGTTGATCTATTTCACCATTAACATATATAAATAATAGAAGAAATGAAAATATGACAATGCCACGTGATGAATGAATATTTAATGAAGGATCCATTGTTGAAAATTATTTATAATATCACGCGTTTTCGTAAATCTATTTATTTTTTTTCTTTTTTCGTGATTTATTTTTTCTTGCAGTTGATTACAATTGTCTCCGATGACGATGTACTGAGGCGTGGTTTCGCACTGAGTTGTATACTCGAACAGTTGGAGTATATATAGGAAAGCTAGAGCAGGACAGATACGTTTTTCCTTTGCAAATGATCATACATTCTCCTTAGAGCTAGAGCAAACTATGGGTTCACCTTGCCTTTTCTTGCTACCGCCACATCTTTAAAGTGCTTACTGTCGTCCCTCTCACTATTTGCAAGAGGCGCGGTATAGTTGTGCTCTTCACATCAAATAGAGCGTAGACGACAAAAATTTATAGTCAAATTTAGAAGAGAGAACTGAAAAAAAAAAAAAAATAAATAATAAATAAGAAAATAGGAATAATGATAAATTATTGACATTGATTGATACATATTTGGAATTATTTTATTTCATACCAATGATATAGTTGACAACCACAATTAAAATGTGAAAGTATTAAATAAAATTGAAAATGAATTTAATCTAGTTGCAAAAATATATATTAAAGGTGTATATTTTATTTGTTTAATGTCTCGCGTGACACACTCACACGATTGTTCATCCGAGAAAGTGGGTGGATTGATTTTTTTTCATATTAAATACAATTTGTGGTTTTTCTATATATTTATATTTGACGAGATGATTACATAGGTGAATATATTTAAACATATCGTGTCTGGCATCAATGGTGATAGCTATGCATAGATATTTACATGAATTTTTTCTTCTATTTATTTTTCGTCACACGTATTTACATGAAAGCGATCGTGATATTGATGATTTTTTATTTTTATACGTTCAATTTTCATGATAGTTTATCAAACGAGAGTTCACGTTATATCAACAATAATGATAAAGATGGTTCAATGATGTGTATAATTTATAATCACACATTGAAGGTGAAAATATTTTGTTGAAGTTCACATTTGTGTTAGGGGAAAACAAAAAATATAACGGTGATTCAGAGACAATTTTCCAGTCGTAATTCTGTTTATATCTTTTTTTTTTCCCATGGAACCTACCTCTCAATGTTTGCAATGATTGATGAAAGGAGAGCAGTTGATCATCTCACTGTTTCCACAATCATTTTTATGTTGCGAATCAGGTCAGCTTGAAATTCATAAATAGAAGTTTATGAGTGGAATAGGGATAGTAAGATGTAAAATTATATATCGTGGTTTGCTCGAATTACTACTGATTTTTATATACAAACACATGTTGATCAAAGTGAACGATATGAAGTCGTGTGAACTGAAGTAAATCAAATGTGTTGTTTTAATTATTTAAAAATATGCGAGTTATTATAACTATTATTAATATTATTTCTCTCTCTCTTTTTTTCTTTTTTTTCAGTAGATTGAATCATGGCACGTTTCGTCCAAGTGATTTTAGAACGAATAATGCTACGGTTATCGAACTCTTCAGTTATACATATGCGAAATATCTAACGATATCGTTCTCTTTCCTCCATTTTTTTTTTTTTTTTTTCGTTCATTCTCCTAAACGATTAAATATGAAAGCACAAATGGAACAATGGTTATTTGTATGGTGAATGGGTACTACATTCTAAGGTGATGAAAAATTTAGATTGTTTCATATCTATTTTGAATGTGAATGTTTTCCCAATGTCCAGTGGGTTTGTAAATTTTTATATGGGTTATTCAAATTGCTATGTGATCATTGTTTCCTTTTACTTTTGTATCATTGTTATCTTTCTTATTTTTTACCGTCGTGTTTTTATTGATTGTGAGATTTGTGCTATGAATTTTGTATAAGGTAGAGATATTGATAAATTTTCATGGAATAGATAAAATTTGTTTGCGGTCTATGGTTTGGTATTAACAATAGAAAAGATGCGGATAATTTTATGTAGATTGGTTTGGATGTGTATTAATTGTGTGAAATATTAATGTTCCATTCATTCATTTTTAATGTCAATGTTTTCATCTAGATCATCATGCATATAATTTGCAAAACTTCTTGTGCGTGAATAATAAAATAAAAAATTTAACAATTTCCTTGAATTTGTTTTTCTAAATATGGTTACTTATTTTTTAAGTAATTTAAATAATGAATTAATCCAGAAAATCATAATTAATCATGAATGAACGAGAATAATAATTGGAATATGGATAAACAGAAATTTAATGATTTAATGATTTTTCATAGAAGAATTAATTTCACATTTTTTTATCCATTTTCCCTGTAACTTTTCCTGAATATTTTAATACATAACAAACAACGTGGATCATAATTGGACGTAATCAAATATGAATACTCTCTTCAGCGAAATAAAAAAATAATTTTAAATTATTAAAAAAATTACAATATTTTTCCCAATTTCCTTTTTCAAATTTTCTACAATTTTTTTATAAAACATTTTAGCGACAACATTCACGAAGCAGGAAATAACTGAGAACAATTGAATCAAGTTAATCAATGTAATATATATAAATCAACGAAAGTAGAATCATAAATATAAGAAAATATAATTCACAATTCTCCAAATTTTTCTATCACCATTTTCCTGAATTATTCTCTAACAATTCTTCAATAATTTATGAATACATCATTAACATTATCAATTATAATTAAACATAATTGATTATATTCAATAGTGCAATTAATTCCAAATTGACAATAAAGAAGAGAGGGAAAAAAAAATAAATAAATAAATAAAACATAAAACAATTCTGTAATATCAAAAGAATAATATGCTCGTGAGTGAGTTCAATGTTCTCAACAAGGTCTCACTCGCTCAGCTCATTCCAATGCATGTTTAAAGTCTGTTGCTCTCTCGTTGCTTTACGTTCCATTATATATCCACGCGGAAACCGTGAAGTGTATCTCCCACCACAATATATAATACAGTATATGTATATACTTGGTCGCGTGATCAAAGTAACCTCCACAACTAATGCCGTTGCGCGGCCACCACCTTGGCCTCCAACACAGTGTCAGCGATGCTCCATGGCCACAAACGGGGAGTCAGGGCTGAGGTAATGGCACACTAACCTTCATATATTAAATGCAAGTAGTGGGAAAACTTCTGAGTGAGATGGAGCGTGGAAGAAAGAGTGAGAGGGATAGGTAAAGAACGAGAGATTAAAACAAAGTGCTCGAGGCTATTGAGTAGAAGGCCAATGGCAACGTCAAGGCTTTCCCCACTGCTCATGTATCGCTAACCCAGTTTTCTTTCCACTCACCTATCTTTCTCTCTTTCGTTCTCACTCCCCGTCTACTCTTACACCTTTCCCCACACTCATTTTATTCCCCTTCACACACACTCTCACCATATGAATTTAGGTCATTGGTCTCATTAAAAGAATAAATATATGAATAAATAAATAAACGAGTATAAAATAAAAATTATTTATCGTTTTATTTTGAAATGCAAAATAATCGTGGGTATAACAATTGTTATAATTTTGTTTATGATTAACATTTGTTGAATAATTATTGATAAATTGATTGCGACAATTATTCTGATTTATTTTATATTCAATGTATGAGAAGTAAATTATAATTGTTTTCGTCAATTATGAATAAATGAATAAATATATTCTCAACAATAAATTATAGATTGTGTTTCTTTCTTTTCAATGTGGAATTATTATTGACAATTGATTACAAAAATTGTTTTGTTTTATCAAACATTTGATGAACGATTGATAAATTATTGTTGATGCTATAGTGGAGGAATTATATTTACAATCATTGATAAATAAATAGATAAATATCGTTTCAATATCAGAATAGTGAATGTTCAATTCCATTTTATACATCAAATGAACAACGAGGAAACTATGACTATTTGTATCAGTATGAATAAATCAATGAATAAATAAATAAATAAATAAAATCGAATATTGAAGTAAGAATTTCCCACCTTTTTTCTTATCGCAAAATAATTATTAACAATTCAATTACAAAAGTTATCCTGCTTTATTTAATATTCAATAAACAAGTACATTATAATTGTCTGTATAATTAATCAATAAATATATTAATAAATATAATTCTTTGAGTTTTTGGGTGGAATAACGTTTTTTTTTTTTTTTTTTTTGTTTGCAGGATTTTTTTCAAGGCAAGTCATGATAAGGATAGGAATTGACAGTGTATTCAGGTGCCCAACCTCTGTATGGTTGATTAACCTCTTCTTGAGATCGATGCCAATGTTCATGATAAATTTCAGGTTTGACAATACCATAGCTGACCCTTGATGGATATGAAGGCGGTGGTGTTAAAAGTGCTTTGAGTGCAACTGCACCAGCTAATAAAAGTGCTGCTAGACCAGCACCTAAGCCCTTTATGCCCACTAAACCAATTAGCGTAATGACAATTGGTAGGACAATAAGTGCTTTCAATTTGAGTGCCAATAAAACTGGTAAAATCATTCTCTTCAATTTAGTTCTCGCTGAAACAAAAGATAATAAATTAATTATTATATTACTTCTTGAAATTTATTATTTCTATATAATTATTGTGGATATCGATAAAAATTATGACCATTTATAAATTTTTATTAACTCAATAGAAAACCTACTTTCTTTGATCAACACGACACTCTCATTCAAGGTGACCCTATCTACCTATACCATCACCTGTATCTTTCTCTCTATCCTTTACAATCTCCCCTTTCTTTTTCCATACCGGAATACCACTGTCGATGTATACTATACAATGTCCCACAAACCCAGAATGTTCTTGTCCGTTTCTCCCACCAAACATCATCTCCACCAACACAATCCTGTCCCAAATTCTCCACTCCCACATTTCACGAATATAACTGTTCACAAAAATTCTAGAACAACGTTCAGCGATGTTTCTTATTATATTTTTTATTACTTTGATTCGATGAATTGTATTGGGGGGGAGGGGGGATTTTTTATTATATGATTATATATTTGAATGAAATATTTTTTTTATGGTAATATTTCGTGCTGGTGAATAAAAACAAAATTATTACAAAAGAAATATTTGATTTGTTATTATGATGACTGTGAAGAACGATTGACCTACTAATTGTCCAATCATGAAATCCAACTTGATGACCTACTCAAAGATTATTGGAGGAAGATTGGAGAGGTTGGATGCTATAAGAATTCAGTTGCCAGATCATTTGTTCATTCGACAATGAGACTTTGAGAGGAGCTGCTGTACGTGAAGATGAAGAATTATTCTTGAAAAATATTAATCCTATTTGTTGTTTATTTATTTATCAACCTTAACCTTAATATTATGATGGAGAATTAATGTTCTGTACGTATCGAAAAAGACGAAATAATTTACTGAACTCACCTTCAGATGCACCGTGTGTAAGACTTCTCAGCTGAATATCAATATTCCTTTTCCCTAATGCTCTGCCAAATAAATCAATTGATGATCCATCACGTGGTAGATGTATTTGAATTTTTCTTGTATTTAAAAAATCTTCAATGCTCTGAACAAGTGGATCTACTAATTGTTTATCACTTGATTCAATTGGTGTACTATCATCCAATTTCTCCAACGTCACAATATCTCCATAAATTTTAATACTATGTGATTTTTTAAGCTCGTCCATTTTTCGTACCATAATTGTTTCCATACTATTCATACTATTATCATCATCTACCATTGGATTTCCATGTGTAGAACTAACGATGAATAATATAAATATCACAATCGTTTTTTCCATGTTAAGTATATATTTTTTATTTATTTAATATCGTCTTGTTCAATGATCCTTTAACTCAACAAGACGTAACTTTTTCGACTGTTTTTTTCCCTGGACATTTTTTTCTTTTATATATTTTGTTGTGTGATATCAGAATGGTGGGATATCCGCCACCATTGCACCATTTGGCAAACAAATACGTTGTTATTGCATGTTAGGAATTTCAATTCTTTATTCAACTCATCAAACACTTACCACAATGCATTACAATGCGGAAGACATATTAAGTGCGTGACACTGACAGTCTTTTGTGCGACCGACAATTTGGAAAGAAAAAAAAACGAAGAAACATATTTTAATCACACTCCACACGACATTGAGACTCATTTTCCTTTTTATTCATCATCACTTTCCAATCTCTTCAATTTAATCGAACAACTTTTATTCAATTAATCCACCATTGGAATTCTATTTATTTTTCTAATCAGCCTTCATTACATTTTATTTTATAATTTATTTACTTTCACTCAATATAATCAATTACTAATTTCTCCATTCATCTAAAATCGTAAAAGAAATTTAGATACCTAATTAAAAATAATTTGATAGAACAAAAATATTATTATTATTATTTACTTTTTTTTTTTCATTGCAAGTGAATCATTTTTGAACTGTATACCACGACCTGATAAAAAATAATTTCATTTCTTTTCATTCTTCACAACCAAGTCATTATCAACCATCACGCGACATTTTTACAATGGCGCTCTTTATATGTATATATGAAAATAAATATATATACTGTGAATGTCAAGTGAACAATTGGTAAACTGCATTGAGGCAAATTCGTGTTCCATTGAAATAGCTCATGTAAACTTGAACAAACGTGTCACACTTGTGTGCTTCAGTGACAATACAATAATATACATGCACGTGTACATATACACACGTAGAATGTACAGTGTGGTGACAAACTTTCAGGCGAGAATTAGTTTTCCATGTCTGTCGTGACATAGTATGGTATGCAAAACGATAGTGTCCCGAATATACTGTCTATATGTATAGCTGATATATACAAAAGAGTCTGCTGTTGAGAGTATATATTAAGCAAATGCAAAAATAAATGACCAAGAAAGAAACAACAATGACTGAGAGAGAGTAGAAAAGACTTTGCATTTAATTGTTTATAAAATCTCTTCAAGCAAACATGTTCTGTTTTTTTATTTCATTTATCATTTGCAATTGAATTGGAATAAATAGTCTAATAAGAAATGTTATTATTTATATTAAATATTAAGAAGAATCTTGAAAAGTATAAGGTGTACATAAAAAAGAAACAGTGGAGAAAAATGTTCTTTCAATAATTTATTTCAATATTAATTCATCAAAAGAAATCGAAATTCGTCATCATCATCATCATCATCATCATCATCATAATCATAAATAGATATTACAAAACTAACAGTCGATATGAATGAGCACTTGTACATATAACACACATATATAAATACACGAAAGCGTACTAAAATAATTTTTGCCATCTCTTCATCATTTTTATCATAAAATGATTGAAATAATTTTTTTATGATATAAATTTAGTCGCTTTCAGTTGGTGCATGGGCAGAATATGCAAGATTCTGTGCAGTCTTGACATCATCGAAGCTTCTCTTGTAATAACCAGATTGCGGTTGTTGAACACCAGCACTAGCCCATCCTTGAGATGATGGTGCTTCATAAAATGATGTTTGTGGTGTACGATTGAAGATACTGCTAATACCTGACACACCAGAGCTACTACCTCCAGCGAATCTCTGGAAAGCAAGAATAGCAGCAACGAGCAAAGCAATTTTTCCAATTACTACAGCCTTCAGCACGAGAAGTCCAAGACTGCCCATTATGATTGGTACAACAGCAAAAAGTTTAAGTGCAATCGCTGCCATTACTGGTAATGCGAATTTCTTCAGTTTAGCACGACCTACATGAACAAAAACATACCAAAGTTAATAATTAATATAGAAATAATATATAAAAATAAATGAAATAGAACTGTTGAAAGTGAAAAGTGAATAAATACTTTCAATTTATTTAATTTTACAATATAATGTTTGGCTTTTATTTTTTCTTGTATGTGAAAGCGATTGGTTATTGTTGAAATTGAAATTGGAGTTAAATGTCTGAGAGTCACACGATGGTCAGTGAAAGGTTTAATGCAATGGTGAAGCACGCTATTATGTGTGAGAGTAATAGATGTATTCATGTAGAAATAACATGATTCCAATTGAATAACAAGATTATTGATTAATATAAATAAACTGGTGTGGAGAAAAAAAAATTTTTTTGAATGGCGAATATTAAATGTTTGATGTTCAATTGGTAATAAATATTTTTTAACTAATCATTAGATTATAATCTCTTCGAGATTTTATACATGACAATAAAATTTCACCTCTTTTGTATTATTTTTTAAGTTTGCGTCAACTTCTTATAGAAATTAAGTGGGTTGTGCCCTAAATAATGTAAAGAAACTTATTTCTTATTACCGAGCAAGTATTAATTTTCATAATTCATGTATTACTTTAATTCACATTAATCAACGAAATATAAGAACATGAAAAAATAAACCATGCGTTAACTCCCAATATAAATATTCCCCGAATATCATAAGTACTTCAACCACGGTTTTGAGTTAATATTTTTTTAAAACCTCAATTAATCTCAGAAATTTTATTCGAATTATGAATAAAATTCATCTTCCTTTCTGAACACATAAATAATCTCTAGATAAAGAATAATATTTTGATATCAACAATACTCTTTTTCTTCCGGTTCAAAAAAAAAACAAAAATGAAACTTTTGTTTACCTTCTGAGAGTGCTCGGGCGAGCGGTTGGTCTGGTACATTAATCTTAAGACTGTGGCTCTTGAGGAAGGACACGGTTGACTCGTAAATCATGGAAATCAAAGTCATTATTCTGTCTGATGTCTCACGTGGCAGCTCATTCAACATGTCAGTTTCAGTTTTCAATGCCTTTCCAGATCGCTCCACTATAACACGTAACAAATAATAGAATTGAAAGTGAAAGAAGAGAAGAAAAAGAAAATAAACAAAATACTGTTCACTGAAGAGACAAACGCACAAATAAAAAAAAAAATGAATAATATCCCCATCAACAGAACTGGTTCTCTTTTACAATTTTATCAATACATTATATCCAACAAATAAAATTCCCCAAATGAATTAATAATTTCCACTTACTCGGTGCATCACGAATAAAATTGATTCCTTGAATGAGTTCAAAATCACTGGAACGTGAAGCTCTGGTGATTGCATTACTAGCTTTAACAGCAAGACAACTGAAGAATGAATCATCAGTTTCAATACAATCCAAATTGCCATTATTGATATCAGGTGTAGGTACAGCCAATGCAGTTGCAATAAAAATTCCAAAAATCACAAATTTCTCCATCTTTAATAAACCAATTTATCAGTATATATTCAGTATTAATTTTCGCAAAAGCACAATTTATAAAATGGACAATCACAAAACACTGAATGAAGTGTATTGAGAAAATTTTCAGTGCTGAGTGTGTCTTGGACCTCGCAGGCTTCAATCTTTATACTCGTCACTGGGCGTCTCCCACCAAAACAAAAAAAAAAAAAAAACTTCACAAGCCATACGACACAACTCATCTCTCATCTATGCTATATGCGTACATACACCCAACAGTCAAGCATGTACACACACCTCCCTCAGTAAAACTTTCCATGATAATTTTTTGAACAAACCCACAACCACAACTCTAACTCAAGCATATTGGGCCCCCCCGATGTTCTTATTGGACAATACCACGCCCTACTCCTACTTCAACTTTTGATTTTACATGTGTCTAAGCCGATTCATGATTAGGACTAGTTGATAATTTGGGTCACAGGAAGAGAGGTGACGCTCAATGTATTTCCTACTCACATGGATTTTTTTTTTTTTCTTCTTTTTTCTATAATTTTTTTTCACTAACAATATAATTTTCGTCGGTATATCTCAAATCGTCCCTACGAGTCATCATGTCTCAGCATGATTATTCCTTTTTATCAAAATTACATCATTAAAAAAGGCAATAATTTACACTGTCATTATTATCAATTTATTTTAAAATTAGCTATTGAAAATGGAATAATTATGTGCAAGTTTCTCTATTCTATGAATTCATTTGTTGGAAACAATGAAACGGTCAGTTATCTGAATGATAAAAATGAGTGAATTGTAAAATGGTGTGAAGAAAAATAAAACAAGGAAATATTAATGATCATACATGTCTAAACATATCTGTTTGTATATGTGTGTACATTCATATGATTGTTGAACGGTGTTTTGTGCAGTATTAATAGGTTTACACTGTACATACATAAGCGTGAGTTTACATAGAAATAAGTGTTTGGTGATTGCCAATACGAGTAGAGTCATATGGAAAAGCAATTCTTTGTGAAAGAAAAAAAATTTTAAAATGAAAAAAAACAAGAACTATTGACGTGTCTCCATTCTACGTGGAAAAAATACTGATGGCCTACTCTTTCTATCTTAATATTTCTTTGCAGTGAATTTTTACAATTAAATAATACTCCAAGTCAATTTAATAAGATCTTTCACTTGTTTAGTTCACAATTGTTTTAAATTTACATTGAATTTGTATCTGTGAAATTATAACAGATGTATTTTACAATAAATCAGATGATTAATTTTCATTTGCAATATTATATAGCAGTACTATTGTGTAGTGTTAGACGCTGCTTACCTTGACCCACAGACCGACAATCCATGGAGAAGGTGAACCTGACGATTGCTCTTTCGACCAATAATATTATATAATAGTTGATCAGACCAAATACTTTGATTCTCGATATACTTATGCATATTTTTATTTTCTTCGAACTTCTATCACTATAAAATTGCAAATTGATCAGGTTATTAATTCAGATGTAGTAGATAAAGATTTTATGAGAATGTATCAATAAAAAATATTGATTAGATGGTGGAAAAAAAAAAAAATTGTACATATTTATTTATTTACCATTTGTCAATGTGTTATCTTTGGAATTGTTTTAACTCTCGCTCTTTGTCATCCAGGTCGAGTTTTGATTTTTTTTTATTTTTTTTTCTGTTGTGCGTCACATCAGTATATAGTAACATATCCATTGTACTCCACGGATGGAATCTCCTTAAATATTTAACAGGTATAACGTCGTACACACCTCAAACACATTTATTTCTCGCGCTCCCTCGCTCGATGTTTAACGGTAATGCAAATTTATTTTTCTCCCCGAATTAATTTAGGTCAATCACCCAACTCATCATACAACTATTTATGGATATACATGTGTGAAGTATGTATTGAAAAAGAAATATATAAATATAATTATGAAGCAACTTCCGCATTCTTATTTTTGATATGAAAATTTTGAATCATAGCATTGGAATTTAATACAATCAAAATTTCATGTTTTAATTGACAAATCAATGATATTATTCATGATGATTATTTTATTTTTAATTTATTTATGTGTAAGTGGGGAAGACAGTGAAAATGGAAAGTATACTGAGAGTATCTCTAGCTTGCGTATACAATTAGAGAGAAAGAATAAATATTAAATAAAAAGGGAAAAGGTAAATTTTGTATCAAGCACAAAAATGTGGCGCGTGATAAACGGAGAAATTTTTGAGGAACAAAATTCTCTCATGATTTTTATCACGAGGCAAACAAGTTTTTTTTTCTTTTCTTCTCTTCTTCTCTTTTTTCTTCTTTTATTATTTCGTTTTATTGTTTCAGAATTATTTATGTGACGGAATATTGGACAATAAAATATTTCTCACGTTCATTAGAAATGTGGAGATTAAAATGAAAGAATAGCGGGTTGTTAGCCTCAATATTTGTCGTAAAATATTTTCCCCCATGGGCCTTAATAGTCACACGTATTTTTTATATATTTCTGTATATTTTATTATTGACCTCAATTCCTTTGTCTAAACCCTTTTTTATTCATAAAATAATTATTCATGTTTAGTTTTTCTGGTGTAAAAATAAAAATTTATCATTTTTCTTCGTCACTGTTCTTTCTAATAATTAATAAATTCTTTGTCCAAAATTTTGTCGTCAAATTTTTTTCTTCTCTATTCTACATTAGGAATTACAAGAGTGATGAAAATATAAAAGCCATGACCTGATGGCAGAATTTTCGATTTGAATATTCTCCAGAATCGTAAAACTTTCTCCAACATTCCAAACGTTGTACCTGATTACGTAATGTAGCGTTGTTGAAACCGCACAGTAAAGAGCCGGCAATAAACTCAAAACAGGTTCGAGATATAGTAAATCACATTTCAAGCTCAATGAAATGCATTTTTCAGTACATTCAATCGTACAATTGCAGTTGATATCATAATTATTATTATATATACATACTACTTGATGCTAATTTCTATTTTTTATAAATAGTTTACTGTAACAAATAAAATCAAAAAAATCAATCATATAAAAAATTTATTTAAATTAAAATTTGTTATTATAATGAGAAACATTTTTAAAATGAATTTAAAAATTTATAATATTGTCGTTTTTTTTTTTTTTTTTTCTTTTCAATGACGATGATCTATTCGACGATAATAATTGTATGGATCTGCAGCTGCCTCTTCAGCTGGTGGCAATTGTTCTTCATCATCATATAAAAGTCCTTTTCGATTATATGCAGCAATATTTGCTCCTGCATGATTACTCAGACCAGTTAAAGATGCAAGTCTACGTAAACCCAATATCGCTGCCAAAACAAGACTCATCAAACTGAGAACAACTGCTTTGCCACTTAATAATGCCAATCCTTTCAAAACTACTGGTAGAAGAAGTGATTTGATTAATAGCCAACCCATCAATAATGGTAGCATAAATTTCATATGTTTCAAATGTTTCATTTTCTTTTTCTTCTTTTTTTTACCTGGAACATATTATTATTATTATTATTATTTTGCTATTCATTATTGAAAACAATTCTATTGATACTGAATGGGTGAATATATATGATTGAGAATTTGATTAAGTCGAAGAAAAGTGTTATGTAAAATCATTTGTATATTTAATTTCTAATTGTTGAAGGATTGTAATTAATATTTTTTTAAACAACTACATACTTCGATGTGTAAAGCATGGTTATTTACTTTATCCATTTTGACGTTATTCTAGTCTAGACGCTGGATAAATAAGAAATTTTTTAGATATTTTTCTGTTAATCAAACAATTTCAGGTTTAAAAAATATTTTTATTGTTACCTGATTTTTATATTCATGAAGTTGGAAATATTGCAATTGGTATAAATTTGTTTTTCTAATTATATGTAACAATCTAAAGATGGCGCCTCAACGACACAGTAATTGTATAGTACACGGAGATATATTTATTTATATATATAACAAAACAAATGAACTGTGAGCTGTTTTATTAAGAGAATAAAAATTGCTATCAATTGCTTTACTGTGTAGAATTTTTGCGATAGATATTCACCTATCCTGGCTTGCTTCTTCACCATTTTCCCGAATAGACATTAATTCTTCTCCTTAATTACTAAAAATGAGTCATAATTTTTATTTTATTATATAACAGGTTAATACCTCTTGGTGCTATTTTTATTATAGAATATTTATTGAATAATAACTACTACCATAAAGACAATTACTTTATTGTCATATTCTCTAGTGAAATACAATTCCAAAAAAACATCCGTGTATGTATATTCATCAATGTTTTCAAGTCTGATCTATTATGAATTGTAGAAAATATTTAATTTAATTTGTGTGAACATTGTGTTTCGTATTTAATTCCAAATTCATTCATTTGATCTAATTTATCACTGGCTCAGTTATATATTCCCAATAGTGTATATATTCACCCATATTTTTTATTCTCCAAGGGAATATTCTAGTCCCAAAACTCTGAAGAATTTTTTCTTTCACTTTATTTTGTATCTTGATGTAATTTCACATTACTTTTTAATCATTAATTATTGATCACAATTTTTTAGTAACAAACACCGGAATCATCTGCGTCAATAGTATCAAACATTCTATCAGAATTTTTACGAAATTGGAATATCAACATTTGTAATTGTATTTTCATATTTTATTATTCAAATGAATTGAAAATCAATTTGATAACAATTTTCTCTTTATCAAAGAAAAGAATATACAAAAAAATCAAATATATATTTCCATTCAACCTGCTAGAATATTCTCTCAAATAATTTCTCCATTCACATTTAAATACTCACACATTCTGCCTTGTCTTTCACTTTGTTCCCTTTCAATAGGGACCAATGACTTTATATCATTAAAAAACCCACCATCTTTAAAACTATTCAAACTTTCCTTTTTTATTTCTGGTACATTAATAATTTGAAGATGATTTTTAGTATTAAATAAATCCACTGCAGCTCCACACCAATCAATGAACATACACATTGAGAATAAAATTAAAACTCGAATCATTTTTCAATTAAATATATTAACAACAAGAATAAATTAATTGAATCACAAACACATATTCCATAGATTGTATCTGGCGAAATATTTCAATGCAACTTTGACCAAGATATCATAGCCCTTTGTTTATATACTCATCCGCATTTGAAATAACAGGAGTAGGAGTATCTTCATCTTATTTTGTAGTCATGCGTGGAAAAATGGCTGGCATCCAACCGTATACAAACTCTTTCGATCTGTTTATGTTGACAATATTCTCATCAGTGCTAACTGAAAAATATATTTCAAGCGTATCCAAAAGACATCATCAATGGAACATTGGCACAACTATACCATTTCCATGGGAGAGTGCATATGAATGACTATACGCCGTTACATTCACTTATTTTTACACTCGGGTAAGTAATATTTTTATTCATATGCAATACAAAGTTATTTAATATTAATCTTGAAATTATCTGTATTCAATAAAGAACAAAAGAATAATAATAATTGAAATAATTACTGATAAAAATATGCAAGTATGTTTATTGATACAGCTGTAAAAACAATTATATTGTAATAAAGTATAGTCAAATATATGCTTCACCGATCATCATGATTATGGAATATTAAAAATGTATAGATGTATTAATGTCGTTAAATTGATGTGTCACACATGGATGATGAAGTGGTGCAATATAATTGATTAAGATCTAGTTGAAAAATTGACTGTGAATTTTTTATTTATGGTTTGATGTAGTTAAGAGGATCACTACAATGAGTTTACGGTTTAAAAACGTTTTCATCTGCACGGAGAAAACCAGAAGCTGAAGATATAGTGAATAATGTTTTAATATGTGAATTAAATATAATAGTTTGTATATAGTAGGTTGGAACCAGGATGAGACTACATAGTATTATTTAGTAGTCATTATGACAAAAAAATTACAAAGAGTATATACTGATTTTTTTACGTATTCCGCTTTGCCGAAAATCATCAGAACTACCACACTGGATAGTAATAATAGCCACTATTATTATACCTTATAATACAGTGGTATTATAAGTTCAATACTAGCTATTATTTTTTATTTAATTTCTTGGATGAATATCGATATCTTAAGTTCATCCATTCTCAATGTGTTCCTCAATCTTCCAAAGTATTTACAACAAAAGTTTCTTTGGTTCGTGAAATGTTGGACAGTTATTTTTTTTAATGAAAGAATGATAAGTAAATCGTGTTTTCAGTTTCTTCAGTAATCCAGTAGCTTCTTTCATACTTTTCCCATGAGAAAAACAATTTTTCCCGAGTACACATTGTGATGTTGTCTTCTTGAATATATATAAAATAAATTATACATTATCAAAAGATAACACAATTCAAATGTTTCTATAGATATTATCATGATCGGTCTTATTATCCACACTTATCTTAATGTGCAAATAGAATATAATTGTTCTCTTCACACATAAAATGTATTCTAATATAAGTTGGTAATTTCATACATGAGAAAGTCTTCTAACTCTAACGCAATTATGCAAAGTGTGAGAGCTATTATCTACACATTCATAACAGATATTCGTAACTGATTAAAATCGCCAAGCATTTGTAAACCAAAAACAATATCTATTACCAAATATAAATTTGTTTTTTTCTTTTCTCATATAAAACAAATTACAAATTGGACCTAACTCATTTTAGAGTCACGTGCTGTATCGATTTCCAATCGCATATCGATTCAAATAAATCGTCCTGAATATTCATTGACCATGACACAAAGAACCATCGATGAAACCATATACACTTATCTCATAAATTCTACCAGCCAACTGTCAATTATCCCCTCTTTGAATCATCTATATTCAATCATTTTTTTCATACATTATGTTCCAAAAAAAAAAAAAAAAAATACATTATGATATAGTAAATGTATTCAAATGTATATCCGACATTATTGTATCCATCTATTCAGTATTATGTAGACGGTACATTACATACTATCACGGCATTCATGACACGCATATTCTGTCAGGGTAATTTTCATTTTTATGGACTACCAATTTTCTTGGCAACTGAAGCGTGGCTGGTTGTAGATACGCCGATCCGTCTTCCGCCACAATATTGCCATCACATCAGTTAGTTCTCGATGGTACGTCGTGATGATCGTTAGCTCTCAATTTACAAATTCAAATATGAAATTGAAACAAAAGAACTGAATGAAAAATAAAGTAATAAAACTTAATGAATTTTAAAAGTTCTTGAATAAATTATAAATATTGTTTTCTGTTGTTTTTCTATCGTAATATTGTTTAGCTGAATAATTGTTTTGATATTACTGGTTTGATTGATAGAAGTAAAGAAGAGAAAAAAAAAAAGAAACATCAGTGTGACGCAAATAATTGAATTTTTTTTCTGAATAATAAAATTAATGGAGAGAAAAATTGACGATGTGACAATTAATATTAATGATAAAAATTGAATTTACTATCAATTGTTGATAATAAATTATGTATATAAAGTGTTTTATGTGCACGTGATATTTATTTAATATCGAACATGAGTTTGAAAGTGAATCTAGTCGTATTTTTACTAGCGTTGACTAGTTTTATCACCGTAAATAGTCAGCTTCATCAACATGTCAGTGGTAAGAGAAAGATAAACAGATTTGTGAGCACCACTAAATTACCGATAGACAAAGCAGGAGAAAACTATGATTCAACCACAAGTGTCATCAAATTCATCACCACAGATAAATCAGTACCTCAATTAAATTCAACATTGAATAATAGTAAATTTCTGGATTTCCCTTCAGCGATGGAACTTCTTGAACCGGAGGAATTGCGAGGTAATTTAAATTTGTATTATTATAAATTCTATTTTACTGGATAAATTTTATTATACTGTGTGTATATTTATTTTTTTCCAGATGGACCTATAAAAAAAAAGGTGAAGAAGAAAAAATGGAATAAAGCTTTAATGGCTTTGTTATTGGCCTACAAACTAAAATTTGCCGCACTCATCCCCACAATAATTGGTGGTTTGATATTACTATTATCTACTACGGCAATGGCGGGATTTTTCTTTGCGCTATTTGCCGCCATACTTGGAATCAAGGGTTCATAACAATATATTTGAAATAATTATAATATATGAAAATGTAATGAAAGGCAAAAAATAATTCTAAATTGTAGAAGTAATAATGAATAATAAAATGGAGAAATAAAATGAACAGTCAAACAATTACAATTTACATTCATGTATGAGTTTAATTATTTATTTATCTCTATTGACTCTCGTCCAATAAACAAAAACATAAATAACATCAATTGAATTAAATTACAATAAATTAATAATTGGCATATACAATCTATAAAAGCTTGTTACATTTTTTAATATTTATCTCTACCATTTATTTCAAATTATCAAAGTGACAACGGTACTTTTATTTATTCTTGACACCTGATACGGATTTTTTATTGATTGAGTTATGTGGATTCAAGATGGATATCAATCAAAGAACAGCTGTACAATACGCAAGTATGCCATTGGTCGCGCTTGACACTGTATAACCGTCAACCATATTCACAGGACATACAACGGATTTTTATTTCCGTCAAATGGGCAGTTTTGCGGAAAATCTATTTCATCAAGGCCATGCGTGATGATTCTATTTTATTTTTTTATTATTAATAGTTTGTTATTTCAATGTCCAGTCGAATTTTTAACGCTGTGTCAATCGTCAGTGGTATTGTCAATAGAAAAAGAAGTCAATCATGTATCAATTGATATTCAGTAATAATTCAATTAGTCTTCACATTTATCGTCTGAACATAATTAAAATTCTGTGACAGTTATTTTCCCTGTTGACATTCTCAATTATTTCCATCTATCAAATCACGTTGCAGTTATATTCACATCAAGTAACTGTTATCTCATGCCAATGTTATATTACATTAACCAACTGTTACTCTGTTTATTCATAGAAAATAAAATAAAATCTTATTTCTACATAGAATTAATATTGATGAGGTTTTTGTCCGCTGTATGCTAAATCTTGCGCGTACTTGCTGTCCACTTCAATTGTTGAGGTGTCCAATGGTACATCTTTGATGCTCCTGTCCCATCCACCACTGCCACCGCCACCACCACCACCACCACCACTTTGCCATCCACCATGTGAGTGACTGTCTTGCTGTTTTTGACTTAGCAATTTCTTCAATCCAATAATCATTGACAATACCAGTGCAATTTTACTGATAATCAATGCTTTACCAGCTAATAGGAATAAAACTCCCATTGCTATTGGTACAATTGCTGCCATTTTCATTGCCATTCCCATCATCATCATACCCATCATTTTTTTCATTTTACCACGTCCTTCTTCAATACTTCTTTTCAATTCACCCGACGATGTTTTTGGCAAACTTATTTTAACATTAAAACCATTCATTAAATTTGCAAAACGATCCAACAAAATTTCATTCAACTGTTCATCTCTACTTGCACCAGCACGTCCAAGACTTTCAATATCATTTGAATAATTCAATGAATTATTTATCGAATTTGGTACACGTATTAATTCCATATTATCAGATATTGGTAAATTATCAATACGTCCCAATCGTTCAAAAAATGCAATAGCTTTTTTCTTTAAACATGGAGTTACTCCACCATTACGCAATTGACACTCTTCATAAATACGATACATTGTTTTATATCCTCGATCAAATATACCATCCTCCATTGTCGTAGCAGCATTTATCAAAGAAGCCCCACCGACAATCAAAATAATAAACACACACTTGTATGAATCCATAATCAAATACTTATATTCTCGTAAAATATTTGATTATCCAATATCAATATTAAAATTGAAATATGGAATATATAAAAAAAAAAAACAATAATTCCTTCCAAGTATCACTACGAATTTTATTCCTCAAACACTTGATAGACAAAAAAAAGTAACAACTATCTGCATTGGCAATTCGCGATAACTTGACTGGCAACAGGACAACGTTTTACCACCGTCTATATACCCTATGTTGTGCTATTCCAATAAACAAGGACCAATCAAGGAGTTTGTAAGGTGAAAAGGTGGTAGGGAAGGCAAATGGCGTATTTCATCTTCTCTATCTTCTCTTCCCACGTCTACCGTATATAGCAATTTTATTTTTGTAGCTAATGCACCAATGGAGAGATGGTAATGCACCATCCACACAAGTGTATATACCTGTATGGTTTGGATCGTTTGCGCGAATCAACGCACGCGCACAACCACACAATGAATGTTTCACTTTAGCATTGGCATTGAGGGTTAAGACTAGGTGAAGAAGTGAGAAAGAGAGAGTGACAGAGAGACAGAGAGACGCTGTGAAGACGCAGTGATGACAATGATGATAGTAGAGAAGTGAAGAGGGGAAGAAAAAAAAAAAAAATAGAAAGGAGATGGTACTATTCTCATAGGAGAATGTGACCCTTGTGACACAGAGACCTACACTCGTACTGTGCATCCACAATATATATTGTATATATACACATTGAAGAGTTGCAATAATGTTGCATATTTAAAAATAAAGAAAGACCTTCACGACAGATATAATGATAAAAAATATGGACAAGTGGATGAGTAAAGTGTATATATACATCTTTAAACAACATATAGATATTCCAAATATACCACCAATGTATCTTCAAGTAACATGTGCACATTGGTTATGGGAAAGATGGCACGGTGACCCTATGTACGACCTTTGGGCTACAGAGAGAATGGAGAACTAGTTTGCGAATGATCGTGCTCCTTCACATATACACAGAATCATACTGTATATAGTTACCAAGTATACAGCTTGTGTAGTCATTGGCAAAAAGACTATATACTGGCGCTCTATAGGAAATGCACTGCCATCATCAAGTGGAAATGTGTCTATGTCGTCAAATTTATCGTTGTATTCAAAGAGATATTCATGGTGAATGGGAATAAAATAAAACGGCAGGAAAATTCCTTTGCAATTTTTTTTTTTATTTTATTTTAGTTAATTCATACAGCGAGATTATTGATTAATTTATTGATCGTAAATTAATGTGATTTGTATTCGTTCTAACGGAGAATTTGTTATGGTGGGTATTTAAATGAATTTGATTTTGGCGTTTTTTTTTTTTTTTTTAAGTGTGTTCACCGACGTCCGTTTCATAATTTTTTTCAAAATTAATATAGGTATATTAGTTTTATGCTTTGCATTTAATTGGTGTTTAATTGTTCGGGAAGTGGGAAGATATAAAAAAAAAGAATGTTGGAATCTTATTCAGTGAAAAATTTGCAAAACCATTCAATGTTTTATGAGAGGTGATTTAATTATTCGTGAGTTTCTAGTAATTTTAATTTAGTAAGACTATATAATAACGATATTGATAGAGAATTATTTAAATTTATTATATTCATCTGATGATTATTTAATTCACAAGATTTGTTATTAGAAAAATGTTTATTGAGTTGTTTGATGGATTTTTTGAAGAACAATTTATGTATTCTTTTTTTCTTTTGTCTATCAACAGTTATTTATTTATTTATTTATTTTTTTTTTTCGTGTCTGAAATTTTAAGTAAAATATTCTCTGTTATTCTGATCAAAGCCCAACATTCCTCTGTTCATTCTTTTTGAAGAAGAAAACAAAAAACTTTCTGTTTGCAATGTAAATTCAAATGTTGTCGAGAGTGTTTTTTTTTTTCATTTTTTCCGGTCTTTATCTTCACCATTGTAATCGCTACAGTCCTTCTTTAAAACACTTGAAAGTGTTCAATTTCTTTCACAATAGTCGATTAAAATGTACAACGTTTCGAGTGTTTAAAACGTGCCAAACACATAAATTTCTTTTCCCACGTTCTAACATAAAACAATGAAAAAAATGTTGAATCTCAACATTTCAAATAACAAAATTCAATAATTGAAATCTAAGAAAAAAAAAAACACAAACATTTTCATGAAGGTTTTCATTGAGTACTCGTCAATTATTAAATAACATATGAAATATATTATGGTGTTTGTAAGCAACAAAAAATACATACACATATTATTGTTGGCAATTGAGAATGAGCGGCGAAGTGCGGATGTTTAATGCGCGTCACAAACACACAACCCCGTCACGCTCACTTCACCTACTTTGCCATCTTTATATATATATATATATTTGTATTTAATGTTGAATAGAATCGAGCTAACAGGACGTAGTTGTAACATCCCGGCATCAACGCGCGGCTAACCATTAACGCGGTGCTAGCGTGCTACATCCGGAAGGAGCTTATAGTATGTTTATTATACTCATATATGTGCACATCCACAAAACAATCATCAACCATTTTCTCACGGATTAATCTTAATTTGAGTCTGAAATAAGTGTTAAGATGAAAGATGAAAGAAAAAGACCCGTTTTTTTTATTTTGTTTTTGAGAATGAGGCCCTTTTTCTTACATCTCATACACACACACACACACATATATATATATATATATATATACAGACACAGACACAATTACTTTCCGTTTGTTCTCATCGTGGGAAAGAAGTAGGTTATGAATATCTAATTGTAATTGTGGCTGGTTGAAAACGAAGGTATACTAATTTAGTAAATTTGCTTCACAATTTATTCATATTATTGTTTTGTTTTGTTTTTTTTTTTTATTAATTATACATCGATGTATATTTTTTATACACAAAGGACAAACGATCGTTTATCGTATAAGATCTGTGAAACGAGAATAAATTTGTTTTCTCTGCTTGAATGCATATTTTTTCATCTAGAACTGGAATTATTTTTTAGTTGAAAAATTATTTTGTGCAGTGTTGTCAATACGTAAAAAAATTCAATTGGATTGAACATTTTTTCATGACAGACAAACGCAAGGATAATTAACAAAAATTAAATTAATAATTTAGTATTGAGAAATGAATATTGTATTTATATTTTGTGAATTTTTAATTGTAAGAGAACAATATTTATTAGTGATAATAAAATACGATACTTACAAATATAATTATTCGTGATTCGCAGAAATATAATAATAACTAATATATATATATATTAGTTATTATTATCTCATATCTAAATAATCATGAAAGCAATTGGAGAGAGATATTTGCGATATGTTCAATCGTCCTCGTGGCACACAAAACATAAATGTAGAAAAAAGTCAAGCGTGTACGTATATGTGTAATATTTTTTAGACCTCATTCTCTACTTTCTGACACTCATAGTGTCAATCTCGTGGGAGTATTAAATGTGTCTATCATATATATATATATGAACATCTATTCTATTTTTAAATTGTTCAACAATTGTCACTGAATATCCTTCAACTTCATATATACACTTTATTATTACTTTAATTCTCAACGTATATTTCAAAACTCTACTACTAACTTTAACATTATTAACCTAATTAATAATATTAATTCCTGGATAATGATAAAAAACAAGGTCGTAGATAGTTAATTATAATATAGAAAAAAACTCAATCAAGCTATAAAATCATTTATTTAAACGTTTCCGGTTATTTAATTGAATAAATTAAAATGTAATTGTACATTATCTAGAACAAAATACTATCATCCAATATCGTTCTTGTTATAAATAAAGATGTACGAGTGTATGATAGAAAAAAAAAAAAAACAAAACCGTATACACATTTATAAATCATTTATTGTTATGTTACATACATGAATGTGTATTTATATACATTGAAATAAAAAAAAAAATGGACGTAATGGGCAACGATGCATTGATCACGTGTGTAATGCATCCATAAGTGCATTCACGCTCTGTATGGTGGAACAAGAGAATTCTCAGCTTTTGCTCGCGATTTAATTGCTGCACGTCCTTTATAAAAATGACTCGTTTACTATAATATTCAGTCAGTTGATGTTTGAATATGAATCGACCACCATTCGCGCTCACAGCACTTTTATTTATTACTATTATCGTTGAGCTCGTGGTCGTGTTTGTCACGGCAGAGCCAACGTATCGTCATCATCGGGGTTTAATAAATAACAAAAATGAAGTGGCTATTAATTGTACAACCAATTATTCAAATTCATCAAAGTGTCGTTCAAAATTTGTAAATCGCAAGGGTACAGAGTCGATTCAAGTTGAAAAATATGGTGATGAAAATAATGATGATGATGATAATGTCAATAGAAAAGTGGAGAACAAAAACAAATCGTCAAATATAATGGAATTGTCAAGTGAAAATGACGATGATGATGATAATGATAATGATGATGATAGTGGAGTTGAAGAAGGTAACGTGTACATAATTTAGAATTGCAACTAGATAAAGATCAATGAACATTTGATATTGATTCATGAGTGTTAGAGTGAAAGCTATTGAATACTCTTCGCACGATTGAGTATGAAAATTGTAGATAGAACTTTTCTCTTGCTTATTTTTTTTATGACTTCGTTTTCATTGGTATATAAGTTTTTTTTATTTTTGTACCATCAAATCAATTGCTCGTGCACAAAATTTAATTATTTTGATAAATTTCAGGTCGAGGTAGAAAAAAAGGAAAGAAGAATATGGGAAAATATCTATTCATGATGGCAGCAGCGATGAAAGGTACAATTTTATATGCAATGATCCATGGTGTTGCAATTCTTGCTGCTAAAGCACTTGTCGTTGCTAAAATAGCTCTTGCTTTGGCCGCTGCAGTCGCGCTAAAGAAAGCACTTGGTAAGAATTGATAAAAAAACAGTAAAAACTAAAATAACAAATAAATATTTTATGAATCGAAAATTAACAATTTGTATTTTTGGTTTTGTTTACAGAACATCAGGATAAAACTTCGTATGAGATTGTGAAACATCCACAGCACAGTTATGCACAAACTCACAGCTCAAGTGTTGATTATGAACATCATGGTGGTTTTGAAGGACATCGACGTCGAAGGAAGAGACGATTTGTCCGATAAAAATGAATGTTACTTTACTTTATTCACGAGCACTCTACTTACTTGTACAATTTTACCAAAGTTTCATCGTTATTTATTACTATTTATTTACAACAAACAAAAATAAATATTCGATTGATATAATTCAAGTTTTAATATTTTATTTCAAACATGAGTCCATAATTTATTGAGTAAATGTACTCATTTCTTTTCATTTCACTTCCATCAATTGTGAAAATGATGATTAAAATGTTCTAATTCAATTGACAGATTAACCTGGTAACCTTTATTCAACATTTCCGCATATGATAGTTAAACCAATCCACTTTGATCTTTATGCACGTGATGCATGAGTGATTGAGGATCATTAGGAAGAGAAAAAGGAAATGAGAGTGGAATAGAGTAAGATTGAGCAAGATGGTAGAAGAGACTGTATGGAAAGATAATTGACTTCTTGGAAGGATCAAGAGACATCAGTTGGATAATTCAACAGTCAGCACACTTTGATGAAATAAAGAAAGAAAGAAAAAATAAAAACCATTTTAACCATCAGTTATTTCGTTTTTTGATTTGTAATTTATAATCAGAAACATTTCAGTACAATTTCAATGAATTCTCTTTAATGAAAATATATTCATGATACAAATAAATAAATACATAAATAAATAGACACAGTGATTAGAACAATTGTGATTTGAGCATGTAGAGAGTGTGATGATGATGGAGATTTATGACTTTGTTGGAGGAACACCCAACGATCTTTGCCAACCACCATAGCCACCACCAAGTCCACCATGTGGATCTGATGCAGTGGCGTAAATAACTTCGTGTCCACCACCACCGCTACTTGATACCAATTTTTTCAATCCAATTATTGCACTCAATACAAGTGCAATTTTGGCAGTAAGTAAAGCAGTACCGGCGAGGAATGCAATTTTTCCAAATGCCAATTGTGCCATAACACCTGAAACAAAAATGTAAGAATTCAATTGTAAAGATAAATCTACCATTAATCATACAAAATTAAAATTATCTTGTTATCTCACCTGCCATTGCAAGACCTCCCATAATTATTGCACCACCCATTCCACCTTTGTCTTTTTTCTTACGTCCTGAAAATCATCAATAATTAAAAGGACAATGGATTTATAGCGGCAAATTTGTTTATTCAATCTTCTTTTATCGATTGGATATAGAAACATTATTAATTACCCTGAATTGCATCACCAGGAATGGTGAGTTTAAAACTCCTCGACGACAAATACTCGTGAAATTTATGATCTAATTTCTCATCAAGAGTCAATGCAGTATTATTATATTCACTATTTGATCGTTGATCACCGACTACAGCTGAATCCTTGGCGATTGACACATAATCATTGATAACATAAATTGAATCATCATTGATAGCTCGATCGAGCACATCCAATGCTCGACGTTTTAAACAATCAAATGTATTTTTTTCTTTTGTACATTTGTCAAATATTTTTGTATAATCAGCACGACTACTAGCCACAGCCACGAGGACCAAAAAAATACTCACTACTTCTAACTTCATTCCTAAATTGATTGATTATCGCTCACCCAAGAAAAAAAAAATCAAAATAAGTGTCTTTCTAATCACCGCTGATAAAATATTTTAATATCAATTTCAATTATTCTTTTGTTAATATTTTTTTCTTTCTAACTCGTTGGTCACAGTATCGTCCAACGAGTTCCTCGCATTAACTAGCCATACAACTGAATGTTTCACCGTCTTATATAGCTGATATTAACAAAGACATCCTTCCACCACTTTTATACTTATGTGCAAAATATACAAGTGTACATATAATAGTGTAAGAATGTGCTTTAGCGCGTCTGATGATGATACACGCCCTATTCACTAACGTCTCCGGGTATACACGCGCTGTTTAACGCCCCGACAAGAGCACACTTCAACCAAAACAATGTCGTACAGGCTTACGAGCAAGTATCCCTCTGACCCGCTTGCCAAACCATCCTCGAATACACCTCATTCACGCCCAAGATAGTTTTTATTTCAATATATATATATTGATGGTATAATATCATGTTCAAGTTGAGCGGATTTACCATTAGGTGTAAGGTAGGATGTCTTTAATATACACTTATACATGTAAACTTTAATATTGGTTGGATTTGTTGATAGGAATACTATTGGATAATTGGCGGAAGACTACTTCCATAATTGCTACCATATTTACGTTGATATTCTGCTAAACACCATGCGATTAGATTTAATTGTACGGATACGATCACAGTTTGAATTGAGACAAACACTTGAGTTGAAAATATATATATATTAATGAATTAATAGAGAGAATAAAAATTTATGTCAGTGTTTTTTTTAGTGCTGTTGATGATGGTCTAGAAGTTCCTGTATATAAGTAGTATTACAGTTGGATGAATTGGCGCGATGGTTGGCTGAGGGAAAGCAGAATTATATTTACTGCAACCATGCGAAGATTGGTGTATAATAAGATGGTGAGGTGTAAGAGGAGATTTTGAACGATATTATCACGCGACAACGAATGAAATCGATAGTGAAATGTATGAAGATTATAACACGGATAATGAAGTGAAATTATTATAATTAAGTGATGGGTACAGGAGTATTTGGGTCAATTGAATAATTATATTTCGCTTTTTTTGTTTTATTTATAAGGATAATTATGAATTATATATGTCATTGGCACAGCATCGCTAGAAGAACTGGTTTATTAATATCAAATTCCTTATTTAACTTTCGTAATAATGAGATTGTTACAGTAAAAATAAAGTAAAAAAATTCTCTTTGTAATTTATAACTCTTTTATGAATTAATAACAGGATGTTTAATAGCTTGGAAAATGTTCCTTTGTTTTTTTTTTCTTTTCTCTTTTCCCTCTTTATGAATTAATGATGAGAATCAATTCCTCGTTGTCCAGATAAAATTTTTTCCACTTCTCACTGTATTGTCTTGAGTTGTATCGGCATTATTTGAATCATAAACATCCACGACCTCTCTTATAACATGATGATTGTATGGGAAATCTGGATTCACAGGATTTCTAAATGGTCTATATGGATTATGATGATCAGCATTAATACCACCATGATCATATCCGTAGTTATGATTGAATCCATAGTCATTGAATCCATGAGAAAATGTTGAACCGATTCCTGATGATAATCCACTTGGATTTGATGATGAAACAAATGCATTCCATCCAAGAAGACCACTAAGCATTAGCGCAATTTTAGTTAGCAGCAATGCTTTTTTGGTTATGACAAGTATTATTCCAAATACCAGTGGAATTAATGATGACAAGCTGAATTTAAAACCAAGTAAAAATGGCAAGACTAAACTTCGCATCAGCATTCTTCCTGAAAGAATAAAGAAAAAGTAGTTTGAGAATGTAATTAAAGAATAACCAGTTAGTTAGTTAGTGGTGGGAATAGTTATAAGTCAATGGCCTTGACTGTGCTGCTAACTTGTGGAAATATTCTCAAGTTTGTAGACCTTGAACTCGTATGGAATATTGTACAATCGTATCGGCAGAGTCAAGGTGTTCAGACTTTTGCCTCTAGAGGTATTACAAACGTTCATTCATATTTGTAAGAGAGAATATGGCAATGAACTTGACAAGATAGCGTCATTATTTTATTTTTTTATGTTCATTTTTCGTTGAAGGTTGTAGGGATTAATAGAAATTGGTATGTAATTAATATTTGCAAGACTTTCATATAGGTTTTTGATTAGTTTTCTTGGAAAATAGTTAAATATATAAAAGCCATGTAATATTAGGTGAAAGCTGAACTATTATAAAAATCACAGTGATTATGAAAAATAAATTTATTGATTGGTTGATATGAAAAAATAAAAAGTATGTATACTTTTTTAACTTCAGAAAGATCAGGTTTTACGTATGAATAACATTTTTTTGGATTCCATTCTATTTTTTGCATTGACAGTGATGTTTATATTCGGTTAATTTTTCTTATGTGAAATACAGAATTTTTTCTAAATTGTTCTAAATTTAATTACACTCTCCGTCAATATTCAAAAGAATAAATAATATATATTGCTGAATATAATGAAAAAGATTATCGTTAATCTGGAAGTGAAATTATCAACAAAACAAAACAAAAACTGGTTGATGAAAAATTACCCTCGCACCAATTAATTTCCACTACCTCAATAAATCCATCAACTCGGAACAACCAAAAGAAAAATATAAATCAATAATACACCGACAAAGTTTGATACAGAGTTAAAAAAAGTTTATACACAAATCGGATAAAATTGGTTTGAACTCAATCGATCCATCAGTGTCCACGCTATCATATCAACTGATCGGACTAATATGATTCTGAAGAATACATATCACAAGTTCCTGATGAGTTTTCGTCGATCTCCACATTCTCCACTAACAACCTATATAACTCTAACGTTTTCCAACTTTCAAAACTAAGATCTATCTTGAATTAACTCCCTCAAATAATAAAAGAAAAAAGTGCTCATCATTACAATCAGTATTAACTTCACCTGGTCCCAATTGTCTGTTGGAATATCCAGCAATTCTTTCATCAACAACAAATTCTAATATCCCATTGCCATTTAACATTGGTCCAACTTTCATTTGTAATCCAGGATAAAAATAATTCAAATCCCATTTCATATTTCGTCGTTCCATTAATCTTGCAGCAGCTTTAATAACATTATTAAAATCCTTTGGATTATAATCGAGATCCAACAGATCTCTCGATTCGCTTTCACTTCTACCCAACTTAATATCACCAAAATCTAATTGATCTTTATCATTCATTGATCTTAAAACACTCAAACTACCTTCATTAACACAATCAAATGACCAAGAATTTTTTTTTGCAAGACATTGAGTAAATGCTTGTGGAAAATTATCAATATTTTCATTGACATCATTCAATATTGATTCATTTGTGTCTGTCGGTTCCATTATAACACTAATACACGATGATACACAAATAAGAATGAAGAAATGATAAATTTGTCGTATCATTTTTTTGCACATCAAGAGCAAAATCTCAATAACATGCGAGTAACTACGAATAACTGACGAACTTTTAGCTCTTACCAACCACCTTTATAGCCTTTCAGGTAACTTATGGCGGATTTTAATACACAAGAGAACAATTGGTTTCACTTGGAAGATCTTTTATCAACGGCGAAAGTAACATGTACATATATATTTATACATGTATACGTATATATATATATAAAAACTCATTGTTATAGACCTGGGCCAACTTCGCTCTCATTCTTCGATACACCGGATGCACCTGACATTGACGAGAACATTATTTCCCTATGCCATATATATCTTGAAAATATATTTAAATGTATATTTGTGCCGAAATGAAATTAGTTTCGCCATAGATTTCAAATAATCAATTCAATTGTTTGTTGAGATGAATTAATTTAGCAAAAGTACATGTGAATAAATAATTCACATGACAAGATTGATAATAAATAATTATGCATGTATATAGTAATAAAAATAATTGTATTTTTTTGTTTTTCATTTCATTTTAAATAAAAATTACATTTATTCATAAATAACAAAATAGATAAGTTACATAAATTGATTCCGATACAAATTATTATCGGTATAAATAATTAATCATTGGGCAAAACTGTTGTGCGTTCGAGATACTGACTAAGAGTCTCTCGGTAGTAGTTGAGCATCTTTATAATCACTATTATAATCCAGTGATTATATAATGCCACGTCATTTGTATCCCCGAGGACTCCACCTGGGGTTTTTTGTGTATAGGGAAGGTGAAAATGTTGCACGAAATTGATCAAGAAGTGCAACGATTAAATTATCCATATGTTGATTCACGTTGTGTTATTTTTTTTCTTTTACCTCCTTCTTTCTTATAAAAAAAATAACCAAGTCTCGTGACGTCCAGCTTTCTTTTTGTCCAGTCGTCGTCAGTCATCGTTATCGTATATGTCAAGAAAAAAAATTATCTATGAATAATAGTCTGTCTGTGGAAAAAAACTGATCATCACTATTGTGGACTGGTACAACTTGAATTCAACAAATTAACATCGCCATTTCACACTTCCCGATTGATAATTATTTTATAAAAAATTACTGGCATCTTTCTTTTCTTTTTTTTTTTTTCTTTTTTTGTTCGTTCGTTTGTGTCATTTTGTTCATTTTTGCCACGTTGAATGATACTGAAATTGAGCGTTAATATAACGATTTAAAAATCTCTTCATCTCCATCATTTTCTATATTAAGTTGTTGATGATGACATTGTTTCTTTTCTCTCCTCTTTTGCGATTAATTCTTCTTTTTTTAATTTTTTTCTTTCTTTCCCATTAATCCACCAGTTATTATTTAGTTAGCTGGTTTGTATGCGTTGTAAGCTAATTCAGAGCCAGTTGCTGATCTTGCCCAACCGTGATGATCATGATGCTCCTCATGATGGACTGGATGGGCAACAACATCATAATTCTGTTGGCTTTTGGCTGCCAATAATTTTTGTAGAGCAATAATACCAGAAAGAACAAGAGCAATCTTGCCAATAATAAGTGCCTTAAAGGCAACCAATGCAAGAACACCAAGAACAATTGGTATCAACACCATTGCTTTCATTTTCAACAATAATAAAAATGGCAACAGAGTTTTGACAATCTTCTTCTTTTTGCCACGTGCTGAAACAAAATTAAATAAAACAAAAATATAAATAGTTCTATGTAATAATTCATGAATTATATATCATTATACATTAATATTTTTCTTGTTCTTTTCCATTCATTTTTTTTTTTTTATGCATAAATTTACCTTCACCGAGGGAACGCGAAACTTCTTCGGGCAAACTAAATTCCACTGTGTGGGTGGCAAGGAATTTTCCAGCGCGTTCCATTAGGGCCTCGTCAACAGCAGACTCACGTGCTTCAATATCAGTTGGTAGACTTGCCTCGATATCATTCAACGACCTTGCATTGTCAGCGCGACTGTAATTATAATTATTATTAAACTCATACTCAAGCATTATAAAATTAAATATCGTTTACAGTAATTATACATAATCATATATCATAATTTAAAATATAAAAAAAAAAAAGCGAATATGTAGATGCTTATATCCATTCATTATTTCATTGGTCAAATAGAAAGAAAGTGAATTGAATTAATAATGCACCTCCAGAATTTTAAATCATTAAAAATTCATCACGTGCTCTTCAGTTACACGTGCTCAATTCACGTACCACAAGTTCAATTAATTACGTGATTATATAAAAAAGAATGAAAATAATAATGAAAAGAAAATTTATTATCACACACAACGATTATTATCATTATTTTGTTTCTTTTTTTTTCTTTTTTTCATTTCATTCACTATACAATTATACGAAGCGTTTTCACTTTCGTAGATTATTCAATTTTATCAGCCAGACTTACCTGTTGCTCTTCGCCTCATCAGTTTGGATTATTTTGAATCCATCAACGATACTGATATCAGCAGATCTCGCAGCGCGATCGACAAACCTCAATGCTTTTAATTTAAGACAAACAGAAAGATCAGATTCAGTTGCGCACGATGCGTAAACATCAAAGGCATCCTCAAATAAGGATTTTGGCTCGGCGATATCTTGTGAGGGAGCAGCAAAAGCCACGACACCGAATAATGCGATAACTACCACGTATTTAAGCATTTTCAACTTGTTTTATTTTATCCT
Source organism: Zele albiditarsus (assembly GCA_958496275.1). Classification (NCBI taxonomy): domain Eukaryota; kingdom Metazoa; phylum Arthropoda; class Insecta; order Hymenoptera; family Braconidae; genus Zele; species Zele albiditarsus. The sequence continues at coordinate 4,505,352 of OY292409.1, read as the reverse complement.
TCAAAAAAGATAAACAAAAATTAAACTTCACTTTACGACCAAGTATCGGTGTAAAAAAAAAATAAACTTGGATAATAATTTTTTTTTTTTGAATGAAAAAAAAAAAGAAACTAAAACGAATATTTATATATAATTTTTTTTTTTTTTCTTTTTGGTTTATAACTCGTTGAACGACGCCGATCGTATCGACACTGACCGAAAGAATCACGATGCTGCCTTTTATCCTCGACGCGAAAGGGGTCCGCGTACGTTTTTGAAATTTTGATGGCCCCCACTTTTGTTCACGTTTCTCACATACAATCTGTCTCACTCTTGTCCGTGAGCACCAAACGTTGTTGGGTCCCACCTTGTATATGTCCACTATATACTATATGTGTTGTATATAGTCCCCGCCACAATCACCTTTTTCTTTCGTGCCCATCCACCAGTTGCGTGTATGTATTATACATATATATATATATATATTGTTGATGGCCAAAGCAATTCCGGCAATGTCTTTGGTCACGCTGCGTCTCCAACATTTTACTTCTCCCCTCATTGCCCCGCCAATAATTCTTTCTCTTTTTACTGTCGTCGAATCACTCATCTCATCGATTTAACTCTTGCACTTGTACCCTTGCCACAACCGACAGCCAATCTCTCTTATTCAAGCATTCATTTATACAAATAGTCTACATAGTCCACGCCTTTCTTTATTTCTCCATTAATATATTACAATAGATATAAGCAAGCCATTCTATTATTTATTATATTATTTATTACTTTCATATTCATTCATTTTATTGCATTAATTTTTATTTTCATATTAGTATAATTGTCAATCAATTGTTAATCACTATTTCTCATGTAATGTTTTTTTTTTCTTTTTTTTTGTCCAATTTTGTACTTAACCAAAGTGTTAGAAAACAAAAAGTGCGGATACATGTATAGAGAAATGTTTAAAAAATTTTACAGTTAGAGAGAGTAGAGAGAATCCATGATAAGAAGCAAATAACAGAGAACGCAGGCGTGGGCTAACATATAAAAATTGTGTCGCCTTGTGTGTGTGTGCCCAATGGCTATATGGGCATCAATGTTCCTATGAATAAATTATTTATCTTAAATTCCACGTGAGAATTGGGACATTGGTGGACCGGCATAAGACAGAGAGTGTGTGTGATGATGATGATGATGATGATGATGATGATGATGATGATGATGATGATGATGATGATGAGAGGGAGTAACAGAGTGCGAGATTAAAAATTAAATAAAATTAAATAAAATACCATCTCAAGTGTCCCCGAAAAATTAATCATTATTAAATGTTTAAACCGACGAATCGATTTCCAGTTGACCTGTAATCGACTCATCTTGACCTCTATATCCACCTCTATTTTTTTTTCTTTTCTCTGTCGTATAATATATACACGTACATTCATATCCATTTTGTCCTTTCGCTTGTATATATATATATATATATTGCGATAGACATTTCAAGAGGGTTGTTAGTGATCATGCAAGATCAATCATATGAATGAGAAAAGAAAAAATGGTAAATAAAAGAAATGAATGATAAATACAAATAAATATGACATTTAAAGTCAATGGTGTATAGGGACGTTTAACGGTTTTTATGGAATGCGTGAGTGAGTTGGAATCGCGCCAGACCTCCGCGAAGAAGACTTGTGGCCGCGCCTCCAGTTGACCCCGAACTGAAGCTCTTTGCCTAGAGCGAGTAAGACAGCAAATATTGGTGAGAGCGAAAGAGTAAATGAGGGAAATTTGAGTGAAAAAAAAAAGTATGTATTAAAGGGAAAGAAAGAAATAAAAAAATGATGAAGAAAAACGAAAAAATGGGGAAACGAAACATCATCTCCATGGGGAAGAGAAAATATAAATGAAGTTAAGGAGAAAAAAAAAAAAAAGAAGATGAAGCGCACACGTTTGAACGTTTGACTATACGCATGCGGCATATAAAAAAGAGCTCATGATGAGCAAACGCTGACTTTCTCCGATCCAATCCAATCATCCGCGAGCAATGTACGATTATATGAAGGGGACTGTATATTTCATGAGTCTGTCAACCAAATTGCTCATCAATAAATATAATACTGAATATAATAATAATAATAATAATAATAATAAAAAAAAGGAAAAGCAACGAAAAATTATATTTAGACGAATTTTTTTATTAACTTTACAATGTACACATTATAATATATATATATATTTATTGTATCATTACAATGTATGTGTTGAATTGTGATAATTTAATCGAATGAGAAATGAATAGTGGCTGATGATATCGTTCATTCAAAATTTCATCATATCCATAACGTCAACCAACAAATAAGTAGAAAAAAAAAATAAAAAAAATACAATTTATGCCACGATAGGGATTGAGAATAGAAAAAAAAATTGTTTCGATGATTCATAAATACAATTTTCACTATCAATTCAATTGCAGATATATATACTCACAAATAAAATAAAACCATATTTTAATATTATTAAATTTCATCAATGACCAATCTACCGATAATGGGCGTAACTAAAGAATATCATTAACACTTGATCGTAAATTGAAAAGAAAAAGTTGGCATAAATTGAATGAACGTAGACACGCGACCGGTGTTTCTACACCGTTTTATCAATGGAGGGAAAAACCAATGGAAATAATAAAAACGAAAAATTAATTGAGATAAAGTAAAGAAGATAAATGAAAATTGTGAGAAAGAGGAGATAAAACTCGTGGCGCATTGGGATAAATGTATATATCTATATATTAACTCACGAAGCACGTGAAGGAAAAGAAAAAAAAAAAAAACACAAAGTCGTCGCTCCTCGACTTTCTCTTGAAGTGAAGAAGAAACAGGACCTGAATCTCCATTCGAAAAATTTAATTTCAAATCATTTGTTAAATTGTTTCATTCATATATCAATATATCTATTTATTTTTATACTACCACATAATTTATAATAGTAAATAGCAAAATAATTTATCAAAATAATATTTAACTAATTCAGAGAATAGACAAAAAAAAAAAAAAGATTGATATGATAAATAAAATAAATTACAGTGTAATATAAAATGAAATATCAAATAAAATCCGTAAGTATTGAGCGGCAGGTACATACGCTCGGGGATAGTATATATAATGGAACACTTTCCTCTCCCCGACACTGGGCGAGAGTGAACTTGCTAGAAGATCGAGGTCAGGTCAAGGCCCCCGTCCAAGCGCGCAGACTCCACAGCGCGCACTCAGCCATACAGTATAACTACAGTCTCAACTAATTTTTCTTTCTATCATCAAATTATCTGCAATAGTAAAGCAATTCCACAATAATATTCTCCAAAACTCTGATACTATATAACTAACTCAACACTAAAAACAAAAATAGAAAGAAAAAATACATAATCATTGTATTTAAAAATAAAAAAAAAGCATCAATTAATCTTGGATTGAAAAAAAAAAATTAAAATTGTATCTTAATCTATAATTAAAGAATAAAAAAATATTTCTAATTATCTCGATGAAAAAGAAAAAAAATAAATAATATCATTTATGTATCTAAAGCATAAAATAGACAAATTATTTTAAAGTTTCATTAAACAAACAATAAAATGTTAAAATGCAAATATATTCCTGATAAGATTACAAATATGTGAATAGTGGCTAGAAATGTCTGGCTCGCGTAAGTAGGTAAGGACACATGTGGGTATATATGTGTAAAATATTTATACCACTTAGCCATTATACTATTACTAATACTACTACTACTACTACTGCTGCTGCTGCTGCTGTGACTGTCAGACTAACTTATGGACTGCAACAAAACGTCCTTCTTTCCTTATTTATCGTTGTAGAGAGTGGTTAGTCTCTCTCTCTCTCTGTCATGAACATACGGCAAGCGATGCGAACAACAGCAGAGTAGCAGCAGGAGCAACAGCAGCAGCAGCAGAAACGATCGACTGTGAGTGTCAAGTCCGCGTGCGGATGCTGGCCTTTACCGGCCTGGTTTACTTCCCCGTACGTGAGCGTACGTCACACGCACGCGTTCATAGTTGTTCGATGTATTGAACATGGGGAATGTATATAAAATGTTTATACATGTATATATATATATATATATATATGTCTGTGTGCGTTGTGCAGAGAGGTAAAAATGGATACGACAAATGTGAGGTGAGCGTGCGTAAGGTGCGTGCGCACAAGCATCAACTTTTCGTTCCTTTTGGCATTTTATCGTTGGTTCATTTGTTCGTGCTGTAGCCATATGTAGGTAAAACCACCGGACGTTGCTTCCAGCGAATGAGCCACAACGACCATCAAGATGGAAATGGGCTATATGCTTGTGTGTGCTCTCGTGGCCTGCATCGACATGATCATGAATTTTTGATATCCGGGTGAAATGCTTCGTCATTATTTCATCAACTTATTGTCAAGAAATAAAAATCATTATTATACACAAATATATATCTTTTTTCTCCATTTTTATTTCATCTTCAATTTCTTTCCGGTGCACCGTATGTATTGATTAATAATTACATTCAGCATACTTATTCGACTATTTATATGTATATAATATATATATGATTGTGTGTGAGGGAGAGTTGTTGATGAATATTTATGTCGCAAGGACATTGAGATATTTTATAGTTAGTGTATAAAAAATAGAGAGGTGTCACTCATTCATTTATCAAATTCATAAACACTTTTGATAATTTATCGTATTATTTTTATTATTTATATTATTATTATTATTATTATTATTATTGGTTTAATTTGTATTAAAGATTTCTTTTTTCTTCTTTGTTTCTATATAAATATACAATTGGTGTTTTTTTTATTTCTTCTTCTTCGCTCCTTTATATTTTTGTTTTGTGACACAGGCGGTCGAGTAAATAATGACGCGAACTTAATTTCATACTTTGTGGTATTTTTATTTTAAATAAATACTGTGAATGATAATGATGAGAGTGCGTTAATGATGTACAGAAAAAAAAAAAAAAAAAGATGAAATCGGTGACAGTGAAAGAGTGAAAGAAAGGTGAGGAAAAAATTAAAAAAAAAAATGGAGAACTGGGACAACGAGAAATAGAATTAGAAAATAATTGAAGGTAAGTTTAGGTTTGTGGTGAATATTGAATTGTTGATAGGTGAAAAAATAAATTGAATCACAGTGCAATGATGTGGATAATAAGAAAGAGAAATATGGAATAAATAAATAAATAGGAATTCTTTCAATTGAAATATGTGTCAGGATGACAAAGTGGAAATTGGAAAGGGAAACAATTTTTTAGAAGACAATGAATGTTGATGTTTTCGCTCATGATGTTACCCAAGATCGAATTTATAATGTAGTTGGTATTGGGTTGTATGCAGAGTATGCAAGTTCTTGACCTGACGCCCTCGCCCATCCACTGCCACCGTGTCCAACTTGAACAACTTCATGACCGTGTTCATGACCAGACACAAGTTTCTTCAAACCAATAATTGAAGCAAGCACCAATGCAAGTTTACTGACAATTAATGCTTTACCAGCGAGTAAAGCAAGTGCACCAAGAGCCAATGGCACAAGTGTACCACCAATCAACAATGGAATAGCCAAAAGACTACCCATACCTTTTTTCTTCTTGCCACGACCTAAAAATTATTGAACAAAAGCATCAATGATTTTTCGAAATAAATTATCATTTTGATATTCAATGTTTTCATAATTCTATCTCTATCAATAATAATATTAATTCATCTTCAAATATTTACCTTCTTCAGTGAGGCTACGTGACAACTCTTCAACATTTGGCAATTTAAGTTTCAATGTGTGACTCTGAAAGAATCTCACAATCTTATCAAATATCATTGTATTGAGAGCATCCTCTTTATCATCAAGTGCACGTGGCAAAGATGCTTCAATTTCCTGTGCTGTTTTTATTGGTTCATCAATATTATCACGTTGTGCTGTTGCAGATTCGTCTTTAACAACAGTAACACCATCAGCAATATTAAATTGAACACTTCTTGAAGCACGATCCATAGCTGTTAATAGTTTTAATTTAAGACAAGAGCTCAGTTCATCACCCGAACACTCTTTATACATTTGATAGACATAACGTAATTCTCCAAATAGTCCATTGCCTGATGATGATGATGATGATCTTCCACTCTGTTCGTCAATTAAATTACTCTTTGAATTTGATTCTGTTGATCGTGCATTAATTCCAATGACCAACAACGCCACCAGACAAATATTCAGATAGACAAAGTGTTTCATCTTTGATTTAATTCACCTGTTAAATTAATTCAAATTAAATAACATATGAATATTTGTGTACGATAATAATTTCTATTTTCGTTTCTGTTTTTCTTTTTCAATTTCTTTTGGTACATATTTATATCTAAGACTACCACGTAGACAGGAACTTCAATGTGATTTAGCTACTTAGGAATTCGTTGCAAGGAACATTATCAGTGTCGAGGTATCTACTTTGCCGTTATTATACCGTTGTGCTAACCGATCTCCGCGCGACCGGATAAAAATCAACTGACCACGCATCGACGATATAGAATTGAGACTGGGTCAGTGCGTGGATCAACTAACTATATATATATATATACATTAACATATATAAATATGTATTATGGGATAAGTTTATGGGCGTTACTGTGGCTGATTAGATTTTCCGATTGAATAATCCGTAGAGACGTCTCAATTCAATTCACAATTTATCATTTTGATTGGAGGGGGGAGGGGGGGGGGGGGCGAAAAAAATTAACTGTGAAAAGTTGAACGGGTAATATTATCAACACTATTAATTGAGATGAGTTATGGAAATAAAAAATTTGTTTCACGCAACATTTATCAATGATTGTTTCGTTAACCCTCAGAAATTAAATAATTCATTCGGATCTAGTTTTCGATATCCGATTTCTAGTCTACTAAATGTCACTGATTTGATATTTATTAATATGATCTTTTAGTATATGGTATAAATAATAACAATGTAAAGAAAAAAACAAAAGAAAAAGAAACGATTTTCATTAACGATAAATTTAATTGTAAGTGATGTTAAATGAGTATTAGTTTAAAAATGTGTGCACTGGATTATTTTACATTGTCAAATACAAGTTGATAAACAAAATCTGCGATATTGAATAACAGTGAATCCAATATGATGAATTGAAAATTAAACTAGTGTCTTAAAAATTCCGAAATAATAGTAAATACTGCTTAAAAATTCCAAAGTATAAAGAATCAGATTTCATTTACATTATCAACAATTTTTTAAAAGCTACGTGCACAAACTCTCAAAATATTTTATAGGCAGAATTAGAAATTACTGTTGTAAAGATTTTAAACAACGATAATACCGGATTGAATAATAAAATATTAAATTATACCAAAACGAATGCAGCGAAATAATTTAAAATTTTGTTTAATAAATTGGATAAAAAAAAAAAAAACAAACAAACTCGCCAATAAGTCCCGCCGTTTGTTGATATGATGCGAGATGCGTTTTCTTCAAGAGCACTCTACGTAGACTGTATGTAACGGAAGCCCTGCCCTAGCTCTATATATCTGGTCAGGTGTACATTGACTACATGTATCAACGCAGGCGGGGGATTATTTACCCCCCACCATTAACTATGGCGCAACCATTTTCATATATACCAGCATCACACAACGAAAACACAGAGAGCGGTTTTGCACGAGGAGTTTAAGCGACAAACAACCCAACGATGCGAGGCGAGACGAGACGGCGGTGCCCAATAGCCAACAAACGCACACCGTCATTCCACCTATTGCATTTTATGCAGTCTCTATATATGTTTTATTTAGCCCATACACTATGTCTTACCTATGCTCAACCACTTCTACTGCCGCCCCCATCACTCGCAAAAGTGAGACAGTAGAAACAGTCGCAGCTTCCTCTTCACTATTGGTAGTAGTAAATACTCTATTCGCTCTATCTCGTGCCCCTTTAGATGCGTCCACCCAATCCCGCAATCTAGCCGGACTGCATTTCATTCTGCTTAAACATTTTTTTTTTTCTTTTTCCTCTCTTTTTGTATCTTTTTATTTCCACTTCTCATCTTTCTCTATACGCGTATGTGGAGGTCCATGTGTAGCGCATGATTCTCACTCTATCTCTATATTCTTTCTCTATTTATTTTCTCTTTTCGCCATTTGTCCCATTAGCACGTGGACTCGTTTTTCACCCATTATATATTTTTCCTTACCCTTTTATGTTGAACTGAAAAAGCAATAAAAAAATTAGTGTATATGTATATTTATATATATGTATATTCATGTTTGTTTGTTTGTGTGTGTGTGTGTGTGTGTGTATAATAAAGAAAAATTTATATTTCTTTTTGTGCATGATTTTAATGATTGAACAATGAAACACAAATGGGTGTTTATGACGAGAGCTTTCTACACAAGTAAATTAAAAAATATTATTTATATATGTATGGTGAGCTCAATATACAAGTGGTCTTTAACACACAAGTTCCAGTTCATTATTATTTATAGTTCCAGATTTTATTTATTCAAAAACAAGTTGAATGATCCATTTCAATAAAATTGATCAGTGTTTTTTTTTTTTTTTTTTTTTTGGTTTTGCTTCTTTAGGTTTGGCTTTGATATTTTTGTTTTTGTTCAAACATGGTTTTTTTTTTTCTTTCAGCGATGCTAAAGATAAAAATATATAGAACAGGAATAAAGTAGTGTTCCTTTTTTTTTTTTTTACACCTATATCCAATGCTTTACTATATAAAGATCAACAGAGTTAACATAATCTGGGTCATACCAAGTGAAAACCCACGGATTTAATATTACCATGGATAAATTAATGTATATGGCAAAGAGAGATGTGAATATAAGTACATTAGTTCATTTATTTATCATCTCCATTGGAAGAGAAAAAAAAAAAACAGAACTAAAAGGAACTTTTTTTTTTTCTTCTTCTTTCTTTCGTTCTGCAAAATTATAATTTCGTGTTCCCTTTCTTTCTCTATTTTATATGTCTATATAGATATGTATATTTTTCTATCTATATATGTGCCGGAACTCGTGCAATACAGAGAATTCCCTTGTGGCATTACTGATTTCACGTACGTGCTGTGAAAATGATCGTCATGGGAGGCGAAAGCGAGTACATATAAGAGAGAAGATATATAGACATATACAGGTCTACTTCCGGTTCCAACTCTCAGTCGGTCATAGTCGTCCGACTGTGAAGTTGCATTAATTCTCGACAAATTAACCTAATAAATTTTATATATATATACTTACCTTGTAACAGAAACAGTATTGAGAATGAATTGATGAAGCTCTGGTTGGGATTTTTAACTTTGATTATGACCTTTATTGTTCCCTTAATTTGATGTGTTTAAAAAATATTACTGTATGATAAGTATATACATATTGATGGTTAAAATAAACAGCAAATAAAATAATGTTTTCTGTAATTTTGTTCTTTTTTACTTTTCTGTGTAAAAAAAAGTTCTCAATTTTTTTTTGGAGTGTTCTCAAATTGATGTGGTTACGCTTTGTCATTGAGGCCGATGAGTTTTACGAATATTTAACAGTGGAACAATGTCCCGTTTTCAGTTAATCCCAAACCTCAAGTTAATGGGGTTTATTTACATGATTAACCGTGTGAATCGAATGAGATCATTATTGTGTTGCTTCAAAACACATATTGATAGTTATTATTAAATTTTTTCTTGATTCAATAATGATTAATAGTTTTAATGTAAATTGCTTTGTGTATACATCAATTGGTAATGATTAAAAAAATTCAAAAGTACCAGTGCATATAAATGATCTATCCATAATACTTACTCTTTTACTGTCTCTTTATTTATTTATTTATTTATTTTTTTTCTTATCGATGATTCAGTTTAAAATACTTGGGAGCCTTCTGCTAATGTTATAAATTGTTTGTTGATATTTAAGAGTAATATATAGACAAGATAATTTTTTTGCTTGTTGTAAAATTGCCACAATTATGTGTTAGTGAGTAGAAGTAGAAAAATAAATATGTGTAAAAGTATAAATGACGATTTGACAGTGCGTAACAAACGTGCATGACATGCAGTATTTTTCTCGTTTAGATTTTCTCCCACTGGTAACATTAAATTATATTCAACGACTATATAATTTAATATAAAACTGCTAAACACGTATCATTGTATACAATTTATCAAACATTATACGTTTATTTATCTCGATAATAACTCTTCTTTCAACGGATGTTTTAATTATGTCTTCATGCATTTATTTTGAATATATAAACATTCATTTTCATTTTTAATTCATGATATATTTAACAAATTCATTGACAAATATTTTTAAAAAATAATCCATAACCTATTATTACAATAAATTAACATATATTACAGTTATTAAAACACTGTGACATATATTTTTGCAAAATAAAATATTTATGATAATCCATGGTGGGAATATAAAAAGACAAATATAAATAAATAATTTTTCGTAAATTATTTATTCAATGGAGAACCGCTAAAATAAAATATAGTTTTTTAATGTTGCATAACGGGAAACGACATTATCAGTAAGCAAATCGTGGACATCAACTGACTTGAATAATTTGCCGTGTGATACATTAAAAAATTATTTTACACACATATAAATGACATAAAAAATAAAGAAACGTTGAATGTGTTTACATTGAAATGGATTCATCTCGTGGATGAATACCTGAAACACCGGCTTGTATTCTCAATTCCATATTTATCTTAATGAACCGGTATATATAAATATAAAATTAATAAGATAAACAGGAAGTATAAGTTTATAAAGGATAAAATCATAATGTGAGATTTGGAATTGCCATAAATTTCCAATATGATTTATATATAATTGTGTATATACGTATCAAAGGTATTTAAATGTTTATGAATAATAATTATTATGCCATTATTATCCATTGTTCACTTGCATTTTCTTTGGAACGAGTCACACTGTTTGCTCTCTTTTTTTATTACAAAAACAATAAACATAATATGCAATACAATTTTTCTGTTTTTTTTTTTCAATTCAATTAAATTAACTTTTCTTCTTTCTTTCCAAATACAAATAAATATATAATTATATATCAAGACAAACAAGAATATAGTAATAAATAATTAATGAGATTCGTTGTAGATATAGATAGAGAGAGAGAGAGAGAGAGAGAGAGAGAGAGAGAGAAAAAAAAAAATTAATACTTGACGAGTATTCGGAGGTACTAGCAATTGCACAATTTGTAAAGAAATCCAGAAATGAATATTTGAAAATGGTAATTATGCAATTGTTGTTAAATAAATAGTCTCACTGAGAAGCCAAAGTATCGAGTGGAGATTGAGATAAATAAAATAGAGAAGAGTAGAGGGTGGTGAGGAGGAATTAAAAAAAAGAATGAATAGAGTAAAGACTGAGGTGAGAAAAATTATTGAAGATAATAAACATAATGATATTAATTAAAGTGAGATCTTTTAAGCTTGCGTCTCAGGAATTTGTCCGCTATATGCAAGTCGTTGTGCATTAGCTTTAACATCCTGTGGCAAACTTCTTGCCCATCCATGACCACTTGATCCACCGCTACCACCGTATCCACCTCCAAAATCACCACCACCAACTCCACCACTGAACCCACCACCACCACCATGTCCACTATCATCATGGCTCACAACATGACTACTACTACTGCTGTGATGTGGATGTGCAACGACCTCATACGTCACGTGTTTTTGTTGACCACCCAAAAGTTTTTTCAATCCAATAATAGTGGATATAACAAGGGCTATTTTACCAACTAAAAGTGCTTTGCCAGCAATTAATGCAATTGCACCAAGAGCAAGTGGTAATAATGCTGCAGCTTTCAATCCCAATGCCATCATCATTGGGCCAATAATTTTTTGGGCCTTTTCTGTAATAATTAAATCACTGTATTTAGTTAAATGTACACTTTGTTATAATTCATTTTAGTTTAATAATATTTCAATAATAAATCATTGAATGATTGGAATTCAATTTCTTCTCAATGTCATTGATTCCAATCAAATGTTTAAAATAAAAAGATTATTTGGCAAAATTTAATTCCATTATTGTCATATTGGAGTGTCACTAAAAGAAAAAGAAAAAATAATTGCCAATGGAATTTAGTTGAATCAATTTCTATTTAATTTCTAAGTCTACAATATAAAGGATGAATTGATAGGGAATGTGTATGCAAAATTTTAATTTCAACAACTTCATGTAGAATAGGTGAGGGTCAAGGCGAGACAAGTATCATATAAGTTAACCAAGAAAAGAAAGTATGTCAAAAATCTCGTCGCACAGGATCCCTCGCTCATTCTTTCATCTTTCTCTCTCCTTCATTCTTTCGTTTAAATATATAAAGATATAGATATATAAGTATCAGTGGAACCGTGTAAACCTCTAAGGTTGTATAGCCTCTCACTATGTTGCCCATGAATCACGTGTGCGCGAACGTTTGTGTGAACGTTTGTGTGAGTCTCGAAAAAGGGGAAGCGGAACCAGTTCTTCAGTGGGTCAACGGCACCTCACGAGTACCACATCGTGCAACACGACTATACACAAATCCCCCCCCACCATATAATTTAATTATTTATTTATTTATTCATTGATTTGATATGAGCAATTGGTAAAATAGAGATGTGCAATAGTTTATGAGCACGATATGATAATTTTGTTTTCTTTAAAACAAAATAAATCTTTTTTTCTTAAATAATATTTATGATGATTCTGGATAACATCGTGTTGCTCAAATTTCATGGTCCCCCATTGGGTTCATAAAAGAGTTGTTCATTTAAAATCTTATTTTTAATGGCACGTAAAAGTATTTACTTGCAAAAATTTTTATTCCTGATATATATATTAATTTAATTGACAAATAAAAATCATGTTATTAACTTATTTATTGTTTTGATAAATTTATTATTTATATAATGAGTTATTTAATTTTTTTAATATTTTTTAAGTATTGTCGTAATTATTATTATTATTATACTTACTCTTTTTTCCACGACCCTCTACTGCTGTCATGCTGTCATTTATTTCCTCCAAGCTTCGTCCAGCTGATTCAACAACACTGAGAATTTCAGTGCCCTTAAGGTCAACTTTGATTGAGTGTGTTTTGAGAAATCTTCCTAAACGATCAAACAGCAGTGTGTCAACATCACTGGACTCAATAGACCTGTATAGCAAAATGAAAAAAAAAACAAAAAAAACATTAACTTTGATATAAAAATGAAAACGATAATAAAACAAAAATATTAAATTTGTAAAGCTACATTTTTTTGTTATTTAATTCTATGTTTTTATTTATTTATTTATTTTTTTTTTTAACATACCTGGGTGCGCCCTCTTCAGATGTTGATGTTTTGACAACAGTAATACCCTCAGACCACGTTAAGTCATCCTTATCAGTTAGCATTTTGTCAATGAATGCAAATACCTTGTATTTAATACAGTTAACCGATTCGGTTTTCACACAATCCTTGTAAATGCTCGTCATCAAATCATTTTCGCCAGGTGTTTTATCGCTGGCAGGTAATGCCATTGTAACCGACACCATCATCATCATCATCATCATCATCATTACCCACAAATTTTTCACAAACATCTTCATCTTCCTTTTGAAAATTGAAAATTAATTCAATAATTAAAAAGAAGAGATCTTCCACCCACTTGGAATAACAAAAAAAAAAAGAAAGAATGATCAATGAATCCAATAAATAATTGTACCGTGACGAAACGTGAGTGTACAAAATCGTTGTTTGAATAATAAATAAAACTGTGCGCGTTTGAGTGACGGTATAACGCAGAATAGTCGTCGGCGTTGTTGACTTGTATGTTGCACCTAAAAGACGTTTGCTTTGCTTTTATAGCAAGGGGATATATACATGGGAAGTCGTGGGGTTTGGTGAACAGAGGCAACGAGGAGACACTTGTGGTGTTTGCCCCACTCATCGTACCATCATCAACATCAACACACAACACAAATACTTGCAACATTCACATGGGTAAATATATATATACATATTTACTCTTTACATGGTAACTCTATTTCCCCTACCTCATCCCCATCTTCCTGCATGCGACCTGGTCATCCCTGCAACATTTCATCCTCTCCTCATTCGGTTTACCTTCACCAACTAACCGACGAAGGAGGTAACAAACTCACATTGCCCCGTTGTTGGCCCCATGACCATGGCAACCTCGCGAACCGTCATGATAAAGAGGCACTGAATGAAAAATAGATTCTTGAATAAAGAATAAATATATATTCACCGGTTCCATAGTACTAAATGAAAAATAAATATTCCCGTTTTAGGCACTGGTATAATTGTGATTCAACAATTAGGTATTATTCAAATATAAATGAAATCTATATGAAAATCAAATGTAAAAAATTACATTTGTATTAGATAGACATTTAAATTCGTGATTTGTATATTTATTTCTTTGAATGTTATTGTAATGTGTGTCAAATTTATTAAATCATTGTACGAAGTATTTATGATGTGAATTGAAAATAGTATGTTCTCTTTAATCAAAAATAAATTCTGGATGAATTTAACATAAATAACATTGATAACTCCATCGATATTTAAGGTATCATTATGAATAATAAAAAGGAAAAATATTTTAATCATGAAATCGTGAAATTTATATTCAAATAAGGTATTGGAAATATATTTTCATATCAAGTACAAAAATAATTTTTGAATGGAGAACACCAATCTTGATACGAAGAATGTTTTTTTTTTTTCATTTCGTTACTGAGAAGAATAAAAAAAGAAAGAAAGAAATATTGAGCAAGCAAGAGTGTAATTGATGCGGAAGAGAAGAGAGAGTGGAGAGTATACATTGTATATGTGTTTGTGAATGTGCCCTTCTCCTTTTCAATCCACAAAATTTTTTGGCGGAGAAAAGAAAGGCCCCCTCAAGCTGTATCAAAAAGAACAATGTATAAAATACAGTTTAAATATTTATGTTTTTATGTACGGATATATATATGGATGTTTAGAGAGAATGTGGAGACATATGTGAAGAAAAAGAAGCAAAGCATTTAACTTTGCTAGTTGCACGCGAGTTACTTTGGAATTCTCTTGTTTTTTTCCCTCTCCTTTATGCTTATTATATTAATTTTTTTTTTTTATCCATCATCATCTCCATCATCATTATCTCCATCATGTTTCTCCTCTCCTTATGCTCTGACAAGGTGTCTATAAGACCTACTTTTGACGCCATTAAATGGCAAGTGATGCGAGAAAGAGAGGAAGAGAAGTTAATACAAGAGATTTGAAGATGGGAAAATATAGAATTATAATTATTAACATAGTTTGTTTTTCTTTTCTTTTTCATTCATAGTTGACATCTCTTTTTTTTTTTTTCCTCGTGATTTATGTAAATTTTTTATTTGTCTATTTGATAAATGTTGGTGTGTTGAAATTAGTCTCCTATGACTCTCCCACTCGTTTTATTGAAGAATGGGCGCACATAGGTTCCAGTTTAATGCGATGAATTGTTGATTTTCTTTGTCGGCTTTCCATATATATTCATATACATACGTACACACATATATACATATATAGTTTTGCTTACACACTGCATCCAAGTCATGTAGATGAAAGGAATAAATTGCTTTTGTCATGTTTTTTTTTTTTATCATTTTTCTTTTTTTTCGGCTGTTTATTGTGAGCGAACGGTTTCAATTTATTTATTTATTTATTTTTTTTTTTTCCTTTCAGTAGATAGAAAAATTTTGTATGAATCTTTCTGACGTTAATGAAACTTGATTCAATGACAGTACTTATTCATTTCCACATGTAATATTTTTCGTTGTGAAAAAATATTGAATGCAATGTCACTGTGATTTCGAATAAATTTCGAACAATAGACTTTGACATGAGTAAAAATAAATTTAATTATTGTCTGTATATTTATTTTTATCCTCTGAATATTATTAAATACAAAACTGAATACAAATTATATGGATTTGGAATTAATTTCAAATAAATCTCTGTGTTATATTAATTAAAAAAAAAAAACAATCCAATAATTATATTCATGTTTATTATTTTCTCTATAAAAATATTTTTTATTACAAAATATAAAATTAAATGCAATGTTACACGTTATTATTTGTTGATACAATATTTATGTTATGAGAAATAAAAATCTGAAAGAAACCGTTTTACAGTTACAACTTGATTCGATAATGTATATATATATTTATATATATATATATTTATAAACCTCCTACATATGAAAGAATAAAATGCTTGCAACTAACGACCCACAAGTCGTTAAAGACTTTGGCCATTAGACGAGAAGACTCCATACATTTATACAGGCACAACCCAATTTACCACATTTCACATAGTACATTTTTTATTCTCCACTAAATTGTGAAATAATAACATCGCAAAGATTAATATCTATGAACTTTGATTACTTTTCTGTATCAATATAATATCAAATCAATCTATAAAATTGTCCAACGGAAAACTATATCTGAAATAAAAATACTAGAATGATCAGTCAGCCATATAGATCCTATCAGAAAAATACCATTAAACTATTGTGAAACATTTATTTGGGATATATTAAATATACATATATAAAAAATCCTTTCATGATTTTCTGGGTTAGGAAGTCAATTTCACGGACAAAAACCATCCACATTGAATGATGGACACCATCCAATTCCCAAAGAAAGCGTGGACAATGTTCAATTGACCGATATAAAAAAAAAAATAGAACAAAAACATTTTCTCAATTATACAGTCCAAAAAAAAAAAATTTTTTTTTCAATCAATCCCAAACTCTTTTCTATCGCTCCAATTTCACATAAGTTCATAAATTAATTTCACACTGCGTTTCAATGTGTATATATATATTTCTCCACTTATATATAACGTTATACAATATATACAATGTATAATTGCAAGTCGTTAATTAATTAATGTTGCAGGTGGCAAAGTTGTGTGAACTGTTACTGTATTAACCATCCCCTTTCGAAATTAACTTGACGTGAGATGAGGACTCGTTGTCCCATGTTGGAGAGTCGAATAAACCGGGCCACTCGCCCATTTATAACTAGGTCGGTTGGCCATCATGTTGCTTCAGATACATATATATATATATATATATATATGTCTCGTCCTCGTCATTCTCTTTTTCTTGTTCATCGTTTCTTGCTTGCTCTCGCAACAATTATTGTCTCAAATTATTCCCCGTGCGACCGGGATCCAAAGACCTCCAACTGTGTGCGCATCTCCGCACCATACACATTGAGAAAACGACGCTTTGGGCAAATCTCACATTCTTATATATGTATATACTTATATATATATATATATATATATATATATATATATTGAGGATCTTTGAATCCAACTGTTACCGACATTTATTCACCGCCATTGCATTCACGTACCACTTATTTCAATGGCAGGCATATATGAAGGTTATTTACTGTAAAAACAAGAAACTTGATTTCATATATACTAGTTTTTATTTATTCCATTATTATTTATTAAAAATTATAAAAATATACAAATAGTATTTTAAATATAACATTAAAATTGTTTCAATGTAATTAATTGTAAGTAGAGTGTTGAAATTAATATGAATAAATTAAATAGAAAAAAAAAAAAATGAGTAATAAAGGATTATTAAAAATGATTATATTGTATAAGTAGAGAGAAATGAATTTTCAATTAAAATTTATTATTTATTGTGGTGAATAATATCTTTAGAAATGTACACGCAGACACCAATTACGGTTAGACATTACTATATGACCCTTGAGGCCAGGATCGTGTGTAAGTATACATTTATATAGCCCCATATTGTATATACATATATGTATGATATATACTCTTCGAACGAATTGCGGGAAAATAACGGTTTGCCCTGGCAATTGTTTCGAAACTCACAACTATATTTATGTTGGAGTAATGTTTGTGGTACATCTCATTTCTTATGTTTCCTCATGTCTCATGTTTGCACTCTTGCTTTGGCCCACGCAGACATTTTCAAACTCAACTATTGTAATAAGCTATATAGTAATATACATTTCTTTGGGTATGTGTCTTTATACTGAGAAACAAAGCCCATAAATATAAACATGAATGACGTCTAGTGTATGTATACATTTGTAAAGTGATTCTATTCTGTGGATTATCTCAATTTAGATATAATTAAATAGAATACATGATTAAACAAGTCTATCCAAAAGTGTAGTGTCAAGAAATCCGTTCTAATTGCAAAAATACAATGAAAAAAAAAAAAATAATAATTAATTATTGTATAATTATTTTTTTGTGTAATTAATATTTTATTTATTTCTATTTATAAATAGATTTATTGTCATTATTCAAATGATCAATTGGGAAGTTTAAAAAAGATTTTATTTACGCGATTGTGAGACGAGGGGCAAATACGAGAAATGGTATGTGTCGCTTCACCGCAAACGAAAGTTCTCCTCTTCCTTTCAAAGTATATAACCTAGACGCTTTTTGTCTCTTTCCAATGGCGCGAGCGTTGCCCGTGAGCCACCACCTTCTCGTCCTTTACGCTCATTCGTATATATATATATTTTTGTTGTAGTTCTTTATTTGCCATTATACGATCAGTCGGTGCGAACGAGTGCCTCAAACATAGTATATATAGAGTTGGACAAGAGAGTGGGCAAAAGCGAAGAGAGAATGTAACGAGGCGTGAAAATTGCACAGGTATATACAACTCGCTCTTATACATAAACTTGACCGCTCCCATATAGGTGGCATTGCGCTTTTACGCACGTTTACACACACGCTTTTGTTTGATTCATAATATCATAAATAAATACAAGAGTTATTAACATATGTCATCGTGAGAGAGAATTAATTTTTATTGGCTGGTTGTGAATTTCTATTATTGTTTTTTATTTTTAATTTTAGACATGGAAATTCTTTGAGGTAGATAATTAATGTTTCCGATATATATTATTGTATTTTATGTGAATTTGTTGATTGGATATTGTTGAATGTATTGTTTTTCAATTACTCACCGTTTTTCCGTCAGAATTCACTGGTTATCGATTAAAATTGTACAATTAGAGTCGAAGATACACACGAACAAAGTAGTGGGAATGATATTTGGTGCAAAGTGATATTTAAAATGCAGATGAAACTAGTCGTTGCGTTAGGCCTACAGTAGATATAACTGTCATGTTCAGACAACCATATTTAACAGAAACATGAACTGAATTTTAATGTACACAAATTGATTTTTAATCGGTGAGTGCATGAATTCATATACGTAAACGAAAATTGATCAAACTCTCACTAAAGCACATTTTTATGTTTCACCTTGATGCAAAAATGATTCTTATGTGTTACAAATTTTTGAACAAGATTATATTATTAAAAATTGATGAACAAATGATATTAGTTTTGTTAATATAAAGATTGTATTTAGAACAGGTTGTAAATCAGTGAAAATTTTTTAGTCACTAAATAAACCAGCGAAATTTCATTGATTAAAATTGAAAGAGTAAAATAATAAATGCAATTATCACGTTATGGATTTGTGCCAGGAGAAATAATTTACACGAGAAAATAGTAGTTTACAGTTCCCCTTTTAAAAAAGTTGATGTAGCACGTTTATTGTTACTACTTCTCTGCGAATCTGATTGGTGATTGATAATTCATGCTGAATTCACTCTGATATAAAATCACTGCTAAATGTTTGATATTCTGTTGTTAATCAATAACAATAATTATAAACAAAAAGTTTATAATGTAACAAATATTTAACATCACAAATTTTTTAAATTACCTGAAAGAAAAAGAAAAAATAACAAAATCATTCTCAACTTATATGGAAATCAACAATCAATTATACAAAATCTATCATTGATTTCTTCAATTCCCAATAACAATTTTTTTTTTTCTTCACAATTAAAAAGAAATAAAAATCATGATACTTTTCACTTCAATATATAACTGCACCTGGTTCTAATGATTTTTCCATTCATCTGAAGAATAACATGAACTGAAATAATTTTTCTTGCTTGCATTTCAATCTATTTTTTTTTAATGCATATAAAGAAGAATGCATCACCACATTGTCACCGCGTGTACAGTATCATTGTAGTGGAAATATGTGTGCTCTACTCGACCCAGATACCGGATGATAGACGCGCGTCATTCGGCTGTATCACCACACAAAGTACTGCACTTTCTCACCCGCCAATATATACATGTCGTCGAAAGACAAATGCATGCTACACACATTAAAGTAAAACAGGTATAATGTGACGAGTTTATACCCGCAGGATGCAGTCAGTAATACGTATAGATAGAAAAATTTCGAATACACCATACAGGTATATAAATATATTAAATATAGCTATGTATATCTAGGCATACATGAATAGAAGAAGTCAAGTTCATGGGCTTGGCATGACCGCTAGAGACGTTTGTCTATTGAAATAAACTTGACCTCATATGAAAAACGAAAAAAAAAAAAAAAAACAAACAAATTGAAAAAAAATAAAATAGAATGTAAAAACCTCGTGTTCAATAAATATAATCAATGTGGAATTATTCATTAAAATAAAATTTTGAATATTTTATTTATGAATAAATTCATTTTTTTTTTTTTTTTTTTTTTTTTCATCAAATTTTTTTCTCTTTTCACATACAGGAAATCAAGTTTTGCTGATAAATATACACGCAATATATGTTGTGAATATAACAGTTATATTGGTGGGTTATTTGAAATACTTCAATATGCAGTTGTGATAGTAGGTTAGTACACGTATATAATAATATTTATAACATAAATAAATATAAATATATGTGTGAATGCAAAATACGAGGAAACGATGGAAAGTGGAAATTTCACGTGTTGTACACGTATAAATTATCGGTATATGTAAATATTGAAGATATATAATATAATGTATAGGTAAAAAAAAAAAAAAAAAAAAAGGAAAAAAATTTCTTCGTGTCACATTGACCCCAAATAAATCATGACCTAAATAACAACGGTTATGAATTTTTATTTTCTTTTTCATCATTATTATTTCGTTTTTCTTTTCGTTGATTGAGGAGCAATAATTACCATTTATTTTTAATATTTATTTCTTTATTTTTGATTCAATTGAACATTTTATTTGACGGTATGAAAATGTAATCAATTAATAATGCCACAAAATTGATGAGTCTCTCGTGTATGGATGTGGAGAATTGACGAAAGAAATGAAATAAGAATTATACACAGATTGAATTGTAATCGAATTTACTAAAAATCATACATGTATGTATGTATATAAAACAAACATACACATATATATACATACATGCATTTTGAATCATGTCATAATGCAATAAATTAACTAACAATCATGAAAATGGCGGCTTAAAATAAACTACGATAAATAAAATGAAAATAAATATTATTCATTTCTATAACTGTGGAATGATTTTGTATCCACTGATTTATACATGATACCATTATATAATAAATATGGTATCATGTGTAATTATAAATCTCGTTGGTGAAATGATAAATTAACATAACGATGTTGTAATCAATTATTTGGCAATTAAATTACTTAACACCATTATTTTTTTTCTCGTCAGTGATAGCCAGAGAATGCTTGACTTTGTGCTGAAGAATAGGACGCTGAACCATCATCCCAACCACCGGCAGATCCACCGGAAGACCATCCAGCAGATTGAACTGGCGCTGACCAACCAACAGCACCACTACCACTGGCAGCATTGTTCCAACCACCATTGTATGGTGTCACACTGTGACCACATGCTCTAGACCACATTGATCTCAATCCAATAAAACCAGATACAGCGAGGGACACAAGTGACACAAGGATTGCTTTCTTTGCCATCATAGCAATTGCAAAAGCACCGAGTACAGCTAACAATCCAATTTTAGCTTTGGCGGCCAATAAAAGAGGGAAAAGCTTCAACAACTTTTTCTTGCCACGACCTGGTGTGAAAAAAAAAATAGAAACACATTGAAATTTATTTGATACATGAATTTAATGCAGTTAGATCAATTTTTTTATCTATTTATTGCTTTATTCCAATTAGTATTCACCTTCTACAACATCACTGACTGTAGTTGCAGCTTCCTCAATCTCTGGAGGTACTGCCTCAACCATAGCACGTGCAGTTTGTCCAAGTTTTTCCATAGCCGGTAGAAAATTGACCTGTAAACATATTGATTATAAAATAAATATTGAACAGAGAAAAAAAAATATTCAATTATCAAATGATAATATGATTGATTTATTTTTATCATTTCCTTTCGTTCAATTCTATCTATTAACTCACTTTCAAACTACGTCCAGTCAAAAAACCGCTCGCTGATTCGCCAATGAAATTTTCCAATGCGCTTTGCCTATCAACAACACTATTGGCAGCTTCAATCTCCTGATCATAAATCACTTCTTTACCACTTCTTGAATCACGATCAGCAGTCTTCACCAGATTAACACCGCCAACAATTTCAATTGAATCTTTGCTGAAGAATTCCTTTGCTGTACGATAAATACTTTTTTGCAAACACGAGATACTGTCTTTTTGTAGACACTCGTTAAAATCTTGACCATGAACAGTTGCTGATGCCACTGCAAGGCACACGATTACCAAATACGAATTCATTGTCACGAATTGTTTGAAAAATTTAATTATTTCTATTTTTTTTTCTTTATATATATATATATATCTCTACGTTCACGAGACGTAACCAAGCACACAATGAATGAAAATATTATTGACAAGTGGCCGCACCGCTCTTGGAAACACTGGCGTTCACGTGGTAAAAATTTCGTGTGGTCCATCCGACAGAGTCTTTAGCTTATATTTGGACTCGTCCCCTCCCTATACACCTTGTCCAAACGTTCCCCCACCATATTACTGGTACAGTTGTTTTTCTTTTTTCTTTTTTTTTCCACCTTCCTATTTGTGTTTCATGTGTATGGAGACGGCGTGGTGTGTCATCACCATACGCTTATGGACATTATACTCGACCCAGGCGACCAAAAGTCTCTTCACCAATGAGGTGAGTTGTATATGGGTAATAGGTGGGACACAATACGTCGACCCCGAGTGGGCGAGACTTATGACAAATAGAAATCTATATACATTTTCTAACATTATCTATCTCTATTTTATTTATTTCTTTTTTTTTTTTTTTTATTTTTCTCATACTCACACATATTACACCCATCTATTTTTCCATCTTTATTTCATTTATTATTTTTTTTTTTTTTTATTTTACATGTATCCAAATTTTAATTTCTAACGGATATCGATATCAATGTCAACGATAAAACTATTTTTATTGCGACAATATAATGATGGGAATTAATTTTTTTTTCGGACAATTTACAGTTAAAAATGAATTTATATTCAAAAGTGAAATTAGCGATTGAGGTGAGTGGATAATGCACTCATATATATATGTTTAAATATATGTATATATATTTTATCTTATCCATTGAATTAATCTCGATTGGAAATTTTTTTTTTCTCGCTTCTTACTATGACCTGTTTCTACTCACTCTCACATGTTACACGTGTGTTTATTGAGTCGAGGTGTGCGGGCAAAGATGGAAGAATGGACGAGTGAAGAAAAAAAAAAAAAAGAAAAGAGAAAAAGTGAACGTGTGTTGCGAATTTTTTTTTTCGTTCGTTCGTTCTTTTTTTTTTCACTTTTTTTTTTTTTTTTTAGGGAACCGCTCTCATTGTCAGTCGTATTGGTGTGTATGAAAACCTGCGTCATAAAAAGTGAAAGTACCATACTAATGGAGTAACTATTCTGAGCACGAGTGTGCACGTGGATATATGTCTCGCATAGTACCTGATGGATGAAGGTGCTATCAATGAAAATAAAATTTGCTTCACCATTCTATACACGAAATTTTTTTATTTATTTTCATTTTATATAATGTATATAATCCAAAGAAGTTTCGTGGGTGTACATAAACGAGGTGAAAAAAAAAAACAAAAAGGAGAGAAGTAAATAATCCTGTTTGTATATATGTTTAAAAATAATATCAATCTTTCACTTTCTATTGTCATTAAATATAATTATTATATCAACGCAAAAAACAATGGTTAAAATTTTTTTTTTTACCTACATCGCTTCTACTCAAATAAAATCGCACGTGTATGAAGTGTGTGTGTGTGTATGTGTGTGTGTGTGTGTATGGGAAGCATTGAGTGACCTCAAAAAATAAAATAGAAATTCTTAGCATACACCTGAAAAAAAAAAAAATAAATAAATAAATAAAATGAAGAGAGCAAAAAATGAAATAAAATAAAAAATAATCTCACAGGTTTCCTTGTCACAACACTAAAAGCAAACATTACTTTTGATTGTTAAAACGTGTATCTACTTTACAATTATCATTCCCTCTCTCTTTCTCTGTCTGTCTGTCTGTCTGTCTCTCTCTCTCTATCTCTCAATACTTCCCTCATACTGGTTGTACATTTTTTTTCTTCATGTATTTACTTTCTTATCGATACATAGTTACTGCGATTTTTGAGGTCAAATCATTTTTCTTTGGTCAATATTCAAAAATGTGTATTTGTACTTGATACATTGTAGTTAGAATTTATTCATGTTTATGAATGAAATATAAGATAAAAAAAAAAAAAATAATATTTGTTGGTTTCATATTGTATGGATATGACCATGAAGTTTCAAGCATCCCGGATCCGACCTTCATCGAGCTACTTCTCAAACCACCACTTTCTACTCTGACCCCGCGCAATGGACTCTCCCGAGCACCGTTCGTGGTCGTGTGGCATTCTGGATATCTCTCTTCTCGATTTCATTTCGTCTTACAGACACAGACACAGACACACACACATATATATATATACACATACATACGCGTTAAGAAAAAGCTACACAATGCCCCAGAAACTTTAAATGAAATCGATCAATAAAAGTAAAACCAATCGATAATTTCGAAAACCATCAATCAAATGTTAATTAAAAAAAAAAAAAAAAACAACAAAACTGAAAAATATTCATACATTTATATTTTCTTTCTATTATCTTCATATATTAATTCAATTGTACAGTCAAATTTTTTTTTTTCATTCAATTTGTGTCTTTTATATATTTGGTTTAACAGTTGTTATAAATAATATTACAAATATTTTTCAAAATCAAATTAAAGAAAAAAAATTAAACAAAAAAGATAATTGAAGAATTATCTGTGGGAATGCGCGATGGATAAAGGTGAACGTGGGTATTTAAAAAGGCTAGAAAAAATTATGTACATCATAAAATCCCTTTAGATATATATGAACATATGGCAGAGCGGTTTACTTTGACGAAATAAAAAAAGGAGGGAGACGAGTATCGATAAATATATGTGATGTATCAATTGGATTAACTAAACCTATCGTTAAATAAAAATTTTTAATTTTAGATTCGCTTCAAAACGACAGATTAATTAATGAGGAATGTAACGGGGGTTTATTTTTTTTTTTATTTCTCTATCATAGTTAAGAAAATAGCACAATTAAATTTATCTAATTGTAAATTTCAGCACTGCAAACTTCCTCATTCATATACTATATAAATAAATTAAAATAATTTATTCATCCCCAAATATTGAATGGTAAAAAATTAACCAATCATTTTATTTCTATTTGGAATATTAAAAGATAAAAGGAAAGCATGATTTACAAATATTTGAATTTGTTTAAAATTAATAAATAAAGTACAATTGATATGTGAAAAAAAAAAATATATATATATATATACATATATTTATTAATGAAATCTTTTGCCTTATTTTTTCTTTTTTTTTGTCATTGAAAATATGTGGGAAATATATTGTAGATGATGTGCGTGCGTACAAGTGCCATTCTCGTCTGCATTGGATCAACCTCAAGTCTCCTCATTTTATGATATTCGTAACGTAAAAAAGGAAGCGGCTGAAATCCGTGTTAGTGGGTCTATATACTGCTCAGTTGTCTCTCCACCACACTTCACATTGTATCTTCATCTGGGTGGTGAAAATGAAGACAAAGTGGGAGAAAATACCGCCTCTCTTTCTTTTTTTTTACTACTACTACTACTGCTACTACTACTACTACTTCTTCTTCTTCTTCTTTTTATTTTCCTCTTTTTATTTATACCCATTTATGCTTGTGCACACTCTCACAATTCTCACCGAGTAAAGTCGCACACACGCTCTCCGATCCATTCCCGGATATATATAATAACAATTGGGCGAGACGCAGAGAAACTCAATTGCTTCCAGCGACAAGTTTCATCATTTTAATTTATTTACTTGAAATATATTTAGCAAAATAAAAATATCATTGTATTAAATTTTATATTTGGTAATACATTGATAAACCAAAAATAAGAAATTAAATATATGTATTTAATTAAAACTAATAGGAAGTAAAGAATAATAATTTAATATTTAAGTCAAGGTCGTTTCAATTGATTTCGCGGAAGGCAGTGTAACACTTCCCCATTGATATCATGTGTTTAAGAAAGGTGTGTATGTATGTATAAAAATATATATATATATATACAAGAGTCGCAACAGGTCGCTGACATACTTTCTTCATTGGTTAATATCTTCTTTTTTTTTTTTTCCGTTTCTTTCTTTATTTCACTTCGTTCCCGCGCCTCTCTTTCTCTTTGTGTCGCTTACTCGCACACTCGAGCGACCTTTCACGAGGCTGCGAGTCAAGTTCGAGGCTATATATAGTGGATAAACAAGTGAGTATAAAACATTCGACTTGTCGTACAGAGAGAAAATCCTTGAATGATGATCAAAGTTGATGATTAAAATATTCAATGAAATTGAATGAATTTGTTCTTTTCATTCAATTTCACATCTCATTCTTTTTTCTTTACTTTAAACATTATCTATTAGCCTATAATGTAAATAAATAAATGAATGAATAAATAAATAAATAATTTATTTACTTATAATTGTGTAGTCAAATGTACAAATAATTCTGTAAAATTTCAATTGAAAAAATTTCTATTACGTTTATAATAGTCACAGTTACAAAAGTCACTATTGTCTGTCTATAACGTTCTTCAAACGTTTAATTTAAATATTCTTATCTTGTTCAATTGATTGTTGTGATGTTCAACGGGCTGTAACCATTTTAACACTACCATGATTATTTATCCAACCGTGATACGGTGACAATTCAATGTTATCATTGCTCCGTTTTTCATGATGTCCTTCATGTGCATACACCACATGATATCCACCACCACCACCACCACTGTCATTACTATTACTGCTACTTGTGTATTTTTTCGCAGCTATTATCAGTGATAGCATCAATGCCATTGACGATGCCATTAAAGCCTTCATTGTTACAAGACCAAGTGCACCAAATCCAATCACACCCAACATTTTTCCTAAAATAATTATTCATTTATTAAATAGACTATTTAATTTTTTATTTCTTTTATTTTATGGTTAAACTTACCCATCATCAAGGCTAAGAAGAGAAAATTATTTCCACCCTTTTTACCACCACCAAAATTTAATCCACTCTGACCACGTGCTGAAATTATTAAATAAATTTCAATATCATTATTTATTGTTTGATAATTTTAATTGGAATTAATTTATTCGTTAAGATTGATGTAACGAACCTTCAGAGTAATTATTTTTTGTAAAAGACTCAAGATTTGTTGACATCAATGTATTCAATCTAACTCTGAGCTCTCTATCATCAAGAAATTCAATAATTGGATTATTCAAAGTACGTGCACGTCTTGTTGCACCGTCAATACTGTCAACCAATTTTATACCATCAATAATATCAATACTTGGTACATTAGATGCACGTTCAAGCAATTGTTGTATCACTCTCTTAACAATTCTCACACCATGGCATGATATTGAAATATTTTTAGGATCCTCTGTTGAACATAGCATTGGTATACCACGCCATGGATCTTTACTAAATTCTCCCATATCCTGATACAAACATTTAACATTTATTATCGTAAATATTAAAATGAAAAATCCACACGATAACAACTGCATCCTCGGTTACTTTATGAGATCAAATAAAATTTGTTATACAAAGCAGATCACAACCGATGGAAACAACAGAATGACTAACTCTATTTTCAAACATCATTGGCTTTATATACATTGCAGAGTAAACTGTTGTTTGTTGAAGAAGCGCCGTGTCAAAAAGATTGTCTATAAACAAAACAGAAGAAAGAATAGGAAAAAAAAAAAGAGAAAAAAACGGCAAAGGAATAAATAAAAAAGAACAAAAAAAAAAAACTGCCATGAATCTTTCTGCATCTATGCACAAAGGATTTTATAGTTTTCCATCATATTATATTTTTCTTTTTCTCTATTTACCATTTTATTTTATCACTATTTTTCTCTCTCTCTCTCTCTCACACACTGGAACATTAAAAGTATTGTGTAGTAAAACGCCCTGTTTCGCTTCTACGATTCTTTCATCCTCAGACGTTTTAGAGCGTTACAATGATGAGTGCTGCATGAATAAGATGGACCATCAACATCATTTCACTGAGAATAGAGAACACACTTCTTGCATTGGTATTACTGATAAATTTAAATCGAGTTTACTGATAAATATTAAACAGTAGACAAAAAAAATATACACGTATATATTATATTGACGCACGATTAGCTATCCCATCATAATAAAAAGGAATTTGCATTCATACAAATAAATATTTTATGTATCATAGTGATTTTATAATTCCCAGAAAATAATTTCACATTGAATTCCATTGGACTTAATCTTTTTATATTGTGTATACATATTATTTACAGGCATTGTAATAAATTTATTGATACTTTGGGGGAAATTGATCAAATGTTTTCAAATACAATTGGATGGGGGGGGGGGGGGGGGGGGGGTTACAATGGAGTAAGTGGAAAAAGAAGTGAAATGGTGAGAGATTGAGGGAGAAATATATATGAGAAGAGGTAAGAGAAAGATCATTGGTATATAAATGAATCTAGTTCATCTCCGTAAGCCTTTCTCTTCTGTTCCACTTCCATCAACTCAGCTGCGTTTAAAAACCCTCCTGATGAACACACGCTATATACGCACCTCTCTCATAGGACAGGTATATCTAGAGCTGATGTTGGAAAGCGTTCGGTCGTTTGTGGCGACGTATCGATCGAACCGCAGAGAGAACCACACAAGAGTTTGTTACAAGCAAAATAAATAAATTACAATATATTGTTCATGGGTATTTATTACTTAGCTATGATGAATCATGACAATTTATTTATAGTAACTCATTTTGTGATTGAATGTATAACGATGATTTTTAGATTGGTTTAATAATATTTTACAGATTTAATTTGGAATGAGAATCATTTTTTTGCTCATGTTTTAAGATGAGCTATGTTTGGATGAATTTTATTGTTTATTTAAATGTAAATATTGAAACTTTTTCTGTATTGGGATATTATTAATAATTGGAATTGTTATCCAAAACCATTATGGTATATAAACTATTCGTTGAGACTTTTAATTTTTTATAACAAAACGCAGAGGAAATTAAAAAAAAAGGAAATTGATGTTGCGAATGACAGACAAATGTTGAACTAATTTAATTTATCTTTCAAGAAGATAATAAAATTCGAATCATAAATATATCGATAAGTGAAACAAGAATATTCCTTATCGATGGAAAAATAGTTTCGTTCCAGTGTAGTTTTATAATGAAAATTTATTATCAATGAATTATAAACCCGAAAATCTGCTCTGTATCAAAGTTTAGTTTTTACAATTTCTGATTCACATATTTTTGGATCCAACCGACCAATTTCAATTGGAAAGTAGTGAATTTTTATGGAAAAACGATGGGTAATCCACTGACAATACAAAAAAAAATCGAACAATGATACTACATCGCCAAAAAGTCGGTTTTAAAAAAAAGTTGCAATCTTCAAGAATTGTCAAAAAAAAAAAAAAAGTCTCCAACGGTTAAAACTCAAGTTAACAATCAATAAACAATTAATTGATAATTGATGAGCAGATACATGGATGGAGAGAGAGTTCTTGCACGAAATGCGAATGGTAAATCGTGAGAAATTGAAAGTTTCAATACATACATATGTTGCAATTCGAAACATATATGAAAAACATCCTTGCATTTATTACATCCATATAAAAAAAATAAAAAATAATGTACAATCGATTTGTCTTGTTGACCGTTGTATTTAACTACACGGAGAGAAAGCTGGTTAAGATATTCTTTGAAATCAGGAACGGGACATTTAATTTCAATGAAATTTTACGCATCTACCAACACGTTTTGCAGCATGCGGTGTCTATATGATGATGATTTTATCTCCCAATAATATATACACACATTTTTTTATTTCGCTGCTCTTTCATTCTTGATCATTCACGCGGTATAAGAGGTCAAGAGATGTGTATATAACTATCAAGTCAGCCGGTTTTCCATCATATGGCCACAGTATAAAAAATTCGGGTGAGCAATATAACGGTATATGAGCCTTTACTTGATGAATCACATACAAATTTGTTTAATATATTTGATCAATGATAAGCAATAATTCTTATGGTATTAATTATTTATTGTAAAGTCTCACAATACAATTGTTCATCACTGATTAATTGAAAATATTAATTTAAATATAATGGATCCAATGCCATTTAGAAAGTAATTATTGAATTCAATTTAAATATAAATTCTATCACGTGTGTATAATTTCAATTCATGAATAATTTTAATTAAATGTACAATGTGATGGGAATTTTTCCGTGCGAAACACGTTCAATTCAATATTGAATGTGAATATATTCAATGCATGAGAAAAAAATATGGGTCACTATTTTTTATAATTATACGTATACCTGTAAACATTATTTGAAACGTTTATTATTAATAATTGCATATATATATATATATATACGTTGGGATATAATTAATACGCGCATAAAATGCAGTGTCATACAATTTTACAGCATATAAAATTAATCATATTCCACACATAATAAAAGTAGTAATTTGACAATTAACCCGCGGTCAAGCACAATAATATTTGATTATTGTGTTGAAAACAGAAAGGATAAATAGATAAATATATATTTTACAAAATAGCAAAACAATAAATACATTTATTCTTTTATAATTAACAAAAATAATTATTATACAAATTGCACTCTGAGCTGTGAGTGTCAGAGGTGAAAAAAAAAAAAAACAAAAACAGAGGAAATAATAAAAAGTTAATGATTTCTATTGAATAATAAATCAACAATGAGTTTAAGTTACTCAATGTGACATAATAAATTATATAAATAATTAAAAAAAAAACTACGTATCGACAACTATCGATTATAATGTAATAAAAATCGTCCGAGTAATACAAATGAAATGTGGCGAGAATAGATTATAAAACACAAAACATGTTACAATAATAAATAACAATTAATAACAAATATACGTCACGTCTTATCTACCAAGTCTTTGATTTGTTTGTTCTATTTTTTATTCATTCCATTGTTTTTTAATGAAAATTAATCTAGTATATGTCCTTCAGTCTTCAGTCGTTTGTTGTTCACATTATAAAACAAATAATTAAATGACAATAATGTCACAAAGAATTTATGTCACCAGTAATTTGAACACGTAAGGTGGTCCTTTAAATACCATTCGAATATTCATCGTGAATGATACAACAGAATGCGTTTCAATCACAACAAATAAAAAAGACAACGTGATGTAAAGATAAAAAAAAAAAAAAAATCCTCCAATCAAATAAATGAATAAACAAATTGTCAGTGAAATAAAATGAATATACGAATGTATGTAGAACCCATACCTTCTTCACAGTGTACGTATATCCTTAATCGATTAAACCACGTGGTGTCGTCCATTATAATTGAGTCCATTCTGTAGTTATTTTATTTTTCGTTTGTCATATTTCAGTAAACACATTTTCGTCCAGTTTCAATTCAAATGTCTACATAAATAGTCAATGTATTGTCACGTCAATTAAAATCCAAACTCCATACCAAAATGTCCAGATAAATATTCATATAATTTATATTATGACTAATGAAAAATGGTCAATGGATAAATGATATGTCATTAACGAATAATAAAAAAACAAAACAAAAACAAAACTTTTGCTCCACTCTGACAATATTTTTTGATCATTTATCAATCAAAGATATATCATGAGTGATTTAAAATGAATACTCTCATCTTTGCTGTAATTAACAACTGAGAATTAAAACTCAAGCCGATGATGGAATGTGAGCAGAGTAAGCCAATTCCTGTGCATTATGATGTTGTTTCTCAGTCGGTAATATTTGACCGTGGAAATTTCTTGCCCATCCGCTGGAATAACTGTCACCACCACCACCACCACCACCACCACCACCGCCGCCATGTCCATGCTCTGCGCTGAATGTATGACTTGATGTATGGTGGGGATGTGCAACTACTTCATAAGTCACGTGTTTTTGGTGTGAAAATAATTTTTTCAAACCAATAATACTGGCAAGTAGAAGTGCAATTTTTGATAATAAAAGTGCTTTGCCAACTAATAAAGCAAGACCCTTAAATGCTAGTGCACCAATGAGACCAATTTTTAATACTGCTGCAGCTAAAAGTGGTCCTATATTGTTTCCCTTCTTTCCACGTCCTTGAAAAAAAAAAGAGAAAAAAAAGAAAAGAATAAAAAACAACAATATTAATTAATAAGTTTTGATTTAAAAAGATATATATTTATCACTGTACGAAGTTGAAGAAAATAATTGTAACGGAATAATAAAATGCTCACCGTCAGATATGGAATTGTCTGCGCGCTCCAATGACAATCCAAGATTCAATGAACCGGTTTCATCCTCAGACGCTGATACAACAACATCATCCTCAGGCAATACTCGCCACTTAATACTTCGCGATTTAACAAATGTATATATTTTATTTGATACAAGTTCCATAAATTCAGAATCATCGTCATTACTTCTACTAGCTTCATACGTAATTATGTCTTCAGTTGATTGACTTGTCTTTCTTATTTCAATATCATCAGTCAATTCAATCGAAGCTTTTTTCAATAATTTATTCATATAAGTGACGAGTTTTAGCATAACACAACTGCTTATATCATTTTGTGAACACTTATTATTTAATTTACGCATTAATTCCTCTTCATATTTTGCGCGATCAGTTAATGTCACAGTTTGCTGCTCTATAACTCCTATTTTTTCAACTTTTTCCAATGGATTGGCAATTGTTGCGCTCAATGCGCACAATACCAACAGTACCAGTGCTCCCTTCATATTATTTCTGAATTAATAAATAAAAATGAATTAATATTTAACCCGTTGAAATAATCACACAAATTTTGTTGTTTCAATTTATCTTTTATTATTTTTGCGCGCTAAAACTTTATCACTTGTAAAAAAAAAAAAAAAAAAAAAAATCTCTTAAAAAATTCTCTATTTGTTTGTTGAATTTATAATCTCACCTATAATATCACGAAGCCAATAAATATCACTTATTCCGCAATAAAATACCTCCCCTGTTCTAATTTATTTTCTCTTGGTGTCTTCGATATAATAATATATTGATATTGAATTAATTTATTGTTGAATATTGACTAAGCGCACAACGCCCCTTTTTTTTTTTTTGATACGTGCACGAGCAGAGCAAGGCTTCTGATCCTGCGTCTTGCCCCGGTGGTCACTTTATATACGTAGATCTCGCTTAGTAAATATATATACTTGATATCGTCCGGTGCACCATTGAGAAGACTCGATGGTGGTGGTGGTGGTAAAGCACCATTGGCGGGAGATGAGCAGGTTTTGCACACCATAATGGTGTGCGCGAGAGTGTGCACGAAAAGAGAAAAGAAATATTAATTGGGAATATATATACAATTTGTATTTAATGGAAGGGCTAACGGTGAGGAAGGACGTTTCTTCTTTCGAACTGGTTTTAAAAAATGAAGTATTGCAAACAGAATACATGATGCACGTTAAAGTTTTTGTATACAGTCAGATGAAAAAAAAAAAAAAAACAAAAAATTATTTATATTAAATTTAATCAATTTGATTTCACGCCATTTTGCCAAATGCTTTGGGATGTGCATTATTCTTTGTTCAACTGATCAATTGGAAAGTTAATTTAAGTTTGATAATGGTTATGATTTAGAATATGAATTTTATTTTAATATAACTCTGAAAATATCATCGTACTTAAAAATAAGTATTCTTAAATTAATGATGAATATTTATGCTCCGGGCAAAGATTTATTTTGAAACTAGGAATACAATATTGTTGATGTATAAAATGATTGAATGTATATAAATTTTTAAACATTAAGTTAAAATTTATTTAAAATATATTTGAATTTTACAAAAAGTCTAAAAATTCATGTTAAAATTCTGTAAATAAAATTTATCCTTATTTCCATTGTTAAAATAATATTTCGACCAAGAATACTTTTCATTCAATATAATTCCATGTTTTTTCTAACGTTTCCAATCCACCATGATTATTCCAAATCAGTAACACATAAATCTAAACAATTATTCATTTTTTGTCTAAATGGAGAAAAAAAAGAAAATTTATCTATATTTTAATTAATATAAAATCCTAGTTAATTTATTTTAGATTAGTACATTATATCTAATGAATAATGAACTTTGTCCAGTATCCAAAATGTCTTTCAACATTAGAAATTAATGATTTAGCTGAAAATTATTTGACATCAAAATGAATTAAAGATTTAAATCATAACAACTCATTTTTTTCTAATTCGTATATTTATCATACTCTTTATTGCGATAAACAATAAACATGAAATCACCCCTTATGCTTGTTGATTTTACATTATATAAAATATGGGTGTATACTATATAGAGATTGAGAAGTTCAATCTATAGGAAAATTGTGTCACGGATGTGGAGCACGCACGCCATTCATCGTGCGTTTGTGTATGTATTAAAGCCAACCATATATGCGAAACTCGTCATTAATTGTGCCGCATTAAAACTGCACTCGCTTCGTTTCCTCTTCATGAAGCGTGCGAGAAGTAATAAATGTATAAAAACCACCATAAGATATTGATATATGAAATGGAAGACACGCAAATATGAAAAGAAAAAAAAAAAACATAATGATTCATTGTGTACAACAAAATTGTGCATGAGGATTAACAATGATGTGAAAATTTATATTCTACATTAATTAAAATAATATTCCGTTGCTATTCAAGTGCATTATAACTTTTGTTTATTAATATATAACCTATATTATTTATGTAAATATTAATTAGGCCAATTGTATAGTTTTATTGTATATTACAAATTGTGTCATAACTATTCTTAATAAAAGTTTCATGAGAAATCCTTTACATAATTGAACACTGGAACAATTCAGTTGACAATTTTAATGATTAATTAATTGTTTAATTAATATTTGAAACAATATACCTACTTTTTTCGAATTTATTTGACATACCACGTTCGTATCGAGTCTGTACAATTTTCGCTCTTGCGTCATTCGTAATTCGTTCATTGAGCACAGTTTTTTTTTTGCTATCGATAGCAAATAGATTGATTAAGATATATAAGTGTTGAAAATTGAATTTTGATCAGTATAGAGAAATTTGAAAATATAATAGAATCACATAATTTAATTCACTCTTTTTTTATTTACAATTAAACTATTACATGCTTGTGGAAACTTAGCAGCTATATTGTAAATGGGAATAAGTAAAATAGCTCAATAGTTTTACAAAAATATCTAATTTATTTGAAACTTTTTTCCCACATTTAACATAAATATCACAAGATTTTAATGATAAAGACAAAATGAATATAATGAATAGTCTCGAGTATCTTGGATACCTCAACCAATTATACAAAATGATAGGGTGCTGTAATAGAATTGAACTTTAGTTATTCTTCAAACACTGGAAAACAAAAGTATTCGGAATCAAATAATTATCATCGCATTTGTAATTTAAATTAACTGAAGATTTTGAGACTTTATTTGAGATTTAAATATTCTCAGTTAAGTCTTGTATACGAAATTATTATAGCAAATGAAATGACGAGAAAGATTAATGTAAAATAATGAAATAGAAAAAATATAATAATAAATATGTTGGCATTGCAAACAAATGTTATAATAATTTATCAATGTTCAAAGGATAATTTTTTATTGAAACATGAATATTAATATATGATTAAAAAATTATTTCTTTCAATAATATAATTGCCCTTTAATTCAATATCAATTTTATTTTGAATGACACAATAAAAAGTAGACATTGTTTATATTATTCTTAGGTGAATTATTTTATAACTGACAACAAAAACTGCCCGTTAAATTTCCTAGAAATTCAAATGCTGTTAAATTCAGTTCAAAGTAATAATTCATCTAAATGTATAAATAATTTTTCACTAATAGAAAAATGATTG
The DNA here is from genome assembly GCA_958496275.1 of Zele albiditarsus. Lineage (NCBI taxonomy): Eukaryota > Metazoa > Arthropoda > Insecta > Hymenoptera > Braconidae > Zele > Zele albiditarsus. The sequence goes on along the minus strand of OY292409.1, from coordinate 4,468,822 downwards.
GTCATCATTGTAGAGATTGGTAGAAATTTTACCCTATTGTTTGTGTGACAAATGAATGTGCTAAAGCGAGCCACAACAAGACAGGTTATACTCTCACCGATTCAGAGGGAGGAAAGGAAGTGAAACACACGGATCCAGAGCAGCTTTCCAGTGGATTGGTAACAGAAGGTCAATAGCAATGTGAAATTCCACGCCTGTATAGATATATAAATCTTGATTGCCTCTCCTGCATTTGCTCATTGCAGATATGAAACTTAATTGACACGACATTCAATGTATACACACATATATATATATATATATATATATATATATATATATATTTGCAGTTAAAATGGGGACACATTGTTTTTATTATCACAAACCTGTCACGACAAATTTAAACAATGATAAATATCAAGTTTTAAAAAGTCAACAGAAAAAGTGAGATTGATTAAAGAATTATTACAATAAAAATAAATGTTTCCAATCAATGAAATGCTGCTTTGTCAAATTTTTTTTTATCCATCTGTAAACATCTGGTTACTAGGTCAAAGAAAAATATATTATAATGACAACAATATTTTCATAGTAAAATTATAAACATATGCATTAATAGTTGACGAGGAAGTATTTTGAAAGTGGAAAGCAATGTCATTTTTCTTTTTCTTTTTCCAATTGATTTATTTTTGTTTCAACGATGTAGGAATGAAAATAAAAAATGAAACGGAAATTGAGAGAAGATGAAAATGGCGGTCGTTCACAGTATTGGTGGATAACCACTTCCGGTCTTCTCGTTGTTGTAACGAGGCCACTTGGTCAACGGGTTCGCAGTTCCGTCCAATTCCTCCACATTACCAAGTGAGAATTTATTCGACCGGTTTTGCGTTTATATCCTCATTGATGTGCACGAATATGTGAAGATCATAGTGAAAGAATTTTCTTTCCATTGAATCAAAATATATTTACAAACACTTTATTTAATGATAACACACAAATGTGAATGAATATTTACTTTATTAATAATATTTAATGGGTATTTATAGCTATGTAATTATTGCAGTTAGTTAACGCTGTATATGCATGGTGGAATGCACACAACAATTTAATTTAAAAATAATTGCAACATTTTTATTCATTTCAATATACGCTCTCGATTATCATATATACATATAAAATATATGTATATAATTTACACCGCTATATTTTCGTTTTGTCTTTCAGGGTTGTTTTTCCACTTTGATCAGTTACAGTACCGCAAATAAATATCAACACCATTTCAAATACGCATCAAATAAATATCATGCACACACTCGTCGGCCGTGACCCTCTTTTTCACATACCTTCCGGTTCGAAGATCGAGACACACCTTACTGCGTCGACGCGCTTGATCTTGATCGCGAGTGAAAATAGCACGGAATTGCGAGAGCGCGAGGCAATGAAAAAAAAAAAAAAATAATAATAATAATAATAATAATTGCAGTCAACATGGGTCGCGTGAAAAAATATTGCAATAGAAATCTATTGAATCGTGCTGTAGTTTAATTATTGGATGATAATAAGATATTTTGTGGGGATTGGTGAGATATGAATTTAGATTATTGATCGATGATAAAATTTATTAGAATGTTGGATTTTTTTTTTTTTTCCAGGTCTTTTTAAAATATTTAATATAAAATATTTTTCATATGTTTTTTTTTTTTATTATTTTGTCCTTATTTTTTACCGGCATTTATAGAAATTTATTAACACCCAAATGTTAATAAGGTAAAATTATTTGTCCCTGATTCGTTGAATTTAGTCTGTTATAATTTAATACATAAAATTGAGTGTAATAATTTCTTAAAAATTTATTGTAGGATGCATTTGAGAAGGTGAAATAAAAATTCAGTCAATTGATTATTGATAAACTTTAGAGAATTATGTTAAAAATTTTGATTATTATTTGAGAATAAAATATTATGTTAAGATTTGTCTAAGACAGTGGAATAAAAATTTCTTTGATTGATTATTGATATGATTTACTAAATGGTTTGGATTTGTTTTTGATGTTTGACGATTTTTTTATTAACCTATTTGCAATCCAGTGTCTCATTTTTTTTTTTTTTGCGGCTTCTACAATCGAGGAACAAAATTTTTGTACAATAATATCGCAAGCATATTTTAACTACAACATTTAGCTTATTACAGAATTTTTTTTTGAAATTTTTCCTACTGAAAATTAATTTTTCAAACATCTACAAAATTAGAAAAAAATCTCTGTATTTACTCTAGAACTAATGGATCAATTAATCGTGCAATGAATATAAAAGACAACGAGGCAATTGTACGTAAACAATGAACCGTAAAGAAAAGTGAGTCAAGTACTTTACGGTCAGACGTCTCCAAGAAAATAATACTATAATACAGCAAACAGTTTCTCTCCTCAACCAAATTTCTTATATTTCAAGTGGCAATAAAACAGACACACAACATTAAGCGAAAGTCGATTTAATAAGTAGTACAAAACCATTCAGACATTGTGTCTAGGTGCTAAAATATACTTAAATATTTATTAAATTATTTACAATTTCATTATTCAAATTAACAATCGTACAAATTTATTACAGTGTATAAATTTTGATTTAAGAATAAAATTTATTAAACTGTAAATGCCCGTTATTCAATACATGATATTTCTTTTTTAAATCTCAGAAACTTTTAATTAAATAATAAATAAATTTGATACAATAATATATCCTAGTGAATATGTACATTAATTTGAAGTCAAAAAAATTTCTTTGTATAAAAATTATTAATTACTAATTAAAGGCACTAGTATTATCAGTTATTTTTGTTTTCATCTCTTCAATAAAGTTTGATAAATTTACTTTTGATACGGTTTGTATGCTTGATATGCCAATTCTTGACCATAAGAGCTGCTCTCAGGTTGGTAATCATTGTGATAGCCAACGGGCTCATGATAACCACTGTGTTCATGCACAAATCCATGGTTACCATTTTCCTTATAATGCGTGAAGCCAATACCACTTTGTGAATAAATTGGCGGTTGATAGTTATTCATCAATGGTTTACAGAACTTGAAAAAACCAATAACACCAGGTATCACAATTGCCATTAATCCTAAAAATTTCTTAAACGATGCTAGACCAAAAATTAATGGCAAAAATAGCAATAACTTCAGCTTAAATAATTTGAGAATTATAAGCATGGGTATTAAAAGTTTTTTCAAACGATTTCGTGCTGAAATAAAAATGATATTGCATAATAGAATAATATTGGAATGGCTCCGTTTTTTTTTATATGTATACAAAATTTATATTAAAAAATTAATTACTCACAAAAAAGTGTGTCTTTTTTGTTCTCCAGGATATCAATCTCGTCCGCAATTTCATCCAAAAATCTCGGTGCATAAACCTCATTTTCTCCCGTTACCGAAGATGGTATATTCACCTCAATTGCTACAGTTTTTATGAACCTCTCAGCTTTTCTCGAGGCATACTTGACCAGTTGATCCCATTCAGAGTCGTCAGATCTGTCAGTAATAAAATATGAAACATGAGCATTCATGTAAATATTAAGAAATAATAACAAAAAAATGTATAATGTTAATTTTTTTCAGTTCAATCTTCATTTTATTTATTTATCCTCTCATTATAATATCTAATAAATTTACCTTGATGCACGTGCATATTCATACGGTTGATGATTAACTTCTCTCACCACATCACCACTCATTCGTACAATTCTAATATCATTATTCAAATGATATTCGTGTTGATCAAAAAAATTTGAGAATGAATTTATCGCACGTGATTTAAAACACTCAGCAAGATCACCATTCAAACAGCCTTGATTCATTTTTGCTAAATAAGGATCAACATTTCCACCAGTACCAAGACCAATCCAATCAAATAAATCTTTACCCTGTCGTGTACGATTATTTTGTTGTAATTGAATTGGTAATTCTGCATTATTAACTCTCAACAATTCATCTATAAAAATGAGTAAACAATAAAATAATTATTAGAATTAATTATTAATTAAATAGTTTAATCGGCAATGTAGAAATTTCTTCTACACAAACAACCGCTAAGCAATCGACACACGATCTCAATTACACTAGATATACTTAGCAAATAAAATGCACACATGTCGATAAAGTAAAGTAGTACTCACCGCGACTCTCAACAGGAGTATCTTCAAAGGTAACTCCACGTACCGACATCATTACCGACAATTCCAATAGGACAATAGTCCATATCCATTCCCGCAATCGCATGGTTAAAAAATTAATTTCCCAAATAAACTGTCACCAAATATAAATAGCTAAACAGACCAAAAATAAAAAATTTTTAACTCAATCATAAAACAAATATTTATATTTTACAAATAAAAAAATGTGTAAAATAAATGGTATTTTGTTGCTTCTATTTATTTACAGGTTTTAACACACTTGTCTCACCAGTCAATGAAAAAAGTACTATTTCTACATGTTCAATAAACTATCATTCCAAAATAATAATATATATATACAATTAATGAATGAATAAAAATTTTGTTTGTTAAAAATTGCGTATGTTTAAATTATTTACTCACACCTATGACAATAAATTATTGACAATCATTTTATCACTACCTTTACTATATACAATTGTCTAATATTTATCGTTATAACATTCATTATAATTCTTCACAAATGAACTTCTCACAGTGATATAATTTATTATTATTAGTATTCAAATTTCAATATAATTAAACATTGCACTCATTTATTTAACACATTGCGGCACCCACGCGCCTCTCAGACTGACTATAGACCTGTCGTTGATGCATACAGTCAGTTATACCGGTGGTAACAAAGTGCCGTTATTTTCTCAGGCCAATGAGAACTCTCACCGGGACTTTATTCGGGGAACCGAGACTTATTGAATTCGATTGATGCACTTGGACAAGTTTTTGATTGCATTTTATTTTCTATTTTTAAATTGTTGTGCAGCTGCACGTGACATTACAAATTATTTTACATTTCTTTTATGATTTTTCAATAGCTTTGATCTTTGATTAAATTTTTTTATTGATATCATTTTGTGATCAATGAACTTACCTCAATAAGAATAAATTAATATGATAGCGGTATATTTTGGTAATAGAATGCGATGTAGAGACGTCGAATGGGCACGAAACTGAACGGACGTGTGACCGCTTGACGCTTTACCACCAACATTTTATATTCCAGAACGGTATTGTGGAATCAAGGCAAAGGAGAAACCGGTGAAGAAATATCTGCGTGGGCTATTGTGATGGTGATTATTACGATCAGCCAAGAAGGATGTGGATGGAAAACAAAACAAAACAAAATTTATTTGTGTATAATATACGCTAAAATAATCTGCAAGTGAAAGTGATTCTCAGGAGTCGGAACCGGAACTATTCTCACTTGGGGTTTTAACGTTGGTTGTTGACGGCGAAAGGATCATGTGAAATGAGAGGGAGAGGTCGATGTCTCTCTGATATTATCGTAAAAATTCAACGTGCGTCATTCAGAGTGTTGGATAATTTTCTCTTTACTATACGATGAATGTTTGTGTCCGATTTATTTCATTTTCATCCACTTTTTTTTTCTTCTCACACAGAATGAAAGAAAGATCTTTCTCTTGTGACTCATCTGAAATTGTGCAAGAGTCAATTCCAGAATATATATATATGGTTGATGATCTGAATGGTTGTGTGATTTTGAAGAAGTTTTGATACATTCACTGCTTGGCATTAAAGAAGAGTGAAAATGTTTATTATTTCTTTTTTTTTTGTTCTTCATTTTTTATTTAGTTTAAAATAAATTAAATAGATTATTTAGGTATGACCTATTGACATTAAATAAATAATTAATTCGAGCAAATTGAACTTCCTTACCGAGAAATATCAACGAAATTTGATAATTCAAATCAATTTGGTGCAAGAAAAAAATCAAAAAATTGATCAATGTTTATCGTCTCTTGAATCTCGTTGTTATTTCTCCTCAGTGATCATTGTCATCGTTATTCCGACTCGTCAATCCGGTTCTATCGGACATTCAAATAAATAAACTTAAGTATTAACGGAATGAAGATGATTCCGAGTGTGGTCTGAACTGATGTAATTTAAAATGCCCAATTTTATGCCAATAATATTTCATCAATCAGCTTTACTCTAATATTTCTGCATTAAACATCCGTGACTTGTCACTCAGATCATTCTATTCCATTATTAAAATCACCAGATCAATTGTCTCTGATATTATAAATTATTCACACGTAACACAAATGTTCGTTTGTAGTTTTTTTATAATTTTCGCGCGTGCACCAATTTATCAATATCTTGATAAGTCGCCAGCATTGCTTGATTTTGTCTCAAACTTGGATCATCTCGTGGTATATTACAATTAGGATAAACATCTTCACAATTAACACCATCTTGTCCATCCTTTGCTGATTTCATATATCGAAAAAATCTCAATATATCAATATTATCAATTGCAGGTCGTCGCAATTCATTTAATTCACGTGACAATTGTGCTGAAACTAAATTTGAATATGGTGCATATCTTGCAGGACTTCTGTACATTGCGCAAACAGCATATTCACGACATCCCTCTTCATTATGACCAAGACGTGAGAATACTGCATCCAATCGTGATAATAATGGTGAATAGAATGGATCATAATTCGTCAAGAGTAACGAACTCGTTGGGATCTCATGGAACACCTACCGAGATAAATTACAACGGCAATTAAACGATATAATAAGATAAAGTGTGAAGAAAGAAAGAAAAGAGAACAATAAAAATTAATTTGTTTTTGCTTATGATTAAATTGTAATTTAACCCTTACAATAGTATCCAGAACTTTTTGCAATACATAGATAATATTTCGTAGGAAAAATTGCCACAAAAATTGAGGTAACCAAAGGCTAAATGAAAGTCGGAAAAAATATGTAAATAAACGAAGAACTGAATGAAATTTACTATACAGTATAGTAATTTTTCTACTATTTCGAGTTCATCAACGGTCGATTATAGATCTGTGATGATTTTTCCTATAAAATATTGTTCATTTTTATTGTAGCCGGTGCAACTAAACTACTCTTCCTGGAATCAATATCACCACAATGAAGTAATAATTCAGTGTACACCATTTTTTCCCAATTCGCGCCACCATTCCATAAAAATTTGCAATTTATTTTTATGTCTCTGGTGAAAAACTTTAATGGATACTCAAGAATTCTGGACATTTAATAGAGGGATTATAAAAGTTAAGTGTCATGTTAATCAACACTTTATTGAGCAATTGAAGAAAACATTAAAGCATCAATTGGTTTTAAAATTGTTTGAATAATATAACTCTGACTGGATAGGATTACTTTTCTTTCACTTAATATCCTTTTTCTTTTGCACTCGGATTGAAAACAAATCATCCACTGAGTTAGTCATAAGATTAACATAAAGATTAAATTAAAATTCTTGTTTTACCTTAAAATCTTGCTTTTTCACCGCATGATTGGCAACATGTCTTGTATAATATCTGTCATTAAATGCGTGTGCATGTGACAATCTATTATTAATATTTGAATATCTCGAATCTGGTTTTTGCGATGGCTGCACCATCATTCCGTCTTCGTATAAAACTGATGCTGGCAGCGTTCCCAATGGCTGTCGTGTCATGTAATCGTCATTATATAGATCTGAATTATCTTTGAATTCAAAATTTTCATCAGGCTGTGGTGTAGCGCCTTGCGATGATTGCGCAAATGATGAAACCCCTGCTAGTCATTATCCAAATAGTTAAAATAAATTTATAATTAATTCAAATTTGTTATTTATTATCTTACCTTTTCCAACAATTTTACCAAGACTACCTATAATACTTGGTAGAAATAGAGCTACTAATATGCTCTTAATTATTTGAGCACCAATAAATAATGGTAACATCAATTTCTTCAGACCAAATGCTAGAAAACCAAGTCCAAAGCCAGTTAAAAATGTATTCTTTCCATCAATGAAAGCTGAAAGCAAAATGGTGACCAGCGAATTATAGCATAGCGGTTAGTTTGAAGCCATGCGCCAAATATTAATCACAATTAATAACAATTAATCTAACAATTCATTTGGTAAATGTATCTTTTGTTACTCAGTGTTTGTCACTGTGGAAATATTTAATGGAAAAGGTTCAACTCTCTGAAGCATAACATTCTTTCATCGACTCGATTTTAATATTAACTTCAGTATGTAGGTCTTCATGGTCACTGATTTTATCAATTTAAACAATGTAAAATTTAAAGATTTGGAATGTCAGAGCTAATGTTACCAATTAAATACAAACTCTAAAATTTATTGAATAAAAATCGGTACTGTTTTTTTTTATTCACAAGCTACTTATCAAAACCTCAAAGATTTCTTTTTCATCATTGCTTTGAATTCACACATATCTATTTGCATAAATTTACATTGGAACAAAGTTCGAAATATTAATCTTTTTTTGATCATTAATTATTGTTAATGTCGATTATGATCATGAACACAAATCTTTGTGAATTTTATTTTATAAACCCTAATTCATCAATGCAAATATTGATGAGAATTATTCAAACTTATCTGTCCCATGCGGTCAAACTGAATTACTTAATCAGTGAATAGGCTGGAGCATTGTTTGACATAAATTTTGGGGAGATGTTACATTTTTCTTCAATTCAATATTGCAAGTTGATTCTTATTCGGGAATTACGAACAAAAGTCTCCAATTTCCTCAACTGTCTTTATAAAAAGTCGCACCTTACTTCATAGATTATATTCAACATTAAATAAAAAATTAGGAACAGACCTAGACCCCTTTAAATCAAAATTGATTATCAATCAACCGTAAATAAAAAAGGTTAAAGGACAAAGTCAATTACATTGTGCTTCAAAAGAGTTGAACATACAAATGAAAATATTTAGCAAACTGTATTGATAGCGAGAAAAAAAAAAGTCATTATCAGCGAATGTTAAAACTAAAGAATATCACATTTTATATTATTAAAAAAGCTTAGAATGCGTATTTTGCCTGCTTTTGTTTAGCTGAGCATCAAGCCAATCATCTCTCATACTTACAACCAAAAAATGTTCTCGACACACTCGAATCAATGAAACTACTGTTTAAATTAATTTCCAACTGATGACTTTTTGCAAATTTTCGTATTCTTTCAAAGAATTTCTCAAAATTTTTAGCAAATTTTTTATCGTCACGTTTGGTAATTCGAATTGATTGACTGGCATTCCGAGAATTATTTATAGAAATATTATCACGCAATGTGCTCAAGTCGTCCTGCAAGCACTCTGTCATTATTCCATTCTTGCATAAAATTTTCTTGTCCGCTGAACTGTTCAACTGGGTCTTGTTCGAATTCTTCGAATCCATATAAATCATTTCTGATGTATCCACATCGAATTTACTTGGTTTACCATTTTTTTTATGAGGATGTATATCTGTCCTATCATTTTCTGATGAATTATTCCTATTTACAATTGTCGATCCGTTATCAATATCATTTACAGCATTATTTATAATCGGTATATTATTTTTTATCGTCTTGTTCAATTGTGTTTGTTCAACCTCGACGGCCTTGACCCCGAACGAATCATTCAGACACGCAACCATCAACATCACGAGAGCGAGACAACAATGGTCATGACTACAACAAACACTTCTACTTCCCATTTTCAACATTATTGAACTTATTTTTTTGCCGCTAATTTTGCTGTCGTCTCGGTTTCACCACTGCTCCAATTGTTAATGTTTATCATGAACAAAACACGCGCATTGCATTGCTTGAGAGAAATTTGTGTGTTACCTAAAGAGAAAAATAAAGAAATACTAATATATACAAAAACAAAAATGAATTAAATAGCTAAAGAATTCTGTAATTTAATGAAATTTCTTTCATTGACATTTAATTCAATTTGAATTATTTACCAGTCATTCACCAAGTTCATAACGTCTCCAAGATAAATGCCATTATTTTTCAATTGAAATTAATACAAATATATATCTAATATTCATACTTACAAGTGCGGTGTAACACCACAAAACAAAAAATATTGAATTATTGTATCCACAATAGTAACAAATAATTGCAGCGTTTTTTTTTTTTATTCTTTCGTTCACGCCACGGCAAGTGGATAAATTCCTCGATGTATTTTCACTTTAAATTATTTGTATAGTTAAATGTTGTTGAACGCTCGCGCGAACGACGACGGACGACACAGTACTGGCAAACACGAAGACGTGGAATCGGACGAACACTGAAGTCAATCTGGGTTACCCGGCCATCAGTCTGTTCGTTCTGCCGCCTGTGTACATTCATTCGTACCTCCTTCAAGACCCCTCTTTTTCATCATATTCCTTTTCCTATATACAATCCACTAACCTTTCTCCACGTCTCTTCTTTACTTCAATTTTTCTCACTTCATTTTAATTTGTTTTCTCTCATCTTTTCTCATTTTTTCATCTTCAATAATTCCTATTCACACGCGTCATCAATTCTAATTATCATTGCCGAATATTTGTCTCTTTCACATACCACAAAACCGTTTTATTTCTAATTTGTGTCCCAATTATTTTTTAGTCAATGTTAAAAAAATAAATAAATAAATAAATAAACTAACGCTAAAATTGATTCGTAATTATTTTATCAACATGTATACAACTGATTTTTTTTTTGACATCAAGAAAATTATTGCAACAGTAAAATCATCAGAACATAAAAAATATTTTTCTTGTTATTTCCTTTTTTTTTTCTTTTAGTTAATAATTATCTTGACATTAACGTATAGATACGATAACAATATATTCGTATTTAATGCAGACTTATATGGAAACAATTGAAGGGGCAATGGATGCGTGACACACACTTATCTCAGATGGCCGGGCATCGTCATATACTAATATATAAATATCTGTATTGAAAAAAAAAAAAAATTATGTATACATATATATATATATATATATATATATATATATATATATATAAATGTAACAGGATAACCGTTACGTTAATGTGCCTTTTTTTTTCATTTGTCATGTAGCCTACATCGGTAACGGTTGAATTGGTATAAGGTATGAGCGACAAAATCACAAGACAGGGAGGGAATAAATGGCTCTTTGATTCTCTCTATGGTCAATACCATCTAATTCTATATCCTTTAATTATTGTCATAAATTATTGTCAGGTATAGTTATTATTGGGTAAAGATGTCAATAATTAAAGAGGAAATGAGGAATCTTTAACTAAATTTTAACCAGAAATAATCATGTGATATTGATGTATGTAACGGTGTCACATATATTTTTATTCGAATATTTAATTATAAATTTTTATGTGTTTATGCATGTGGCAATTTTGGTCCTCGTGTATGCAGTTATAAACTTGATTTGTAACGAATAAACATTTATATATAAATATAAATATAATATGCATGAATGTATATTATATATATATATATATGAAGATATTTAAGTGAATATTTTTCTGGTGATACTCTTGAACACGCGTGGCGACCGTCCAAATCTGTCAGTGGGTCAGTTGCTCATGGGGCCAATGGACTCTTCTTGTCCATGAACAACGGCCTTGAACCAGACTTGAAAGAAAAAATTATTATCCTATAATTGAAAGAGAGAAAACTATTTTTTTTTTTTTTCGATGAAACAATGGGTAAATACAATTTAAACAAAGTTACGAGTATATCAAAATTATTCTTTTTTTTTTTTTTCTCATTTGCTATCAATTGTATTTTTATTATATATTAAAGCATTAATGATGGCGGAAATTTGATTAGGCATGTTACATATAAATATTGTGATAGGTATTAATATAAATAATAATACATTCATTTATTATTTAATCAGACTTTTAACTCGATGTGTTTTGCTACCGACGCTGTCTGTAGTAACCCCCTGAATATGGTGAGTGATAACTGTGATAGGCGCCACCATAACCACCTGGAGAAAGATCATTACGGTGTGACCATCCAGGATCATCATGGCCATAGCCTGATAAAAGAAAAAAAAAAAAGAATGATGAAATACAATGAAATGAACACATTCATTTTATATTAAATGGTGTTGATGAAAAATTATGTCTTGTAATTATTTCTATTAATATTTCAATTTACCTGTTGGATAATCAACTGGTGCTTCACCTGCAGTGCCCCATGCATGTAAAGGATGATATTGCTGCTGTACTTTACATATACGAAGCTTGGATAATAAACCCGGTACAAAAAGTCCACCAATAATAATGAGTTTTTTAATTAAATGAACACCAAGGAATATTGGAATCAATAGTAATTTGAGTTTGAATAATTCTACTAATACTACAATTGGAAATATAATTTTTTTCTTCTTAAACAGTCTTGAATTATCTGTGAAAATAATAAAATACATTTATATATACGTATCAATTAAATAATTTTTATAATAATTATTCAACCTTTTTCAGACACGCAACAAATTATTTCCCGTGTTAATCTTTGACCTGGCCTATTGGAATATTTCTCGATAAATTCCATGCAAGTGAAAGGTATATCAATCGCGAAAAAATTTTCCCAACGTATTTGGGACAAGTGATTGTATAGAGATTGAAGTAAAAACTTTGACGTTAATACTTTAATAGACAATAATTATTTATTGAATTTTTTACATATTCACTGTATACACATCTGAGAAAAAATAATGAAGGTCAAGGTGTCGCTCGACTGCGCATAAATACTATAAATTGCTAACAAGCCGCCCGTGCCAATATAATTGATATTTGATAAGAAATTGAAATAAAAATGTAGGTTATTACCTGTTGTTCCTCCTCGTTGCATATCTACAAGCTCGTCCTCATCCAAAATCATTGGACCAGCAGTAAATGAACGTGAATTCATTGGTGCTGGTTCATAAGTATAAATAATTGCACGACGTTTAATTAAATGTTCAGCCATGTCACGTACAAAATTTAATGTACCAGCAACACCAAATTTCATATTGCGCGGTGCTTTTGGTAATTCTGGTAAAATTGATTCGCGTCTTGTTTCTGGTATTTTAATTACTTTAAACGGTCCATAACTCAATTCCTAAACATAAATATATAAGAAAGAAGATTAATTTCATATAAAAAATTCACCAACAATTTTGATACAAAAATTAAACAGATTAAGTGAAAGGATGAAAATATGTTTGTTTTGGTTATTATTTTACTTTCAATATTGACAACAACAACAACAAAAAAAACAATGCAATTACCTTTTCACGGGCAACATCGTGCAACCATCTGACCACTCGATATTTCCCACAAACCACAGTGTCCCTCTTGATTATGCAATCACGTCGGCAACGTTCAACAAAATCGTTCGATGGTAAATCATCCGTAGCAATTGAACATGAATATCTCGAGCAAAAAATTAATAAAAATATAATGCACTTTAGAATATTTCTCGATAATAAATAATACACTACATCCATATCCGCTAACTTTGTTCTATTCCACAGGTGTGTCACGGTACACTTCATTATATAAATATAAATATATTTGTATGTAATAATACATATAATTGTTATTTATTAAATCAGTTTCCTGATGAGTCGTTTTGACACGTCAATTTAATACTCACGTTATCATGTCACGTAAGACATAATGATGAAATATCAATTATTATTTATCATTTAAATATTGAAAGACTGTTTCTAATTCATTATGTAACTATTTGAGAGATGTGGAAGTATGAATTTGTATTGTGTGATTTCTAATGCAAGACTGTAAGCTCACTAGTTGCGAATAGAAGATGTCCAAGGCATATATAAACAAGAATGAGGAATATAGGTCGGTGGGGGTAACGGTCCATGGCATTACTTCTCTTCTAAGTCCTGCTGGTCGAAGTGAGACAACGACTGGATGCAGTCGCCTCTATGTAACAACCTCGCACTTGAGAAATACTCATATATATAAATATACAAGCATATATATATTAATTTATAGAACTTATAGGAACGTCTTGTGCCATGAATACGTCTTTTTTGTTTTCTTTTTACAAATGATAAATAACTATGTGATTGACGTGAAATAAAAAATAAGAATTAAAAAGACGAATATTTTTATATTCCTTTTTATTTTTTTTTGTTTTTAACTTATTGGAAATTTCTCCCATTTATTTCTCAACTGTTATTCATGAAAAGGAGAATAAATTTAAATAAATATGTAGTGATTAGAAATTGTTTTATTTTGAATAAAATCACTACACTAAAATAAAAATGTGCCACGCAGCGTGAATTTTACTGGAGTCTTTTGAATGGCAAATAGCACGTGGTATGAATCCCCAATTCACCAGAATTGTCGTTTCGCTATTTTGTTTATTGTATATGTATGTATATAAGTATATATCGAGGCTAAAAGACACCGTAAACTCTTTCACCTCAATGCTTACTAATTATTGCTATAAATTATCAGATAAATAATATACAAGAGGTAACTGAAAATGTCATGATAATAACATTTGTCCGAGAATTTTATGATTAACATTTATAATAATGTATGAATTGTAATGACAATAGTTATACGTCACGATTTTCTATCGTGGGAAATATTTTTCAATTACAATATAATCAAAACCACATTTCAAATACATCATGCGATCAAATAATATTTAATAGATAATAAACACTGTTTATTTTTATTTCGAATAAAAATATTGAACAGGAACTTGAAGACGTTGACAAGCGGTTTGAAAAAAAAAAAAAACATGTAACAACAAGAAAATGAATAAATGAAAATTCCCAGACGATATGGAACATCAATGCGAATGTCTTTCTTACAATTATAAAAACATTTCTGATTCAATTGGTATACAGAGTCAATTGAACGTTGAGAATCTCGTCAAGTTTCTTACGCAAAATAAAAGAGCTATATAGTTGTTGGGATGTATGTGTAAAGATATATTGAGGAGAAAGATGAAACAAACAAAAAACAGAGTTGTTTATATAATGGAATTTTGCGTGGAGATGTTCAAGTTGATTAGCAGTAGTTGTGTTGATACGGTAACGTAAATTGTCGTTAGCATTTGTTTATTTATTATTTGTGTTTTGTTTTGCTTCACTTCATTTTTATTTTATCCACATGACACAGTTCCTTAACAGAAGAATATATTAATCGATAATAGTCCAGCACATAAGTTGATCTCAATACCTCAATACAGGATTTTGAAATAGAAGTAGGCAACATAGAAACGACAGGATTGATAATCATCGCTGACGATGAGTTGATTCACTGTATTCTTCCGCTACAACTTTTTTTTCTTCAACCAATCTCAGGTTAGAATATTATTTGATTATAGTGAGTTATGAACTTTAGCATATATATAAAGACAGGTGAATAATTATTATCTCGTGAGTGTAAGTGATCAATCTATTTCTCACATCTAAATAAAAGTAGAATATAAAATAAATACATTGCGTGTTGTTACATTTGTTCTGATATTCAGTGTTAGGTGTTGCAGTTGAATAACCGTCTCATCATTTTGTAAAAATAGAAATAAATAATTAACGGTAAGAAAATTTAACAGTATGACGCCAAAAAGAAAAGGATAAAATTGATATGACATGAGACGATTATAAAGAGACCGACACAAGTGTGCTATGAATTTCCGGGATAAGAATGAAAATTTTCATAAAATAATTTAATTATTAAATAATTTATGGGTACGTATGATTATGTTACACCGACTTTATTATGTAGGTCATTCGATTAAACAGCGAGATGAGTTTGGCGCCAGGACAAAGATGTTTTTCAAACTTTTTTTAGGCTTTGGGGTTATGTTGTAATTGAATGTTTTATTATTTTTCATTTTTTGCAGCGGTATGTTGGACGCATAATTATATTGAAGCTTTTGTTCTATTAAATATAATTTATAGTCAAACTGATTTTGTGTTATATTTTTGCCTTTCTAGAAAATATCATAATACTGAACTTTATTCGAAAAATCCTGAGCCATTGATATCCATATTACTTTTCTTTTTATCCGGAGAATTAATTCTTTACGTTAGACTTGGATTACAAAACGAACGCATCGCGTACTCAATATTATTGTTCAACCACCGTGAATTCGGCTGTAAATATTAACAACTAAACAGAATCACGGAAGAGTGGCGACAATTAGCGAATTACAACAATGTTTTAAAGAAAGAGATTATATTTAATTTCTTCATGCGAGTATTTAGAGGGTGGTTTACAACACTCGAAATTCAGCATATTCCATAAATTTTTATTTCAGGGTCGATGGTAATTTCTTCTATTTTTCGATCTTCACTATGTATTTATTACACATCTAAACCATACAAAAAATTTCTTCAATTGAAAATAGTAATTTTGACATTGAGTATAGTGGTGTTGGAAGCTCGCAGAAAGAGTTGCCAATTGACATGAATTAAGAAGCTGCTAATTCTTAAGTAGAACAAGAAGAATGATTTCGAATTTTCATAATTATCATTTCGTCGCCTTTGTTCAAGAAAAAAAAAAACAAGCTGATATATGAGTTAGATAATTTGGAACAGAAAGTAACGATTTTCATCAAAAAATTTTGGTTTATTTTTGCAAAGAGAACGCCTGATAGGTTTTTTTTTTTTTTCCAAAAATATCTTGATTCATATAGAATAGTTTGGAGTGACGTAACAGAGATTACCCAGTGAAAGTCAGCCGGTCAAATGGTTTTTGTCTTAACCTCATTCATCGAAGTGAAAAAAGTGATATTGAAAAAAAAAAAACACTCGTTCAAAGTTCATTATAATTTCGCTCGTATACTCGCACCATAAACACCAACAGATCGAAACGTTCAACAGAAAAATCCAACATTTCAGCGAACATTATGAGGACCAAAGCTGTTGAACAGAAATCTAGTAACTTCAAGGTCACAAGGATTCACAGTGGATCTTTGTGAATATTTCGGATAAATGCCGCGAAATTTAAAACCCAAAAAACGAAGGAAAATGAAACATTTTTAGTTTGGATAGTTTATTTTGTTCTAATAAATAAAAAAATATGGAGAGGAAAAATAGTACAATTTTTCCACAGAAGTGATATCACTGGTGGTAAGTGAAAATCCCAAGAGAATAGCAGTGAAAAATAGTGTGCAAGTATCAGTGGATATTTCCACTGGTTGCGCTGCAGTTATTAACTTTTTTATTCTCAGTTTTTTCTGCCTTCTCGTTTTTTACCTGCACCAATTAAACATATTCATGAATATTCTCTATGCACATACCAATTATTAATTATTGTTTACGCAACGGATCATGAGAGTAAGAGAGAGAGAGAGAGACAGGTAGAAAATCAAAAGAAGAATGACTCGCACATGAAGATAGAGAGAGGTGAAAATTATTTCCATCCTTAAATATTTGCGGCGTTGGGGTCAAGACTCAAATTATTCTTCTGTATATTAATAAGGATTCACTCATCCTGTGGATATAAGCTCAGGCAAACGTACATATATATAAATCTCTTATGTGCACGTTCATTCTCAATATATATATATATATATATATATATTCGTAGTATAAATTTTGTATCAATATTTGATGGCGTATTTAATAATTATCCTATTGTTGTCAACTATGTCGAACATATTGAACTTATAAGAGATTCAATCTAATATTAACTTCATATGTGAAATATATCTACCGGCCATATAATTCATTTGTGATAGTAAAACATAAGATTATTACGTGAGTGTCATTAAATGCTAGAAAGAAAAAGATAAGAATAGAAGATATGGATACCACAATTTCAGTATAACGTTCATTTAGAGTTCGAATCGAATTTTTTTGACTGCTTACTATCCAAAATCCGAAACCAATATATAAACCAATAGTGTAATCAAAAATCTATGTTTTTCATTCTTCATATGAAAACCGTTGAATTTAACTGGAAGTCAAAAATTTGATATAAAAAACAGTATATCAAAAATCAGATGCAATAGAACTATCAATTTCATCATAACATTGTGACCAGAAAAATAACTGTTACGAAAAATTAAAAACTTCGAGATTTCTCGTCTCTTATATGTCCTACAACTTGACCAAGTTGAAAAAATCAATTGACTACCTGAAACCCAACTTTATGACGCAATTCAGTAGAATGACCCATAAACTGATCCAAGAAGAAGACAAACAAAATACAGATTATTTTAATTATATGTTTTTGTGTTTTTCAGTTTGTCCAAATACATTATAGAAATTTCGAAATGCGCTTGTGACTACAGCATTTCATGGCTGATATATAAAATAATGTTACCCGGCGCCAATACAGATACACACATTAATGCGTGACCCTGCGCACATGTACCAGTCGCTCGAAGATCAATGTGGCTTCGTGAAAGAGAAGGGAGTGAGACGGGTGCGGTCACGGACACTGCAACGATTGATAGTGGGGAAGAAAATAGGAAGAAAGGGAAAAATTTTGTAGCGGGGCTCTTTACACGCGCGCGCACGAGCACGCTGGATACCATCTGGATTTTGACACCCTCACAGTCCTGTCATAAGCACTTCCAAATTGATCGTATTATAGACAGTGATTTAATGGTGTTGATGGTGGCGGTGGTGGTGGTAGTGCTTACAAAAAATTAATCAACTATTAGGTGAGTAAACAAAAATTTCAATTGCCCAACTTATATTCAACTATTTATTTGTAATTTGGAGGATAAACTGTTTTCAAAATTTTTTTTGGCTGATGTTCCACGAAATAGATTTAATTGGTATACGAATTTAGGTGGGCTTGCCATTTGGCCTACAGTGAAGAATAGCTCTTCGAGCATTATATCCATTTGTGTTGATGAATTTATATTCCACGACGTTGAATTGGTGAGAATAGAATTAGAGAAGAGAATTGGGTAGTTAGAAAAATAAACCAGCTGGTACGAAACATCGCCACAGGAGAAAGGAGAGTTGTGTGTGTGTCTGTAGATAAACAGGTTGTTGTTGGCTAAAAACAAAAAAATGTCAACCTCTTCCAAGCACCAACAGTTGGATATCAATAAACCCAGATGGGATCAAACAACATATTTTGGAAGGGCCCAACACTTTTTCAATCTAACAAATCCATTAAATATATTTGCGTCTGATGATGAACTGGAACGCGCCCGAGAAGTTGTCTCTAAATACAAGTGAGTTGAAATTGATTTTATTTTACAAAATTCATATCGTTGATCGACCGGATATACTTGCGAATAATTTGATGAATTCAATTGTTGAGTAGAATTAATGAAAATAATATTATGCAAACGTATTATTTAATTCTGAATTTAAGCTGGATTTATTTTAATTTCAACACAACCGTTGTACGGATCAATTGACGGAGGTCAAAGAACTCAATGACGAAATAATATTCCGCAGTGTATTGTGCAATTGATGTATGTGTTTAAATTCATTTTTGAATTTATTACAGGACTGGCGAGTCATTGCAGAATTTAAAAATTACTGAAGATGAATTGTGGAAGAATAAATATCTTTATGATAGCGCCTATCATCCGGACACTGGTGAGAAAATGCTCCTAATTGGTCGAATGAGTGCTCAAGTGCCAATGAATATGGTAATCACCGGTTGTATGATGATGTTTTACAAGTAAGAAAAGATGATATCATCTATTAAATCATTCGAGTACTCGGGATTTTCGTATTGGATCGATTAATGCATGAGAACGTATACAATATTAATGACTGATAAAAATTCGTTTGATGTAGATAAGACTTGTTAGCGTATATACACACTATGACCCCACACATAATCATTTAGCAATGACAAACTACGAAATACCAAAATAACAAACCGAAGATATATTATTGGCTTATATTACTCGAAAGGTTTTTTTTTTTTGTTTTCTATGAACAAAAACAGTGTCACGAGATTGGTAAATGCGCCTACGCGCAACATCAAACAAGACGTCAGGAACATGATCGACACACGCACTTTGCGTCGTGCATTCAAACAACAAACAGAATAAACTAAAAATAATTGTCCAATAAATTCACAATACTAAATACATTTTTTAATTTTTCCGTATCATTGCAGATCGACACCCGCGGTGGTATTTTGGCAATGGTGCAATCAATCATTCAATGCAGTGGTTAATTACACCAATAGGAGTGGTGCTAATCCAATTGCCGTTGAAACATTGGCGCAGAGTTATGTTGGTGCTGTTGGTGGTGCAGTTTTCACTGCGTTGTCACTCAACCGTCTTGCACGACATGCACACCCATTGGCAGGTCGTCTAGTGCCATTAGCTGCGGTTGCCGCAGCGAATTGCGTAAACATTCCACTGATGAGAATAACTGAGATAAAAAATGGCATTGATTTACAGAATGAGGATGGTAAAATAGTTGGTACAAGTAGAAAAGCTGCGAGAGAAGCTATTTTATCAGTTATTCTATCTCGTGTTCTTATGTCAGCACCCAGTATGGGTTAGTATTTGTATTTATCAATCATTATAACGTAAACAGTGATGTGATAGGAAAGTTCTTGATAATTATCATTCACTGGAATATGATAATAATGAATATTTATTCTTGATTGGCAGTGACGGTACCCCTTGTGACGAATTTTATTGAGCGACGAAACTTATTCGCAAAATCACGATGGGTAATGGCACCACTGCAACTGGCTCTTTGTGGTATAGGCTTGACATTCGCGACCCCGCTTTGTTGCGCTCTGTTTGCCCAACAAGTCCAAATATCGATCGATGATCTTGAGGATGAAGTAAAAGAAGAAATTCATAAAAAAGATCCTGCAGTGAAGAATCTTGTATACAACAAAGGCCTGTGAAAAACTTAACGATGAGGATGAAGTATATTTTTTTTTCTTTTTTTTGAGTCGTTTAGGATTCAAATCACTGCCTATATATATATACTTACTTTTTCGTAAAGTGTCCGCCCATGATTTGTTTTTAATATCGAATTTGAATTCGGTTATCAATAAGATAACGAATTTCAATTTTTATGTTGTTCCTTCGATTAGGGTTTTGTTC
Source organism: Zele albiditarsus (assembly GCA_958496275.1). NCBI lineage: Eukaryota > Metazoa > Arthropoda > Insecta > Hymenoptera > Braconidae > Zele > Zele albiditarsus. The sequence goes on along the minus strand of OY292409.1, from coordinate 4,447,788 downwards.
AAAATGGATTTAGTAACAATTATCAAGTATTAATATATGATTTCCATTATTACGAATCTTGGTCGTTTACGGGAATTTTCATCAACTGTCTGCATCATGAATGAGAAATACATTTTATACAGTTTCCTTTTTTATGTACCGATATAAACACAGGAAGGTTTTGCACGATAACGACTTAGAACAGTGACGTAATTCCATGCTGACATTTTCTCCTCTCAATACAACCAAATAGGAAAATTTTTGAAAATTGATTTCACAGTCAATTGGTCTTGGATTTAACATGCAATAGTTATTTGTCTAAAAAAAAATCATATATCTATACTTGATAATTCTTACTAAATTGATTATAGTCGCCACTTACCTCAGCGAAACAAAAAAAAATAAGTAGAGTTAAGAGTGATTTCACTGCTAGTTTTAAAACTTAGCCACGCCGGATATACGGAATATATATTTTGGGAGATGGGCTTTATGTTGCTGCGGTTGATCCGCATTCATAGTCCCAACAATGTTTCATGCAAATATTGCACGTGATTGATTGATGACAATAAATACAATTGTTTAAATGTAATTATTTATTGCCGACTTGATTTCATTCATTCTCTTAATATACTTTCGGTTTTATCTCGATAGGAACACTTGGCACACGAATGGCATCTGGATTAGTGTTGTATGATGGATGTGTGAAGCAATATGGGTCGCGTTTATTTGGATCGGTTGTAACAAAATGTCTGACAGGCGGCAGTCGTCTAATTTTTCTGCCATGACGACCAGTTTTGCGATGCCAAAGTCCACTACGTGGACGATTACCCAATTCTCGATTTCTCTGTGCGCTTCCAATATGTGTTGAACCATGAACAACATTAGACAAACGTCCAACTGTCGCCATACACGACCTATCCAAACCGAATGTTTTCTTGCTAGGCATTTTAACCATAACACGATCTCCACTTTTCTCTACAATCGTTCCCGCTGAACCAGCTGTATGGATTAACATACCACCAAAACCGGGGTATTTTTCAACACAATGAACAATTGTACCAACTGGCAATGCACCCAACGGATAAGCATCACCCTCAAAAGCTCGCACTGGCATACGAGGAATTCCTCTTGATGTTCTGATAATTTGTCCGGGTTTCATATTTTCCGTTGCTAGAATATATTTGAGTTCTGTACCGGAGCCAACCAGTGCCATATGCGCTGTTCTACATCCATCTATGAATACGTCAAGAACTTTTTCCTCTTTCGGAGGAACATTAGGGTCTGTTGGTCCATCCCTGAGCCATTGTACCCAATGATACTTGTGCTTTATTCCACCACCAATTCCTATTGCTACGACTCTACCTGCAAATATTATTAATTTGTTGTATTATTAATATAGGGTACACTTGCATATGAATGATTTATTCATAGATACGAAAATAAAATCATTTTATACTTCATTTCAGTTATCGATTCTAATATTTGAATTAATGGTTAATATATGAATGCAAGACAACACTTCATCATTGTCTTTCATCATTAATCTTTACATAAAAGTATTCAAATAATTTCTTCATCTATAGGTGGAAATAAAAATTATTTGTTCCGTAAGGCATTCTTTCTTCGACGATGTTGCTAATTCAATCATTCCCTTGCAAATACAAACAAGATAATAATTAATTTCTTTTTCAATCAACAACCTTTCTTTCGTATTTAAAAATAAATTATTCACCTACGAACGCGTATGAAGAATCATTATTAAGGCTCGGCCGAAGTACATGTACTATGAATTACAGTATTACATACTGATATTTGGTTTTCTGTGTTATTGCTATGGATCCAATATGTGCGAATACTCACAGTGATATAATAATTGAAAAATAATTATTCGGCAAAATTCACTAGAACTTTCTATGGTCTCATTGACATGAGATCTGTTGTGCATGTGTTAGTAGGCACACAGAAAATCTTTCATTGTAATTGCTACAAATCGCGCAGTATGTCAATGGTTAACAACAACCTCTCGCACTACGAAGTAGATCGTTAAAATTATAATTTGTGTACGCAAAACTTAAAAATCAAGACGTAAGTAGACAATTTTTAATTCGAAACAGTAACTTATTAGAAAACTAAATATCAGTATATAATAATGTCATCTATAGAATACTTTGGCTGAGCCTTAAGTACGTAACTACCTTCTTGGATCAATATCTTCCAATAACAAATTATAAAATTATAAATAACAGTACAGAAACATTTTGTATTTTCCTCAAATAATTATTATTTTGATTGAACATTTTCATGAAATTATCATTTGTCTATTTATTGAGATAGTTTTTTTTTTTTCGTAATTTATTTTCTAACTCTTATAAGAAATATGTAAATATTAATAATATTACCGGTAATGGGGTCTCTGCCAGCTAAATTAGTAACTTGTAGTGGTTTCACTGTGTACTTATCTTCAAAGTGAACAAATCTTCGATAACTCTTTCCTTTTACTCCAGGTTTAGGTTTATTAACCGGTACCCAAGACTGTGTGCCACGATTTAATTGTATTTGGCATGATGCTGGTGAATTAAAAATTAATAAATCGCAAATATTTTTCCCAACAACACGTCGTAACATCATGGCACACGCCATTTTTATTCCCACAATTTCAATCCAGCACCATCTACAATTGTACTCTTCAACACATCACAATCCCACCACTTTAATACCGCTTGATAATGACAGAAAACTACTTTATCATCAGTGTATAATATAAATTCCCAATGATATTGTTAAAAGTGTTTAAAAATATATTTTTTTTCTCGCAGTAGTTTCACAAATGAATAGTCAAACATTCACAAATACCACAATTCATCTCATTTAATATTTATAACACATATATTCACAATATATAATTATATAATAATTAAAAATAAATATTTCTATACTAATTTTAATTAACGAAACCGTAATTTAATTTGTTGCAGTAAATATTAAACTGTATGATAATTAGTTTTACAAATTATTACTGTAAAAATGAGTGGAAATTTATTCGTTAATTTATAATTGGAAATAACTTTAACGCCAATATAACTTGGTGATCAAATTAAAAAATTGGATGTATATATAAATATACGTATTTCAATGAGAATCTTTGTTCCGCTGTAAACTCGATAAGAGCCAAAATTACCGATGAACGAGACGAGCCATTACCACTACCATCACTACCCACAACTGTATACCATCAAAATACTGGTATGGATAGAAACTCTAATGTCAACCCTTCGGGCAATCAACTGCTATGGATGGGCGGCAACGAGAGTAGAGAGCCAGTTATTTCAACGATCGTGGTTTGAGTATTACAGCAATATATACCCCATATATATACATATATATATATATCTATTGAGTAAATTGCGATAAAGAGAAAGAGGAAAACGAATAATGGGAGTACGAGTGCGATGGCGAACGAGAACTTAATTGACTCAGGGTAATTATTTTATTAAGTGAGAAAATGGCGGAGGGAATATTAAGAGAGTCCAGGAGGGAAATAAGCGATGGTGGTAGAAGAGAAGGCATTTAAATAGTAGTCAATGTATAAATTGTGATAGAATAACATAAAGAAATATGATTTAAAAATAATATATTATTTAATTTTAATTCACTTTCATATTTTATTGTTTCACATGGAAATTGTGCATTGAATAAACATTGCGGCGGATAAAAAAAAATCACCAAATGAATTTGTACGTTGTTTGCTGAATAATAAAAATTTAGATCCAACAAAAAATGAAAAATAATTTACATCAACCAATTTTACTCTCTGCAGTATTATAAATAATAATCACGAATACTTTTTAATTGCTTTTAGGTCAAAAAATAATTGTAAATCAAGCGTAAAATTTGTACTAAATAAAAAACATTTTCCTCAAATAAAAGTAAATAATATCAATTTAATTTTTTTTTTTTCCAATTTGTATAAATATATATTACATTTTTTTTTTTTTAACATCACCTTCAGTATTGACATAATAAAAACAGTCCCGTTGATATTTCCCAAATTTTTCTAGTCATTATACAATATTATGTTAAATATACAATTATTTTTCCCATATCAATCCAGCAAAAGTTATGTAAGCTTGTGTAATATTTGAATTCCTATGTAAACTAAGAAAAAGCGTACGAAAAAATTGTACAATACTCATATGCATGAGCTACTGCAAAAAATTCAGCAAAAAAGAAAAATGTTCCCATCGTACACATAAGACATCGTTTAATGACTATGTATTGTAAAGTGTAGTTTTAACTATGTGTGCGCGTGTAAAACGCGCGCGCACGAAAGCACTCGGTGTCACACCAAGGAGGAACATCTATTATCCAGTACATACAGAAGGACTATAGTGTAATGGTGATAGTATGGCGGCAAAATAGTGGGGACAAAAGTGGTGTGGGCAAGAGTAGTCGAGCGGCAAATTGTCCGCCATCTTACCCACCTTATACCTTACCTCACACCGCCTAAGAACCTAACCTCGCATTCGCTTTAGCTCTTGCTCTCTCCACTCTTTCTCTGTGAGTAGATTTCTCCCACTTAAACTCCTCAGTTCCTCTCTTCCACAATGCAAGTATAGTAGTAGGATAGCATACTTATATACCAAGATCTCTTCTTCGTTTCCCTGCTTCCGTCCACACCGTGACGCCGCCGTTGCCTCGGAAGCTTTAGATTAGCTACCAACCCTTATAAGCGCTCATGTTGCCCATTTATTATACCACGCGCCTCGACAATGAGAGTTGCGCGTTTCACGCATTTAATGTCTTCCTTTCTTTTTTCTTTCTTTTTTTTATAACGAAGAGAATTTTTGTTTCTGATATTTTTTTGCAATTATTTAACATCATTAACAATTTAAATTACACTCTGTTCTTCTTTTCGATGAGTTTATCTTTGGCACAAAATATACATGACTACATCCAACCGCATTTTTTTTAAACATGGAACTATAATTCATAATTTTTTTCACTACTCCTTCGTTAGTTTTCGTTTTTCCGTTTGAATTTAATACTCATGGAGATTAAAATTGGACAATTACATTCAGATATATACGCTATCAAAATAGCAACAACTAATTTCGCTACAGTATAATTTTCTGAAGGTGTTGATAGTTAAAGATTTGAAAACAAATGCAGTCGTTAGTTTACATTTCCTTCACGTTTCCTTGATAAGTACTATTGAACACAGAAACCAAAGAATTCAATCAATTTCCGTTCTACAAATAATGATAAAACAATTATTTGATATCTAATCTAGTAGTATAGTATTAAAAGTTGTAATCTAAATTGGTTAAATAAGAAAAATACGATTTATGAAATAAATTGTAATATTACATGAATATTTCTTAGTTATTATTATTTCCACTCACAATTTCTCTCATTCTTCCTCTCTCTATATCTATCTCTCTCTCTCTCTGATCTCTATCTCGCACTCTCCAATTTTCTTTCTCTCCATAAACCATAATTTGCATCCCCCATATTCAGAGAAAATAAAAGGTAAAGTCTCGTCGCAACTGTTCTGTTTTATATATTCCTCTTTCTTTTTTTTTCTCGTTCGGTCTCACGACTTTGCTTGAGGCAATTCTTGCAAGCGTTTTCTTATTTCGTTCTTTCCATATATACCCGTGTCTCATTTCCCGACCCACTCATCTCCTCATCCTGTCTTACTCTCTCTCTCTTACTCTTCCTTATGACGAGAGAGTAAAGAACAAAAATAAAAGAAGGAAAAAATGAGATAAAAGAATAGCAAGAGGAGACGAAGAAAATATAAAGTATATATATATATATGAGATAGAGGTAAAAGACGTATAGCGCGTGCGGTCGATGAAACGTTTCCTCAGGGACGCGTTGGTGGATGATGATCTTCAAGAAGAAAAGTCCATGGCATTTCATCGTAAACTTTTGCACAATATATTCATATATATATATATACACAAATAACAAGTGAAAGACAGACCACCACGAGAAAAGAAGAATATAAAAGGACAAAGAATAAAAAAAAAATGGTGGAAAATAGATGGTGACAATATTCGTATATGCTTATACACTGTGTCTGTGAATTTGCTATTATTAAATTTAACATATTTCACTGCAAACTGAAGTGTGTTATTTTGTTACACGTATGTGTATTATTTGCTTTTCTTACAGCATTGTATTAATTTTATTACTCACAGGTGTGTCAATTTTCTTTCTATAATCCCAACCCTTGTATATATAGTCATTTTTAATATACTTAAATTGGCAGTGTTGTTTCATGTTCCTTGGTGAATAATTTAATATTAAATATAAAATTATGAGAGCTTCGTTATTTTTCAATCAAGCGGCCTACTGGCACTATCTTCAGACGTGACACAGGGGCACAAACACTTTTAAAGGGAATTGAATAAAAATCGGTATAGAAAATTGAAACATGTGCCGGACATAGAGTGTAAGTATACTAACTGAGACTGATGCTGCAATTTTCTAAGAGTTTTATTCCTACCAGACATTATCAGTCAAGTGAGATCGATCGTGATAAATAATAAATATATTGTTGATTAATGATAATTAATTAATTAATCAATCATATGAGTTTGAGGCTGAATGAAACGATAGTGAAAATCTATGACTGTGTTTATAAAAGTATTACGTATTATATATTTAAACTTGCTCTGACATTGATTTATTGCAAAGTTTAATATCAACTGTCATGTAAATTTTTCCAGTAAAAATACAAGCAAGAACATAAATAAAAACGCAAATGCACTACAAATGCAAATATGTTACAAAGTGCATTATTTTTAGTCGCAAAGCATCGTATAGTCATTCTTAACACCACTTGGATCTTCAACGTGAGTACATAAATGAGGACACATGCGAAGACTTTTATACACTGAAAAAAAAATATTCATGTAAAATCAATAACATTTGTCAAGACCAGATTATTTTTTTTTCTTACTGTAATAATACTTGGGATATACTTCGGTTGCAGTTGAATTAGATATCAAGACTTCAAATCTAATGTGAAGACATTAATCAACTCATAAATTCACAGACGGACAAGACAGGCGGCCACGTTCATCAGAACTTCAAACAAAAATCCAAATAAATTTTATAATACACAATAAATATCGACATGTAATTAATCGACCCGATTTCTTTTTCTCAGTTAAACTGATTCCCACTCAAAATCACAAAGTGAAACCCAAAAATTCCTATCTTAATATTTGTTCTTCAATTGAGGGTCAATAACGCCTGCTTTTGTTTGCTCTTTCTTCACAGTTTTATAACCTTGCTGTCCTTCAATGTGACGCTGCAATTGACCAAGTCTCCAAGTCCTATACTAAATAAATCAATAAATAAATAGCTTAATGAAAAAAAAAATATACTCTTGACATCTACAAATTCAATGTACACCAAGCAGACAATATAAATACCAAGAAGTAAAAGACTATCATTAAAACATCTCCGTGCAATTAATGTTGGTTGATTAGCCAACAGATTAAATATATATATAGAAACTTGCGGTTAATGGATAGTTGCTTCCAATCTGCTTCCCCCTTATTCCTTACCAATTCATAGATGACCAATATACACAATTTGAACAGAATAGAAAAACACTAAAAAAAAAAAAAACATAAACAAAAGAGGAGTAGTAAACGACAAGAAAGAAATAAAGTATGAGGGCGTAACCATTACAAATATACAAGAAATACAAGACACATAAATAAATATACCTATATTGTATCTATATAAACGTATATGCTATATGAGAATGGTGGTGAAACTCGTAGGATGCGAAGTAGGGTGCAAATAATAACAATAATCATATTTCCCGGCAACATGGCCGCTGTGTGTAAAGGGTGGCGCGCAGGTCGGTTAAGCGGGGGATAAAGTGGTTGGTGGATGCGATATTTCTACCTCCTCTGACTCCTCATAAATGGGTGGGTGGATGCCATGATGGGGGGCGAGAAGGCAGAAGGGAAGGTTATCATAATATTACAAACCACCAGTGCCATATCTATATAACATGATGGCCATATATATATATATATATTCCACTTATAAAGTTCCCACGTGCAATCATCCGTGATACCAACAATTGTCGCGAGTTGGCCACCCTTATTATATACATGTATATACGTATACATGAGCTTTTTTATTGCACCTAGAATATCTACATTGTGTGGATATATTTGTATATGAGGTGGGTTATGTTACACTGTCATATTCCCCATGATGATCATGCTGATGGAACCCTGTAAAATTTATAACAATATATATATATAGATGAATACATATTTATATATGGATATATATTGTTTGAATTTTATACCACGCCCATGGATGTTGTGGTGGTGATTTTTTTTTTTTTTTTTTCCTACACTGATCCACCTCCACACTCATTTTCTCGTTATTAAACTTACTACATTTTCTTTTTTATCTCTCCGAAATATTACGGTAGATGTGCGGTGTTATAACAATGTCAATTTGGTAACACTGTGTTACTCAAACTCGTTATACGTTGTGTGTTTTAAATATATATTTATATAGATATGTATGTATATATGTATAAGATTGCATGAGGGCGGTGGAAATGGAACACTTCGGGCAATAAAATGTCGTTTGTTATTATTTGTTTTAGAAATTGTGGGATAGTTTGTATTACGTCTCTTACACTATTCGTATATACCTCATTCGTTCACTCTGTATTTTTTTTTTCCCAGGCGTTTTTATTTTTTTTTTTATTTCGAGCAACCAATTAATGGAGAGGTAATTAGTGAAAGAATTTTTGAACAGATTGACATGTTTGCGAATTGTGTTTTAACTTTAATTTTTATTTTGTTTTTACAAAGAGGAATTTAAAAAAAACATTGTTACATGGGTATATATGTTATTGTTCTTTGAAATATACAATGTATATTTTAATAATATATTGAGGAATTGGTGTGTAACAGCAATGTGGATGTGAAAGTTTTCACAAAAACCAACGAAACACGATAGAGACTGGGATAATTGACGAGGATTTTTGTTTAGAGCTAATTTGTAATTTTTATCCAGCGCTCACTCTGTGCATTCTCGCATTTATATACATATAGAGTATCATTGTGTAGGTATATATATATATTATGTATGTGTATATGTGGCGACAAATATTCATGGGCGCACAAATCCAGCGACAGAGTAACACACGCGCGAGAGATTTTGTGCCGGTATAGAAGATAGTCTGTGGAATGCGAGTTAGGAAGTTGCCGCGAGGTTAATTTTCTCCAGATGTTTGTACATATATATATATATATATAGATATATATATGCATACACTATACCAAGATACGTCGCTTCAATAATTCCCCTCTTCTTTCTCTATATAAACAAATTTATCTGTTGTTTTTTTTTCTCTTTTACTCTTCCTCAGTTTTCTATTCGCATTCTTTCCTCCGTAATTCACAATCAACAGAGTTTGTATTTCTCAAATAAACAAATGAATCCTCTTGCATATTTGTTGAAAATATTATTTCTTATGATTGTTTATTTTTCGTTTAATCATAAATTTTTATGCGATACATTTTTTATGCCAAACATCACAACAGTGAATATGTGGAAGATTTGATAAACACAATTGTGTGATATATGCGGATTTGAAACGTGGTTATTTTTATTTTTCTTTTTTTGTTTTGCGCTGTTCTTTGAAGGTGTGAGTTGGACGCGATGTGTTCTCACTCGTATCCTCTATCATTTTCTCCAGGAAGATGATTGAGAATTAAAGAATAATAACATCAATGGGTGTTTCCATTTGCCTACGTATTATAAATAGTAGAAATTAAATTGAGGATTAATTTAGGGCCTGGCTGATGAATTAACTTTCTCTCATTTTTGTCTTAATTCTCTCAGAAATATTTAGCAGGGTATTAGAATATTTTATACATATATTAATACTTCAGTAGTTCAACTTTTTGAATTTGATTCCACTTTTAAACTGCATTTACAATGATAAACATTCTCTTTGACATTTCGTCAACTATTTTACAGTAATACTTTTCAATTTCTAATATAAATAATAAGTGGTATCAAGTATTTCATACGTATGCTCGTGTGTTTGCTTCACATGTTTTTCACGGTTGGTTAAATTTTTATGTTTCTTTCATTTTGTTTTTTATTTTTTCATTGATGAAAGAGTATTTTGTCGGTAGGATTTTTAGCTAAGTTGTGTAAAGATTCGTCCACGATGAATATAGTAATGAGGAATGAACAAGAGGAAAGAGTGCATCGGATGAATTTTGTCACTGCAACTGCGACTCCAAGTGTATTAAAAATTAACGTCAGAGTTGGGGTCTTTTTAAAATCTAATTTTATCTTTGCGTTAATCAATTAAATAGAATGAATATTATAATATCATCGTCTGAAAACAATTGTGATTTGTCATTTTTCCCTAAAAGGTAATCCATTACATTCAGCATTTTTCCATTCATTATACTAAAGCATGGTATGCTCTCTATAATTTATATAAATTTTATTCAACTTCAGCAATACAACAAAAATATCATATGACTTGTAAACGCACAACTTCCACATATCCATCTCTTCCAACTCTCCTTCTCACATATATATATATATATATATATTTAAATAATGTCGCTGAGAATTTGTAAATTTAGTTAGACTAAAGGAGATAAATATAGAGGGGTGAATAAGATGTAGCAACGAGGTATATAGAATAAAACAAGAAGAAAGAAATGATAGAATGAAAAATAAAAAAATAAAATAAAAGCAACGCGTCAACTGTGAACTGTGTGTGACTCTGATCCGACCCGACGGGAACCGCGACGCCTTTAGCAGGTGAATGAGCATCAGGGAAATTCGTATAAAAGCTGCCGGCCGATCTCCCCATCTCACATTCTGGTTTGAGAAACAGCCAAAAGTGAATGAGAAAGAGAATGAAAAAAGAAAAGAACAAGAACAAGTTGCCTCGAGTGACACCGCGAGCACATCGGTTGGACGATGGAGAAAGTGGTGGGTCGGATGAGATTGAAGTGTGAGTGAGAATGGGGATTGTGGGGGGGTTGGTATATATAAGGGGGTGGAATGGGTATGAGGCAATGTTGAGAGACCTTGGATTGAGCCCGCGGATGGGAACGTAGGACGTAGGAAGCACTTAAAGAATTATCCGAACTCACAGGAGGGAATGGGCTCCTCGTTGCTTCGGCACGTGCATTCATTCCCAGGCCAACACCTAATACCTACTAATACCGTGCCCGTTGTATCTATCTACCCTTTTACCGCGCTCGACGTGAGTATACTAGTAGCCCTGGACCACGACCGAGATCATTCACATATACAGAGAATAAGTGAAAGACGAAGAAGTGACAACACTTGTTTCTATGTATATATTTATATACAAATATACAATTACATTGGGGATTTTGAAGATATATATTTGGGGATATATAAGTGTATACAATGAAATAACGGATGAGAGCCCACTCAATTGTCACTCACTTTAACCATCATTTAGTTCCCGTCGTTCAAAGTCAATTGCACATACTATTTATTAGTCGATTATGTTATTCAATTTATAGTGAAACAATTTTTCATGAGTTTGAGATTTTAAAAAGACGCAATTGGATATAACAAAATGTGAATGATTATGAATTTAGCAAAGCATTATGATAGAAGACTTCATACAATATTTAAAAATTTAATTGATATTTAGTGTATCTGATATTAGTATATTGTTGTTAGTAAATCTTATCAGTATGTGTTTAATTCATTGTAAGAATAAATAATAAGTATTTATTAATATAAGTAACAAACTAGTGAATTATATTAATTATTCTATATCAATTGTAGTCATCAGATATGTTAATATTGAACATTATCTTCTCCAAATGAATGTAATAATATAATGATGATAAACTAATATCCATTTAAAAATGTTTTGAAACAATTAATATCACAAACGCAATGTAATTACTCATCACTTGTAGACGCTTAAATCAAGCGAAACAAGAACAGACACGTTTCAAATGAATTCTATTAACTATTAATAAACCTGTATTTTCAATAAATGAATAAAGTATTACACACAAATATTGTAATAAACTTTTAACAACTCATGTATTTGTTAATATTATCAGAATGTCATTAACTATCAATAAATACGTTAAAAAAAATTTTTAATTCATACATTTATTTATTTATGTTCAACAAATCCTTGAGTCAATAAAAATTCTATTATATTCTAATTGAGAATTTCTAAACGAATAGTCAAATTTCATTATATATAGAAATAATATTATGTTTACTATTGGATATCAATGATCTTTTATAATCAGATTATTTTCAGGTATTATCCAAACTTAATACTGATCAATAGTTGGCGGTTGGAAATCAATAGCAAACATGAGTTGGTATTTAATTAAATGAATTGTCAAATAGTACAATTAATTGTGCTCTTAAATGATATTGATGCTGTCAAATCATATTCTTCAAAGTAATAATTATTTTTAATCTATTTCTATCCCTTATTTTCTTTCCTATATACATATTGAATATTTTCTTTAATTTCCCATCAAATTAAACAGTGAATTTATAAATCCCATGATAATATTGGTTAATTATTCCTGAAGTAATTACATCGCATCTATATATCGAATCATCAGCTGCATAATTATAATCGTTTCTTGAACACATTATATAATGCTTACGCAAACGCACAAATCCCCATGAACAAAGTTGCATATGCAAAATTATATACATATATATATATACATAGAATGAGAAGGACAGATAGACAATTTGTCGACCGGAAAACAATTTGCAACTCGATCAAACTAATTACGTGTCGGTCCGTTACGTATATATCAAGTGCATTATATATAACTAATTAACAAATTTCCCTCATTGGCCAACATAATGTATGCCATATTACATAACCACACACTTATACATAACTTTAGTATAATTCCAGCGCCAATTGTATATAGTATACTGATTATTAGTAATTAATATTTGACAGTTGATGAGGGTACAAACGATATATAGTAGACAGCTATATGAACTCACGTGCATCTGAGACATGACACACAATTCAACCGCAAAGTTTTCAAAAGTATCCCCTTGTCATGGGACACTGATTATCATTATATACATAAAATGTTTATATATAAATGGTGAGAAGACCAAATGTCTAACGAACAAGCAGACAGTGTGTCTGTATAGTTGTATACGCGGTTCCCTTTTATATTTCTACGAAACCACTGTCTTTTTCTTGCGTCTTTTAAGAAACATGCGGACATCAGACCCAATATATATGTACAAATATTTCAGTTAGTGAGTCTGTTGTTACGGTGTCTTGTCACGACCGCACACGTGAAAAAAAATATATATATATGAATGGTTGAGGCCGCGTACGCGCACGTGTTGCTAACGCATTCCCCGACAAATTGACTTCAGGCCTTTTGATGCGCATCTTCCTTCGCTTCTTCTTAATCATCATCATCATCATCATCATCATCGTATTCTTCATTTTATTCTTATTTGTCTCTATACCCTACTTCCATATATGTTTCTTCCCCTGTTGATCACCCCACGAAAATGATATTCCCATGAGAATATGAACGAGTCAACCCAACGTCTTTATTATTAGCCAACACGAAACTAGTTAACTGACTTTGTTAAGTGAGAATTATTATTTAGCTCGTTGGGAGTCCCTTATACACACGAAAATATCATCGTGTCTCTCTACGCGCAATCTCAAATGTGATTTTTGCTCTCGTATATATACTTTTTAACAAAACAGCGGGAGATAAAGGAAAGTAAAAACAGTAAATACGTCCGGAGGATTACATGGGAATTGGTTGAAAATATACACACAAGGAAATGTCATGAATGTCCCGCAGTTTGTATTTATCCAGGATGGAACAAGTGTCGAAGGTTTTACGGTTTCCGACTGGCATATATATTTATATACTTAAAACTTTAGTTGGAAGTGTAGTATTATACACTTCTGAGTTTTTTTAATTATATTTATCCGGTCCTTATGCTATAAATGATGGCCTAAATATCTTGGAAGGTTGAAGTCACACAACGAAAATTAATAACTTGAGTATTCGTTAATGGTATATATATATTTGAATCTTTGGGATAAAAATATCAAATCATTATTGCATTCATTTAGTCAAAGAATGGATTTTAAAGTGATAAAATTTATATACATTCAGTGAGAAATATAGTCTTGATAGAATTCTCACGTGGAAATTAAAAAATTTGACTATACATTTACTAATTACTATATAATAATTCTACTTCACTATCTATGTTGAATTTTCCAACTTTTTTCTACTAGATTGGGCGAGTTACACCAAACTGCACGAGCTTTCACAACGTATCTCTATATTTTTTTGAATATTCGATTTCGACAACCGAAAGATGTGTGTTGAAATTTAATTATTAATTTCCATATTAAAGTTTTAGAATGATCTAATATTATTCTATACTGTATCGGATAAATTTCCATGTCAATGTTGACAATATTCCCAGATTAATTTACTCAACAACTAATCTAAATCGAAAAGAATGTACAAAATTGCGTTCAGGATAATTTTAGAAACTGATAATAATATTTGTTTCATCTCGTCGAAGAAAAATAAATAGTAGGATTAAATTTTCTCAATTTTTTCTCCAATGTGACAATGAATGTTCTTGGAGAGTATATATATATATAAACCAAAAGTTTATTTAGTTGGATATCGGCAAGCAAGCGAAATCATAAGTAAATATTTATACAAAAGTTGCTTTTAACATTATGAATAATGTTCTTGTATATACTTATTCATCATTATTTCTTTTTATACAATCAATCTAATGTTGATATTTTGTGCATTGATGCACATAATAAATACCTTTTGAACAACATCGTTACATCATTTCACACGCTACTATATAGTATATACCTAATTGCGTCTCGTAAAGTTATAATTGATGATCCGTTGAGTATGCTCTTTACGTCTTATTCACCGAGAGATATGTTTTCATTCTCATTGAGCATTGAAACCATATGGTTACAATTTATGTACGTACAGTGTCATTTAAATATTTTCGCTTCATTTATAAATAGATATATATGAACAAAAAAATGTCATCTGTTGAGTAATGGATTTGTTAGGGAGGGGGCGCCACTGTAGACAGTCGAAGATTTATTATTTTTTCTTTGGTTTTTTTTTTTTAACTTCAACGTAATTCTTATTGAAAAATATAAGAAAATATCAAACACTCTGATTCAGAATGTAAACATTTTTCTGTGTCCAAAAGTATGTTCACGGTTTTTAATACTTTTTTAACAATTCGATTACTTAAATTAAATTCATTTTGTAACGAAGGACTTGTATAAAAACTTGCACTTTATATACTTATTTAATCCAACATAATAAAGAAATAAAACTAAAGAATCAGCTTGACCTTTATTGTTTCACGAGTGTGATCCCTTCAGAAAGACGGCGCACATAGAAAAACCTTTTTAGATTTTCAAATTAAATCGACACGATTATTCATGTTGCTACGTGAGTCTCTTAACAGCTCACCGGTAAAATACTCTATATATAATACATGTATATACATATGTATATATATACATCTATTATATATTTGTATACATATATACTCTTTGGAGATTGCAGAAAGTAACTAAAGTGTTGTGTTGTATACTGCCTGAATATAAATAGACATACATAATATAAAATACACAGCTTTGCGACGACAACATAAGAAGGGGAATAAAAAGGAACAAGGTAAAAGTGGGGTGACAGGTGGAAAGCGAGAGAGAGAGAGAGAGCCAAGTAAAGCGAATAAAGAAAAAGAAAAATTGTAAGCATGGGAATTTTTGCAACTTGATGTAAAAGAAAAAAGATTCAACTCAATACAATACAAAATATACATTTTATCAGTCAGCTAAATTATTCAAGCATTAATTATTTTATAAAATGATCAGGTATTTAGTATGCATCAACAATATATGCTCAATAAAAAAAATTACAGAAGTGGAAAAAAAATTACTTGAATCGAATTTTTAATAGATTTCAGGCTATTTCAACATTTGGAGTAAAATAAAATGTGACTTTATATTCATGTGATAAATTTAAGATTCTATTCAAATAGCAAGCATGCCTTGTCTAGTGGGTGGTGTTCTAACTTCTCAAACAGATGTGTTTAAGTTCGATACACTAAACTTTCACACCCATTTCAATTATCAACATTCATCATCATTGCGCAATTAATAAACATGAAAACATAAAAATGATTACACAACATGGTAATAAACATAATGAAAAGATGAATAGCTCTTGATAAAAGAGTTAATAACTTGACGATATGTATAAATTGTCAGTGTCATAAAAAATAAAATAATGTTGAGAGATTAATTGACCGATTGATTTATCAATACTCGGTTGATGAGACTATAGCAAAAAAAAAGTAGGAACCATTGAATATATATTATAAATGTGTAATATAGAATAACTTAAACACTTCTACTTGACATTATTAATCACATGTTAACATTCAAAAACAATTCGAGTAACACAAATAGCATTCATAATATTATTATCATTAACGATTTAATGATGAACAAAAAAACAAATCAAATATAAATTTTTCCACATAACAATTATCTAAATGACTTTTCAAGTTATCCATCCAACAAAACTATGAATGAACAATTGTTTCTTAAAAATAATTGTCAATCCATTCCAGAACAAAAAAAAAAAAAAAAAAAAAAAAACCAATTAAAAATCACGTATCCAAATTAACACGAATTAAAACTGCATATCTTGATTTGAAATTATTTATTCAACAACAATATCAGTTTTAAAAATAAAAACATGTTATTTTTCAAATTAATATACCATATTTCCCCTTTCTTAAATAAACAATATAAAATTGTATCATTATACCATTTAAATTGTGTTCATATAAATTTTAAGTACAATCACGTACGAAACCTACCATTTACTATCAACATCATCATCATAACATAGCAGGCGGTTGAGCATCCAGAGTAATTCCCACCTCAATCGTACATATTTAAACATATACATATCTATTCATCATATCAACAGTAACACCTACTCTAACTTGCTTACAACCCCAACAATATTGACCATATATGTATGTACCTATATATATATATATATATATATATACATACATATATGTACCATTTGGCATCAAGGGAGCGTAAGGGGCTGTACAGTAACCGCGAGAAATTGCGCGCAAGCAAGAGAGAGAGCTGCAAATGTGGGGCGAAGTGGCGGTAGCGTTAGCTACTAGTATATATGAAAAGGGCGCTTGAGGGTCGCGGAAGGGTAGTCAACAGCGAGTGACAGAGAGTGAGAGAAAAAGAGAGTGAGTAATAGTGTAAAAAGAGAGAGAGAGAGAGAGAGAGATAAGCAAGCGAAGCGCAGAGCAACGTCAGTAGGTGGTAAAAGCGTAACAGGATGGGGAAAATAGTGATTCCATTATTTAACCGAGGTAGTTTAGGCGAGTATTAGGGGTTTGAGTTTATGACACCCCTCGGCTACCCGGATTGCCTATTAATACGATATGAGCTTCGCTCGACCTCATCCTCTCGCCCACACCCTCCTAAATATATATATATATATATATACCTACACTACGTTGCCACCTCGTTGCTTTTCACAATGTTCAAAATTTTTATATATTTCTTTTTCATTACTACCACACACTCTGGCTTTTTCTCTATATACATCCTCTGGTTTCCATACACACACATATATATATATAAATACCTATATACATATGTACATGCATTCATATAAAAATATTTATTTATATGTAGAAACTGGACTGTTGAGAATTGTATAGGTACCTTTTTTGCAGAATTAAACTTCGCAAAATTTTCACCAACATCGTTACCACCCCCCCTTGAATTTCCCCACTCTCAACTTGAATTCCATCTCTACATATATATATATAATACATATATATGTATTGCGAGGCTGTGAAATATATACACGAACCGCAGCCATCATCGCATCCCGCCCCGTAGCGACTTTGGTTCCCCGGGGGAGAATCCCTGTGCCGCGCACGCGGTGCGCCAACCATCGTCGCCGCCAGCACCAGTGGTAATAGTAGTAGTGGTATAGTAGTGGCATTATAACAGTATATAGAAGTAGGTAGGTAGAGAGGTCCACCGATCGTTTTCTAATTTGGCGAGCAAACACTCGGATTGATGTATATGTTATATAAAAAAGAAAAAAAAAAAAGAGGGATATGTATAAAACGTCCTCGTCAGTAGTTCGCTCGCTCTGTATCACAAAACGGCGCTGATTTCTCTAGTACATATGTATATATATATATATATATATATATATGTATATGTGTATACACTTTATCTTTGTCTATGTAACCATACTCAGTTTGAATATATGGGGATGATGAGTGAACTGGCTTTCATGTCGGCCTTAAGCTGTATGCTTACACACTGCGCTAGAAATGGATCAACGACATAGAAAGAGAGATATAGTATATGATGACATAGATTGACATGGAGTGAGAAATTGTGTATATGTTTGTATATACACTATAGGTAACAATGATTTGGGTCAAATCTAAATTTAGTTTTGAAGGGATTTCTGTATAGTTTGTTAGAGAATGGAAAGTGAATTTAATACATGTTTGATTTCGATTTATGTTGGATGTGAGGTAAGTTAGGTTATTAGTTATATTAATTTTATTATATGATAACGCGTTGGATTAGCTTGACGGGGAGAGTAAACTATACTTTTTTCTTTGTTCATGCTATTGAAACTGTTGATTATACAGTTTACTAAAGTATATATGAATGATGTTTTGGTGGTGAATTTTAAATTTACATTGCATCGAGTTTGTTCAGTCTCGCTGATGATTGATAACTTTTAGTTTATGTACAGTGTATTAGAATGTACATACTGTAGACGTGGGTTTATTTGTGGGTGACAATGTCTGTGATAGTTTTATTGAAAATAATGTTCTATTAACAATTGAATATAGATACCAATTCAATTTTATTCTCAACAGATTTGATCAATTTTTTATCTCAATTTATAAAACAACAAGTTCAACTATATTAGAGAGTGTTTTATTTCCTAATTTAATATTGTAATCATTACTGTTGCACTTGAAAATATATTATTTCTACATCCACAAACCCAAAACCTGTATTTATTTTTTAAAACACTTGGATTGTCAGTACAAAATTTTTTAACTTACCCCAAAACATTTATGGCTTTGTATGTCTGACTAAATATTTACTTCACTCAATTAATTACTCTCTGTGTGCACGTAAAAAATTCCTAAATCAAATCTATACTGATGTAAATAAAGATAGATAAAATAAATTTTGTATATTGTCTAAACGTAAATAATTGCTTTGTATAATTTCATTTTGAAGCAATTATTAAACCATTCCAGGTATAGAAATATAATTTCTAATTAAATATAAACTTAATCTTAAATCAATACCGTATTATCTTATTTCATAATTGAAAATTTTAATTCGTATAATTTCTCATTAAAATTCTCTTTAAATATCAACCAAAATAACATATTTCTCATTCAAATAATTTTTATTCCCCAATAGTAGTTGGTAAATACACCTATCTGTATCACATATACAAATAACGACAGACTCAATTGAATTAATAAAAAAAAAAAAAAAAAAAGAACTATAAAAAATAGGAGCGGGAATGTGAATAGGGTAAAATGGGCTTTTATTTAGTGCAATGATCGGCGAGAGGTCTCGCGAGGATATAAATGACAAGCGTGTAAACGCACTTGGTGAGGGGGGCGGTTCACAAATTGAAGAGGGTGCTGCTCGCACATTGTATAACATTGAGAGAGAAACAGTGAGAAAGAGAGAAATAAAGTTATTTGATGTGACGTGTGCCCTACCCAGCCAAATTTGTCCCGTTATATAAAAAAGTCAAAATGAAAATAAAAAAAAAAAAAAAAATATTAGTTATTTTGTTTTTCTTTCTTGTTTCAATATATAATATCATTTATTGTATATATAGTTTGATGATGCTAAATATTTCTGGTAATTTACTCGCGAGTATTTTAGTTTCGTATGTGTGTATGTGTTTGTGTGTGTGTGTATATTTTTGTGTATTAGTAGAGGGTGATATACACGTGTTATGTTGAATGTATATGATGTGTGTATCGCCCCAGTGCACGCGGCCAACAGAAGGCAGATCTCTCCCGGGAGACTCGACGCTTGTTTGCGCTGCTTATCATCAGTTCCCATTAATATTAAACCGCATTCAACGAACGAACCAACTATCCAAGTCCCCCCCCACGGACAAACATATACACACAAGCTGATGAATACACGCGCGCACGCATTTATACGTATATATTTCAGGTATAAATTCTATATAAATGTGTATTTATTTTATGAGTATTTGTATGTGTGTGTGTGCATTGGTGTGTTTGCATGAGAACATTTGCTGAATAGTACATCCACTCGCTTCAATTCGCCGCGACATTAGTCATTTACTCATGCGTATATATGTTGAATACAGGTGGAGCTTTTAAACATGTCATCTCAAGTGAATTAAGATTATTTTCACAATTTATATTTCAATGAATCATCTGTAGTTCTAAATTTAATGTATAGACAATAAGTTTTACATATCAAATTAATGTGTTAAATTGTTTTTGAACGTATATTTATATAACGAGTTATATTTAATATTGTGATGGTAATTAATAATGGTATACAGTTATTTTTTATTGATGATAAAATGTGAAATATATAATTAATTTATTTGGCGATTGGAAGAAGTGGAGGACAGTACTATAGAACGCTTAATTTTATCAACGGATAACTAAAGTATAGGACTCAGAATTAAGAAATAAATGCGGATGGTTATTTGAAATAAAAAAAAAAGAATATGGATAAAATCTATTTGTATTTTTCATATTATGTCTGTCAATACAATATAATGTTTGAGTGTATATCATATTAATTTTAATATGTTGATGTTTTTTTTTTCAACAGTTACAATAATGTCTATATGTTAAAAAATTACATCATTTCCAAATTGAACATTCATATATAAAAATTCTTGCCTGCAAAAATTTAAATAGATTATTCTATTTGTCCAAGTTATTCAGTGTATTAAAATCATCTTTATACTCTCTCTGTATTTGTATTGCCATCAAATTAAAATATATAAATTAAAAAAATATATAATCATTATTAAATTCATATTTTGTGATGGGAAATTTGATGAAAAATCCGATTTTTTTTTTTTTTCCATCAAGAATTAAAAATATTTAAAGGCAAATGGAAAGTCTAAAAAATTCTTTGTGGAACAACTATAATATACATTCTTTCTTTATATAAAATGAATATTTTATCACATGTGTGATCGATGCATAATTTGTAATTGCAATTGTATATTTAAAATATTTATTTATATCCTTTAACACTATGTGTGTATAATCTGGGACTCGACAGGTGAATTTTATAATATGATTATTTACCTTCACAATTATTTTATATATACATACATATATACTTATATACAGTGCGCAAATGGGCTCATATACACAGACAAAAGCATCGATGAAACCCAACGAGGGCCCATTTTGCCGCTAGGGATTGAGGGTGGGTGCTCAATTTTCACCCTTTGTTTAATCGCCGCCCGGAGTCGACTACATTAATTTAATACCCATACGCGTGCGCATTCACTTCAATATAAAATATATTATATAGTATATATGTATATAATATCATCGGACGACGACCACTTGTGATAACTGAGGGGGCGTCTTTTCGTATATAAAATCCACGCAGTTTATATATATTAATATGCGGTTAACCAATGATAATTTATATTCTCTTGAGAGGGATTGATACAGTGAACAAATTCCAATTCAATTTTTTTTCTACATTGTCAATATATATATAGAATAGCAATTAAATTAAATTTTAGTTGCATAAAGCGACGATTATTATAATTGAACTGTTTATGGATTGACGTTGTTGTACACGCGCTGTTCTATGGAAATCTATATTCAATTATGTGTACGTGATGTTTATGTGTGGGTGTTTATGTATGCATATGTATATATTTGTGTGTTGCCTATATGTTTGTAGTGATTGCGGTAAACTGAACATATATTTTGGTATAGGTATGTATATCTATATTGATGAGTAATTACACGGTAATTACTTGTTCTCTCGTATAGCGACAGAGTAATTGCATTGGTTGGATGTGTGCGCGATAGATGATTGCATATCGATATCGTTGCACTCGCGCTTTGTCAAAATATATTGCGCCATTTTCACTTGCAATTAGCTGCAATTAGCTGACGCTGACTCGGTGTTTATGCGTGACACAACCGCTTATATATATTAATATTGTACAACCTAATAAACCACAATGCAAAATTAAATATAATGTTGATTATTTATATACTAATCAATTATTTTTATCAATGAATGAATAGTATATAGGATAATTACAAAAACGAAGAGAATGAAGTATAGTGAATGAAGTCTGGATATAAATATATATATATATATATATATATGGCAAATACTAATTTAAATCGTGAATTGAAACCGGGATTGAACTCGATAGAAGTGATATTTGCTAAATAGTATGTCAAAAAAAAATTACAAAGAGTTTGGTAAATTTTTAACGAATTGGTTCGTTAGAAAATTCGCAAATTTATTATGATGGATTGTGATGAAAGTATATGATAAAAAATATGATTTTAATTTATAATTAAAGTGAAAAAACTCGATTGATGTGGATTTGATTCAATAATTATATGCCACATTAAGTGCTATATCAAATCTACATTTTACGCAACAGAAATTCAATTCTGTTCGCCATTTATCAATACGATATGTAATAAATAGATTTTTATGTCGGAAATAAAATTAGATTGACCCAACATTAAAGAGTTTAACAGTCAATGACATTCATAACAGCTATAAATAAATGTTGAAAAAATATTCCCAATAAATTAATTTTTGTAATTTCAACAATGTTCTTCCTATCAATGCGCAGTATATATTTTGTTTGGTATTTTGTAAATCGTAGAAAAAAAATCGCGAGCTTGTTACTTTATTCACACTTAACACTATGAAAAAAAAAAAAAAAAAATATCATGATTTTCATGGTATAATATCCTATTCAACAGTAATATATTCTAAATACTGCTTTCATAAATATCACATTCTTCAAATATTTTTTATTTCAATGACCCCCCAAATAATACTTTGATTTTCTTCCCTATCCAAATCTTTATAAAATTCCCTAAATAATATTAATATTAACTATACTATAGACCAACGTTTTTAGCGTGAAGATAATCATAGAAAAAAAAAAAAAAAACAAGATGATTTAATATATTTTCGTTTATATTAAAATAAAAATGGCTTTATAATGAGTCATTTACTTCTACATGTTATTTTACTTTCCCATTTTTTTTCTTTTTTTTTTTTCGGTTTCTTTGGTTGTTAAGAGAATTATGTATTATATAGAGAATGATTGGGAAATGTCGTCAGCAATGAGGGGTTGAACATGCCGACGAGACGTCAGTCTCGGTCCGTCGGCAGGGGCGTGTGGGCGGTGCATTCACAACGATCGCTTAGAGGTCGAAGGACGATTCAATTAGGATCGACTAAACTAATCCCGTGTGTGCTTCAACTGGTCATATATACAACATGTGTATCACTTACACACGTGTATACAAATACACACATATATATATATATATATATATATATATATATATATATATGAATACATATATAAACATATAGAATATCTATTACAGAAATTTGTAATTCGTATAAACAGTGAGCAATTATTGAAACACTCAAAGAATACTAATAATTTTCACTATATTTCACAATAAACAAAATAAATAAAAATCAACAATACTCAATAAAAATATTCTCAAGATTATAATCCAAACAAATCTAAATAATATATCCATCCCCTATTTATCAACAGGCTCAATAATACACTCACAAATTACACCAATAATCAGCCACTTTTTCATCCCGAATTAATAAAAAAAAAAAAAAAAAAACAGCAAGTAATTCAACAGCATCACAAAGAATGTACAATGAAAGCGCTCTATAATTCAATACAACTAAATCGTCACAAAAAATAAAAAATAAAATAAATAAATAATATCTACTTGAATAGTTCCACACTGAGTATATCATGATTCGAGATTGGCTTCTAAGAATATAACCCGATAAAAGAAATCGCCCACTCTATATATAGTCCAAACGATATCAGGGATATAAAAGAAACAGAGTGAGTATATCTCACTCGAAGTAAATCGAGAAGGAGCTGTGCAATCACCCATGACCGCTACGCCTCCTTCAAATCGTTTCTCCTTGCGCGGATATATATCCCCAATCGTATATATATACTATACAACCATCGTGGACATTATATATATCCACTCTCGACCCTCCCAATACCTCTTCTATATACATATCCTCACAAATATATATATATAAATAAATACATATACATATATACAAATCTATATACACCTCTCGTCGTCTTATGGGCAGCGATTGGTGTACGGACAGATGGGGTGACATCTCATTAGTGAGACAAATTGCTTTACCTCTCTATATATTCTCCACCACCCTCTCCCTCTCATCTCAATTGCCCTTGGCTTATTATGCCTGCTCGCACTTCAGTTTAATGTATATATATATATACATATATGTACATAGCACATAGCACAAGTTCATAACGGACAAATGTTTCAGCTCTATCTATAGATAAAGTTAAACAGAAAAAAAAAAATGAGAAGTAGATGAAGATATTTTGTACAGATTGTTACAAACATCTTGCGGGCGTCAACGATAATCATAATCACACTCGGTGTATAGTCATCGTCATATCGTCGCACTCTCACTTTGAGTTTATTATATTACCACCCATGATGTATATGTACAAACCATATAGACATCAGACATAAAGTCTAATATCCATCGTGTTGTTTGCGCTCAAGATATATATCCACGCGAGTCGTTTTGGTTTGCTCTCGGTGAGAGGCTTGCACAAATGTATTATATAGGGTGGCTCGCATAGCTAAACTAATTGGTTAAATCTGTTGGGCCGCATAACTGGAAGGCTAATTGGGTGATTTCCTGACAAATTATATCCACCCAGAGCGTACTGTATACGCTTACTAGCTATAGCGGAACCGTTTGTCACTTGACACTTTGAGAATGAGATGCACAGTTTGTATATATACATATATATGTAGTTAGATGAAGTATATGTATATATGTATATATGTATGAAGTGCGAGAGATGATGCGATGAACCGGAATATTTTGCGTGTGTTATATGTGCGCTGCTTAAGTTAATGTATATGTGTATATATATTTCGTTTGGGGTATTTTTCATTTTAGTTTTCTTTTCTTTTTTTTTTTGGGGTTATTTATATTTTTCTTTTTATTATGTACGTTTTCGTCTGCGTTGGAAATTCAAGTGTGTAAATTTGGATGTGTTATTTTAACACATTATACACTTTGGAAATACATTATTGCAATTTATAATGTATAAACTTAATACAAATTAAATTTTCGTGGGTTTTAGATTAGTGTATTACTCTATTTGGAGAAATTTAATGATACACTCAAAGTGTGGTAATAATAATTGTGCCAAATTTTATAGTACAGTGTAAATTGTTGGGGGGGGGGGGGGGGGGGGGGATAAAATAGTTTGTGGGAGTTGATACGTTTTGGGAATGAGAAATGTAAAGCACTGGAGACAATAATTTATACTCGGACAATTTTATAGTAAATATCATCATGGACTAATATTTAATTGGGAATCATGAAAATTTCCCACGTCAAATCTGATTCATCACTATGCTGAGATTGTAAAATAAGTGATAGTTAATATCAGTAAACGAAATCTCGGAGTCTGATATTTGTTGAGAAAAAATGAAGAAGAAAAAAAGCAAAAAGGTAGACAGTTATACAAATAGATGAATCAAACATATAGCAAACTTTCTATTATATATTGGGATGGTTTATTAAGAGGAATAGATACATATGTTAATTGTCATCATACATATATATTTGTTGATACCATATGTTGAAAGTGAAAATAAGTATAGTTAGTGAGAAACAAATATATCTAATAAATATTTGAAGTGTCCGCTATAAATCGGTAATAAAACTGCAAATAATGATGTTAAAGTTAGCAACTAGTTTATATATATATACATAAGAATAATTATGAAAATACCATGTGGATTAAATAAAATAACTGACATCTTCTCTATAGCATTATGTTCATAGAATAATATTATCCATATGTATAATGAGACAGAAGAAATTTTAGCAGTTGGCAGAGTGACCAATAAGTAAATTAAATTCATCTGTAATAATATAATATATTTCTTACCTCTCCATTATTCCGAATCAACTTAATATAGTATTTTTGATACTAGTCAATAACTTCAATAACCATATCACAAAAATAAAGTTCGGCATGTGTTGAAATAGCACACTTCAAGTATATATATCACGGTATAAATTTAACCATCTCGCAATTTAGTTAAATATGTTTACACGAATTCTTCACGTGAAGTGTAAAAAAAAAAGAAAATACACTAAGATTTGCAGTGCACTGCTGCTTTTCAATTCGCCTCGTTGCTTCCAGACGAATAAAGCAATCTCAATATTCACGCCTTTGAAATTTTTTTTCATTATTTTTATTTCCTTTTTTATTTCTCACTTTTTCCACTTTTTTTTTTTCATTTGTTTTGGTGTGCTTCCTTCACTGAATGACACACATGCACAATCGTGCATGTATATATATCTATACATGGGGTGTGAGGCTCTTTTGGGTTACGGGAAACACGTGTGCTCCTGTCATGTGCATAGTGTGAATTATTTTGTAAAGATAGTCCAAGTTTAATTTATATTCATTTTTATTTTTTGTTTAGATACTTTCGTGTATTACTTATCTGTTGATACAATAATGATCCTTATTATTTTCTCATTTATTTTGTTAATAAATATAATTACTGGAGCTTGAAGATAAATAATTAATTTCGTAATATTTCTTGAGATAATAAATATATATATCAGAGTGTTATAAATTGCAATAAAATTATTGCTGTGAAGCTGCGGTGACAAACGAATTATTATATAGTTTTACGAATATTGTATATGACAGGAGAAAACAAGAGAAATTTAAAAGATGCAGGGGTGATGTGCGGGATAAAGTGACAAATACAAGTGGGATCAAAGCTTCGTGAGAGAAGTGTCGCGTGAACGCAGAATATATAGAACACTTGGAAGAAGAAAGACAAAAAGGTATAGAGTATAGAAATTTACTCGCGTGTGCGAAGTATATACGATCTCGTTAACAAATCCTCTGACGACCTTTGGCGGATTTTCAAACGTCGCGCAGGAGATTGTAGTCATTAACTATGAATTAGTGACAAAGTGAGGGCAACGAAGAAAGAGCGAATGCATTATACATTAAACATACTCTTAATCCCTCTATTTTCACTTCCACCATCAACTATGATACTCAACTGTAGTTAAATTACATGGTATATCCTTCTTTAATGTGTATAAACGTAGGTGGAATTGTTTTTTTTTTTTATCATTAATTTATTCACATATTATTTAGACAAAACAAACTTTGGAAATCATGAGAAAAGTTTTAATTACAATCTCAATAGCTGAAACTTCCTGAATATTTTCAAGTCATTTTGTGTCCTCTAACTGTCAATTGGTTTCCACAAAAATAAAATAAAATATTATGAACAAATGAAGCGAATCAAAATAGAATTGAATCATGAGACAAATTTTTGTTTTTATAGTCACTTGTGTTATTTGAAAAATGTTCAATTACAAAGTTGATATTTAATTACATAAATTATATCACAATTTTATATATTCCCCACTTATATTCATAATTTTATTATATAATGGATGAAAAATTGTAGATTCGATGCAAAAAGAAATTCCTCAACAGATTTGTCATCAGCTCATTACAAGAAAGTAATTTCATTTAAAAAACAATTATTAATATAATTTTTCTTCAAGAAACCATAAGGACGCTTTTTCTATATATATATATATATATAAAACAAAAAATAACTCCCAATAATCACCACAAAGATATCTCTCTAAATAACAAAGCCCCAACAAACATAAAAAAAAACAAATCATATATAATAACATAAAATTATTTTGAAATAAAAATTTTCAACTTCATCAATACCAATCAATCATACTACATATAAAATTACACCAATCAATATCTAATCGTGTGCAATAATGTGGTAATGAAACCCTTAAAAACCCATTGCAACATAACTTACGCATCATTTATCATTTCATACACCCACACAAACAAATATATATATCAAGAAAAGATAGCAAGCGAGAGAAAAAAAGAGATCATATCGCAGTTAGGGAATCTTTTAATTTGACGGACCATAAAGCACGCCTTTCTCTCTCTAACTTTTTTCATTGATGCATTACACAACCCTCACACTCTGTATCTATATATATACACTGATGATACACACTGGACCCAAACATATATTGGCATGACAGTTGGTGCCCAAATTGTATATATGATATCAGTGTGTATATATACACACCCCATGGGAGGTCACAAGTAACACCATAGCGTGTCGTATCGCTGCAATAATAACGCGTGAGCGATATCCTCGCGCTATATCCCTCCCTTTTGCTTTCTATATAACCCCATTCTCTGGTGCTGGATCTAATGTGACATTACGCGCGTTGGTAGCGCTCGAGTTACGACCAATCATTGCTATTATATATGGATATCTATATGTATATATGGATATGGTAAAAGAAGAAGGAGAGAGAGAGAGAGAGAGAGTGTGTGTGAGAGAGTGAAAAGGAAAAAGACGACGCGTGCGAGGGGATCTCATCTTTCTGACTGATGCGCAACATAATCACCTCCTTGGGGTCCCATTCGCTCTTTCGCACGCGTCATATACACTCGTTTGACTTTAGCAACTTGGTGAACATGTGTGTGACATCTATTAAAAAATTAATAGAGTTGAGAAAAAAAATTATTTCCAATATATATATTTTGAGGGGGTGGTTTTTTTTATTGTATGTATGTATATGTGTTTATCAGATATGTTTAATGGTCACGTATGTCGAATATTTATATGTATGTATATATATATATTAATGGGAGATTATGAGTAAACTAAAGAGAAAAGATATATGACATTTTGACTTTGAAATGTGGCCCTATTAATATCTTTGAAAGTGAGTTCATGTCTCGGATGTCTATTTCACTTTATCCGGCATCACGTTGACAAACTCAATTTCCTCCAGTCACGCGTAATTTATACCGATTTTTCATAAGTGTACAAATTGGTCTGCTCATAGTACGTGTCAAGATATATACATACTTTTATTTCACTATTTTATTTTTATACTTTTTTTCATTTTTTTGCAGTATTTTTATTTTTTTTTTCTACTCTACTCTGACTTGTGAGAACAGAGGAAATTAGTCGTCACTCATCATCACTCATTTCTCAGTTTTCTAATTATCTGTGTATAATTTATTATTATTGGTATGCTTCACGGGGATGTAAATATATATGTATAGGATGAGAAAAATGATTTGAATCGAGACGAATACTTGATTCAAAATAGAGTTGTATAGTTTGATTGGTATAATAAATTGACAATTATTTTGGATAGAAATTATTTAGTTATTATTATTATTGTTTGGATAAATATATTAGTAGTGTTATAGAGACTTTTCACGTATTTGAAACTAATGGTATTTTTAAATTTAAATTAGAAGTATATGAGTAATTTTTATAACTCGATGATAAAATATTCGAAATAAAATTTTTCTTAAATTCAAATTGCATGACAAAATCATGTTCAAACACATTTATTATATTTAGATTCCATTATTATTAGTACATTCGATATTTTTATTTTTTATTTCACATGCTACATTACATTGATTTTTAATGAGGAAGAATTGAAGATTTCTTCGGATTTTGTTAATTCATTGAAACGCTTATATATGAATT
Source organism: Zele albiditarsus (assembly GCA_958496275.1). Classification (NCBI taxonomy): domain Eukaryota; kingdom Metazoa; phylum Arthropoda; class Insecta; order Hymenoptera; family Braconidae; genus Zele; species Zele albiditarsus. The sequence goes on along the minus strand of OY292409.1, from coordinate 4,417,677 downwards.
CGTATAAAAAATACACATATTTCCGAATTTTTCGTTAAAACATTTTTCTTCGCGATTAAATTTTTTTAAGAAAAATACCATTGTTTGTTTCAATTTTTCTATTACAAATCAATTTTCTTTCCCAAATCATCAGTCACAAAATTATTGCACATTCTCTCAGTATTTCTTTCACAGAAAATCTAACTTCTCCATACTCGAATTTAATCAAAACGAAATAACAATCTCAAATATACACAAAACGACATAAACTCAAATTTTATTTATCATCAACAAATTGTAAACCGCACAGTTTAAAATATCTTCAATATACTCTTCTGTTCAATAGTGAAACAGTTAAACTCCATCTCCGGAGAAATATATCAGAAAAAATCCAGTATCTAAATACAAACAAAATGACACAATTTTTATCAATCCTTAACCAAAAAAAAAAAAAAAAATCCTTTATCTTCATAAGATGTTGATTCATATCCCTTCAATTATCAAATTAATAATTTCTAACAATCCCCTCATTGAGTATCACACTCATCATCCAATCAAACTCTGTCTTCAAAATAACTGCACACCAAATTAAATTCTCACATTACTGATAATCAACATGAACAAAGTGTACAATCTAATTATCACAAATTAAAAAGTAAAACTAAAAGAACAAACATATAATAACGTTCAATAATCACAATGATCGATTCAACGAACAGTCTCCCCTATATATTTTCCCTCTCCAATATCCCACCACCACCACCACCACCACCACTACCACTTATACCGCAGCCCTTTTTTTTTTTTTCATTACCTATCGCCTCAATCGCGATATCCCTCTTCAAGCCAATCCCTATTTTTTCCCCTTCCTCCACTCATCGTCACTTTTTCCGTTTCCCTATCACTCTTCTCTTCATGTATACTCACACATTTACCCACAAACATATCCATACTATATACCTGTATATAAATCCTTTATAGATACATGACGAGACGTATATATTCCATCCTCTTGTCCGCCCTTTCTGTCGCGTGGATACGTATAGGCAAACCGCCACGATACAGTATAATTATCGGATGGCAGGTAACTCGAGCGAAACCGCCGCGCTCGTTTTAATTGGCCAATTATCGTGCCGCGAAATAGGTGTGTGTGTGCATTCAGATAGGCGTGAAACGTTTTGGGGGGATGACCATATCATATACATATATTTGCCACACCAACTCTCCCCAATACTATTATTATATATAGTTGACACGACGACACATGAACTTTCTGTGACAAATGTCTTTTGGCCATTGTGTGTGTGTGAGTGTAATACACAAGTGAGAAAAACATAATAAAACAATTGAAAAAGGAAAAAAGAAAGAAAAGAAAAAAAAAAAGAAGAAGATATCACAACATGTATAAGCACGTATAAACATGTACGTGCAAGAGATGAGAGTTTGGAAAAGGTTTATGTGTATGTGTTTATATTTGATGGTCTCTTGCGACAAACTCGGCCACGATTTTCTATATCCCAAACAGAATCGAGAAACGCCTGGGCGACTGCAGCACACGGACGGGCGCAAATTGGTCACGGCTGGTCCGTTCGATCTCCCTTGCTCGTCGTCAACTCTAACAATTCCCCCCCCGTGCCGCCACTTCTCTCCCTTTTTCATCCCTCTTTCAAGCTGACAACTTTGCTGAACTCTATCTCTGTCTCATGCACTTGTTTTTCATGTATAAACTCTCTCAATTGTACCCCCCCCCCCCCCATGGCGATGTAATGCATTGGTCGACAACTATTAGAGGCGACCCTCGGTATCTTTTCCTCGTGTACTTCAACCGTGAACAGGATTTTCTGCAGGTGACAATATATATGGTATTATTTTCTTGCCCCTTTATTTTCCCTGTTTTTTCAATTCACCTGTTTGTTATTCATTATATATGTTTACACGTGGATATCGATGCTCGTTTATTTGGGTTTATATGCTTGATGAAATTTATATGATAAAGAAATGGACATTTATTCATTTATTTAGTGTATATTGGTGGAATTTATTGGGGTGAAATGAGTGTGGTTGTTTGATAGTTTTAGAAATATATATATATATATATATATATATAGATAGATTGGCTGTCAATTTATAAAGGCCCATCAATGTAAAAAAGTTAGGTATACTGTAGAGTGATTGGAAATTTAACAGAAAAAAAAAATGAAACTGTGCACGATTACTATTGACATATCACTCACAAGTCAGTTGTATATCTATTAAACGTTCGAAGTGCACTTTTTTTCTATTGATTCGTATTCAATGTCCACTTTAATATAGGGGAACGGGGTTACAGTGCTCTGTTGCTAATACTGCTCACCCATATGAACGCTGAATGATGCAATTAAATGAAAAAAAATAATAGTGAAAATGAGATTATTCACTAAGAAACGAAATAATATGTTGTTGAATTGTAATTTCTAGATTGATCGAATTTAAATATACATTTGTTGTTATGCTATTCACTGCATTCGCTGATTGCATAGTTCAAATATTCATATGTATTTTATATATTGCTATAAATATTTATATATATTTGAAATGAAATATATATTCTATATTCGTGTATGGTAGATACAATCATGAAAATGGTGTTGAGTATTATAAAAAGGCGATTCGTGGGATGTTCTTTCTGACGTAGCATCACGAGTTAAACAAACAACATCAAGAGATAAATTATGAGTAATGCAGAGACAGTGAACATTATGAGCAGCAAATGTATATCGCACTGCTCGAATATTCATTCAATCTAAAATAATGATTTCACCAATGTCCGATAGTGAATAATTGAAATATTTATTAGACATGTTCGCGTTTCTACCAACCTTCACTTTTAATTATTTCATCGATTAAGCTCCAGTGAGCAGGAGAAAACCCCTGTCCTCACCTAAATTTTTTAGGGATTACTGAACTCAAATATCAATTTATAAGACAAAAATCATTATACAAGATTCAAGTGCATCTATATCTCTTTTTAAATTCTAGACTGTATATCACATTGGATAAAGCATTGTAGTCATTGCTAACACATTCAGTAGTGTGTTTATTTTCCATACATTAATCTAACCCTGTATTCATTCTTAACACACTTGAATTCACAGTGAATTGGATATATGAATCGTTACCAATGTCATTTAACTCCAAAATATTTAGTGTTGTTATGAATAAAATTTAATAATATTAATTGAATAATTATGAGTAAAGAGATAATAATATTCAATTAATATCCAAGTTAATTTTGCTTTTATGTAACGAATCGAGACTTATACTCATCCTATAATGATAATATTAGTTGTATTAATAACTCGTGTCAGCGAATATCAGACAAGCATTAAGGAAATTAAATGTAGAAATTAAATCATTATTAAATGTAGTGAAACTTCTTTATTCATGAAAGAAAATTCCGGTCAGTTTAATATCGCTACTTCTCATTCCCATGTGTAATATTATGCACAAAATAAATTGTAACATTTATAACAGTGGAATGATTATCAAAGAGATATATTCATATCTTGTACCTATGTGCAGTATATCACTTGTGTCTCTTTGCTATGACTTGTTGCCTCGCCACATCAGCAGATTCCCACAAAGTTGAAATGTTACAATACATATTTGTGATACAAACATGAATGTGCTTTTCAACTCAACAATAGATATTATCTTGGCATAGCTCAAACCAGTGCCATGTTGAAGACAGCTAACCACCATCAACACCATTACGACTTAAACGTTATTCGCACTGGCCACAATCGTGCTGGTTTCCCAGTGTAATTAAAATGGTATAGTGATATTATTGTCAAATTTATGTGTGATAAAACGAGAAAATATAAACTAATTTTAATTTCTCAGACTTTGACATTTAATATCATAATGAGAACATATTGGGAATTTTTTTGTGATTATTACTTGAATGTTTGTTAATGATATAAAAAGAGCATTTGATTTGTGAAAAAAACATAGATTCTTTTATGAAATAGCATGATATATCTTTTACAGTATTAAATTTTGCGCGATTCTGATTTGTTATTTATTTCATTATCAATGAAGATTGCTTTGATGTGATGAAGTTTTCTTTGCAGTTTGAATTTTGTTATTTATATATGGTTAACTAAAGTTTCATGATGTCTAAACATGAAGATATAACAACTATCTATATTCCAATAGTTTCTCGAAGCAAAATAATACTTCTTAATTACTTATGGTACTAATTTAATACTGTAACCATTAATGGTGAGTGAACGATATGCATTTCCAGTTATTTTAATACTGATAGTTCGGTTTGTCGAACAACTTGAATACTTTTCTGTAAATATAATGAGTTCAATCATTTGTACGAATTCAACTCAACATGAATATTTTCTTTATAATTCTTGTAATAATATGTCAATCACAATGTATAAAATACGTTTATGTGTTTTCCCTCATCTTGAGCAATCGTATTCATTTTTAATATATTTAAAAGTGTCTTTATTTTCCATACATAGCCCTAACCCTGTAGTCATTTTAAACACACTATAACAACTTTCTCATAATCAATTGTTTCAAAGTGTTTGACATTGAACTGAATTTAAAGTCAAACAATTAATCACTAAAATAAATTTTTGATATATCAATTAACGAAGTATATAACATTATATATATATATGAATATAGGGGATGAATTAGTTTGCAACGTGTGGAATAAATAAATCTACCGCATCACTATTGATATATGTATATATATATATATATATAAATGTTTAATAACCCGCGGTGATTATATTTGGCCAAACTGTCTCGACTAAACTCCAATTAAATGGCCTATCGATTAGATAATCCGAGCGTTCGCCAATCGAGTTAGCACTGGCAACTCAATATATAGAGAGGGAGGGAGAGTATAGTGAAAGGGGAGGAGATGAGCTACGCGTATATAAACGTGGAAGCAGTATATACCAGAACAGATGCGACGAGGCACGATATGGGGCACACGGCGTCGCTCAGCGTGTAATGAGGCGCGAAATAAATGCCCCGCAGGGTGTGTGCAACCGTACGACTTCCGTACGCGCGCGTTTGCCTTTCTTGGCCAATGTTATGTATATGAATGTATGTATACATATGTAAGCATGTATATAAATGTCTTTAGGTACTTACTGAATGCAGGGGCACACGCCACTTACTCTCAGATGGTAGGGAAAAACAAAAAAAAAATGTAAAAGGTAAATAATAAATGCGGAATAGTTTATTATTTATATTTTACATTGAGAAAAGATTTTTTCGATATGAAAAATATTTATCATTATATTTGATGAATTATTATTCGAAATGCAGCGCTAATAAAATATTTATCTGTGTTTGATAAATAAATATTAGCATTTGATTATTAGTTTGTTGAGATTAATTGTGATGGATTTAACAAAAGTTTATTAATGATTAATAAATGTAATCAACATTGATCAATATAATTTCATTATAAGAATAAAAGTGGGGAGAACACTCGTGAAGAGTTCAATGAGTACTTACAAATAATTAATAAATGCATTTATTTATATTTGAAAATATTTTCTGTCAGTGTACTTGATTGAATTCATGTCATTGAGTATATTGGATACACTTTGTAAAATTGTGGTTAAGTGTGTTGAAGTCATACGACTTACATTATACCTGATGGCAGTATTCAAGAAGTATCAGAATAAATAATATCAATTGTATTTTCTGTTTCTTTTTTTTTTTTTTTTCTAGCAAACGAGATGAGTTCAGAAGACAATTTAGTAAATTACAGTCACAATTGTTGTGATCATTAGATATTAGTGTAGTTATATTAGCCCAAGACAGTGTAAGTGGAAATTATGAAGTAGTTTTGGTGATCTTTGAAAAACAATTATAGAAATTGGGGAAATATATTGATTGCATGTATTGAATTATGATAAAAACCCATTTGAAAGATTAAATAGTTTATAAGTACAATAATTAATCAATATTATTAAATGCATATATGAAATGTCTGAATAATTATCCATACTTTTAGTCAGCATGATAATAATTATCATCATTACATTTATTACAAAATATTATTAAACAATCATAATTAATATGTACCATATAGAAAAAGAGAAAAGAATCAAATTCATAACAAGGTTGAGTAAAATTTGTGTTGATTTCGATCAACGCCCAAATTTTCAGCAATAATATAAGTCAATTGCCAAGAAAATAAATTACCAAAATGGCATTAAGAAAACAAAAACGTAAACCAAACAATGCGTCAATTCACCAATTTTAATTGGCAACTCTGCATGAATATTCATTTCATATAAAATATAGAAAAAAATTTCAATTACTAATATATTCTTAAATACATATTCAAATATTGACCATAAAATTTAATAATCATCTGTACACATTCCCCACAATTTTAATTCTGCCGAATAATCTCAAGAGATTTGTTTAAATATATATATATATATGTCAGCGTGTATACATAATACGCAAGTGGTATGAAAGCCCCTGGGCTCTATATATGCTAACGTTCGATTTTAAGCGCATACGAAAAGGGATGATGGTTTCAACGTGAGCACGTTGGTTGCCCAGCAATTACCTAAATGGCCGGGTAAGCAATATCCGTGAGCTAACAGTTAAGAGCTAGGACAGACTCACCACTCTCTTCACTATCCCTCTACCTCCCATATTATATATACATATATATATATACCACTTTCCTTACCGCTTACTCGTTGCATGCACACATTTATCTCCCTCAGTTGCTTTTGTTCTTCAATATAATTCACCTCTCTCATTCGTGGATTAAACATATACCGACCACGCGCTCTATACACTCTATATAAACTTCATAATTATATTCTGTGTATATGCGTATGAGTAGTATAGTAATGATGTAGAGATGGTGAATTAGACATTAATGGGTAACATTGGTATAACTAAATCAAAGACAAACCACTTTAGCTATAGTCCAATCGCGTAACGTTAACAGCCAACCAGAATAAGATGAAAGGAAATGAGCGGACAGAAAACGTTTATATATGTACAGGGTGTGTCATTTTAAATATCCGATTCCGAGATGGTGGGATGAATTAATTGTAGAACAATGTTTTATTAAAAACATTGTTGATACGCTTTGAGGAAGACGTTTGATGTAGTTGATAGTTTCGCGATAAAATATTTGATTTTTGAAAAAACATCAATCATGTTACTTAATTTTTTGTATGAATGTCAAATTTTGATGATATTTTATTTGTTCTTGTATTTTATGAGAAATGAAGTTAAGACATTATTGCTCTTCGTTATAAGATTTATCTATTGATCTTTAAATAGTTCAATGCAAATCCCTGTAAAATCAAGTGTTTTTATTCAAAACATTAAAATATTTCAATGTTTTGAATTAAAGTACTTAATTTTGCAATGTTGAAATTGCATCTCACAACTTTTTCCGATAAATACACACGAAAGATTCATAATGTCACATTCAAAAGTAAATCCCGCTGAATCACTGCCCGATTGCAAATATTCCATACATATACATTGTTAACGTAGCGAGCGTTCAGAAAACAATACTCAGAAACAATTATACAAGTATTTAAAGACACAGTAAAATTTAGACCATGATCAATAATAAATCTGTGCAATGTTCAGTGAATGATAAAAAAAAAAGCGTCAAATATTAACATCACAGAGAAAGTCTCAAAGTTCTTGTAGTTCACAAAAAAACTACACAAATTTCAGATATCGATGCAGAATTTTATAGGTGGGAAAAATTATCAGCCAAAATTAATCTGTACCACTTACATATCGCGAAACGGCAATAACTATTGAACGATTCCCTCAAAGCTGTACAATTTTTATCTGTACACCCCCCCCCCCCCCCCCAAGACTATATAGATTGCGTGATATTAAGATCCACCATTTAAAATTGCCCACCCTATATACAAATAAATTACCAAGTTTGTGTCTTACGTTGAGGTAACAAAGACACTGGCATCATCTCGTGCCGTTTATACATGTTCTGTATATATGTATTATACTCTCACTCTTCCAAATAGTATACCAGCGGTTTTTGGTTGTATGTATATGTGTAAATGCATGCGCGCATGCATATTAGCCACGAAGAAACAACAACAAGAACGACGACAACGACAAGACATTGGTAAAAGAGGAGACGAGAAATTTCGTGTGTACGCGCGTGTGCACGAGAATCTATATAAACGGTTGGGCAACCACTCTATAGCGTTTATCGTTGCGGACGCGAGAAGAGGGTATCCAAAACGACTTGTGCTTATCGTCTATTGGCCGACGTTCACGCTTTCTGGGAACAGCCGCGCCACGACTCCGCCCACCCGAGGCGTAACAACGCGCGACCCCTCTCACATTCTCTCACTCTATCACGCGAGCTTTCGCATCGCACTCATACCAACTGACAGCGGGGGTGGCGGTTGTGCTTCTCCACCGACGATATTTTCGAGTAATAATACTAGTGTATACGATATACACACAACGTATTCCGCCACCATGGCTCTCATATAGAACGCGCGAGACTCAGCACAGTGAACTATCGCTTATCCACGAGTATTAACTGCTATTACTTCATTTATTTCCAAATATTTTTATTTCCATTTTCATTTTTTATTATTCACTTCATTAAAGTGCAATGGAATAAAGTCATCGTTACGCAATTATCGTACGCGATTAATGATATTGTGATTTGTGTGCTTGAAGTGTTTATCCATTTCACCATACGAACAACTAATTAATATCATGTGGATGTAATAGAACAGTGTGTGTTTGTGTTTGTTTGTGGACATCTTTCACAGACATGTTACTGTTTGCAAGCAGATAAAAGAAAGTGACTGAAATAAAAAAGAAAAGAAATAAATAACGCGGTGTTTACCGCGTGGCAATGTGGAGGATGCAAGAAAGCAGGACGTTGTCACCGCTCACGGAAATAGGCCCAGTGTCGTGTCTACAGAGTGAGGAAATGAATCTGCGGGCGGTCGTGCCACACCAAAAACGACGTGAATTGTTATTGCACGTGAGAACTGGCGATCCTTTTATTGTTGGTTATGACCACCAACAGCATCAACAACAACAGCAGCAGCCACAGCAGCAACAACAGATGCATCAAGCTAGTGGTGTAATGTCATCGTCACCAGTGTCAGAGATAACAACAGCAGCGATGGATGAGGACATTGCAGAATCTCCTTTGGCAATTCGGAATAAAAATATTATTGATGATGTACGACCTTTGGTTGATGATGAAGAAGATGAGGAAGACGAGGATGATGATGATGATGATGATGATGACAACAATGACGATGTTGTTAATCGAAATAAACATTTAATTCGTGATAATGATGAAGATGAGGAGGATGAGGATAATAATGAAGAGCGTAATGGTAATTATGCAAATGAGGATGAAGAGGAAGATATTGAAGTTGATGTTTGTCAAGATACTGAAAGTAATCCAAGTAGTCCTGTTGATTTAACTGCATCATCACGTATGATGACTCCTGGTGAACATTATATTCATTCATTATCAAATCATACTGTTGGAATTCATGGATTGTCGTGTTTACAATCAGTTGGTGGTAATGGTGCTGTTCATAGTGGTAGTGGTGTTGGTGGTGGTTGTGGTAATGGTAATAATAGTGCTAATAGTGTCATTCATGGTAATGGGACAACAGTTGTATCGCCGTATCACTCTGGACATGCAACTGGCTCAATAGTCACAAGCATTAACACTAGTAGTGTTAATAATTTATCAAGGACATGTAGTAACAATGCGGTGGGTAATAGTGTGACAAATACATCAGCTAATGTACAAACTGGCAAAAGAGGACTTGCATTTTCAGTTGAAAATATACTTGATCCTAATAAATTTACCGGCGGACGTGTTATTAATGATAAAATTGGACGCAGAAGACGACGACGTACGGGAAGTGTACATGAAGGTATATAATATCTGATAATTTATAGATAAATGATACAGACACGTTAATTATTAAAAGAACAATTAAATAATTAATTACAAATAATATTGGGTTCTGATAAGTTTCATGGGTAATATTGAAATTATATGTTGAATTTGAACCAATAATAACACAAGTTGAATCTCCATTTCAAAGCTTACACTATAACTAAATTATATCTGAGTATTTGACAGTCAAATCATCTATTCTTATATCAACATATACAGGTTTTGTCTCCGCATTGACAGGTACAGGATAAATTGACACTGAGACAAGAGCTATTTGTATTAAATGAGATATATTTGTTACAAATAAATTTTATATTTCAAAACAAGAAGTTTATTTATCACAAATATGTCTTATTGAATATATACCATATAAAACATTTTAACAAATTATCTTCATTCCTTAAATCAGAGAAAATTGACATTGAGATTGCCATGAAGATCAATACAATGTAATGGAATTTGACAATAATATGGCAGAGAAATTGTTGTCGCAATAACGAAAGAGGAATTTATTACAACAATTTATAAAGTCTTGCGTGGGTTTTATGTATGGATAAAGTGTGCCATTATAGCCCCAATGTAATGTATAACATTGTTTCATATGATTTATGAATTAAACTAAGTATACAGTTCTCCTATTTTATATATTGTTGAGTGTGTTTTGGCGATAAAATAATTTTAAATAGGAATTTTATATTATATATTGTTAAATGCAATTTTCTTTGATGCTGCCAAGTTTGTCTCTTTGGCATCGTTCACGTTGAAAGGTCATTCAATGCATAGATATGTATATGTATATACTTAATGCTAGTTATTACTTCACTCGCAATTAACGTTGACAATAATATATATGTTGAGCGTGAATATCGTATGATGCTCTTTCGCCGCTCATATAATAGTTTTTGCTGTCGTCCGTCGGAGCACAGTCACAGCCCTCGCTAATTATTTTACTCACTCTCTTTTCTGCCACACATCACGTATACATATGTATACATATATATATGTTTCTTGTTGCCGGCTTGTGCGGTCGAGAACGTCGTCATTCAGACCTAAATTTAGACCCTCGCTCGCAAGAGTATTGCGGTCGTTTTTTGTTTTGGTAAATTTATTTTTCGATCCTATTTATTTGTTTGGTTTATTTATTTTTTTTTTTCTTGAATGGGAAGTGAACGAGGGAGACAGTGTAGTGAAGATATAGAGATGTATAAATGTACTTATATGAAGTCATTCGTGTGAAATAAAACCGTGAAAATAATGGAGGGTTGGTGTGTGTGATGAGCGTGCGAAGACTCGCTCTCGCTTTCGTTTTATTTCTGTGACTCTATGGTGTTTTGGATGGGACGTTGTGTGGGCATCATAAAAATACAATGAATCGGTTCCGAAGATTAACAACCCGTCTGTATATATATATATATATATATGGAGGAGCAACTAGCCACGATGAAAAAGCGAAATAGAGGAAAAATAAAACAAAAGAGTGGGCGCACGCGCTACGAATATTCTATGTATTCATGTTTATATATATATAAAGATATATGTATATCTATAGACTACATACATGTATCGTCGGCATTATTTAACTACACGTGAATATCCGTGAAATTTGTCAATTCCGATATTTTTTCATCCAGAAACAAAACGAATATGCCACATTTCAAACGACTCTCGATCCTATATATATATGCCGACGTTATAAATAAGCTGAAAAATATAAAAAAAAAATAATAAAAAATATTGATACGAACGATATTTTAAACGGCCAAATTGAAATTTCGTATATAAAACCACTCGGAATTGTTAAATGATATCGTTGAGCAAAATTCCAAGTGTCTTTGATGGAACACGAAATCCCTGGTCTCCCTCTTGCAAATTTTCCTGTAGTCTGATGGTTATTGTGAGGAACGACAACGCGATGAGCGTATAATGGTGAGAGAAGGGGCGAGATAGAGACGAACACCCAGAGTAAAAGGACGAAATGTTGGCGCGTGCGTCGTTAATACGATGGGGGTAAACTGTCGGAGCGTGACAAATTGCTCTGCTAATCTGCGTTAACCAGTCTTTGAGCCCCGTCATCATCGGTCCTATTCCGGTACGGGACGTCAAGGACCCACTTGAGATATCAAACTTTTTTCCCTCTTCATATATCTATCACAGATATCTAATATATGTGTATATATTTGCTCTTTATCTCTTGGGCACTTGTAATATGCCTCACTGCATCTCTTCATATTAACAAATAATTAGGATAAGTAAATACTGGGAGAAGAAGTATGTATTTGTGGATAGGGAATATTATTACTGATTGAGAGACTATTTTTGCAATCGGAAATGGAATATATTTTATTTTGGATTGAAGTGGATATTTTTATACTTTGTTTGAGTCTTCAATATCATGATGGACTGAAGTTGGGTGAATTAAACTCTATACATAATGAACATTATCACAACTAAACTCCTAATCCAATTAAATTATCAGTTTGATATAACATAAACTTCAATTTGTTCTGCAAACAGATTCGAATTTATGAATTATACTGATTATACTGATTTGTACTACTGTCATATATTAATTTTCAATTGATACAAGTATAAACTGAAGTGCAATTTATATATCTGAATAGGTTAATTTGAATATCTGATTAGTCAACTATCAAATTGTTGATCAAATTAATTATAAGAATTTTATTAGACGTCACGTCACGCGTCATTAAATATTCTCCCGCATGTTAGTTTATGAGGGAAGTTGATTCATATACTTACTGTTCATTTACAATGGTTTCTGTAACGTTGTCTAAAAATTAGAATGTCATTCATTTGAAGCTATTTTATGACGGAACTTCACTAATAACGATCGTCATGTTGCTAATTTTCACTGATGACTCATTAATAGAAACTCCATGAATGTATAATCATTAATTGGATTAAATTATTCTCGAATTCTAAAAAAAAATGTGAGCGGTTCAACTCACCGACTGTCGTTATTTAACCTAATTTGACCGCTGATAAGTATCTATTTAATTAAAATGTAAACTCTTGTTTACAGAGAGACAAAATGGAATAGACGTTTAAATTTTTTTTTAACAGTAGAGATTTGTATATTATTGTTAAATCAAGTACACGAATTATTTTCGAATTAAATCTAGAATGCTTTGTACAATGGATTGCTTAATTTTAAGCACGGTGATAATTTTGCGGTTTGAAATGAATGAGCTTGTCACTTGATTGCCAAGTTCGTGAAATTGGCATCCACACTGTGAATTCACGTGTGTTAAAAATGACTACAGGGTTTTGGTGATGTATGGACAATTAACATACTTCTAACTGTGTTAAAAATTACCACAATGCTTTTAGAAAATCGAGAATTGTAAATGTAAGCCACAAACTTTAATGATATATTTTACGTCGTCAGGAGTATACAAAAGTATATCTGTTTCCAATTTTAAATTCAGAATAACGTAAAGCTGAAAAATGCCAATATTTTTATTCAATTCATATTCTTGTTTTGACAATATTTTAATCCTATTCCAAGACATTTGGAAACTGTGAAATTTTCATCGCTCAGTTGCTAATTACTAAAAAATATTGTACAATTAATTATAAATAAAAGCTAACGTTCGTATTTGAAATCAAATTTTCAATTTACTTAATATATTTACCTAAAAAACAACAAAAATCTACACCCACAAAACAAGAGTACTTATACTTAATTGCCAAATACAACGTCAAGAATACTTCTTTCCCAATCTCAATATAATATAAATAAATATAAACAAATATATATAAATCAATATTAACAGAGAAATAAAATATAAAAATATTAATAATCGATTAACCATCAATCATGTCCAATTGTTATGGCAATCGTCATTAAAATTACATCAGGACAATCGAGCGTTACGTCGCGCGCGCGTCTAAATCCGTTTTGGCTCCCACATATAAACACACGCATATACATACACACACACACACAAACACTTTATTCGCTTTTTTTTTTTTTCCACGTTTCATTCCCCTCTCATACTATGGCGTTACTCTCACGTTACGGCCGAGGGAATAATATCGTCGGTTGTTATGATAATCGCACAGCATCGCGTCGCATCGCGCCAAGCCGCCCAGAAAATTGGCTCTTCTGCATCACAATGACACCCTCACCCGCTCTATACTCTCGCCCCTGCTGACGTATCTCATTCCTTCTCACTTCCTCTTATGCTCTTACTCCTTCGTCCCTCAGATCCCCTTATACATATATATATTCAGCTGATACGAATGAGAGAGCGTATAGGTATTGAGTGAGAGAGGGCATAGGATTTGTCGAACGTGCGAAACCACCGTCACTTTTCTCCCTTCTCCCTCCATATACCACCGCGATCCCTCCGCCCTCTCGATCTTATTCGCGCAATAAAAATCACTAATTACCGCCATGAACCACCCTCACTGTGGGTCGAAAGCTGGAAGTGAGTTGAAGAGCGAACGAGAGAGAATTAAAAAAGAAACGAAATGGGGAAAAAAAAAAAATGTTATTGCCGTGCAGTCGATGAGGGGAAATCAATTATCCCGTTTTTTGCTAATTTATACGCGGTTAATTTTTGTTTTCTTTTTTTTTTTCCGTTTTCAACCACGTTCCTGGGTGTGTGTATGGGGGTGGGTGTAAAAGTTTATTCATTGGATGCAGCGTAGCGTTATGGTTTGTTGAGTGAATGAAAAAAAAAAGGAAATTGTGTATATAATAGAAATTTTAATTAATTACAATGAATGTATAATTTTTTTTCTTTTTTTCATTGCTTAGTTATATATGATCAATTATTTTCTGTTGTGTATTAATTACACATTATTATTTTAGCTATTCGTAGAATGGAACAATTTGGTGTGAATGACACCATCAACTCGGTGGAATGAGAGTGGAGGACAAACGAAAGAAAAAAACAAAATGAAAGAAGAATAAAAAATGGTTTTTTGCTCGTTATTTCAAATCACGATGTGACTGCGTCGAGGAAGACAAATTGTTCTGACGACTCGACCGAACGTTTTGCTGATGTGAGCGCGCGTGCCTGATGCGCGACCACATCGTGTTATTCTCATGATGAAATGAAGAGATGGGGAGATTGTGGTATAGAAGTATAAGGAATATAAAAGTAGAGAATAAAAAAAACAAAGAAAAAAGAAAAAAACGAGGTAGAATGAGTCGCGAGAGGGTCTACTGACGTTCACAACTCCCAAATGTATTCTTAAATTTATTGGATCCATAAAAAATAAGGAAAAAAAAAAAAAACTGAAGATCACGAACGAGTAACCACCGTTGAATACTTCTTCGCGCATATCCCATTTCTTTCTCATGCATATTATACACTTACGTTTTCATAGTCATCTTCTGTGTCTATCTTCATATAGCATGTTCTTCACTTCTGGGAAACAGATTTATAGAAACATCATACGCATCATACATTGTATATAATTTCTTCAATTTTTTTTTCTCACATATATATTTATATTGTCTCGGACAATTCTCGTGGGATAATTTTTGAGCGACACTGATAACAACCTATACCATTAAAGACACAAAAGCTTGTCTCGTGGGCATTCAAGCTTATCCCCTTGAGAATGATGACAAAAAAAAATATATATATAACTGAAACAATTAATAATAATAATAATAAAAGAAATAATATGAAAGCAAGAAAAAATACAATTATAATTAATATCATACAACTGCAATCTAATTAGTCGAATTACCATAAAGTGTTCAATCAATTGTCACTAATTAATCAAAGCAACAATGAACAATAAAATGATTATTTTACATTTCCATTCTCAATCAATTAAAAATAATTAACTCAAAAAAAATATCAATATACATAAAAAAAATTCGTTTTCACCACATTGAAATGCGAAAAAAAAGAATAAATAAATAAAAATCTCCGGATCGGGTGAATCTAAGCGCCAATGTGAATTACGCGTTTCGAATTACGTAAAATCAATTGAGAGTCCTATCCCTCAGTATCCGATCGGATATTTTGTTCCTTCTTTTTTTTTTTTTTGTTCCTCCAACCTGAATGTGGATATGTGGAAACTGATATATATATATATATATATACATTGGGGGTATCCAAAGAGTGATTCGTAGAAAGAGAGACTGGGGATGAAGGGAAAAAAATAAAAAAAAGTAGTACATATACAGATCCATGAATGAGAAAGACATAGAGAGAAAGAGAAAGAGAGCGAGTGGGGTCTGCAAGAACGATCGCGCGTTAACGAGATACAAATCCCATTACGGCGTAAACCTTCTCGATCCGTCGCCCCCTACGGACTTCCAACCTCTTCCTATTCCCGTTTACGTTCACTACTAGCACAGCGGCTATGGGCCACGAGCCACGCCAATTCGAATAAAGTTTTCGTCTCACTCATTCTCACATGTACTTTTTTGAAGGGGACGGGGGGGTTGCTGCTTTCTATCACTATTCTACTAAACTCAACTACTACTGCTCACTCTCTTACACAAATTTCGTTTCTCTTTCTGTCCTTTTCACACGCTCACTGTCACACAAAATTCATCGTCCCGGGCGCCAGTTTCCATCTCCCTTTTTGTATATACGCGTTTCAGAGCCAGGGAATATCTGTCCCCGGGACATCTGCGCGCTGATTGAATCTCCAATCTTCTCTCTCTCATTGAGCGAACGATTGGCCGGACGAATGGTCCGGGCGGGCGGTCGGTCGGTCGGCTAGCCGCCGGCGGCTCTCTCTCACTCTCTCTCTCTCTCACTTTCAACAGCGCTCATTCAGCCCAGCTGGCAAAGTGTCCAAAGTTTTTTTTTTTATTTCACTGTCCCCCTTCGAAAAAAGGCAATAGAAACAAAAAAAAACAGAAAAAGCAAATAGGAACACAGTTGAAAAAAAAATTTATTCGACCGCGATTACTCTGTATTTTATTCGTCAAACGTTTAAGAAAATGTCTTGGTTAAATTTGATGTTAAAGTCATGATGAGATTGATATGTTGAATTAAGATTTATTTTTTATTTTTAACAGATGGTGATTCAATTGGTGAGTTTACGTCTGGTAGCGGCCAAGAAGATGAAGGTATTAATGATCATATTGAGGATATGGAGGAAGAACCTGACGATGAAGATGAGGATGAGGATGATGTGGAGATGCAGGGTGTTGATCACGACAGTGAAACTCCAACGATGACACGTGATACACCATCAAACGGTTCAAGCAGTAGCAAAAAACGTCAATCATCGTCGTCATCATCGTCATCAGGTGGTGGTCATGGTCAATTATGTCGCATTCAATCTTCACAAAATGGTGGAAGTAATTCAAACAGTTCTGCATCAGTTGGTGGTAAACCACGACGTGCACGAACGGCATTTACATATGAACAATTAGTAGCGCTTGAAAATAAATTTAAAACAACAAGATATTTATCTGTGTGTGAACGATTGAATCTTGCGCTGGCTTTATCTCTTACCGAGACACAAGTTAAAATATGGTTTCAAAATCGTCGGACCAAATGGAAAAAACAAAATCCTGGATTGGATGTTAATAGTCCAACAGTACCAACAACACCACCACATCCATCGCCTTATGGGCCTGCATTTATTTTCGCCACACATCCGCATAATCATCCGCATCCACATTCACATCCACATCAACATCCGCACACACATGTTCATCATCCACAGCCACCGCCACCACCACCACCTGGTTATTATCATCATCAACCATATCCACCAACGGGACCAACATTTTTTGGTCATCATTTGACAGCAACATCGGTAACAGTACCAACGCCAGTATCATCATCAACACCAACCACCGCAGGCCTAACACTTTCACCACACGCTGTTCATGCACATGTACATGCACATCCGCACGCATAGCGTCCTCCACAAACTGTGTGATTTAACTCTCAATCCTGTTTCCCCCTAATGTTAACCTCTCATTATGCCACAACTTCTGTACAATGAGTTTAATCGATCCTTACACATAAACGCACACACGTTGACAGACATACATATATGCAAGAAGAGGAGGTATCTCTTCAATATGTCAATTGAACAAAGGGAGTGATAGACATCTGGTAACTGCAGCTTTATCACTTGATGTCCCTTCCCCCCGCACACAACTCAATTGTAATCCAAACACACTTCTGTTTACTCTGTGATTATCCATCGCGTTACCTATGGAATCAACGTCCAATCCTCTTGTGTTACATAGGTGTGTTTCTGTGTTTGTGAGTTTGTATGTCTGTAGGTGCTTCGACGATTGGACGTTATACAAGTTAAGCAGTGAGAGTGACATGAAAAACAATGTAAATTCACCGAGTCAGAGATATATATGTTTAAGATTGTTAAGAGACATTTGATTTAAGATTATATTTGAGATAGTTCTATCATATGTAGGATTAAATTCTATTGGGGGTTTTAGGATGAATTATGGTTTGATTAGAAAAACTTATGTATTTGAGTATATATAATTATCATTTTTACAATTATTTCACTGTTAATTTGGACATGATGATTGATTGCTGTTTGGAAAATAATTGGCGGAATTTATTTATTTGTGATCGTCGCAGGATTTATAAATGCAGATTTTTTTTTTTATAAGACAACTGGGTGAAAAGTTTGGTATATTTCTTCCACTCGCTTGCCACTCTGGAGCCTTAGAGACTTCAATGATGGAACTTTGTTTTCACCTGTTTCGGTTTTTCTATTTTTTTTTCGCTGAAGTATCTTCCGGAAACTATTTATTTCTTGAACAAACTATGAGATATTTTGTGGCTATCTTATAATTCTTGGAAAATTAACGATCCAGAAGCATAGAGTGTTAATTTTTTTTTTTATATTCATGAACAAAAGTTTGGCATGATTCGCAATTTTAGATGATGGCAAGCAAAGGATCAATATTGTAAAGCGAAACCATTTCTCATTGTTTGGCTTCTACCGATGTCCTATTTTTATTTTTTTTTTTTTCATCAAAATAGAAATGTAAAAACACATCACAAGTCCAGTATAATCTACCGAAAACTACTTCCCCATAATATTGATACATATTCCATCGTAGCACCGATGTAATTTTATAACCTATTCACAAAATTGTTTGTTCTCTTCATCAGACATTAAAATTTATTTCCAATCTCACATCTCATGATAGAACTATCTCAACAAGTTTATAACAATGGTGATATAGTGACGATGATAATGTGACAATGTGCAAAAGTATATACATGTGTGATAAGAGTTTATAGTATAGTTTAAACACAGGAAACAAAAAAAAAAAAACAATAAAATAATAAACAAAAATATTTGAGATGTATGTTTTTTCAGTAAATGACAAACATTGTTCACATTTACAAACTGTAAAATAAATACTATACGTTAATGCTTGTAAATAATTAGCATGGATATATATATTATATTATATTGAAAATGTATATAAATAATGTATTATATCACGTATCATTTTCTTGTTTAGTGACTTACAGAAATAAGTCTTCTTTTTTTCATCACATATATCAAATCTGCCGAATTTCTCTTTTCGTCTTATAAATCATCTATACGTGTCCAAACCGAGATCGTACAAATACAAAATGTCCCTGAGAATTGTAAGTAAAAAAAGAATAAAAGCAAAAAAAAAAAGAACTTGATAACAAAAAAAGAAAAAGAAATACATATATCGTGGAGAAAGAAGAGAACATTTTGAGGTTGTGGCCATTAGGCAGCTGGATAGTAATGAATATTTTTCGCTTTGAGGTCACGCAATCCCAGCCGCACACACCGAGTCCTTCATGCTCGGCACACAACGTACAATGATGTGTCTGTGTTGTGGCTCAAAGCGACCACGTCAAATTGATGGAAAATTGTCCGCATCTTGCTTTGATGATGACTAAATTAGATACTCGTGTATTTGTCACCTAAATTAAACATCATTATTCCATTATTCATCCATGGAATTTTTCTTTAATTATACATTATTTATTTATGTTTTGCCATACTCTTAAACTTCATTATTTCCAATTTTATTTTTCCCTTATTTCATTTCAAATAAATTTGATACAGGTATATTGATAAATGATATTCAAGAAGGGCTGTGTATTACTTCATCATGGGGACAAAAATAAATTGCCGTTATTCAATACATCTTCAACATTGTATATCTACATTAGATATATATATATATCAACAGAAAAACATTGGATAAATTAATCTGAACAAAATGAATTTTGCTGAAGGCAGTGTAGCGCATCAAGTAACTTTAACCAGCGATATCAAATCTCAAAAACTTATTATCTCACGTCAAATAACCTTCTTGCAATCAAATTCACCCCTCAAAACTTGGTTGCAAGGGATATAATAAACACTCTTCACTCTCGTTCACTCTTCTTTCCACAATTCAAAAAGAAAAAAGCCCACAGGCAATTGGAAAGGCGAACTACTGTGTCTTTATTTCTATCCTCTCCATTTTCATTCTCTTTTCTTCTTTTTTTTTTTTCCTGTTACTTTTCCAGCAAATCCCGCGTCAAGGAGATTAGTTCACTACCTCGTCTTGGCTCTTTATCTTAGTTTCCATCCTCTGGCACTGTCTCTCTATCTCTCTACTTAATAATATAGATATACATTTACGTGAACTGGCCTATAACGGCTAATGTTATATAGGCATTGCCAAACCGAGCGCGTTATCGGGGCATAAGAGTCACGGGAATTTGGATTGACACGAGAGAAATGGATAGTTCTGAGCTGCAAAGAGTAAAGGGATGAAGAGGGGAAAAAAGCAAGAACGGATAGAAAAAGAAAAAAAAAAATAGAATAAAGAAGAAAAAAATGAAAGAAAAAAAAAAGTGTGGGATAAAGGAGAAATGGGATAGGTGGCTGTCGGTCGGTCGCCGGACGATTCTCTCGAATTAATTCTTAGGGGTGAATTTTGGAAAGGGAAGCACTGGCGCCGTTGCCTGACGTTGAGGGTGTGAGTGAACCGAGTGGACCGTGAAATAACCAACCCCGTGCACCACTCGTATCCATCCGCTCTTCTCTTTTTTCTCTTTAACAGTACATATAGTTCTCTGTTGCTCCACACAACTTGCTCCCCCATCACAATCTCAGTGACGTAACCTTACCAAGGTGAGAGAAGTATCTCTACAATGTTTTCTTTTATTTTGTTTTTTTTTTCTTCTGTCGTTGATTTTTCTTCTTATTTTTCTTACTTTATTATTTTTCTCTTCTTCTTTACGTAATCCTTAAATCCAAGTAATTGGAAAAGTCAGTATGGCCAACGACTGTCTTCTTCTCAATTGGATTTAACTTAAATCTTCATGAAGTTTCTAAGTGGATTGCAAATTGAAAGAGGTAATAAAATCGAGAAAAAATCCTGAAGTTAACGATTTCGTGGTGAGAATGATCATGGTGTTGATGAGAAAGGATGGAAAATAAAAAAATATTGTAGATAGATGATGGTATTGTGTGTATGAATTGTAATTTTAAAATATCGACCTGGGTCATGAAGAATTTGTAGAGTTAATTGTTTTTTTTTTTTGGTTTTTTTTTAAACTTTGTTTGCAATCCCGTTATTCATAATTTATAATAATATAATATGAAAACTGTCAATCAACTATCGATTCTGTACACGCAAATATTTCAATCAACCCATTGGATTCTGATTAAAAAAAAAAAAAAAAAAAAAAAGAGCGTAGGAAAAAAAATTGATGACAAAATGGCAACGAAAAAAATCACACAATGTGAAAATCGTCCCTGAAGTCGAATAAACATTTGATGAACCGTGAAGAAGTAGGTCACGGGAATAAAAAAAAAAAACCCACAAGCGTGTAATTATTATTAAACAATATCCGAATATCTGGATTGAAAGTATCTAATAAAATTTGAAAGTGAATGTGAGATGAATTCACACCAAAAATCACAAATCTCATAGTAATATTCTTCTTCTTCATGTAACAAGTAATCCAAGAATATTTTTATAAATATATTAATTAATATATTGTTTTTATCCTGCCCATCATATTGTAAAAAGTGATATTGAGAAAATTGCATTCAACGTTTAATCCCTGCCCATACACTTGTAGCATATTAATTTTCATTCACAGTTGTAATCACAAAAATATTGTTAATTTCACTCCATAACTCTGCTGATATATTCTCTGACATAGTACTACTATATTGATTAGAACAACAACATAAAAATCCAGATTCTTAAATCTATAAAGTAATATTTCCCCTCAATTTCTCCTTCAACTTCAGTAACCATCCACTAACCTTTCATCATAATTCCACTTAATAATTCATTCATTAATTTTCAACCCAAATTTCCACATATGATTTCACTCAATTCAAGTTCTTGATCTTTCTTCTCACCATATCATTAATCCCAAAATAAAATCCACATTTGCATATCAATTATCAATATATATATATATATATATATATATAAATCCATCCATAATATCTCAATCATAGTTCAGATGTCATATATATTGCGCAAACAGAGCACATTGAAATTCCGTCCTCTGATCGTGTTATACCTCAGCGACATGCGCCTATACATAAACACAAAACAATTCCAAAGAACCTGTAGTGAAATCGGATAGTGATAAGATATATATCTGTATATATATATACACATATCCCTTCCCCCTAAAATGAGACGAACAAAAGCACTCGAGAATCGATTGAACAGAACTCTACGTTATATATAAGCACTACGTTATCTTTTGCTTCCGTACTTGAGTCTATTATCATTCCCCTTTCTCACCATGTCATTCCACTATATATCTCTATTTTTGTCGCGCCTTTTCTCCATCTATCTTTATATTTACGCGTCAACTGTAAAAGTAACATTATATATAAATGACACGCGTTCAAATTTGAAATAAATCCACCACGAATAATTCAAAAAGCTTTGAGTATAGAAAAAAAAAATAAAACAAATCACCCGATCAAGTCATCATTCAAATATATATATATATTTAAATTGAAATTGAAAAGAAAGTAAGAAAAAAAAAAGGTTAATAAATATATATAAAAGAACGTATACATTTGATTATAATTGTCAAGAGCTTTGGGCTTGTTTCCAGTGAATGAAACAAAAATAAAAAAAAAGAAAAGGCCGCACCCCTCGTACGCACATTATTATTATCTCCATCAAGATATCTGCACGCACGTGTGCGGACACACCCGTTGGAGTATGTTGGTGAATGAGTGAGTTAGGTCTTCTCCCCAGGCTGGAATTTCGATTCAACCTCAACAGTGCAAACAGAGGCATTGATTTCACCGCTTTCAAACACCCTTTCGCCGACTGTTGGTAAAGCGTCAGTCGCTCGTCAGCCCCCAAACACAAATATACACACATATACAACTATATATGTTGTTGTTCACCATCCATGAGGATATATATATTTGTTGTGTGTGAATGAATATACTGTTTTGTATATGTGTGTAAATCGGGGATGGTATTTATATGGTCTAGCTTGTAGACTGCTTGACGTTAAGGTGAACCAATTTCACCTGCGCGTGCGTGTATGAAAGCTGAGAGCACTGGCGCCTTTGGTGGCTTTATCCTATATTGCACATACAATGTTAGGAATGACAAGATGATAGTGCAGTTGATGTGTGTGTATATATGTAGGTTTGTATATGGATGTTTAATGTATATATATATATATGGATGTTTAGAGATTGGTGTATAAGACACCATGAGAACGTGTCATCAACTGGACAATACACGGTTGGATCCAATAATGATGCTAATTGTCATTGTGCAACCGAGGGGGAATTTGACTTGATGGTTTCTCGACCGTTTCTCTATAGACAACTGGTGTGGAAAATCACATGAACAATACAACTGGAATATTAATGTGTTATTGGGAAGTACATTATGTGAACATGAATATACAATACATTGTTGTATAATGTGTATTAGTGATTGTTTTTTTTTTTTTTTTTTGATAATTGACACAAAAATTTAGGCACTATAAAAATATCGAGTATTTATGTGTCGAGAATGTTATGTTATAATATTGTTATTATTGAGAATGGGGAATTGAGTTTACTGTTGGAATTGGAATTGATTTTTTTTTTTTATCAATTCATTTGCTAAATTTGAAATCTTTTATACGGAAGTTTGAGGGAATTTTTATTCCAGTTTTGTTATGGAATAATTATTATGTATTGAATTTTTGATTTATTATTGATTTGTAATAGAAACTGAGAAAAAATAGCGTGGATTTGTGAGAGAAGAAAGAAGTCGGTGATCATATATTTTGCAAACACATTTCACAAGCATATTTGTATTTTATTTAAGAATTTGGGAATAATTATTTTTGTTTGTATAGTCTGAATCATTTGGATGAATTTTAACATGTAAATATTAATGTTGTGTACGAGCTTTTGTATGGAAAAAGAGATTTACTTTCTGGTGACGAAACATTAGGGTAATATATTGAAGAAAATTTTTTTTCATCAGCTATTCTATTATAATTGACACAATGAACTTGCTCCTCGCTCAATCTACATGGCTACAACGTCTCAACATTCACCATTCTAAATCTGTATCTGAAAAAAGAAAAAAAAAAAAACAATTCTACCGAAATTTTCTCCACCACAAAAAATAAAATTCGCAAATTTTTGTCATTAATTCATACGACATTGACAACACTATATACAAAAATCCTACAAAAAAAATCAATTTTATCTGGTCATCATTCTGGTCTACCCTCCTTCAATACAATCAAAACGCAACTATAAAAAAAAAAAAGAAAAGAGAATACCCTATAATATACAACAAAAAGAGAAAAAAAATCCAAAAAAACCACTGTGAAATAAAATATACCACAAACAAAATAAAATAAATAAAATGTGTATCACTATTGTTCCATATATACAAAATAAAATGTATACACACATATATACGTATGTGTTTATGTCTGTGTTACAAGTATATAAAACGCGAGAATGTGGAAACGAAGAAAAACTAATACACACATACACCGAGTAAAAAAGTGAGAAAGAGCAATAGAGTCTCGTGGGAAGTGTTATCGATAATCCGGATAATCTCGTTCGCGATGGAACAATGGAACGTGGCGAGAATCGCACGATCTCAAACTTCATTGTATGCATCAACGAATATATAAAAGAAAGAGAGCAGTCGACGACGCATGACGAAAAGCAACGGTTGGGGTGAGGTAGTTTGAGAATGATAACAGGATGCTACAGTGAGGGCAGTTGGATATATAACAACTCGCGGGAAATGATCAGAAGCAAGAGGTCGTAGACGATTGCACATTGGACGCTAGATGAGGTAGAGTGTATAATGTAACCTATACGTAGATTATATGAAGAGAAAGAGGTGGAGGATGATGGCGGTGCGAAAGAGAAATGTATGTTGGTATTGGTATAATAGTAATGGTGGTGACGGTGGGGTAAAGTAAGAGGAGGCAATAGGAGGCGGCGATACGAACGTTTAATAAAAGATGCGCAGAGATAGCGCCATTACCCTCGACTTGCATTATTTACTGGGGCAAAGCAACTCTCTGGCCGCGCGTTTCGCCGCAGTCGCGTTAAGGTATAGAGGCGTGTCATCCACCCACTCTAAACTCTATCGCACTTCCCCTCTTTCATCTCTCACATATACCTAACTCTACCAATATATACATATATATATATATACATATATATATCTAGGTATTTTCATCTCCCACTTGCCTCATTCCTTCCTCATCATCCATTCCTATATACTCGACGTATGTTTCACGTATTTTCCCTTGTAAATCTAAGCCCCAGATCTTTGGATGTGCGCGCGCAAACTCATGTCTACGAATAATACAGACGTGAACACATACACATTGACATGTACATATAAATTTTATTCATGTGTGTGTATGTATGTGTGTATACACTTGAGAATGAAAGAGCGAGAGGGCCATCAGAGGATAAAGCAGAGAAAGAGAAAATGCAAATTGACGAGACACGGTGAATGTACTTTGGGAAAAGGGAGAATGACATTAGCGATTTAAAATTCGAATACTCTTCTTGGTAGAGGGTAAACATAATATGTTATACATTTATAAATTTTTAGAGAGTCACTCTGTTGGCTGATATATATTATGAAAGTGAAAGAAGTGAATGATTATGAATATACAGTTTGTAATGGAGAAATGTAATATGAATGATTGAGAATGTTTGTAAAATTATATAATGTGAAAATGTATTTATGATTGGTTAAGGGTGATTGAGTTGACTTGTGGCGTTTTGAGGTGATATTTTTTTTTTTTCACGGTAATTAATCGTTGTTGAGCTGTTGCATTTCAAACCAACTGATTATTTATAATAAGCTGATATTGATAATTAAATCAGGATGATAAAGAATTGCTAATAATTACACGTTGTATGTAGAAATTATTTGAGAAAAGGAAACGATTTTTTTACGTATAAATTGTATATTTCAAATGTATGTTTGGGTTTTGAGTATAGAAAATGTATATAGGAAGTAATATTTTTGATGAATTTGAGGAATAAATGGAGAGCATGGAAGTTGATTATTTTAATAATTAATTAACTAAAATTATTTCGATGCTATACGTAAAAAATCTCATTTTATTCACAGTACCACACTGATTAACTGAGTTCGGATTATTAATGTGGCAGATTATTCGATTTGTATTTCATGATATTGTTTATTAGTATGTAAAAACGATCATATATATTATATTAATTGTACGTTGACTGTATTTGTATATTTATTTAATGAATGACATTAATTCAGATCAGTGGTTAATTTATTTAAAAATCTATCTATCTATCTATGTGAATTGATAAATATTTTCTTTTTTTGCAATAAGATTTTCATATAAGATGAAGGAGTTACATGCTAATTTTGAAGACAATATAAATGGGGACATGAAAAATACCACATCAAAACTTTTGCAATAAAAATACAAAATAATTAGATAGAATTATTTTTCTAATGTTTATATCGAATGTAAAATCAAAATAGTTACTTTTTGCAAAGGATATATATCGTTATATTACTTGTAAAATAATAAAATAATATTTACAGATAATACAAATTTTTGTAATAAACAGTGGTAGATTTTTCTTGGCCAGTGATGAATTATTATTTCTCTACAAATTATTTTCACAGTTAATTTCCCTATTTTTTCTACAGAATGGAAAATCTCGCTGACACATTACTATTCTAAATGTCGATATTCATCCACACCAAAAACATTATTTGGAACTGTTGGATTCAGTTGAACATTTGATACTTTTACTACGCCTGCTATCATTGAAGGTGGTGCTCTAAGGCATGTCGATCAAACTTGTCAATCTAAACATTAAACTTATATATGCATATGTATATATAAATATACGTATATAAAAACTCATATAAAGAAGATTTTTCATATTGGAACACTTACTTCTATAGCAATTGTTTGACTTTACTGGATAGTCTGATTTATGATTGAACGAATAGAAAATGATAGAAAAATAAATTGATTCAATCAAGAATTATATTTCTTAAACATTTGATATTCCTTCCATTGTGTCAATATATAATAGATAATTATTGAGCACTGATGAGATATTAATGAAAGTTATAAAAATCCTAATATACATTTTCTGATAATGGTTATTCTACGAAATAAAACATAGACACTGCAAATTACTGAAAGCTGAAATGTGTTGTTTTAACACACATAAAAGTGTTATTTCCCATCTTTACATTTATATTCACTTTGTAGACACTTATAAACGTGTGCCCTTATGTGCGTTGAAATAATATACGTTAATTTTCAGTGATGATTTCCTAGTGCTCTTTTTAATTCTTGAACCTCATTTTCAGGTACTATTATTTTCTTTCCATTCTGGTTCTAACTTATTATCTAAATATTTTTTATTTTTTTTTCATACCCTGAGAAAATCTCATGAATAAATGAACAAACATAACAATACAATGTCGATTTTTTAACAACTCTGATTCGTTGCCAGTTTTATTTTCATATTAAATTTTAGCATTGAATTCAATTTCTGGGAATTCTAGTAAATAGGATCATCCTCGTGGGTGTATAAAAAGGGACCCAATTATTCAGCTCAAATATTATTTTGTTGATAATAATTAATGGAAAATTGGATTGTTGGTTAATTTTATAATGACAGACGCTGCCAATTATACAAAATATAAATAAGTAACTCAATTTATTAATGAAATTTTTAGATCCACGAATTTTTATGATTTCTTTTACACTCATACGGTTGTGATGATCATTTCAATTTTTGATATTTAACTTTCGCACTGTGTCCGAAACACATTTAACGACTTTTATCTATCAATCTCGAATGCGTTAGTCATGAAGACATGAAGATGAAGAGCAAAATTCTTCACAAAAATGACAATAAATACTGAAATAAATTAATATTACTACAGTATAAAATACTACAATCCTGTACAGTAATTCGAAATGCTGCACTCGATTTTGTTTCAACGATTTACAATATAACAAATAAAAAATTCCAAGATAATTCATAAAAATTATAATATCGACTAAAAAATTTACATTCAGCAATTATTATAATCCAGTATAATATTTCTGACAATTTGCCAAGAAAAAAAAATAAATAAATAAACAGTAGTATAAATTTACTGTGCACCCCCTGTAATTTTTTTTCATTATATCTAATAAATATTACTATATATGTGCATCCATCCTGATGCCAAACTACCAATCAAATAAATATATCTACCTCGTACAATTACTTATTATTACAGTAAATAATTGAATTATTTATTTTCTCTATGTAATTGTCTCCCAGTATATTCAGGCATTATTTATCAAACTTCAACTACAACATTTTCTTCTTGTACAAGAGACTTATAGTATATTGATAGTACGTTTATATAAAATAATGTGGTATAATTAATCCAGTCGTGGAGACGATCTAGTTTCTACGAGTACATATACAGAAAACCTCCTTAACGAGCCGCATCACTCCCGAGGTGGAAAACGCCGTTAATTACCCAACTGTGGTTGTTCGTTATCCGTCGCTGGACCTTGTGCTAGCGGCTTGCCCCAAATTGCCTTCTCACTTTCCCTTGGCGAAGATCGCGCGATTATACAACTCTATATACGTACACATATATATACAAATTCACCCAACACTTTTGAACGTCTATCAGTGAGTGTATATACACTCTATATATAATTCTCTCTTTCGTCTTTCGAGTTTCCTCGACGCCCTATCCGCAACGGTGCGCAGTTTGTTTGTTGTTTGCCGCAAAGGGAAGATGAGAGCAAAGAGCTTATACAATGGAAGAGTTTGCTGCGGTTAGAAAAGAGATAGGGTTTTGGAGAGATGAAGGGACGAGAGTTAGTAACGAGTCAGTAAAGAGGGATGAAAGTATATATATATGTATATATTTATAAGGGTATAGGTATAAGGGAAAATGTCAATTCTTCAGTTGAAGAACAACGTTGAGCGAGGGTGAAGAAGGTGCGGAAAAAAAATAAGGCATGACGAAAGCCAAAAGCTGAAAGAGCAAAGTTGACATTTATATCGTGGGATTCTCGGCTTTACACGGTAGACAGACAAACCCCTTTCTTCATGCGGTAAAGGGATCGCGTCGATGTTGAAGGTATATATGAGGGGGTTTTGAAAGATATTTATACACAGTTATTTATTTGCTTAGGAAAAATTGAATTTGTTTTTTTAATCTACTAATACTATTCAGTTATTGATAGTTGTATCACTAATTTGTTTGTTTATATATGGAATAAGGGTGAGGGCTGAGTGGGGGTAGTTTAACTATGTCAGAATTTATTGAGATGGAAATTAAATGGAACTTGAGACGGTTGATAAACATTTATTAGACAGTGAAATTCTGAGTACGTTGTTTATGGAATTATAGAAATTGTACATCCTTAAAATTACTCACATGTTTGATTTTTGATTTAGAAAATTAGGTTTACTATTAACGATTGGTAAAAATTGTGTACTTCAATGTGATTGTTAGTTGTTTTTGTTGTTAAATTTGCTAGAAGCAACTGTGAATGCAGAATAACACTCGACAGAAGTTGAGGATACGGATTGACAAAGAGCTTCATCCTCCCGTCGATGAAATAGGTTTCTTTTCGGGTATCAAACTTGGAGAGCTATGGTTGATATTAGTGATCATGGTGTTTCTATTTTATTAACAATCCTCAGAGTTAACAGTGATTGTTTTCAGTGGAATTTAATAGGATATTGCTGATATGTATCTACATAAATTTCTGACATGTTTGAACTGCAAGATATGGGTTGAAGTTAAATACAAATTCGTATATAACAGTCGGCAAATTTTCTCTTGATATTGGTATAGAGTTTGACAGTGTTCACATTGTGAAACGAAAATTTGGCATTATGATTGGGTCTCTCAATCTTTAACATTATTACTTTTACCAACGTTTATAAGGGTTTCAAAATGGAACAATTGATTCTTCAGGGATTTAATTTGGAAATATATTTTTGATTTCAATTTGGATTGGAATCGACTCGAGTTTTGCAAATGATGAATAATATTACCAAGATCAGTATCAGATAATGAAATGATAAATATACAAAAGGGTCGGTGATGTCAATTCGGTTTCCAAGAATCACTTAACTAAATTCAAATCTTTGCTCATAATTTTTTATTGTACTTCGTGATAATCAGTGACGTGATGGAATCATTAGTTAAATATTTTTCTAATTAATTCCATGCATTGATTTACATAGAGACTCCGAATTTCATTGAGTTCTTCAAGTTATTGATTCTTTATCTTTCATTATTTTCATCAGCAAATTAACGAGCATGACATTCTGATGCAGTAAAAAAATGTGACATCATAACATATTAATTTATCTATTCATTCATTCATTCATTCATTAATATTTCAATTTTAAACATTGATTTTATGGTACAAATATAAGTATTCCTATGAGAGTCCTATTTTTATTCTCACCACGCCAGATCACCATAGACGTTAATAGTTCAATTAAAGAGTTTAACATCTGATAAAACCTCAAATTTAAAACCGAAACTTCATACCAACGTGATCTTAATAAAAGTTTCATGCAATTAATCAAATTCGTTCTTAACTACTACAGCAAAGTGCATTGTTTAACGGTTCCGGATCACATCTAATCCACGTTCAGTTGCAAAAGTGGAGGATCCAAGTTTTATCATTCAACGGAATAATATCCTCTCTCGCAGCATCAACATAACTTCTACGAATCAACAGTTGCGATCTATTCTTCAATCAGTGATGTCATCAACATATTATAGTATTCTCTATAGTTCTCCTACACGAAAATTGCTTCAATTTATACGTCGAATCCAATGTCAGTCCACATCTTATCGGATCTGAAAAAATAATCACAAATTTTAGACTTGACAATTGTCACCGAGAATAAAATTATATAATAACATTATTCCTAAGTTGTATCAACAATCTTCAAAATCGATTATTGTAATTTATTCAATATTACATATGGTCGTAAATCGAATGAGATAACTGAAGCGATAATTTCATCTGCGACAGAAATAATAATTATGAGTAGTGTTAAGTGGAAGACTTTTTGACAATTGCTCATTTGAACATGACTTCAATTACATCATTATTTATTTTAAATCATACTGACGATGGTGCCAGGAGTGGGACAGGATTATTAATAATTGATACAACAATGTAATGCGTCATAAAAATGGAGGGGTATGTACCGAGGTGGGACGACAATATTAAGGCATAGATAATGTCATGTGGATGTCAATAAAAAGCGACGACAATTGATTGTTGATTCACATATATGAACAAGCATTCAAGGTCTTCGGTATATAAATACTTAGGTATGTTGCCATTGGATTGTGGTAACTAGCTTGAGTTTGAGACGAATGAAAAGTTGTGGTGAACCTTTCTTTTTCTTTTTTTTTTTGCATGTGTTCTAGATCTTCATTTGGAATTTAGTATATATTGCGTTGCATAATCAAGTATCTACCACTCATGAAAATTGAGATAAAATTTATTCTCTCACATTTATAGTTTTATTTTGGGCAAATTATGTGCGTAGTTATTTATGCAGATAAATAATCTTATCAATAGTTTTAATTACAGCGCACGATGAATCATATAAAAAATGAGTTGAAAAAACATTATGACCGATAACTTGAAATGAGAATGTTTACAGCGAAGAAAAAAACGAATGAAATGTATACTACATACATACGTTGTGATAATGAACATTGAAAATAAAAAATAAATATTTTTTGTCATTGAATCTTATTATTAAACACATCGGTTCACAGTGTGTGTTTAGTGATCAATCGAGTTTCATACTGCACTCACATAAATGTCTACGGGTCACTTATTCGAGTGTTATTTCAGCGAAAGGAAATATTTGTCACTGCTTCAATTGATAATAAGAATTACAATCTTATTTTGAGTTCTTTCATACGCGTTATAATAGTTTTTTTTACACTGTTACAATTATGGAATTTATATCAACGTCGATTTTTATGAGGTTGATTGACCCGTTCATTTTTGTTTGTCTACTCATAACAATTATTTATATTTATTTCACGTCGACATTTGATTATTGGGCAAAACTCGGTGTGCCATTTAAAAAACCAACAATTATTGTCGGTAATTTTGGTGATTTATTATTGTTTCGTAAATCGCAATGTGAGGGAATGTGTGAAATGTATAATTGGTTTAAAGACGCACCTTATTTTGGGGTTTTTCGTGTACGAACACCAATTTTTATTGTACGCGATCCTGACTTAGTGAAAAATATATGTGTAAAAGATTTTGATTACTTTGTTAATCGTGGCATACCAACGAATGCTCAAGAAATATTAGCACGTCATTTATTCAATCTTGAAGGACATCAATGGAAAGATTTACGTTCGAAATTAACACCAGTATTTTCATCAGCTAAATTGAAAAAAATGTTTTATTTATTAACTGAATGTCACAAAGCACTTGAGGAATCAATAAACAATGCTGCATTAAATAATTCCACCATTGAGATACGTGATTTGGCTGGTAAATTTACTGTTGATGTCATTGGCAGTTGTGCATTTGGTATTCAAATAAATGCTCTCACAGATAGAAATTCGGAATTTCATAAAGTAGTGAAAAAAATATCACGACCAAGTTATACAAGTACATTGTGGCGAATGTTACGTACTTCATTGCCAAAAATTTATAATTTTCTTGGAATTCAATTAATCGATCCGGAAGTTACGCATTTTTTCAAAAATATTGTCTCGCAAATGGTTAAACAACGTCTACGTGAACAAGAAAATAAGAGAAATGACTTTATGGATTTATTGATACAGTTGAAGAATGATGGAACTGTGATCAATGAAAATGAAAATGACGATGTATTCGAAGGAAAGGATGAAGGAATCACAACGAATATTGGTAAAATTTTATCGATGAAAAGACATTGCGGAAATTTTTTCATATTAAAAATTTATTTTATTTTCTTTGATGTGATTTATCACTTCTATGATATTTATTCTTCTCTTTTTCCCATTTGTAGATTTTGATGAGAATATGATTGCAGCACAGGCATTTGCATTTTTCGTCGCAGGCTACCAGCCCTCTTCAAACACAATTGCATTTTGTCTTCATGAATTGGCATTGAATCCAGAAATTCAAGAGAAAACGCGTCAAGATATTTGGAACGCTATCAATAATAACGGTAGTTTGACTTACCAAGCACTGCAGG
This sequence comes from Zele albiditarsus, assembly GCA_958496275.1. Taxonomy (NCBI): domain Eukaryota; kingdom Metazoa; phylum Arthropoda; class Insecta; order Hymenoptera; family Braconidae; genus Zele; species Zele albiditarsus. Next base: position 4,383,959 of record OY292409.1, on the reverse strand, counting down.
AAATGACTTACCTTGAGGCCGTAGTGTTGGGTATAATTGATTTTCAACCGATGCAACAATTCACCTGCACTAAAAACCAATAATTAATGCCTTTTATTTATTTTTTTTCCACCATTGCAGAAACGTTAAGGAAATATCCACCAGCACCAATGACATCACGACGATGCGAGTATCCATATGAAATACCTGGTACAGAAATTAAATTACCTGCAGGTATGCGTGTGGTTATTCCTATTTATGGGATTCATCATGACCCTGAATATTATCCAGATCCAGATAAATTTAATCCAAATAGATTTACTGATAAAAATGCAACGATAAGACATCCATATACGTTTCTTCCGTTTGGCGAGGGGCCACGTAATTGCATTGGTATGCGTTTCCATTTATTTAATAAAGTTGACGTTTTTATCTTGTTGTTTCTCTTCCTCCACACGTAATATTTACATACGCTGCGATTACTTTGTCATCAAATATTGATAACAATCTCATTTGTTCTGTGGTATATAATGAAGCTTCTCTATACTTTGCAGGAATTCGATTTGCAATGGTACAAGCAAAAATGGGAATAATATCATTTTTGAAACGACATGAAATTACTGTCAGTGAGAAAACTGTGGTGCCAATCAAATTGAGTCGACGCAGTATTGTTACTTCGAGTGAAGATGGATTTTGGTTGAAAATAAATTCAATATGACACTTAAATAAATGTTTCCTATCAATAGAGAGAAATTTTTCTTGGCGAATACAACTATATATGCACTTTTCTTTTTATCAACATCAGCCTTTGCTTTTGTTGCTTCAACAACAAGCAATTGCAACCAGACTAGGATTCAGATCAGCGAGAGATAGCAACTTATGTGCATTGGGTGTCGACTTACTGAACACAAAGTTGTGGATTTTCTTATGTAGGGATGTTCGTCATTCCGTGCCTTGTGGCAGAAAATCTAAATCACTCATGGGCATATTATAGCCAATAGTTAAATCTTTTCAAACATTCCACACTTGGAAGAGAATTCCTCGACGCAAAAATAATTATATTGTTCACTCAATGATAAATATTCTCGTTTTGATAAAGATATTTGACGTCGGAAAATAAAATATTCCCAAAACACGAATAATTATGGCATTTCGTCGCGATGTACAATCAGGAGTTTCTCATTTAGAAAACTTCTCTTGAATTCAAATCCCGCTATCTTGAACGAGGTCTCAAAATCTGTAGATAAATTAAGAATGAAGTTTATTCTAGTTCTCAGTGATAAAATAGTCTTTAGATCAAGCATACATTTTCTTTGTAGCATGAATTCAATCTACTGTAGGATAATGTCACGCAAGATGAAGTATAGACCACATATATTTCATTCAGATAGAAAAAATTATATTTCTAATTATTGTGTTGTAATTTTTCTCTATATTTGTATAAACGCTGGTTAATGCGAAATAGATGAAGTACGGCTAACTAAACAACGGCACTTATTTACAAATACATTTCGACACTTAGTCTAAGGATTTTCCATATGCTCGCGCAAATTTAATGTTTAATTGATAATTTTTTAGCATCTATCTAATTATATGTGTATATACATTTTTTTTTACTGTCTATGCTGTATATCATCGAAAAATATAAACTGATGGCCAATTTTTGATCGCGCGCATTAATAAAATAATAATAATATTGGTAATAACTGTATATGATAGACAATGTAAAAGGCAATCATAACTTTACCAAACACGTGTTGATTTTTGTCCACAATAATTATTAAATGTGGAAGCATATGGTAAATGGAAAAATCTCCATGCTGAATGGCAATAATAATTTGCCATTAGCTATGATTGATTTGATCGCCGATTCCGTCGCGATGAACTCACAAATAACGGACGTGGTTTGTATAAATCATCGCTTGTGTATCGTTGGTTGTTTCGAGGTCGACTGTACAAACAGAAAAAGGGAGAAAAAAAAAACAAATGGATCAAATAAATTGAATTATTATTTACATTTTTCAAAAGTAAAATGTCAAGATAAATTCATCTATTACCTTTTATCATCTCTTGCCAATTGTGTAGGCATTTTTTCACTTGAAGCTGATACGTCACTGTCCGGACTTAGAGGCATCACAAAATGATCGCCATTAGTTACATTTTGTGAACTCGATAAATTCAAACTTGGTCTTTGTTTCTTGGGGCGTCCTAATTTCTTTTTTTTTGGCGGACTTTCATCGTCATATATTGTTGCAGTTGCTGCTGCTGTCGTCGTCGTTGTCGATGCTGCTGCTGTTGCCGTCGTTGTCAATGCTGATGTTATTTTATGTCCGTCATTGTTATTGTTTGAATTATTCAAAATTATATCGGATAAGGGACTGGTGGAATATTTGCGTTTGGGTTGTGGTGGCGCCATAGTTTTTATCTCGATAGATTTCAATTCATCTCTCATTATCGCATTACTGTCATTCTTACTTGAATAATCGTCAACATCTAATGCGTCCAAAAATTTTGTGAATCTTATTAATCTGTCATTATCCGCAACAAAATATAAACAATCGTCTTCACTATCTGATGATACAAATTCTCCCTCAATATTGTGACGCATATTATGCCGCGGTGTTGTCAATTTTTTCTCAATCTTTCGCGACGTTGTTGCGATGTTATCGATCACTTTTTTTTCCTTCTTTCCCGCTTTAGATATTGTCGATGTATTGCGTTGAGACTTTTCAATATTACGATCAGATTTCGAGGCCTCTTTCAAGTTATGATCACTCATCATTTCATTCAATGATTCTCTTATCGATAATTCCATTTCCGACAGTTTTGATTTGGTTGCAATTATTTCAGATTCGAGCGATTGCTCACCGTCCAGTATTATTTTTGTCTGTTGCTCCGGTGTCATAGCATTTTTTGTATTATCATCGGGATACGGTTCATCATCAGAGTCAACACGAACTTCAATTATTTGAACACGTTCGTTGTCTGGCACCATCTCAACATCATCTTTTTTTATTAATGATGATGATGATGTTTCATCACTTTCATCGTGAGATTGAATTTTCTTTTCCAAATCATAGTGTGCGAGGAATTTTTGTTTCTCCAATTTTTTTCGTATTTTCATTAATTTCTTAGCTTCTTGGAAATTACGTGCGAATTTTGGTTTTTTAATTATAACTTCATTGTTGAGTGATGATGATGAAGCGACGGCAGTATCGTCGTCACTGTTCAACGGTCGTTTTTTCAATGGAAGACTTATTTCATTTTGTCCACAATCCACCTTTTTATTATTCAGATTATTATCGTTATGATTTTTATCTGATGAATTTAAAACAATAGGATTTACAGCAATAATGTCATTATTAGAAATGGGACATTCTTCTGTCAGTGGTTCTTCAACCCCATCGGAAGTTTCACTGCTCGAATTACTGCTTGTATTGCTGGATTCTTTGTTTAATGTCGATGTTGCGGGTGTTGTTGACGACATACTTGGACTTGAATTACTTTTTTCCGTTGAGCCTTTACCGTTCGAACCATTTGAACCGTCGCGATCTGATGAACGTCGATCGTTTGAATTTTTTCGCATACTCGGGTGATCATCTTTTAATTTAGATTTTTTATCGTCACGACGTTTCTTGTCTTTGGAATCAGTCTCACGTTTGTTGTCAGATTTCTCAGAACTTTTATTATGTGAGTCCGAACGGGATTCTTTTTTACTTGATGATTTTTGACTGGATTTACTCTCCAATTTTTCGTCTTTTTCGCCTTTTGATGATCGTCGACTTTCGGATTTTTCAGTTGATTCTGTTTGACTTTTATTTTTGCTTTCTTTCGAATCACGTCGTCTGTCGTCACGTCGCGATTTGTCTTTGGAGCTACTTCTCGACGAATTTTTATCGTCTTTTGACGATGATTTCGATTTACTTTCGTATTTTGAACTGTAGTTTTTTGATGATGTTGATGAACTTCGATGTTCTTTTTTGTCTCTTGACGAATCTTTCTTATAATTCGAATCTTTTGATGTTTTTGATGATTCTTTATTTTCCTTATTCAATTTTTCCTTCTCCGTTAATTCTTTCTTCTCCCGAAGTTCTCGTATTTTTTCTTTATAAATATCTTTCAAATCTTTGGGCTCTTTTGATCCCGTCGATTCTTTCATTTTTTCGTCTTTAGATTTTGACGAAATTGCATCTCTACTCTCTCTCGTTTTCTCTGTTGTGTCTCGTCCGCTCTCAGATTTATCTCGTGTTTTAGATCGTTCTGAATTATCATTTTTACTGTCACTAAAACTGGATTTTTTCTTATAATCCTTATCACGATCGCGATGACTTCGTGAATCTCTTGAATCTGAACGTTCCTTTGAGGATTTTGATTTCGACGATTCACGATTTTTTTCCTTCTCCTTTTGCTCAATCTTGTCTTTTATTGCACTATCGGTTCCGTCACGCGACGACTCTTTCGATGATAAATGAATTTTCGAACCCTTTGTATTACTATTGGACTCTTTTAAATCCGCCGTTAGGTTTTCCTTCACTTTATTGTTATCAATAGATATTTTCGTCTCTTTATTTTTATCACTCTCATCGCGTATAGCTTTGAAATTATCTTTTGCAATTATTTTCTCTCTATTACTTTCGTCTTTAGTAGCATCAGAAATGGGTGTTGATGCTTGATTGGACGAGCCAAAATCCGTAACTATTGATAAACGTGAATCCGATGAAACTTTACTGAATTGTGAATCGTGATTACTAAAATCAAAATTATCACGTGAAAATTCATTGGTGAAGTCCGGACTTCGGGATCGATGACTTGTTAATTCAGATATTCCAGACAAATGTGAATCATTTGATATGTTTGATTCATTCAAATTCATTATATCAATTGGTTCAAAAACCGGACTGTCCTCTTCTTCCTCTTCAGTTTTTTCGTCGGATTTAGCCGATTCATTCAACGAACTTTGTTCCAATTGTTGAGGCAGCAGTGATGTACTTTCTTGAACTGTTTTATCAATTTCGTCCAACTTTTCGGCCTCTTCAACATGTCCATTGTTAATATTATCATTATTGACATCACTATAGCTAACATTGTCATCAATTACTTCATTAACTCTCTCTTCAACTTCTTTATATTTCTCATCAGGCATCACAAGACCAGCATCAACAGAATCAAGTGACACATCTTTCAAACTATTTTTGTCAGATTCAGGTGAAACTGGATCCAAATCAATTGGCAATAAATCTTTTAAACCACCCGAACCATTTTTCTCACGTTTCGGCTTCTCTAAACCTAAATATTTATATACAACATCTTCAATTTCCGGCATGAATACTGAATATATCTTCGGATTTACAACTTGATCAACAATTCTCTCAACACCAGCGTCCAAATATGCTGCGTCTGATATTTGTTTCCGCAGTGTTTCACGCAACTGATTCTTATTCAGATCTGCTTTCCATGTTTGTTTGGTTAAAAATGAGTTTACTGATGCTTCAACGCGTGTACGTAAATTCTGATATGCTGGCTGTGAACAGAAACGAATAATGATAACAATATTATAAACTTTGAAAAACATCCATATGAAGAAACAATGTCAATAATTACTTAGTAAATACGAAAAAAAAAAAAATGGAAGATTCATTCGGTTACAAACTTTTTTTTATCATGACAACTAATTTATTTATAACTAATTGAAATCCGCTATAAAAGTATCACAAACACACAAATGTGAAAATATGAATGAAGAGTGACAAAGAGTGTAAATTTTTTGTTTCCTCACCTTTGTGTCGACATCAGCCAGTGCATCTTTGCGAAATTGATCAAATATTCCCTGCGACTTGACTTCACCCACAATGTGATCGATTAATCGTGGATCACCAGGTAAAAGAGTATTCCCTAACCCCAAATCCATTTTGTTAATTCAATTCTACGTAATTATACGGATTATCAATTCAATTGCCCTGATATTTATTATCATCTCGAATAACCCTGACGTCGCGTGTACTGGCAGGCCGCCATCTTTGTTATATATTATTCCCAACTCCCAGTTTCAGAAGTATACTTCTCTCGCTTTCTTACTCACATTCACCTTCTTTCTCATACTGTTGTTGTCTCGAATATAATTTGCTTGCGCAGGTTTACACAGTTTCCGAAGTAATCAGTAGCCGATAAAGGACGTTTCTTCATTGTCGACGGCGATATTATTTTTATGGGTTCTGTGTGAGTGACGCCGTTTTACGCAGATTTACACTAAATTCAGTGTTGGTTTCTAAATGGCGTCGACGAATGTACTTGAATAGTGTCGAAGTTATCAATTGATTTATTAGTTTATTGGAAAGGCAGATGAAATGTGAATTGTTTGAGGTTATGGTTGTAGATGCTTTTAATTGATATTGAATGAATTAAGAGTATGACATGATTACATGTACGAACCAATATCGCGTGAATATTATTGCTGGATATCGTCGGTTACGTTGTAATTGTAAGTAAGTTCAAAAAAATTCAGAAAGTACATTTTTGCAAATTGGATAAGAAAAATATGTTTTTACTTTATTACGAATTGAACAATGAAATTTAATCATTTAAGCAATCTCAAAATAGTAAAAATTCAATGACGTTGATGTATTCATGTGAGACAGCATCGATCTGCAATTTTGTCTCGCCTGAACAACTCAACCCGCGTTAGTTCCAAATCTACTGCGGTTGTGAAACTGTCATCTCTCGATTATTGACAGCGCTATTTTTTCACATACCCTGTACATTCATTTCGCTGTTTCCCACAGAACCGAACGCTAAAGTTTCCGAAAGCTACAGTCAGCAATCTGATTCAAATCGCACCATAATTTATTAATCAATTGATTGGTTAGTTGACATGAAATCGTGTGTAATATATGGAGTAATTGAGGTTATGTTTTGTATAGATGGCTTGATAATAAATATAAGTTTGAAGTCATCAGATATTGCTAATATCTTGAGATGTGCCAAGTTTCTCATCGTACTCGGGAGGCAATACATTCGTACAAATTTCCCATTTATCCTCAGCTGTAAAATAGCATTCCTTCATTATCGACAGGGTGTTTAACTTTTCTTTATGCATTTCACGACAATCTCACTCGCAATGCGTTAGCGCTACAAGTAAAATATAGAATCTGAAAATCTCCAAAATGTCGAAATCTGGCGTAGGAAGAATCTCGCAAATATTTTATTCCAAATTAGCTAAATTAGCATTCTATTCACAAATAATCCCAATGCTTTTGTATTAAGTATCAGTTGAAGGAGTAAATTTTCCCTTTACAAACATGAGTAATTGCAGTCGCCAAGTTTCTATGGTATCCATGATAATGAAAATAACAGAACTGTAACATCCTGCAAGTTTTCCTTCATCACTATATGATCCCAGCAATAGAATTTGCCATCGCATTTATGCGCAATCTCTACACAACCACCATAATTACATCTGTAATCAGTTGTTTCGTTACACGTATCGATACGATACTTGAAGCTATTTTGTTATCGTGTCGTTAATGATTCTTACAATATATATATGTAATTTAATCTGACATGATATGTCATAGCACTTGAAGAAGAAATAAAATGATGAAAAGTTTGTTTAAATACACGTGTGAATAATGCAAATATTCTGTCCAGCATTATACAATAATACAAGTTCTTGAGCCAGCATATCACGATTTAATTAATCACGTGTCGATTTCTGATATTTATTGGAAAAGATGTGAAATTTTATGGAACACAATATTCGTATCATTGAGAGGAGAACCAGTTTTATAGAGTGCAAATATAGGTGGATTGTAAAAAAATATTTGGACAAGATATATATAATCACATTCAAATAATATAAAACAATTTACTCATTCTCGATTCAACAAAAAAAAAAACTCGATCACATTCCCTCATAACATTCTATCGTCGTTCAAGTGAGAAAAAAGGAGAAAAGGGAGAAAATGTGACAAACAAGAATGCCAGATTTTTAAAGAAAAAAATTCAATTCATCTTTGCGGAAAAAATTGTTCAAAACAATTTTCATCAAAATGTTTTTAGTTTATACGGAAAGATCGACGATAAATTATCAGGAAACGTCCGGAAAAATGGAATCAGTCGAGTAGTTAGTTTCTGAATTTTTCCGCCAATTTGAAAAATTTTTTATGGAAAAAAAAAAGGAATTGGTAGTTTAAAGTACGAACTACACATACACGATACGTGTCTGTTGTCGGAGCTATGACTACAATAATGTTTCGAACCCCACTCTTTAACTGTACACATATATTATGCGAGAGTACTACTATGGATGAGCGCGAAGGAGAAAAATAAAAACTGTCGACCTAGTAAACAACGTTTCTCCTTTCAGACGATATAAAAACATTTATATTTATCCTCATTGATTCGTTATACTGGACGGCATTCAATCATATGTATACTCATAATATTTACATATACATATAATATATACAACCGTATTGCATGATCATTAATCAACATTGAATGAACATCTTACATAAGCCGGTAACGCCTATTGGTTTATTCACAAACATAAGATGTGCAACAGCAAAATGTAAGTAAAGTTTGAAACCGTCAATTATTAAGATTGTGAATGGTGAAAGTAGTAGTAGAAGAAGTGCTAAAACGTCCCTCAAAAACCAGGGTAGACGTTAAATTAAAATAAACTTAAATATAGATAAATAACGCCTAAGGGCGTATATGTTCATACATATACATATGAATATATATATATATATATATATATATATATATATATATATACATATACTTGAGTCGTCTTTCTGCCTGGCACTCGTCGACATAGTGTATAGTGCTGTGTAATCAACACCAGTGTGTGATGCCTTGGTGATTTTTTAATATAATAAGCCCCTTCAAGAATACAATGCTCGCCAACTCCGCCTTTCGCACCTTTCTATTATTATTATTACTACTTATTTCTTGTTTTATTTTCCTCTTCATAAACACAACTTCATATATGAAAAATCGTCGAAATATTTTTTACGAGCACTATGGGCACCCGTTGTTTAGAGTCTAAATTATTTAGACCTCATATATGGAGGATGTATATGGATATATAATATACCCCACGGAATAACAATTACTTTGATCTTTATTTGTTTGTGTGTATTTATTGGAGAATATATAGTTAAATATATAATGGAATAAATAATGTATGGATATCGATATATATTTTAAGGCGAAACGAAAAAGAAACTTGACTTGCTCAATGCAACATCTATCTAAACTATACTCTACATAACAGCGATCTATCAAATAACTTGTGGGACAATAATGTAAAAACTTACTTGGAATAATTAATTATCACCCTGAATATTATCGACAATAAACAAATTAATTTATTAATCCTGTCTAATCAACGAAATTGAATGGGAATTAGTACATTTATAATAAATATATACAGTTGCTGAAAATATTCATGTATTTGAATTTTATAATAATGCTTTAAATACTACGAAATACTAAATATAATACGAAATACTTTACCAATCACAATCTGAATTTGTTAAATTAACAATACTACTCTAGCGATACAATAAAAAGTGCAGGTAACGAGAATTTTTTTTTCTTGTATGTCAGGATATAGTTAAATTATATATTCAGTAAATTCAGAGTTTCTACAACAATAAGTTCTCAGGATTAAAGCTTCATCATTATTGATACTAAAAAAAAAATGTGTCATAATATTTACACCATAAAAATACGTTTAATTCACAATTGTCTTTATCATACTGTGATAAAAACTACCAAACATGTCATCCACTCACCAAAACTTCTTTCTCCATGTTATGTGTTGATGCATCCACCATTGACATTTATACGAAAATAAAAATACTTTTACACTCGCGTTGAAATGAACATAAAAAGTGTCGGTGGTTGAATGTGGATGAGAAAAAGTGAGAGATAGAGAGAGGCAAAGAGAAATCCACTTCTATATCTATCCCAAACGCTTTTGCTGATGCAGCTTTATCGATTCCGCAAATTAGCATTTGAAGCGGGAATCTCTTTTCTCCGATCTTTCTTCCATTATTATCCACAGAGGTGTCCAAGCAACATATATACATGCCTCAATGAACTACTCACCGCCTTAAAAAAAATGCCGACAAAATCTTTCTTATAGGTATATATAAAAATACAATATATAAAAATAAAAATAAAATATATTTTACTCGCTTTCATGCATATTTTCGTTTGCTCCTGAAAAATGCATCGAGATTTATTTTGGATAACGAATTTTTAGCATCTATAAGTAGGAAATCTATACAGATATACACGATACATTTCTTATGCGTGCGGCGATGGGTAGCGTGAATAAAAAATCACGTAAAAAATATAAGTGTAACAAAATATAATGAAACAGTTGAGAAGGAGAGAGTGAAAAAAAAAAAAAAAAAAAAAGAAAAGAAATATTCTCTCACACGCTACCAGCACGTGGCCATATTTTATCATAACGCGCGTTGGTTTGGCGTGGGCGTGAACCGGATAATTTTTATTTCATTTTTTTTTTTTTTTTTTTTTTTCCTTTTTGTTTATTTCTTTTCTGAAGGTGCGAGTGAAAGTCGTATATCAGAGCCCAATTACCGGGTATACCGTCGAATTATCGAAAAACAAGGGCAAAGTGTGGCGCGAGCAAGCAACTATATACATAATATATAAGAAAGAGGGAGCCGACAATGCGCGTTGGACTAAACCATCTGCGGTGTTGTATCTGAGTGGTGTTTTCAGCTCCTGCGGGGGTGATTCACAAATATCGGTGAGCCTTGTCCGCCGCCACTACCGCAACCATTGTCCTCCCCCTAGCGGCATTTCTTCATATTCGTGCGCTAAACGGACAGAAGATTAGTCTTTCTCAATATATATATTTATAACAAGAAGAAGACAATGATGTCTGTCCATTAACGCTAGTGTGCAATTGTGCCTGAAGCCAAAGTGATTTAGTCGCCGCTTATATATACATATAGAGCATTAAGAAATGAGAAAAGGAGAAAAATAAATGAAAATAATAAAACAAAAAACCCAAATTTAAATGGGCGATCATCGACCTCCTTAAAAAACTTTAGAATTTTTTTTCTTTACGTCGCATCATAAAAATTGTTCTGAAATTCAGCTTTATATTATTTTTTTTTTTCTTTTCTAAAATTAAAGCTTCAAAAATTTTATCTTCAATGAAGAATAATAATTGAGAAAAAAAGAAAAACATTAAATCTGTCTGTGCAGTAGTGTTATTATTTTCTCGACTATGGTTCGTCCCAAAAATGAGTTTCTTTCTTTTTTTTTTTTTAACGAATTATTGATGAACCAATTCTCTCCGTCTGATGTCTTTTTTATTCATTTTTTTTTCCACTCTTTTGTCGGTTGGTTGGTATCGGTTACATTAGTAAATCGCAGGATTTGTATAGTATAGCACCTGGTCGAACACGGTGTTAACTATCCTATATATTTGTCGTTTTAAAAACTAACTGTATAGTGTGGGTGTTCACATGAATATACATTGAAAAATGAATGGAAAAAAAAAATTTATATTACGTATATAGATACACATATATAAAATGCGCCGAATCTGTTTGAAATATATACACAGTGGACTCAGGTTTTCATTGAGTATGTGCGTTCGCCGAAACCAGTTGTAAACGACCAATTGTATTTAGATATCGCGGCACTGGGCCCCTGTAATACATATACACATATATATAGCCGTTACTTTATCCTTTGCCACGTCAAAGTGGGCCCGCGCGCGCGTCAATATGCAGCCAAAGAAGAAGAGAGAACCTGAGAGAGTTGAGAGAATAAGAGAAATGGAGAATTACAGAAGACACGAAAGAAAAAGAAATGCGTGTGTTGATAGAGGTGAAACATGAAGAGGAAGCGGGGTGGAAGAGATAAATAGAGTCTGAAAAACGCGTTTGGCATTGCACACACGGGTGAAACGTTGAATAAGATGTTGTTGTCGGCACGACACGTAGCACAGTGTATATGTATACATATGATGTCGACTCGTTCAACTGTTGCTTTTTTTGTTCAATAAACTTACACTCAAAGTTTTTGCTATTCATTTTAGATCTTGCGTTTTTGTGTTCATTAATTTTTTTATTCGTTCATATTATTATCGTTATGATACATTTTATTGTTAATATAGCAGAGTTATTTACGTGGAATTTTAATTCATGAATTGAGAAATTTTTAGTATATGTACCACTGTAAAGGAGACTATATCGATGCTGTGATGAATTTATAGACCGGTTACTATTAATAAAAATGTTATGACATCATAAAAGACAGTGTTACATCACGTTTAAACCTGATTCAATTTTTTACTATTGATAATATTAAAATTGTCGATAAATTACGACAAATTTACAGTCATTATGACTAACAGGTCACACTCGATAGAAAGATTGTGAAATTACAAAAATTATTTTCGACTGTTGATTTAAATACGAAGGTAAATTCGATGAAATTCCATGTCGTATGTGGAATGGTGGTGTTATTTGTAATGAGCGATATATCAGAGTTTAGAATAGTCAGAGATTTATTCGGTCATGGTAGATGAACGTTCGAAAGCACTGGTAGATTATAAACTGCTTGCCAAGAACCTGGTGCATATCTTGGTCGTGGACATATATTCAATAATATTTTCATTTGGAAACATTTTTGATACATTGCCCCACACGAATTGAACATAAAAATTCCAGTTGTGGGTAAAGTGGCTAAAGTAGTGGAACGTGTTTCAGTGTGGAATTTCAATGCAAACAATTAAATGTATTTGTAATGTAATCTGCAATTTTTTTTTTATCATGATGAATTATAATTATATGGAAGAACTTTTAATCTAATAATCTAATAATAATTAAGCTGATTCCGTAAATTATAGGTATATGAAGAAGTATTTAATTTTCCTATACTCCAATTTTTAATAGAAAATTTTCAGCGCAATTCAAAAACAAGAGTATATGAACCCGCTTCCAGATTCATTTTTATTTTACTGAAATATAAGTTTGAGGAATATTGCATTGACGATTAGAATTTACACCTATTCTTTCGTCTGGTGATATAAATCGTATCTTTCACGCCATTCATATCAACTACAGATGCGTGATAAAATTTCGTAGATCAACTCTGAGTGAAAGTAAATTTATAGCCAATCAACGTTTCGCAAAAGCGATAACAATATAAAGTTCCAAGTTCGAGATATTTGGACCATCATTTTTTTTTTCCAAGATAGGATAATTGCCAAATTACGTATTTACTCCAGAGTTTGGTGAAGTCATAAAAAGAAGGGAAACATAAAATGGAAGGAATAATGAAGACAACAACAAAAACATTTTTTTAGACACTCGTTAAATTTTATTTTTCAATACACAACTAATAGAGCTATTATTTGTATATTTTTGTGCACTTTTTCTACACATACATTCATTATTTGCTTTCCGAATTATTTATAATTCAAATATAAACATATATATTCAAAGGGTGAATTATATTTTCTACATCTTAGAGTGCAATTGAATACAAAATTCATCGCACAATCATTATTTGTATATAATGATTTTTTTTTTTTTATGTAACTTGTACAATATTAATTTCTCATCTATCATCGGTCCCACCAAAGTCCATTATTTCCAATGAATTTCCAAGGAGTATTATCACAAACTGTACCGGCAATAGCGTCAGAAACTGGCACTGTTAATATTCTAAAATTGACATCAGTATAATTGAGAGATGCCAATAGAAAATTGGGCATTCTATCTGAGATCATCCAAACGACACCGCCTTTTATCTGCAAATATTAATCGATATTTATTTCATGCTTATTCTGTTCTTTTCACTAATCTTAAAACAGACACATACTCAATAATATCTCTCTATAATATGACATAATCTTTCTTATGATTGAAATATAAAATAAGAAATTGAAATAAAAAAAATGATTCAAATGACGATAGAATTTTTTTTTCATCTTCCATTTCAATATACCTTGACATCAGCTGGGAATATCAGTGCCTCATCGTGTTTAGCTATTAATGCATGATTAGCTGGGGAATATGGTAGCAGTGAGTTCCAACAACCTACAGCATTTTGATCAACAAGATTGAATAATTGAAGACCATTCTCGTCCATCACTGAAGCAGTTGAGTGGCCCATGAATCGTTCTGGTAAAGCCTGAAATACAAAGAGAATAAAAAGAGATGAATAATTAAGCAGATAAATAACATCTAATATGTCAATCAACAATTGATTGATGTAGTTGGTGGAAAAAAAAAATAGTTTTACTAGACAAAATTGTATCATTAAGTATACCTGGAAATCATGATAGCTATCCAATGCTAATTCTGGATCACGTAAAATTCTTGTAGACACAGCAAATTCACGATTGCTACTCAATGGATGGAAAAATAATGTTCGAAAACCATCAACAGCAATTGGTGATAAACTCATTCCGAAAATTCCTTCTTCACCCCATTGGAAATTTAATCCACCGACATTATAATCACCAACGAGTGGATCAGGCATGAAATAACTGTGTGTTACTCGCCATGATGTATTATTCATCCATGAATATACGATGAGACCATAACCCAACTCGTCTGACATATAAGCGAAAGCGTCGTCACAACCGCCTTTCCCTAAGTCCACAGCAATATTAGCAATGAAAGTATTCTGCAAAATGGAAATAATAATAATTATTTATCGGACAACTGCATTGACAGTTGGCTTCTGAGTGCATGCAGATCATGACTTTCACTTTTCTAAAAAATTAGAATGACCAAACTTAGGTTTCTGCGATCTGAGACAGTTAGAGAATATTAGAAAATATTTTATATTCCAGGAAATTGTAAGTTGTCACATTCGCAAATGTAATTTACATTCCGTAATAAATTCATGAAATAATAAATGGTTGTTTGGTTTTTATCAATATTAGAGTCTGTGAAAGTCGATTGATTCATCTCATGTGTACTAACTTGATTGATATCTTCTGGTCGCAATCGATACTGACGAATAATTTTATCTGTAGTTAGATCAAAGACATTCAATGTGTATGGACATGCTTGAACTGTGGTGTTACCAATGCCAATAGTTCCAGTGTCAAGGACCCAAAGACGATCGCATTCATCCGCATGAATTCTAAATAACGGAATTAATTGTTTAATATTTTTCATACATATTCCACTAAATATAATAATAAATGTGTAAACAATAAGAAACTGAATGAAAAAAGGGTTACGTTATTTTAAAATGTGAAAAAGAAAAAAAATGTATCAAATTAAAAATGTAATTAATAATTTTTCCTCTTTCCTGGAGTTACCTGTAAACAGTTGTGAGCCCATCGCCACATAAACCTGCTTCATTCTGTGCCCAATTCGGATACGGAGTTAATTTTGGTGATCCACCACGATTAGTATCGAGTGATATGTAATTGAGTGTAGCTGGAATACCTGTAAATAAATCCCTAAAATTTCAGTGTTTGCTTCTCAATGTATAATTGCATAATGTTTATTTGTTTTCCTATTCGATTATGTCATTTGTAATATTATACGTGACACAAGAAATGTACGATTGAGAAATTGAGCCTGATAATGAATAATTTATGTAAATATATACGAAATCTTGTTTACACATGAAAATGTTATTTCGATTGAACCAATTCCATTTCAATATCACACTTCTATATAATATGTTGATGAAATTTATCAGAATTATTGACACGTAAATATATTTCTTAAAATACATTATTTCACACGCTATATATTACGTATATCAGATAATATTTACCAATGATATAAACAAATATATATATATATATATATATATATATATATATTATTTCAATATACTTCGAAACTACAACTTTCAAATATGACGATAATTGAATTCAGAAAATTATTTATCCCAACCATAGGAAGAGAATGTCGTTTTTTTTTTCCTTTTTCTTTCTTTTTTCATTTAAATTCATGTTAACACGATGCTATTTTGACATAGAAGTTTGTTTTGCGTTCTTGGAAAGCATGTTTCACAATTACATATATATATATATGTATAAACTCGCAATTAGACTAATTACGACAGTGATTTTAATCTTTACATATAATTATTCGAGAAAATTGAATTTCCGGATGGCTTTAAGGTATGTAGGTATATATAAGCACGCGCGTGTGAGCATTGCAGAGATACTTGGCCTCGGGACAAGAGGTGAAAAAAAAAAGAAAAAAAAATGAAGTACCTTCCGAGGATTAACAATAATGAAAAAGAAAAACAAAAAACAAAAAAACAACAAAGAGTTCGTTTTTTAATTTTTTGAAACATGTAAGAATAAAAATAATAAAAATAAATATTTTTGGTGCGTTGCGTCGAGAGTGCACGCATAAATTGGGTCTGATAACTTAATTTACACCCGTGGGGCGCGCGATTCTTCGGCCCACGCGTTTTCACAGGAATAAGAGCGCGGACTCGTGTGTGAGCTAAGAATAAAAGAAGAAGAAGAAGAAGAAGTCGTTTGCGAAAGGGTTTTACTTGGCGGTCTTAAGTGAGGGTCTCTCCCATAATGCTATATTGTGAATATGTGCATATATACATATATATAAATATATATATATATATATATTTATATATATGTATAGAACAAGAGGAAAAGAGAAACGGTGGAGTTTTTGGTCGGGTCGTAAAGGGCGGAGCACAGGTGTAAAAAGTGTTTCGCGTAATCGCGCCGTGCAACCAAACTCGTTCTTATATTTAACAACGTGCGCCGGCATATATATTCCTTATCGTTCAATACCACGGTGACCATTTCTTCAGATCATTGCTTTGGATGCTCTCCCGCAACATATTTGCATCCCTATATATATATACATATATATATATATGACGGTGGTAAGCTTAACGCTAAAAAATGAAAAAAAAACAAAACAAAAAGTGCTGCGAAATGCACGGCAGGTGTATTAATTTTATTCACTTTTATTACCACCAAATTTTTCGGAGACCTAATTTTTTATTTCTCTTTATTTTCTCGCTCGCCCGCCCGCCTTCCTATACTCTTCGCTTATCCCCAAAATGTCATTCGAATAATGTGTCGTATTTCATTCAATTATTCCAATGTAGAATAAAAATTGGAATGAAAAAAAAAAAAAAAATTTATATTAAAAATCTGAAACGCGTACCGGAATCTTATTTTTTTTTTTTTTATTAAAATTTGTTTTCATTTTTTCTCTTTCAAGATGAATAAACGTCTTCCATCCACCCCCTCATTCATCCCTCCTCTGTCTCACCACTTTTATTCACAAATGATTGGTGAATTCACCGTATATACAATATGAAACGCGGTTTGCATTCAATTCTTCTTCTCTTGGCGGCGACAAGATTTTACAAAATTTTTTTGTCGCTCAAGCGGAAGTCGTCCAGACGAGATTCAAGTATATGTATAAGTATATTCGGATGCCAAAGCGTACGACTACGACTTCAGGAAGTAATGCAATGGAAGAAGAAGGACCATTTCCGTTTGAATAAAAAAAAATAAAATAATAATAAAAAAAAACACCAATCTCTTTTTTTTTTTTCCTACAAATTAAAAAATAAAAAATTCTACCTTCCTCCACGAGAGGGTTACACCTTCATCATCTCTTTCATAATTCGTGCAACTTCTCCCCCCCCTCCCCTTTTTTTTTCTTTCCTTCATTTCAATCCACATGTGAACAATATACAACAAAAAAATTCATACTTATATATATATATATATACATATATAATACTGACCGTCTTTCCATCGTGGTACGGTAACGAACAGTTTGTTCTGCCATATCTCGATGCCAACCGGAAGTCCATTTTGTGGCATATATACACCGCCTGCGATTGCTGCTGCTCGACTAGTTGCATCTGGATATGCCCAGTCGAGCATTTGCCATGAGAATCTTTCAAGAATTGGAGCACGTCCAAAATGCGTTCCACCCCATCCTTTAATACCACTTACACTTCCTATTCCCAATAATATAAATGATAAATGAATTAAAAATAATAAATAAAATGATAAATTATAATTCTTCATAATATCATAAAAAATTTTGTAATCAGTAATAAATTCACACAATTATTTATTTCAATTATATTTATTTATTTATGGAGGTTAAATCCAACAAGTCAGAATGTGAACTGAGCAGTTGAAACAATCTTCGTGGGTTTATATTTCATCCGTATCCCCCATAACAACTGACGAGAGTCTCATGCTCACTTATCCGAAAGAAATTGTACGGTGAAATGCGTAGTTCATATATGTGTACGTGTACAAGTGTAAACATAGTTTGCTACACTCATGCCAATTGTATATGAAGGGGAGAGTAAGTGAGATGGTGTATGAGAGTATATAAGAGACGGTGAGAAAGAGGGAAAAGATATGGGAATTAAATGCACGAATCATGTGCCATGAATTCTTTCACTCATTCGTTTTGTCATGTGTAAACAAATTAAATATGTTAGTATGGTTTTTATTAATGTATTTACGTATATGTATATTGTAGAAAGAGAGTATATAGAATTTGATTGCAGAGTATTTCCACACCTCATTGATATATGCCCTGTTGGATTTATGTCAATCTCAAGGTTGTGTTTGATAACTGTTATGCGTTGTTTATAATATGTATTGTGACAGCATGTTATCATTCTAGTGAATATTGATAGTTGAATGATCCCATTCCCTGTTTCACTTTCGTTTTAACAAATTATTAGAACCTGATTGAGATTAACTTGAAGTTGATACGGAAATTGAGTGTCATTATATTGTCAGTTATGGATATTAAGATCACTACTGTGCATTAATGAAAAGTTATCTGTATTCAGTGAGTTTATAATTGTTGAAAACTTCGATTATGACATTGCTGACGTACCTTGCATTGGAATTGTTGTTCGAGGACTGGAGATCACAAGTTATGTTTGAAGTAGAGCATAATTATATAGTCAAATATATTGGATATGTATTGAAGTTATTAACACTCTGGAATCGAGTGATTTGTAAATGTTTGATTATGTACCTTCTTATTCTTTTGAAAAAAGCTTGAATATGTTTTTCATATTTTGACAGGATATGTGAAAGTAACTTTGAATTGGTTTCGAAATGATTGCAAAATAAAACAATTCAATTCGCAATGTGAATTGTGTTGGGGTAAATTGATTAGAATTTTATTTTATATAATGTGAAAAATAATACATTATTATATATTGCCGGTCATTAATTTTATGATCATAATTTCCATAAAATATTATTAATAGCAACATTATTGCCGGGTGCACCAGAGTGAGTAAGAATCAAACTCCTTTCATAAATTTTTGTTTCCTGAATTGGTTGAGAATAAAAATATAAGGCGGAAAAAGTTGCATTGTTTGATGAAAGAAACTTTTTCAAATTGTTTCTATTAGAATATTGGAAATTATGTGAAGTTTTGAAACTTTAGAGAGATTTATCTGTCAAAAAAATTGTCATCAATGTTATCGTTAAATATGGGATTTTTTCGACAATTTAATTTTCTTTTTTTGTTTATTAATTGAGTCGTAGATTCGACAAATATATTTGATGAAACGTCATCAATTTTTCAAAGATTGAAATTAAGAAAACAGTTGCTCAACGAATAGCATATTCTTCCAGTTTCCTAAACATATTCAGTGTAGTTATTTTTTTATCAACTATTTCCTAATTTACGATCAGCGCCACCAAGGCTAAATTTTTTTATTCTGATCTACATATCAAAATTAAAAACTCTCACAATTTTTAATATTATCAAGTAAAATTCTTCCACAATATTCTCAATAAAATAACAGAACTTTTGTGGCTTTATTTATTTTTTTTCTCTTCATTCACCCCAACAATTTTACAAAAAATTCCAATTTTTCAAGTCATCATTCTGACAATTTCATTTTAGGTTGTTAACCCGGATTGTTGGGGAATAGTGAACGGATTGGTATTTTAATCACAGATTGCTTAGAATGTAATCTATTCGTACAACAAAGAAAAAAAATAATAAAGTAAATTTTTCATAAGCTGAGATATTAATAATTGCAATCAAAGTAATCAATACCAACATACAATTATTATCACTTTTTAAATTATTTTTCCCAATTTATATCCGATATTCCACTAGAAAATATTTCTATATTGATAATATTTTTAATAAATATTGCGAAGATAAAGTCAACATATATTTGTCCTCCTTGGTTTCTCTGATACAATTCTCCAAAGTATCCAATCCACTGTATAGCTCTTATAACATTACAACCACTTGTAAAAACTGGCAACAACATATCACATGCAGTTTGACCACACTCTGTTCAACGCGACGTTATAATTGTTGTTCGTGGAACAATATATATAAGTGTGTGTTTACCAGTATATATCATTCATTGAAGTAGTATGTATCAAACACAATGAGAGAAAAAAGCTACACAACCCATAAATAGAATAGTACTAAAACATTTGGATGTTACTGTAGAATGTTATTAACTATCAAGAGAAATTGTTTCCGTTTTAACTGGTTCACTATAAATGTCACACAGTAGTATATAATGACACTATATCATTAAATAGAAAATAAATATACTACTATCGATAAATATTGTGATCACGCCCATGGTGTTAATAAATATTAATTCGTTCTCAATTAAACTTTTTTGTTTTTTTTTTTTGCTTTTACGTCAATTGAAAAATTAATTTTATTGGCGATCATCAAGGTGTTGAATTATAATCATATAAAAAATTGCAATTTAACTATTGACTCTATTTATTTTGAGTTGATGTAAAATCTTTTATTCGTGATTGATTTCTTTTTTATTATTTCAAAAATTTAAAACATGAAAGAACTCAATGTATGTAGATACATGTATTCATAAATTTTCTGCCCAACCACATAACTCATTTCTATTCTATTATACTTCCTTATTTGAAACACAGAGCAATAGCAATTCACCAGTATCTACAGATTGTTATTACATTTTCAATTAACCCACAATTTAAAAGTGAATATGAAAATACAATATTTCAAATGATCCAGAATTGTAAATACAATTTCTTTGAAAGCTTAAAATTTTCTGTAATAGAGAGAAATATATTATCAAGATGAAGAGAAGGTGGAATAATTTTATACAGAATTTTATATATGTTTGTTTTTATAATGGGATATACTTAAGAATTCTAACAATAATCATCGCACGATTTAACTTCCATAAATGGTCTTGTGCAAGACTTGAGGCGAGAAACATATTCTCTGTTGTGGAAAGTGGAGCAATGTTGCGGGTGTACCGCGCAATAATCTACAACATTTATATATATAGATATATATATATATATATATATATATTTTTATATATATATTTTACTCGCCCAAGCTCATATTTTCTGTTTCATTAAGGGATTCAGACGAGTCATATACACAAGTTGGTTCGTTAATTGGAGCATTTTCAGCATCAATTTTATTCCTGAATAACATTACTATTATGTCATACCGTTGTGGAATTTTAATGACGATTTTCATTGATCATTTTCTCCAGTTTTGTTTTCATAAATGTGAAATGTTGTATTATATTTAGTACATGTAATATATTTGTTAACCTCATTGTCGAGTGAAGAAAGTAATTGAATTACGATAATAAAAACAAACACAATATTACAAT
Organism: Zele albiditarsus; assembly: GCA_958496275.1. Lineage (NCBI taxonomy): Eukaryota > Metazoa > Arthropoda > Insecta > Hymenoptera > Braconidae > Zele > Zele albiditarsus. The sequence goes on along the minus strand of OY292409.1, from coordinate 4,362,305 downwards.
AGTAAATAAAAATAATTTATTTAGATTTTATGTATTTTATTTTTGTTTTTTGTGAGTGGACATAAAAAATATTATCTTTTCTATTTCGAAGGTAAATTGGTATAAGTAGTTGCAATAGATATTGAAAGGTACCAGCGCATATAATTTTATGTATATTTGTAGGATAATTTCATTGCATTTAATTGATAATCAATAATTATTGTGAAATACATGAGAAAAATAAGTGATACACTGTGTATATGTAAGTATATAGGAAAGAAAGTTGTAAGTCGATTGAATTAGTTCGATTGGATGTCAAGGGATTAGTTTTGATATTGATGTGCAATTATTTATTGTGATTCCATTGATGAGAAATTAAATTCAGTTTCTCCGGTGGTCTTATAACTCTTGTATAAATATCATTAGTATAACATACCAGAATAAATGATAATAAGTTTATAAACTTTTTTTCCACACTGTAATATCAAATGTCGTGTTAGTTTCAATCAGATATGAAGAAGGCTATAATATTTTTATCAAAAATCAAAACATTTGCGTGCACCAATTTTGCATAAATTCAATGTGATGAAAGGAATATATTGCGTTATAAAATTGTTAAAAGAAAAAATTATTGTATGTCTTTATGTAAATAACAAAAAAATTCATCGCGTGTGAGAATTAAAATCAGACAAGGATCACGTGCAATTTAAAGTTATATCATATTATATTAATCATTGTTACAGAGTGATTTTCAATTTTTTTATCTTTTTTTCTGCATTCTCAAAGTGAAACATGTGAGAGATATTTTTAAATAGTGAATTTCAAAAGTTTTTTCTTATTTAATTAATATACCTAATCATCAATTATTTATTTTTCGTTGATTATATTATCAATTTATGGGCAGTGAGTACAAAACCAAAGTGAGATCACTTCAACTGAATTAGCAAGCTATATAAGACATGAGGATTTTGCATGAGTGTTTAAAGTGAAAGTAATAGTTTTTTTTTGCCTTGCTCATGAGACAGTTGTGCCATGTAAAAATGTTTTGCAGTTAAAGTGTAAATAACGAGTGTGCGTGTAGCTGCGTGTCGATTTTTATCCTCCTTTGGATTTCAGTTCCCACAAATATGTATGATTATTCATAATAATTTTTGCAAATTTTCTCAACATATTTATACACCAGAGAAAAAAAAAAAAATATATATAAAAAGGAAAGGAAATATTAATTGCAAATTCAGTTGGTTTTTTATTTAATTATTCCATTCAAGTTAATTATATATCGTAATTATTATACTGCAAGAATTTATCGAGTGTTAATATAACAGTTTGCCTGCTTGTTTAATCTGACAGTTGATTGGCAGAGTAGTGTGTGCATATCTATCATGCATGCTTACTCTTATACATATGAATCGCAAATATATCCAGTTAAATGTCAAGAATAATTATTTAAATATGATGAATAATTGTAATTGGAAAATTTATTGACAATGTGTAAAATATTTTAATTTTTATCATACAATACTTTTTCATTTTAGTAATTTTTATTCATGAATACTTTTGTTTACAGTGGTCGAAGTGTTTTTAGTGGTTTAAGATTATAACATATTCTGTGAATTGTAAAAATAAATTGATCCCTTGCGATATAGTTGAGATAAGAGAGAAAAATTTTTCTTATCAGTCCGAAAGTGCAGAGCAAGGTGTTACCACTATTTAAAACTATGCACAGAATTTTTTCCACTGGACTATTTCATCATTATTCGTTTGTACATTTGATAAAATACACGAAACTGCTGTTAATAATAAAAAATCAAACTCAATTGAAAAAAATCTTTCGTGCTTGCATCAAAATAAACAAAAGTTCGAGTGCAGTTGCTCTACATGTTAGGTAACAGATGGTTTCAGAATTTCTTTTGATATATTGCGTGTGAATATCATGAACATAATTTCGATATCAGTTTTGATAGTGGTTGAATGTTACAACACGCAATGATAATTATTTTCAAATGAATGATTGACCAACGTGATGAAAAACATTGAATAACTACTACTTCATAGACCTTCATTCCAAGAATCTAATTCTCATTATCATGAACTTTATATTTTATCTTGTCGCTGTTTTTCTGCAATCGTGATTGATTGTCAATGTCATTAGCCACAATTTCATTTGATGTGAATATCTATATTTAATTTTGAATTCAAAATTTTGTGGAAGGTCAATTGTCGCAGTATAATTATCCCACAACAACTTTCTCCAGTAATCACAATAAAATATATTATTTCATCTGATAATATAACCAAATAAATTCTGTTATTTTTTCGTAGTGCAGTAAAGGTGTCACTTGATGATGTTATTATACCTGAGCCTTTCTTGTACATGTACATCTATTTATTGATACATCATCCCTGGATTTTCTTGATGATATAATAATAATAATGATCACAATAACTTCTCAATGATTTGATAATTCATTCAACTCCTACTTCCTTAATCAAATAATATTACATTAAAATCAAGTCATGTCAACTGATATTACTATATTCCAAATATATAATCACCTGCATACATCTCATGTCCACTTTATCATTTGGATTGTATATCATTATATATTATTGATATCAATTTATATGTGGTATGTTGATTGACCTTTATTAAACCCAAATGCAAGTGTCTATTTCCAATATATTAAACTTGTTTATTTATGTCTTATCACAAGTTGTGAATTAAAATTTAAATATCAATTTGGCAATAGATAAAATGAAAACTCGGGAATATTTATAGTATTCAGAGCGTGATAAAATTACCATGAAATATTATTATCGTCATTGTGAATATATAATGAATATTGGAATGATATAAAAATGGTTCTGCATGTCATTTTGCCCACAAAAAAAATTTGATTATAGTGTGACAAGTATCATCATAGGTATTTGAGTGGTCTTGGTTGTTGAGTGTATATATTCACGTATATATATAGAGAGGGAAAGCTAGCCTGAAGACTGAGATCATGAAAGTACACGCACAGATCAGTTGGTAGGTGAGTGGGTCGCCAAGTAATGGTATATGGATATGGACTGGTCGCACTTATCCTATTTATATGCACGCATTTGTATACGTTTATATATATATATATAGCCTGCATTCTAATAAACGAGTAATGGACACTTGCAACCAATCGTGTATCCAATACAAGTACCGGTGCAGAAAATGATGTTGCCAATATATATATTCCACATAATGTGAACTTTTTTTTCCATTTCATTTTATTTTTCATTTTATTTTATTCGCCATCTTTTTTTTTTTTTTTTTTTGTTGAAATCATGACCAATACAGTGTGATGAAAATGGTTGAATTAAGGTCGAGTACATGATTCGATTTGTGATCTCATTCTTTTATATTGGGCAAGAGTAATTTATTTATTTTATCATCATTTTTATCAATATTATTTCTTTTGTTTTGGTTTTTTTTTCTTTTTCAGTGTAGATTGGATTTGAATGGATTCAATACAATATTTCACGAGATTTGAATTTTTTATGCTGTCATTAGCACAATGATATATACTTTAGTACTTATTTTTATTGGGAAATTCAAATAGATCCAAAGTAATTTTTTGAAAGAGGAAGATTGGAATGTAATACAATATACTAATTTTCTTCGTCACAATTTTCTCTACAGATTTATATATTTATGATTATGATGCAATTCACTGTTTTTAGAGTGTTTGGAAAAATATGATTTCCTTACAAAAAGGAAAAGAGACATTTTTATATGCTGATTAGTTTCATCTTGCATTGCCCTTATATTAATTTATATCTTGGACGTTATCTGTCATACCCTCCACAAATTATAGGAATTAAAATATAATGTATGCTTGGTAATGGAAAAAAAAAAAAAAAAAAATAAAAAGTTGTCTGGATGAATACAAAAATTCCAACAAAATTTTCTTGAATTTATCAGATGATGGCACGTGTGCGTGGATTTCTCATTTCAAAACTTTACACGCGTGAGTGCGCACGCCCGTCTCACAGTGGCACGCGCATGGATCACCATCGGAGTGGGGGAAAACTTCGTGAGTGAGAGCGCACTGGTATATATGTATATGTACAGTGGCAATCGAAAGTATTTTGATAAAAATAATTATTTACTTTTTTATATACAAACAAAAAATATATCCTGATACATATTTATTTTTCCATGAAGTTCTATAGTAGTTAATTTAAATATCATAACAATACGAAATATAACTGTTGGAAAATAATGTCTGGTTAAAAAAAATTAAGATACGTAAGTAATCGAGGAAAAACATCTCAGTGATGACCCAGAGCATTTTGCCATTCTCTAAAATTGTTTATCGCTCAAAAATCTCGTAATATTAATCAAATAATCCGATAAATCCATTCTATTTTTCATCTTGCTGGCATCAAACATAACAAAATTACAAGTCTGTGAATAAAATAATGTTTTCAAATTTGAGAAAATGGAACTGTCATTGGGCATAGTTTTTCTTTTCTTTAAAATCAAATTAACTTCGCAGCCATCAAAGAAATCAATAAATCGTATTGTTATGTTTATGTTCTTGCCATTTTATTTAAAAAAAAAAAAAAAAACATCTCGACACAAGAATCACATTCTCCTTGTTTGAAATAATGTAACACATATTTTCTTTTTTCCAATTGAATTCTGACAGGTTTTTTTCTACTCATCTTCTTTTGCAACTTTATAAGTTCTCTAATTTTTACAATTCCCAAATTAAATTTTCCTAAAGATACGCTTTGCTTTCAAATCGCCACTAACTATTGTATTTGTTAATCTATTCACAATTAAATAATAGAATGAAAGTCAAATTTTCTTTCAGGTCATCAATCTGGTATTTTTCTTCACAAAAATTTTGATGTTAAAATCTTCTCGATCTTTATTTTATATATATTCAAAATAACAACAGCAACAACAACAACGTAAACACGATAGCCACTCGTGTTTTACGGTTTATATCGTCTCTTCCCAACCAATATTCCTCTCTTGTTATTATTATTATTCCTCTTCTTCTTCTTTCTGTTGTCTTGCTTGTCTTCCTTCCATCGAAAGTAAAGTGTATACTGTATATACCCAGGGGCTTCATCTCACCCAGTAATATTTTATTCGGCGTCGGACCGATACTCACATTTTGCACGAGAGTAGGAAGAGAAGCGAAAGACAAGTCAGTGGAACGGGAGAATGTATACGATGAGACAAGGGAATGCGGTAACGAAGTTGAGAGAGAAAAACGATAAAGAGAGAGTGAGGATAAAGAGAAAAGTGAAGAACGCGGCGCAAGGCAGGTGCACGAGTTCCATTTCGTGTTTCATGGGCCCCTCTTCTCATACAAAACTTCTCGCTTCTGGGTTCTCTCGCGGCTCTTTACACTCATTCTATCTCCAACGCACTTTAAACCATTGCATATGTATATATGAAACCAGTCATGTGGGCGCGTGTGACCACTTTAAAACTCATATACGACCTATTCTCCTACTTTTTTTTTTGAGAAACAAATTTTCTCGGTGTTATTCTCAACATCTAAACTGCGATATAAATAAATAGTAATTAATAATATCGTATATAAATACGGTATTTATTATAAGAAAGAACTTTGAAGGATAAATTAATTTATTGGTGTTATGGAAAGAATTAAATAGATACCAATTACATCTCGATATACTCTCGAAATTTGTAGCAGTAAAATTTCACTGATTCATTCAGTGACTCGAAAATTTTATTGGTGAACAGTGATTTGATTTTAGTAATAGTAATTATTTTAACGCAAGTAAGTGAGCAGATTAGATAATATGATTACTATTTAAAGTTATGAAACAAATATATTATTAATATATATATATTTATATTTGATTTCTTGATTTGAGATGATAAATTGATCGTAATTATGAATTTAAATATTTTGTGGAGATTAGTCATTAATCAAATCGTTTCCCTATAAAATAATTGGAATATTTTTAAATTAAAAAACTGATCATGTAACGGAGGTTAAATAAACTCAGAAAATTCTACATTACAATAATTACAATTTGTTTATAATATTTTTATTTCATAATCTATAAGCGATAATAAATGTTGACTGTTGAATTATTAATCAGTAAAGTTTACTGGTGAAGCAGTGAGAATTCCATATTGATTAAAAATAAGCAAATAGGAAAAATCCTTTTGTTTTTTGATAATGCATAGCAATAATTTGGATAAGAATAATTTAATTGACAGCAGCCGTCCAATGGTTAACAAAGTAATTGAACTATAATTAAACTCACGTATAGACATATATGATAATTATTCATTAAAATTTAATTATCTTATAAGATAAATGATGGAAGAAATTTACCAAAAATGAGAAAAATAATAATTTCATTTTTCATGTGGTTATGAAACCAGTCGCATTTTAATTACATTATATGTATGCATATTTATAAATATTCATACCGCATACTTTGAGAGACATTCTTGAGAACCCCATTAGATGTAAGAAAGGGATATGGACAAGAATGGTAAAAAGTGAAATGTTGAATCAGGGAAATGTGTAGATATGTGTGTGAATATTTCAGTTACCATTTTGATTGACATGAATCTCGTGTTTATTTGAAATTTGATAAAAATATTGTATCGTATTCTGATTTGTTGTGAAGTCGTCTAAATTATGCAAAATTCAAGGCAGTTTGAGGACAGGCCTGAAAAGTTACCAAACATTTTGCGAAGTATGCGATGCAGTTAAGGAATCTCGTCAAACTATGCATCATACAAGCCATATTTATATGCATATTTATATCATTATAATGCCATTAAGATATGCATATACACACAGTATATTAATGAGAAACAGGAAATTTCTTAATTAAAACAAATTTATTCATTATCCTTTTGTTTTTTTTTTTATTTTAGTTTTTTTATTCATACATGTATATTTATTCGTCATTAAATTTCTTATTTTATGTGTTGTTAACCGTATTCTGTCAATTCATGAAACAGAAAGAGAGGATACTAAATCAATTATGTTGGCAATTAATTTATACAGAGAATCATTGTTTATGATTTAACAAGAAAATCTGAACATTAATCTTTTTTTTTTTTTTCTTCGCTAACTGCCTCTGTTCATAGTAAAATTATTTTATTAATTATTATTCTCATGGAAACAACTGCTTTGTCATATTGAATTTTTATTTTTGTGCTAAATACAAATTCAATTTTTTCTAAACTTCAACAACAAGTTTATCACACATTTGAACAATATAAAATAATTTTAACGATTAAAAATAATGGATTCACCATCAAGTGTTTGAGGATGTCAATGAGGGATGTGATTTAGTGAGTAATATCAATCAGTAATTCTAAACTAGAACAAAAACGAATGGAAGATTTGGAATTTTCATAAAATTCTGTCTGTGTACCAAAAAATAGAAGGAAAAAATAAAAAAACTCTCCATAAACTATTTCTTAATTAATCCATTAATTTCCAAGTGATATTTCTTTTTCCAACTTCACCCATCACTCTACAACAATGTTAAGACTGTCACCAAACGAATATATATATATATATATATATTCAAAAGCCATTTATATTTTAGAAATTGTTCTTTTTTTTATAGATATACTGTCGCTTCACGAGTCCAACGACATCACCCATCAGATTCCTGTCTCAAGAATGAAGAGTGTGTATATATTGAAGCGAGATAGGAAGCGAATGAGTGGAGATATCGCAGACGGGAGTTGAAGCACACGAATGAAAAATTTGAGTTGGCCAAAGTGATGCACAGGTGCACGAGCTAACGAGCGTTTGGTCCCCTTATACTTTCATCTTGTGCGCGAGCGAAAAAGACGGACGGATTATAAATAAAAAAAATTTTTAGATGCCTGGTAAGAGAGTGTATGATGGTGTATAAAGAAGTAGGAATGGATGGTTTTAATAATAATAAAAAACAAAAGAAGTTAGAGAAAAAAGAAAAAAAAAAAGGGTGAAAGCAACATGCGATGAGGGCACGAGCGAAATCAACGCGTAAGGGGATGTGGTAGGTGTAGAGGTGTGTATCAGTGTGAATTATCATCAACGCCTTGGTTTACCACGAGAAGGGGGATAAGAGCAAAAACGCTTCTCGATTCGGAGCGAAAATGAGAGTGGATATTTATAATATGTATTCGGGTATATGTGTGGAGCGATGGTGAGATGATTATCACAACGACGAGATATATGCAATTGCTTCTGGTGAATATGATGAGCAATAAGTACCTGCGATATTGAGACACAAATGATGAACGAAGATGAGAATAACGTGCTACTGATATATTGATAAAAATAAAACGAAAAAAAAAAAAAAAAGGCAGAGAAAAGAAAAGGAATATTAAAAATATGAGAACAATGAGTAGGGAAAAAAAGTAAAATAAAAAATGAATATAAATTCATCACTATATATGCCCAACAATCTAACAAATTATACGTTTGCATTCACATATGTAGAATAATTTTGTTTATAGTACAGAATGAGAACAAGAAATGATGAACAAAAAAATATACATATATTATTTTTTTTTTTTTCACTTTAAATTTCTGCGGTTTTACGTAAAAGTAAATTAAGTTTTTTTAATCTAACGAATTTGTAGAAATTGTCAATGAGAATATATATATATATATATATATATGGATTTATTTTTTGTGAATAATCTCTCAATCAAAAACACAATCAAAATAATGGAATAAAAAAAGTACACTCATATATTTATACGCACATTAACACGAATGAAAAAGAATTTTTTTTTCTTTGTATCTTCGTTTCTTGGAACTCGAAGAATAATTTATAGCAATACTAACTCTGCATGATACAGAGTCATAATCATTATTGAAATGGAATTTATAATTGAGTTACAATAATATAGATATAAAGTTTTGGTTAATTATTTTATTTATTATAAATATTAGCATTAATATTATTGTCGTAATTTTGAAGAAATGGATTGAAAAGCACAGGAATTATTTCATTGGTAAGAATATGGCTCAATCAATTAAGTAACGATAAGATCACTGTCCTTATGGCCAATGGGTGGCAGCGTTGTGCCTCTTTCTTTTTTATAATTTTTTTTTTTCCTGAAACGACTTCATTAGACTAGCTATAAAATTCATCGTACTGTTGTGAAACAGGGCCGGGTGCCAGAGTCCTCTGTGAATTTGAAGGGACAGGTGCCTGCACGAGTATATATAAGTTCATATTCATAGATGAAGAACCTTATTCAATCCCTATACTATCGCACCGGCTGATATATGTATTTTATATATATAAATATATATATATATATATGTATGATAGAAATATATCCATGGAAAATATACACCTCTATAAACATATGCAAACGTCGATTAACGTCCCTGAAAAACGATTTACATCTCGACTGCCTCTTAAAGTTAATAGAAATGTTTTAGCATGTGATATATATTTGTAGAAATTTTTATATCTAAAATCACTATATTCACGTATTATTACATTGAAAAAATGAAGTAGAACTCGGAGAGTAATACCGTTAAACTGTGATAAATATTTGGTTTATATATAAATATGTACATTGATAAAACGAAGATCTGGAGTGTAGTAAAAATAACAATTATTTAGGTAATAATGTAATTGGTTGAGTGAAAAATATCATCTGAATATAATTTTTGACAATGAAGAACTAGAATGTTTGATAAATGCAATTTTCATGATACATTTGTGGTTTTATATTTAAATGTAATACATTTCAATGTTCAGAGGGCAAGAATATTTCCAATCATTCAAATTTATCAATCATTTTAATCAATAAATTCCTGCTTAATATGAAATCCGATAGTTTTAATGAGATAAAATGAGATTGCTATGTTACAATTATTTATGAGAATAGTTAGAAGCATTTTGCAAAGTTCGGTTATGAACCGTAATCGACAGTACAAATGTTTTAACAATATTCCTCGATAAAATTATGAATCCTACAATACATATTGTTATTTCAAAAATGTATCTCTAGCACATTACTTTGACAATATTCTAATTCATTGTAATAACTATATTGTCCTAGGTGTGTTGCGAATGATATCTAAATTGTGACAGGTTGATAAATGAATATGAAAAAAAAAAATAATAAATATATCAAATAAACTTTTCGAACAGTAAAAATACGTTTTAGCGTCGATACAGTCGACTCTATTCGTATTAAAATTTGTCTGTTCATTTGTGTAAGTATGCATGAAAGATATAGAGTGTGTTGTGGATAATAATAACGGTCAAGAAGACAGAAAAAGATTGCAGGAATTAATTGATATAGAGAAAATATTGTCACATAATTTCTTGAATAATAAAATAAAGTCTCTTGAATAATTCTTTCTCTTTGATAAACATCATTTCAAAGTGATGTTTGAAGTCTTTTTATCCCTCAATTTTTCTTTTTTTTTTATACAGTTGCTATAATAGATTATTTTTTAGACCACCAACATTGCGCGAGAAAAATAATTTCTCACGATTAACAGTGAATAATCTATACAGATTCGTTCTGTCGAATTCACGCGATTAATATAATTAGTGTAAATAAAGTTAAAAGAGGAAACAAATTGTAGCGATAATTTTTACAACTTTTTCCACTTTATTTTGTATCTCACGTATACATATATATTCATACAAGTATAATAGCCCCCTTAAAAATGAAGATATTTCCGAGAGATATATAGAATTCAAATTAGATCTTTGCGAATGTGTAGATAAAAAAAAATAAGAAACAAACATTTTTTGTGGTTTTTCGAATGAAGCAAAGGGTGAACTGTAAAAAGTATGGATATAAAAATGGATTCATATATATGTATGCATATGTATTTAAACATGTGTGTGTGTGTGTGTCCGAGGGAATAAAAAAGGGTAGTAGAAGCCGTGTGAGATATCGTGCGAAGTTATATAGCACTGGTAGAGACAAGAGAGGATGAGAAAAAAAAAAAGAGAGAAAGGGACAAATGGAAAAAATAAAAAATCAACAGTGTAGAAGAGAGCGATGACCACTACGAGGTTCTTGACGAGACTGAGGAAGAACAAGAACAAGAACAACATGAAGAAGACGGAGAAAAAAAAAAAAGAAGAAGAAGGAAAAAAGATGAGAAACGGGAGGAGGCCATTGGCCATTAGGCGGTCGAGCACCGAGGCTAACCACGGACCCCTTACTTTACCTTAATTATTTCCACGTGACTCGTCGAAAATCTCACGCGGACCATCTAATGAATACTAATTTCCAAACTGGGTTCACCCAAATTTCTATATTGCAGAGGCGTATTTGGATGAAGAAGGTTTCATACTTAAACATAAACAATATATAAGGTATATCTTACGATGCAGCGTTCACGCGTTAATAATTCATATATAATAAATTCGCCCCAAATCAATTTTTTTTTTTTATTCATCATCTATTGTCAAATGTAGTTGGGAATTCATTCAAGATAAATTCAATGCGTGAATTATATGCCTTGATATATTTGGAATTTTTATTTATTCCCTCTTTTTCACATTCGTATTGTACATTGGAAGTTGAATTTTGTTACCGAAATACTGAGAATAATTATGGAGATTTTATTGGTAAATATATGATTTCAAATCTGTTTTTTATCACTACGAAAGAAGAAGCCGGATTTTTGTTTGACTTAGGTTCCCTGTCAGAATAAATTAAAATGCCAATGTATTGTTTCGTATTTTTCATGTTCTATGACACATTTATATTTATATTTACGTAAATATTCGCACTATTCATTTAATAAATACTTCTCAGTTACCTATTAGCAAGATATGAATGGAGATGTCGTCGACTACAATACATTTTGTCATAAATATATCTGTTACTCTCTATCTTGAAACATTGTAGTGATTTCTAATCCATTTTTGATGCATTTGGATTTGCAATGTAAAAACTTCATAAAGCATAAGTACTCATACCAATTAAAATGACCATAATTAATTAAACACTCAATTTTAATGAACGTCCTGTTCTTTCATACATATTTATTTTTTAATTTGTAGTTTCATTTCCAAAAATTCGACTCATAATTTCACGACAAAATTCGAATAATACTCGATATTATTTCGCTTCAAATAGTTTTGATTAAAAAATTTTCCTTCTGAACCATCAATCAAAATTTCAACACAAATAGGGAAAACATTGAGCAGAATAATCTTCGAAGCTTAATTAATCATCTCACATACATCAACATAACACAGAATGAAAACAATTCACAAAAATAAAATAAACATAAGTGTAAGACAAATATTATACCGCCCCAAATGTCATATACAAAACTTAAAACCTCCTTTTTTTCTCTCACATTCTTTCCTCTTCTCATCCTCTCCCCTTCTTCATCATATAATTAAAATCAAACTAACGACTATTACTCAACTTTCACCCAACACACGAGCTATAATTGATTGAAATAATTTTCAAACTGCATCAGATACTAAAATTCGGTTATCACCTTAATCAAAACAAAAATCATAATTGCTCTCACATAAATCCCATTCATCATTTGCACGCTTATCTACAATTATCCTTCAACATGTACAACCCAACATATACACATAAAAAAATTCCATACATTAAAATTACACAATTAACGAATTGAAAATTCTTTTTACGAATTTCCCCAATCACAAATGCATACATTTCCTAAATGACCCATGAATTGTTACGTCTCGTTATTTATTACTATATACTTTAACTCATCTGTATAATATCATAATGTCCAGAAAAAATTCGAATACATACACACAACACATATCCAATGTTAATATATATATATATACATTCACAGACATTATATCACAAGGACATTTAGAGGAGAAAAAAGTCCTCGATACACATATATATTTATACCTTTATGTACATAAAAAAGTAAGAGCCAAGATGAGCTATGCTGCACCGAGGAGAAACATCTTTCTGATGGTGTTTTCGGTGGACCCTTATATATCCTATATAGTATATTATATACCTACATATATACAATGTGCGCGCAATGCAGAATAATTATGTAAAATAAATAAAGGCACGTGTGCACATTCTTACGCCCTCCGTGGTTATATATAAGTTCATATATATGTACATATTAAAGTGTATATGCGTGAATGTATGTGTATATATAGTCATATATATATATATATACACATTTCTCCTTATTCCTTATTCACGATACACTCTGCAACACGACGCGTCTCGTCGCACGCGATTTCAACGACCTGCAATTACTGATCTCTCGCGCGGTAGGTATAGGTACCAAAAATTTGCGTTACTTTTTATCCTCGCCGACGTGAGCCCACTCTAATATATACATGTGTGTATATGTGTATATATACAATGTGGGAATGTATATATACATGTATATCGTCGTTTGCTGCCGCAAGATACTCCTGAAGGGGCGAAAAAACACACTCTTCTGCGCCATAAGACATGAGAGATTCACTTTCTCTCACTCTTTTATATATATATTTATTTATTTCTTGTCTTTCTTGTTACTTTCTCTGTCGTCTTCTTCTTTCTCTTCTCGCTCATACCGTCAACTGTCGTTCTGTTTTATTTTATTTTTACTCTCGCTTCTTGTTGTGTAGGCAGGTACGTAGATACTTGCTCGTCTTATTCACAACGTGTGTTATTTTTTTATTTTCTTACTTCAGTTTCTTTGCTCTTAATATTATTTCCTGGTTGTTTGCTCGCGTTCGCGTGCGCGTATAATTTAGTGTGTGCATGACAAAAGGGACGACGTTGTTTTTGGTTTTATATTTGTTGTAAATTATTAATTGGAATATTTTGGATCTTAAATGATTATATGTAAAATTTTCTTTTGTTTCGGTTAATGATTGTCTTGGTTTTCATCACAATTGTTTAGGAGAAAATGAAAATAAAGGTATGGTCATGATGATTAGAAAATGACGTACTTTTTTAGGGACACTTATAGTAAAATTAAGATATATAGTTATGGGATTCTTATGGTTTAATATTTAAGAAGAGAAAGAAGGAATAAAACATTGGCAATGAATAAATTCAAGAAACTGGATTAAAGTGTGGCAAAGTATTGTAAAGTCTTGTCCAGATAGTGAACGTTAAATAATGAATGTGATGTTGAATAGAATATTAATCTTCGTGGTATAAATAGTTGAGTGACAGTTATAATGAAGATTTCTGAATATTCATAATCACAATTTTTTATTTTCAATTATTTCAATTGAAATGAAATAAGAAATAGTTTTAGTACAGATTTAAGAAATAGATTCATGAAATCAATTAATATCAAACTACGCACTTATTTTCAATTGCTATCAACAGAATGACAATTTATTATACACATAAAAATGTGTATAGGGTTACGATCATAAATGTTTCTCAGTGCAAGAATATAATTCAATGTCAGTGAAAATCGCAGTGACTTTCGGTAAAAGTTATACCATGTTCTGTTATAATTCAACATTTCCCAATAAACAGTATGAAAAACGTATTACCTTCATCAAAATGGAACGTGATTCCTAAATAGTTATATCCACATCTAAAAACTCTGGAGAAATTTTCTCTAATTACAAGATTATAATGTTATATTGATTATAAAATACATTTCAAAGTGGTAAAAACTTGTGGTTATATATGTGAAGTGAAATTTTGTTGATCGTAATGAAAATATAATATCTAATGTACAAGTTTTATTTTATTACGTGACTATAAACTCTACGCATGGTAGACTAATGATGGAAAAGTTCAATGTAGAGAAAAAAAAAAATGTAGACTAGATCGTGCATAGACATTGATTAACATTCATCTACGACTCATTGCGCAATCAATCACTCACATTCTCAATGAAATATTTGTATATACTCTATACATGCATATTCCAAATTTTTCTCTAAGAATTCAAATAGTATATAAAAAATTACTTTTCAAAATGTGTCGTTAAAAAATGTACAATTTATCCATGAAAAATTGAAACAGTTATTCTACACATTAATATAGCAGCAATATTTACTTTACTAAAAAAATTTAAAACGTGTTAGGATATATTATCATTTAGAATTTATATATTTGTGCGTTATTATTGATAGTTTCTTGGTGCGACAGTGGAGAAATTGCTGAGCGTTGTAATGAACCTTAATACACCATCAAGAATCTTACATTTCCCGTAGAAAGTTTTGCCATTTATTTTCACCGCTGTAAGTATCATAAGTCGAACAAATATATATCGTTGCGTGTACATAACTCGCCATCTTAGCCCACTCATTATCACACGCGAAATTCGTCTCTTTATTGCATTGTATATATATTTTTTTTTGTACATACTTATACATACTCATGTATATTTATATATTATTTCAACGTTTTATGACACGAAACCAAAATAAAACCACGCCCAACTTGTTCGCATTTACACTTGGATGTAATTTTTTAAAGCCATTGCAAACATATAATACATGCCTTCACAAATAATTGCCCAAGTTGAAGATTTTTGTGAAAATATTTGTCGAAAGCGATACATATTTTCAGCGGAAGTAATAATTATTTCAATTACATATAACACGCACTTTATTGGAATAACATTGAAGATAAATACCTGAATAAATTCCTGCGAAGAATTGAGATGAAAAATAAACAAATAAATAAATAAACAAAATTATCTATCACTTGAAAATGAGAGAAAAAAAAAAAAAAGAGTAATAGATTCGACCTTAGAAAGATATTTTAAACGCAACCTTGCTGGTTCCTTAAAATCCTCAAATTAATTCACCCTCAATTACACAACGGCACACAGTATATTTGTATGTATATATATATATATATATTTATAGGGGTCCTATGGTCAACGGTCAGAAATAGTCGCAAATTCTATGTCATTGTGGCAAAAAGACCATTGGATATATATCTAAAATCGTTTTCCCTTCAACAATTACTAACTATATCCGAGCAAGCTACTTTTGTTTCAAAATCCCACTGTAATTTTGTCGTGTCTAGAATGGTCATTGAGAAGTGTAGATATATATATATATATATAGTGGCTTGTGCGCGCGACTATTGGGTCAAAGAAACAATCATTGGCCGGGTATATATTTGAAAAAAAAAAAAAAGATGAGTGAGGCGTGCGCACGCCCCAGATGTATCGCGATAGTATATACATACACACACATATACAATAGACAAATTCATGGTTTACACTACGAGAAAGGGCAAATGACAGGGACACGCGAGGAGAGTGATGGTAGAATGAGATTATTATAAGCGGATTTTTTTTTTCGAAATGTGACGAGGCGCCAAAGGAATTTTTGCACTCAATATATATATATATATATATATATATATCTTGGGGCCGAAGAAATGAAATTGGTTGATTCAACGAAATTTAGGTGAATTCACTAATTTTTTGTCCCTCTATATGTTTATGGGGACAAGAAAGATTTCACCACATAGTTCAGTAGAATTGCGGAAATAATTGCAATAACCCACAGCAAGAAATACTATTGAAAAAAACTATGGTAAAAATAAAATATGGCAGAAGTAATATTGACAGCTAATTTACACAAAAATTTTTTATAAAAACAATTATTGGCAAATACGAGATATATAAAATTAATAAAGACTCTTTGTTCAGTATTTGTTCAACCAATAATTCTACGTAAAATATTTTGAATAGTATGAATAGCATTTTTATGACTGAATAAAATAAGAAGTGTATTCAAGCAATACAGGCACATATATATTCTCTAGTGATATTAATCACCACTCATTATTCGATACTCGATGAATTATGAAGCCAAAGTAAAATGGGATATAAAGAAACAGTATTTATTTCATGTTTCACATTTTTCCACCATTCACATATAAATTATTCATATAATATTTATTTGTTTATTACAAGAATATCTATATTCCTGAGTCTTTGAATAAAGAAACAAATAAACTTAATACCCTAATATCTACTACTATGAATAAATATTTCAATCATCGTATAAAAGAAATAAAATTAACTCTCACAAACTGGAAATTGAATGAGGAACTCATGAATTCCATTGGCATTCAATGCTCACGATATTTACATTTAAAATTTCATCTGTATCACGTTAAACTTCACAAATAACAGTGCTGTGTATTTCTATCTTCAATCTTTCATTATAAGAATCATATAAGCAATTTTAGCAACTGAACAATGAAACTCTCAGCATGCCAATCGAACCTTTCAATTCTCTGAATAACTATTTTTAATTCTTCATTAATTTATCTTCCAGTTTATCTGCAAAAAAAATATATATATATATATATAAATTATACATATGTATATGCATCTCTGATCATGTTTGTTGGGATTATATATTTGCGTATGATAATAAAGTCACTATAAAAATGCAGCGTGAATTTTTAACGTTGAAATGACGAAAAATGTTGAAGCTTTTATATATAAGAAAAAAATTCCTTTAGCGTGTAATATTATACAGTCTTCAGTCACGTTATAGCAATCATGAATTTCCATAATCCTTATCCTCATATCGTATGGCTCGTGCGTTAACGACTGTGATGTGCTAGAATATATGTACGTGTTCTGACATGTATGTATTCATGTATATATACACATATGCATGGCCTTTGCAAGGACTTATAAACACGAATTGCGCATTGGACGCAATCACGTCGCGGCACACACAAGGACACTAACAACTTCGGGGCTTTAAAACCCGCACATGATCTACCTGCGTTCTCTGCATTTTTATCAATATTTTATTTTTTTTTTTTTTTTGTTTTCATTTTCTTTTAACTCTTTTTATTTATTTTTCATCCAACACGAACCACTGCTTAATTTTACCTTGACATTATCACTTGTATTCATTTGAAAAATAATACAGAAGAAATTGAGATGAATTTAATATGTGAATTTATTCTTTATAAAATGATAAAATTAATTGCAATGATGAAATGCAAATGATCATAATTAGAAAGTATATTTTATCTAATTTATTTTTGCATCGTAATGTATATATTGAATAATTATTTTTTGTTTACACCATTTTATTTTGATATGTATCTATTATGTATTATTACATGTGTATATATATATATATATATATATTTATATACGTGTGGATATGTATATGTTTTTAATGTCGTGACGCAATGCGAGTACACACGCGAAAAATACCAGAGCGACATGATCGATCTGGTCCATCGCCCGTCAGCTTGAATTATATGCGGGGCATTGAAGCGCGCCAAACCGGATAACAAGTCCGGATAAGAAAAATTAAAATTATACTCTGTATGGCAATGTATATTCATTCGACGGTTGTCTTTAAAATTATAAATGAATCGAAAGAGAAGAAGGAGAACAAAAAGGAAGAAAAGATAGAAGGAGACAACTGAAAGGAGAACAAAAAATTCATCCATAAAATATATAAAAGTATTTTTGAATGTTAATCAGATTATTAAAAGGAAGATTTAAGACAAAAAAAAAAATGAATGGAAAGAAATAATACATTTTCAAAAATTGATTTTTGATTACAGACTCTTCGCCGTATTTGTGTACATCTGCTCGTCAATCATGGAATTTATTATATACATGCTCCAAAAAGAGGGATAAATGCAGTGGTTGAGGGTGGAGCAAGGGGAAATTCAGAGAACGATGGAATCGCTCGTTGTCATGGGGGTGGAGATCGTCCAAAAAATCGGTATACTTCTAAAACTATTTTGACTTAATTTACTTTTTTTTTTTCTGTCTTTATTTTTTTAATGCATCAAAGCACCTGTATCATCATTTGCAAGTTGATTTTATTCATCTCTAACTTCACTGGCACTGTCTTGAATTTTCTGGGAAAAATTTCTTCATATTCTCTAAAACGAACCCATATGAATTTAATATGATTGCTATTATGTTCATGAATAATAACAATTAATAATGGGATTCGAGTACATGTTTAATTTCATGCACGAATTAAAAAATAATTAGTCTTAAACAAAAATATCAAATTTTCACCACAATTCGATTAAAATTAATCGTTATATCATTATAGCTGCATATTTGTGTTGAATTGTATTCTCATTCCCTCATTGTCGACTTTTTAAATAAATAAAGACTATTTATCTGACAATGCATAACATCATTTCTAAATCAACAATTTCAATCATTCCATGATATTATTTTATTTCTGTACTTAATTGTAATTCATTTCTTTCATTCAATTTCAGAAAACTGTTTTCCTTTGTTCTGTTTCGACAACTGCAGATGAGAGTGGTATAACTTATATACAAATATATCCGAGTGAAAAAAGGTGTGTAGAAGCAAAGAGGTTTTTGAGGAGCACAAGAATAAATACACATCTACCCGATCATCAGTATATATACACACGCGTTACCTATATAAATAAATGAATAAAAAGAAGAGAATAATGTGAAATAAAATAAATGAAATAAGAGAAAAGAAACAAATGGATAAAGATAAACGATACAAACAAAAATGTGTGTATGCGCGCGCGGCCAGGCCCCAGAGCAGAATATAAGAGAGAGAGAGATACAGCCGCGCGCGGAATCGAGTTCGCCGTCAGTTGAGTTTGGGCCCGCGCGGCCGCCCGCGGCAGCTTGGCAGCGACTAAATGATTTACCAAACAATAAATCCTCGCAAAGATACGATCGGACTCTCGGCGAACGGCACCAACAGAGCCTGGGAACGAATGCGTTCAACGCGGGCGCGCGCGGCCACGCTCGCGCGGGCTCGCACACACAGATTCGTTTGCGATTTTTTCGCGCACCAAAAACGCGCGTGTGCCTGATGCATGATGTATATCATCGACAACATCCTCACGCGTATTTTCATCTACAAAAAACAATATAACAAATTCCCGTGCCCCAATTAATTTAATTAGTACACCAATCAATTTTATGTACACTAAACACATGTAAAAAAAAAAATGTCCCGCTCAAATATAGTAATTAATATCCAAATATTTGAGTTGGGAAATATAGAATATATATTGTGGAACTGGAATGAGTCAGTGCAATAAATTACACGCTATAAAAATTCCTCAATTTTTCATTGTAAAAATCATGCAACAATGTTTTTTTTTTTTTTGTTTATTCTTCGTGATTTCATTTATATTTTTCTCCTTGGAAATAACATAATTTGTTTGGAATTAATGTAATTTTACTTTGGCGTTCAGAGTATCGAGAAAATTACATTGTTTTACTGAGAATTACAATAATTTAGTACAAACAACATCAATTCAAGGGAAATTATTCTAATGTCAGATAGTGCCACAGGGGGTATTACCCACTTTCGCATAATTTCAACAATAAAAATTGAAAAAAAAAAAAAAAAACCCATTGCACGTTTGGCAGCTTCCTCAATCTACTCATTCTAATTCTATATAACTAAATAACTGATATTTTCAACTCCATTATTTGTAAATCATCATAATAATCAGGCTCTCCATTTTGCCACATATTTAATACAAATAAAATTGTTCAATCCAACAATTAATTACACATAAATAGTCCCAGGAAAAATGATCTATATCAAAAAAAAAAAAAGAAACACCATTCCCGCATACTAATCACAATACCAAATATAATCTCAACCCAAATAATTGCAAATAAAACTTCCACTTAACAATACATATAACTCATTCCTCATCCAACTATTTTAATATCATTAACAGTATAAATTCACCTCTCTCCGCACAATAAAATATCAACACTGTAACATCAATCATCAATTTCACATTCATGTTTATCTAACATACAAAAAACATTGACAAAAAAAAAAAACAAAGAAAAACTACACCATTCGGTATATATATGGGAGGAAGTCACGGACGACATAATCTAGAGTCCACAGTGAGCGTGAATAGGAATGAATGAAAGAAGACGCGCAAAATGCAAAGAGTATAAGTACCTATATATCCCTCTTTCTCACTCGAGCCATCTACACACATCTTCTCTGCATACTACTAACACTTACACACACGTACAAATAAAAATACATATTCCTCTTGCAATGTATATACAAAGGAGTTGAGGCGCAACATGCAAGTAAAAGAGTATAGAGTTTGAGAAGAGACTATATCCTCTATACGCCAAAGTCCGGAGGCATTAAATCAAGTTTGGTCGGTTCCCGTACGCATCCAAGCCCCGCGTCTCTATATAATACTATATATACAACCGCGCCCCTTTGCAGTCTTCACAGTCTCATATCTCTCTTACTCTTTATTCCTCTCTCATTCTATACGTATGTTGTTTATATACATACATATATATGTATATGTGTATATGTGGATCACTGGCCATCTCTCTTCTTCTCTTTTGGATGTATATTGCCATGAGTGAAAGAAACCGAGTCGAAGGGTCTGCTTTTATATACCTTCTTCCTGATCGTCTCTTGCATCTCACTCTTTTTCTTCATCTTCTTCTTCTTCATCAGCTTCTTCTTCTTCCTCTTCTTCTACCTTTCATGCATTCAACAACCTCTTTCCTCTCCTGTTTCACCTTCATTTCTGTTATATGCGCCTCCGCACCACCGTCGTTGTCGTCGTCGTCGTCGTCGTCGTTTCTATTGCCGCCACCGTTGCCGCTCCCGACGACTTCTCCTTCTTCCATTCATCCGCGCAAAACCCTGTCGGATATCTCGCTCCCATTTCGCTTTACGTCTTTGTACATATAATACGCTTTGTACGCGGCGTCCTTACTACATATATATATATATGTATAGGTTGAGAAGTGAATGTATAAATGTGTGTATTGGTATGTGTATGTATGTAGAGAGGATGGAGAGAAGGGAAAGAGGAAGAGGGAGGCTGAGAAGCACTCGCATCCTTATTCTTCCTGTGAAGAAAAGAAAAATAAAAAGAAAAAAAAATATCTCAACTCTCAGGAAAGGATCTCATTGCTTTGCGTACGTTGCCCTTCGATATTTATATACGTATATATTGGACACTTTTGTTTAATTCTGTGGTAGTTAGGATTTTAGTGAATATACATTTTATTTTGTTGGATTGGGAAATGAATTTGACGCTGAAGAATTGTTTTTGTGATAATTAATTGTGAAATTTTTATTTGTAGTTTTTAAAATTTCTTTTGTTTAGAATATCATTGCTGATCAATTGATGTATTGTTTAATTTATCAATTGGTGTATGCTGAAGTGTTTTTGGAAAACAGTATATGTGAAACATATTTTTGACACAAAGAAGGAGTCATTGTAATTATTAAAAAATTGATGAATAAAACAATATGATTATATAATTAAAATATCAGTGCTAAATTAGAAATTGACACGTTGATAACTTTCTAAGACATCGTCAACACTGACCTAATGAATAATTGCGTGATATATACATTTAATAATATAATTTAATTGATTGGTATAATTGTGAATTAAATAAGTGTACTCATAGAGAAATTTAATTAGACATAAGAAAAAAATATATTTCATCCGGGAACTATATCATTGGATGTTTAGATAAATGTCAATAATTATGTAGAAAACAATTAAAAAGTATCGTTCACAGTTGCAATTATTATCAATAGTAATTCATAACAAAAATGACGATAAAAATAATTGAAACCATGAAAATATATCTCTAGAAGTTTTTTGGGTGAAGTTAATTTATCTCCTAGAATTCCATCTTGCTCGAAACAGTATCACTTCTTCATTAAAATGAATAAAAATATAACGAAATATTTCCTGCACCCTCATGCCTGACAATAATTGATTTTCGAAACCCCATAACGCTTCTATATCATAGTAAAATTTGTCACATTTAAAAATCACTTCTCGAGAACATAAATCTCCAATTTAAAACCGAAAACCGCATACTGTTGTTCGATAAAAAAAAAAATTTAACTTCATACAGTAATAAATACAAAATTCATAAGCCCAATTAATTTCTGTGGCTTAATATCTCCTCAAACTTTCTCAATAACAATATATAATTGCAGAATCATACTACAAAAAAATTAATAATCCAAATAAACAAAGAGTGAAGAAAATTGATTTCCTTTTCAATTACATCGAGCAAGAGTCAGCCTTTTGAGAAAAGTATAGGGATCAGAAAAAAAAAAAAACAACAAAATGATGTTATTATTTTTTACAAACGGAAACATTTATCCCTCACATTACCATGAATCGTAGTACACTTCACATTCATTTCTGAAGAAAGGGGAATAGGAAAATGAAGGTTACTGTATACTCACATTCATTATATTATGTATATTTATACATGAATACAACCAAAAGGGGGCGCACGAGTTTAAATCCTTTCATTCATATATAAATATACATACCCCAAGGGATATGCAGCATAACACAAAAAAAAAAAACCCCCTTAAAAATTTCCATTTCCATTTGTATAACCATCAAATAATTTCAATGACGATATATTTCATTATATACTACAGGATTTTTGGAACGTGTTCTCTTTGACATGAAGTGTATTGGCACGCGTCTCTTTATGTATATATATATATATATATATATATATATATATATTTATGTACAACCATATACATTATATATTTCTTCTAATTTTCATTCTCCATGCTATTCTATACTTGCAATGTGTATTTGTGTGAATTGTCGCACTCAAAAAATAAAACCTTTAGCAATAAACCAGCATGAACACGTTCAATCGTCTCGTTAATCTTTTCGTCGTTTAAAACCGCACTAATAAATGTGCCGCTGAATAATCGCGTTTACTAAACGCCGTGTCTGCGCTGTTCACGCGGAAGAGGATGAAGTAAATAATTTAAATACATATATACTAAAATGTGAACTTTGGAGACACGCGCATCCAACCCAAAATCCAAAAACCAACTGGGCTTCGTATTTTAATTCGGGTTTAGTACTCGATGAAAGCTTATAGTCGTCTTGTTAATGGTTAAACGGACCACACGGTGTCTGATGCATGTTAAATTTTTCTCTCACTGTGTTAGATGTTGTCCGGCTTTAAACTATATCCAGATTAAGTGACCAACACGTAGTCTACTAATAATCTAGTTTTAATAGTCGTTAATCCGAGTGCAGTCCAGATTGAAAAAGGCTGCATGACCACTTTCAGCATGATGGGTTGAAGAGCACATCGAATTTTGAATATATATATATACAATGTATTTGTATATAGGTGTTAGTTTATGGTCAAAGTTTGGCGTCAGGTAACTGAATGTGTTTTGCCGTGTTCAAGTGGTTTTACTATATTCAAAATGTCAGTTATGAGACATCGGGTTGTTAAGATAAAATGGTGAATGGACCTTTTCAAAATATGTCTTATCATGCATTTTATATAGAGGATGTTGGAATAGTTTTAATAAATCTATGTCAGCAGTGTAATTGAGGAAGTGAATGTTGATATTTGTAGATTTTAATACAATGTAAATCCTGGTAACATCAAGTGTTTTAATTTAAAACGTTAGAATGAGTTTAAATCCTATAGCAAAATTAGGGTTTAAGTACTATACAAATTCATTTTCTATTGGTAGAGAGATACGTATCTCCGTGTAACTCAAACTTGAGTTCTTCAGTTTAAATGACGTGTGTTGATTGTTTTGTTGAATGTTTGTTTTTGTAATGTCCCATCACACTTGCTCTTCACACACAAAATATTCTGTTTCAATTTCATGTTTTTTACTGAAACATCATACTCATACTGTTTCGTGCGTTCATAAAATACATTTTCTCCCACGTAAATACCCTGAGGGGTGAAAAAGGATTCACGAGAAGAGTGAACCTGACAGGATATAGAGTGAAATTTTGGAAATATTTTCGTTGTTTAATTTCAGAGAAAAAATGCGCGCATCAGACTTGTACGTGATTTTTCCAGTTCTAGATTTTTCTAAATTGACTAGAAAAATAGAATGAAAAAAAACTATCCAACTGATTAACTCCCTTCAGGGATTTTTCGTTGAGTCATCATCGACCATTTCATATGAACTAAACTACTCCTGAAAATAAGAAATAATTTCCAACAATTTTTCTATCCAAAATAGACGGATTTTTTATTGTTCTTGTTGAAAATGAAAGTATTTATTATTAATTCCATAATTTGCACACTTTTTACATCAATTCCTTTCATTCTTTCCAATTTATCGACGATAAAACGTTGAAACAATTCGTGATTTCATTTTTTTTACCTCTATTTTTCTCGGTTCTGTCAAAAATTAGAGGCTGCATATTTCCCACCGATTCCCAAATATGATAACGATGAGTCATCAACGTCATTGTTCAAAAAATCAAAGTGAAATTCATTATTTTTCACTAGAAGAATTATTTCATTTTGTTCGGATGTATAATAAATTTATACTCTAAAGTTTTAGAGAAATTTAAATT
This sequence comes from Zele albiditarsus, assembly GCA_958496275.1. Taxonomy (NCBI): domain Eukaryota; kingdom Metazoa; phylum Arthropoda; class Insecta; order Hymenoptera; family Braconidae; genus Zele; species Zele albiditarsus. The sequence continues at coordinate 4,336,982 of OY292409.1, read as the reverse complement.
ATTTCAGGTTTAAATAAAAATAAAAAAAAATCTCTATATACCAAATGGAAAAGAATAAAGACAAAACGCAGCCAGAAACCATCTCATCGTATACTGCCTGTCAATTATTTTTATTCCATTCCATTCTCTCTCTCAATTTTGTTTCTTCATAAATTTTTGTCTCGTACTCTTCACTTGATTCTATTTAGTTCATTGCGATATAATATTGATTAATAGATGTGATCGCAAATGTTTCTTTCTTGTTTTTTTTTTTCTTTTTATTAGTTCTTTGTCGTGTCGAAAGACTTGTTTGCATTCGGTAGTCGAACGAATTCTTCGTGATATCACGTCGAGAAGAAAACAAATCGACTGAGTCATTGTTTATGAGGCTTTTGTGGGCCTTGAAACGGATGAAAAAAAAAAAAAAAGGAGATGAATCAAGAAAGAAGAGAAGAATGGATGTTCTCAAGAGTAAGCGTTGTTATACATATACGTATATAGATGCCGAAGCGATTTATATTTCTCGCGCCACCCACAGTCCGAAAAATTCGTTTAAATGGAGAACGATTAGTTCCACTTTACACTTTTTTTTTTTACACACCCATAAATGTTTCATCGGAAAAATCAGTGGATGAAATTTGTTAGATTTTAGTATATATATGAAAGAAAAAAATACAGGTTTTATAATTCCACTATGATAAATAATATATTTGGCGATTTAGTGATGGCTGATATTTAAAAAATTATCGATGTAAAGTTAATCGATTAATTAAAAAGTTAATTACAACGAATTGATGTTTGGAAAAAATACGGATAATTGCATCAATTAATCTTGTAATGATGATGGCCACACAGTATACGTTTAATATTGTAGAAATTTGGCAGGAATATTTCAATATACTGTGATATATTTTGTTTACAGAAATATTTTTATACAGTGTTATACAGATTTGATATTGCATAGAGAGATTGTCACAAGACTCTGTCGCCATGTGAAATATTGCACCATTATATATACAATGAATTAATGTTGATAAATGTCAATTATCATAAAAAATAATGATGGCGCCTGACCCAAAAATTAGAAGTTATCTAATAATACAAAATGCAAGTATTACAATATTATCAGATGTAAAATATAAATGCTATATCATAGATACAATGAATATATGTATGAATTGTGTTCTTTACTAATCCATAATTCATTATATATAAAATGAAATTCGTTATTTTTTTATTGATTAATTTAGACGACAACGTAATTCGTATTTTATTTTGTGATAGAGAAATGTCAACAACTGAATAATGAAATCAAAAAATTATCGGAAAAATAATGAAATCAAAAATGTTACTCATTGTTATTTTGAATTATCAAATAACATCGCACATAAATAGTTGGAACAATTTGAAAATAAATATTTTATCAAATTGTATATGTTGACTCGAAGAGACCAATTTTTTAAATCAAATTATCGAAAAGTCTCTGAAATTATTGCATGAGAATTTATGATGAAAGGAAAATTATATGAGGAAGTGTATTGCTTCATTAATAAAATGATAAAATATACCTATATATATATATATATATATATTTTCCTGCATTTGTGTATATTTATATATGTGTGTATATCTTCGAAGATCTCAATTTAATCGCGTCGATTTTCCATTCTGTCATTATCTGTAGTACCGCCGTGCGCCACAAAGACCGGTTACTCAATTTTCCACGCATAAATCCACTGAGAATTTCCAATATATCTATATATATATGTATATATTCCAAAGTATTTTATATCAAGACTTAACGAGGTTTCTCAATAAGGATAATTCACTACGGACAAGCTCCATATCCATACCTCATTCTTTCATTCTTTTCGTTCAATCTTCGTTATACATTTAATAATGTACTACCTAAAAATTTTTTAAATTCGTTCATTGAACCCGTGAATATTTTTATTCAATTATTCACACTTCATTAAATATACCGGAGGAAAAAAAAATTACTTAAGTGGTATCTGTTTCATCAGATTTGTGTATTTTCAGACATCTCTTGGAATTATGTAACTTCGCAAACGTTATAATGGTAGCTCAGTGGATGACTTTAATTTTATAACTGTAATTTTTTGGCTTTCAGGTAGGTATATTGTAGTGTAGTTATTGCCAGAGGTTTGAATTCACGTTTAAATATCGAGAACATGCTTAATCCTTTACAGGATAATGTCGAACGCAGTGTAACACTTATTCTAAAGTCGATTTAATTAATCATTTTTTAACACATTTAAATAACGATTTTTATTTTTCCAAGTTCTCAAATTATCATGTAACATAAACGTAATATAATTCGAGAATATATTGTTAAATATATATATATATATATATATATATATATATTGTAAAGTCGATGTTTCTCTCCACCATACTGGGTCGTCATGGGCGTGAATGGATTTAAGTTGTCATGAGTACTTTGGATGCATATGCAATTAAATTGGAGCTTGAATAATTGTGAAATTGTTGTTCATTCGTAAATACTTTAGCATATTATTAATTGCTGGAGAATCGACGAGACCAACCGCCAAGGCTGCAAACGCCAACTGAATTATTCATCAATGTTCCCATTTATTTTTTTCACGCAAATATAATTACCTCTACTTTACGAGTAATTATATTTATTTAAACAATGGCTTGAACCATACACAATATTCGCAAATGTATTGTGATCTAGTTGCCATGACGACACAATTATCAACCAATGACTGTTCGTCAAAGGGATAACGTGTCCTAATGTCTACAGTATGAAATTTTTATAATTGCTCATATTTACTTCTTCACGCGAGTGTAATTATTCAGACACCCCGAGGAGCAGTGTTTATCGTCACGAGCAATGAATTGTCAATGTTCACGAAGGTATTGCGACCTAATCATCGGAGTATACTTGGCAACACGATCAGTCAACATAGAGCGTCCTTCAAGTGCAGTAATATAAGTACATCAATGCTAATTTGGTGAAACAAAAAATGGAAAAGTTTTCCAAGTTGTTGTTAATTGGTATCATCGTCGATTGGACTTTATCAGGAACAGTGAATGCTCAGTATACCTCAATACAACATTCAAATCATGTTCCCATTATCAATGGAGTGGTGGTGAGAAATTTAACTCCAATAATTTAAATAACCTTAATTAGGAACATTTTGCTGGAGGTCCAAGTTCAAATCCCGGTTCAATAACATCCATTATTTTCTTTTTGATTCCTTATGTGAATATAGAGATCCTGTCCTCATCCACCTCCCATCCATCTCCCATTTCATCAATGCACAAAAAAAAACCAAGAAATTGTGGAACGTTTCACATTGATTACTCTCACTCCTCACGAAATGAATTCATGAAATTACTGTAATACTTTGTGTGAATTTAAAGGTGGAAATGCTGAGACAATGCTATGTGGATGTCAGGTCAGTTGTCATTCATGGTGAATCGGATGAATCAATCATCAACTCTATACAAAATGGAAAATCACATACTGTGATTGTGTTCAATGATTCGTTGAGAATTAAACATCGTATCGTACCACGATTGGAAACTAATCTGTTCCTGATGACACCGGACTCCGAAATCCAGTTTCAAAAGATGTTGATAACATTCAAAAATTCACAATGGTGGAATATAATGACGTCATATTTAATACTGGACAAGTCGAATAGTAGATGCGACAATGCAGCTGTTATTTTGCGAACAGCTTGGAAGATGAACTTGCTAAAATCATTTTTCATCTGTGTTGATTCTCGTGACGTACCAATGGTTTATACTTACAATCCATATACGAATCGTGCACCCCGATCATGGAAACAAGTCCCAAGTATTACAAAACAATTTGACGGATGGACAATGTATGCTCGACCTCATCATGTTGGTAAGATTTTGGGTTTTGAAACTTGATAGAGTATACATTCCGGTGTGCATTCTTGAATAATTTCATTTTATTTATTTATTCGCCAGAAGACATTTGCCAAGGTTTAGATTTTGATCGTACGAAGTATCTTGATGGTTCCATCATAAGAGTAGTCGTGAATCTGTCGAAAGACAAACATTGGATACCAGACAAAGATTACAATGAAACTTTGATAGCTGAAATGTTTCCATTAGATATTGAAGTGGCGAAAGCATTGAAATCCTCATGGAATGTAACCCTCATCTTCAATGTTGATGAAGACGGTTTCAATATATCTAAAAAGCCGCAAGGATTCTTCAAACGTCTACAAAATGGTTCATCTGATGTAGCACTTTGCTTACGAAGTCGTCAAATGGTCTACAACTTCACAACAACTTATCCCGTATTGCATTCGAAATATCATATTTTTACAAATAATCGTGGCTTTTATACGCCATGGGAAAAGATAAGAAATTTCTATGGATTGGTCACTCTTGTATCGATGATTATCATTTTCATAATGGTTTTTATTGTCGTTATACTATCCGAGAAAAAACTGAGATGGTCGTTTGCTGGGTTTGAAGTACTTCGACTTTTAGTTAATGCAGCAGTGCTTAATCGAATGAATACTCTGTCGTTGCGGATTTTCTATTTCATGATATTCTTGTATTTCCTTATAATACATGCCACGTTCCAAGGACATCTGTCAGCTTTTTTGACAAAAGATCAATACCGAAGTAATGTCGAGAGTTTGGACGATCTAAGAGACGCGAGATATCATACAATTCACATTGGTCCAGCGCTTAAATCATATATTACTGACCCAGTACTGAAGGAGAAATTGATAATTGGTAATCATGACAGCATTCCAAATATTATCGGGAATGAATCTGCGGCATGTATTGCTGATGTCTTAACATCTGTTGTACCAGCATTCAAATATAAATTGCACATGTCAAAACGATCAATCGCTAATAGTTTATATACTTTCGTGGTACGTGATGATTGGCCTTTGAAAGAGCGGTTCGACATATTTTTAATGCAATTGGAACATAGCCAACTGGTTCACGAGTGGTACAACGGCCAGATTGGAAAAGTTATCGAAAGACAAAGAAGAATGGCCGCAATGTCTAAAGTAGACATCCGTCCTATTTCCTTACCAATGCTTGAGTTGCCTTTTATAATCTTTGCAGTCGGGATTGTCATCGCAACCGTCTGCTTGGCATTTGAATTACGAATCAGGGATGTTTCCACAAGAAGGGTAAAGAACAAAAGAACGAGACCGCGAATCAGACTAGTTCAGCGTTAATTGGCATATCATTGTTTGGTGTTTATTAGGGTGCACAGATATAGTTTGTTTTTATTGATAGAGAATGAATTTCAACGTTTTGCATAATATTTCCAAAATTAATATTAATACAAGAGAAATTTATCGAATTAAAAATACACTTCTGATCTTTGCGTTTCATAAACAAGAGAGGGGACGACTTTTCAGATAATCTTCATATTTTTTCGACTCCTGTACAATAAATTTATGATGTTTAATATATCTGTGCTAGTGCATTGGATTTGGTCATTGCACAATCGTCACTAATAAAATGAGGTTATCATTTGTACTTTGTACGGTCATTAAGAGCAAAGCAAGAGTATTTGTAATATCGTTGTGTATTCTTAAATGCTTCAGCATATTAGTAATTATGTGAAAGAATTAGGATGCAGAGAATATAAATAGGGTCAGACAAGGATTTGAACTTAGTATTTTTCTTGTATAATGTGTTTCATCTACCATGTAATTTTGTGCTAAATAAAAACATCTTAACTTCAGTGTTCCACAAACATCCAACATGTATCAATACTGCACAATAACATACAACTCCGCTATATCAAACAAACAAATAATCAAACAAACAAAAAAATACTCTACAATTCCCCCAACAAAATCAAAAAAATCCATCAAGTTATTTGCTCATCCCGAAAGAAAAAATTCCCAAAACCATCTATATCACAGCATTTTTCTTCATGTACCTCCGTTAAAAAATGAAGAGAACGATACTCATTAAACATAAAACGAAGGGCGGAAATTAGTTAAATAAAATTCAACATTACATCCAAAGACTCTACCCAACACCGATTCATTTTCCCACGAGATCTTTCACCCTCATCTTCTGTGTGTTTATTCTCTCATTCCACTCCCTCTCCCTCATTCCCCGGACCTCCCCCGTCCTCTCCCCCACCCTCAAATCCTCTTACTCCAATCACCCATTCGTCGTTTCCTCTTCAATGACCCGAGTGAAAAAAACCAAATGAAACAAAACAAAAAACGTATGAATATACATATATACTTTCTTCATGCACTGTTCTCTTCCTTTCTCTCTTACTCCGCTCACTCGGTGTACATCTCTTTGGCAAACTCGAACGATATTTATCAACGTCTTGGATACGAATCAGCGAGGCTTCATTTACAAGACAAAGCTGATGCCGTGGTGGCCAAGGCGAATGTCTCTCGGACCTCACAGTGGATATATTCGCGGTGGTTTCAACAACGGTAGCTACTGCACGCCCCGTTTCAGTTTTATATATATGTATATATCTCTCTTTTTCTCATATATACTCTCTTATTGCGTTTATATATGTGCGCGCACGGCCTCGATATATAAACTCCTTCAGAGTCATCCAACTCCTATATACAAACAACAACAGTAGATTTATATATATGTTTATATGGATGCACAATCTTCACCCACGCAACTACCCAACGAAGGAGGACTTAATTCGCTTGATCGGTAGATCCGATCGCTGAAAACACGCTCGAAGAGATATTCGGTTTCGAAAGACAATCGGCCCGTCCGACGGCGTCTTAATTAGTAACTCGATCCAGTGGTGAACTAGAGAACCACCGGGTAGGGATATTGTAGCCGTGATTCTTCAGCGTCTCAAGAGACGTAGTACCTTTCCACGTCCTTTCCACTCGTTCTTTTTTCTTCCTTTTGTTTTTTTTTTTTTTCCTGGATCTATAACCTCTTGAAATATATATATACATATTTCTGTTTGATTGAATTGTATGGATCAGAATTACTGAAGATTTCAAGAGGTCTCTGATAATGTGAATGACATTTGATTCTTTGTGCTTTTGAATTTTCATGAGGAGTATATTATTTTAGAAGTTCTGAAGGGATTTTTTATATTTTTTATGTTTATTTTACATTCAGCAAAAAACAATTCGACGAACAAAAAAATGTCAATCAACTTCAAATATAAAAATGATTTTTCATCAAATATGACTCACAATTAATAGTTTTAGATAACAATGCGATTTCGTATTGGAAACAAAGTTCGGTGTTCATGTGGAATTATAATTTTGTTTCATATAAATTTATATCAATTCAAATTTTTATATAAACTCCTGTATTTCGTAAACCACAATTGGCAGTTTTGATCCTGAAATATGTAAAAGATCTGAAAGTATACATTTATTAGGATCAGCTTTACAACTTTATATATATTTTGGGTTTGATATTTTCTCAGATTTGAATAAATTCACAATTTAACACTTGAAGTATGATCTCTTACAACATTTGGAATTTCCAAATCACTGTACATAAAACCTCTAAAAATGTGTTTCGAATCATTTCTTTTTTCACACTGGACAATAATCACCAAAAACATTATGGTAAAACTCTTATAAATGAAGATCTAAATTAGAAATGTTGTCATTCTGGAATAACATGTTTCGTAGAGATAAAATTGATACAGAATCTTTCAGAGCTAATTCAATGACAAGAAACATTGACACATAACTACAACCAAGTGTAATAATCAATAAAAGTTCTTTCACCTCTGAAAATGTTTGGTATAATGAGATCCTTTCTCGTTTATGTACATATCTTTACTATAACATTTTCCATAGAATTTGACGGGAAATTGGAAATGTTTTTTTTATCGAATATCTTATTTTTTTTATCACTGGGTATAATGTCAACTGATACATTTTAATATTATTTAATTTAACGAGAAAATTAAATAAAGTTTTGTACATTTATTATGTAGCAATCGGTGAAGAATTGAGAACCGATTCTCATCGACGGCAGCATCACAACCCACACTCAACGCACCATCACATGATTTTTTATGGCTTACCGATATCTTGTGTCAGATAAGATCGGCAAAATAAAGGCGTCGCTTTTGGGCTCCTGTTAAAACTCCTCGCGGCTAATCTTATATAGAAACTTATATTCTTTTATATAGCACCTCATGCATTCACGCGTTGGAATCGTTAACAAGGTATCGGTAAAGATGTACAGATAGTACCATCAAGAACGTACGATAGTAGTCCTCCGGCAGTTCTATAGGTGCTGTGGTTAATGAGAGTGTTGCTCTGGTGTGAAATGCCTAGGCGCACATCTGACACAATCGTCCATCACGATCGCAGTATCGATCTCGTTATATGTTAAACGCATCAGATTTTTTTCCTCTTTCATCTTTGGTTCATTTCTGATGCATGACTATGCAATAGATAGAACAAAAAAGTGGAGATGTTTTCTTTTTTTCTTTTAAGTTTCGGGGATAGTCTTCATTTGAATAATTGAAAAGTTACCGATCTTCAAACGATTCTCATCGCTGGAAGAAAAATTCTTCTATTTACATGAATTTGAAACAAACAAAAATATACAATCAATCTTCAAATATTCTCGATACTAATTATTTTATATACTTAACTATGAAGTCATTGTTTATCTGATTTGATATCTAATAACATTCAAATGTAAAGTATTTCAATCTTTATTCTTGATTCATTTGAGTGAATGTTGATATACGAGACGTAGATTACTTTTAAACTATACTATTTAATCACCTTTTTAATTATACTCATGTTAAACATTAAATTATTACTCACAAACTGAATATACTTGTGAAGTGATTTAAGTATATTTTTCGACATTTGTTAATAATAATTGTTCAATAATCTGGATACTATTCCAATTTCCTTTCACATTATATCAATATTGAATTCACATTTTGCACAAATCTTCTATTATATTCCAAACAATACAATTATAAAATTTACCGTGACAATTTAGAAAAGGAAAAATAAAAAGTCTAATAAAATCAATTTACATTTGAATATCATAACTTTATAATTATATCTACAAACCATTGTCAATTTACTTTCTAAATATTCATAGCTCTACAATCATCAAGTGCAATAATAACTAAACAAAAGAATTACAAATGCAATCAAATATACAATTGTAAATAACACAACCATTCATCAATTGCAATTCAATTACATCTCTTTTGTCATAAATCAATGAGAATTGCATAAATGGCCACAATAATACAATTGAGAACACAACTTTTTCCAAGGTATTCAATATCATTTACTCAATGCCTTTTCTCCTCTCTTTTATTTATTTTTCTTTCCACCGTAAATAAATCGTTGGGAAATAATCGAAAGAAAAATAATTCACACAGCAACAGTTAAATGTTTGTCAATTGATAATTAATGCAGACATTACTGAGAAATCATTATTGGCAATCTCGGGGTCCTTATTTTTTCGTGTGTGTGTGTATATATATATATATATATATATATATATATATAAGTATTGCAAGAGAATAAACAGCCGAATTATTTATGCGCGTTTGGAACGAGGACCACTGCGGGTGACGATCGTATTTTCGTCAGTCGCATCGCAGTGAAGGAAAAAGAAATGAAAGAAAAAAAAAAATATAGAGACATATATTTACACATACATGTATATATATATATATATATATATTTGCATGTAAATGTATCGATGAATCGTTATACAGCAGCGCGAAGAAGCGCGCGCGCTCAAGTTGAAGCAACGAACGAGAAAACGATCGTCGGCCAATGAAAGCCCACCAGGCACGCGCTCACCTCCGTGTTTCTTTCACCGGCTTCATTTATATATAGTATATATTAACTATATGTATAGTTATATAGAATATAGGTATGTCTTGGTGCTCTTCGTCTTCGTCTTGAAGAAAAGAGTATGCCGAAACTATCTGGAGAGACACTCGGAGCAGGTGTATATAAAAAAATACAGGTGCCTTTGCGTCGAGACACTGAAAGACACACACACACACGCGCCTATATAAAGCCCCCATGCTATAGTTTGAGGAAGAGTGAAGATAACCACGCACGAGCGTTGTGGCAAACGTCCGAGGGTTGGCATGAATAAAAAATCACTTACATAAATATAAGTGCCAAGACAAGTTATCTATATATCTTTATATCAATATAATTTTGTAACGTACTTATATTTTTATTTTTTTTGTATATATTTGAATATATATATATATATTTTATTTATTTTGTTTTTTTTTTTTCGCTTGTTTTGTTGTTAATTCTTATTTGTTATTGTTCAATTTTTTATACAGCTAGTTTGTGGTCTTTGAAGTGATATTTTCTTTCTTTTCGTTTATTAGTTTATATTCTTCAATAAATATGTAAGAAATATTGTTTTATAATTATTACACAGTGACACATTTTTACAACAGGTTTAATAAAATATAAATTCAATATTCAAAGAATGTTTGCATCTTTATTCAAACTGAATTAAATAACATTTATACTCTAAATATTTCAATATTAAACTTAAATTATTATAAAACATAAAGAAAAGTAATAGTTGTATATTTTTCTCACGGTGTGATGGAAAAGTATCACATACTTAATGATGATCGCGCCCATCTCTTTCAAATTCATGAAAGCACCGGCAAAAAAAAAGGAAACCCTTCTTTTAATGGTTTGGTTTAACTTTCGCGCGAGGATCAATCACTTCTCTTCAATATATTTTCCTTTTATTTTTTTTTTTCCATCTTTTTTCCCCCTTATGCTACACATTGATCTTTTGTGATGGAAGTAGCACCAATGGAAAATTTTCTACCTCAAAACTTTTCACTATACAAACATTAAATTCCCACACACACACACACACTTGAAACGCAAATGCAGTTGTGCATTCAGAGATTCATTCATTTTTTTAAAATGCACAAATATAAATATATAGTCTTTATACTATTTAGCTTCTTGAAATAATAGAAAGAAAAAGAAAAATCAGTAACACTATTAATTATTAGTTGTCTACAATCCTATAAGCTCATGATCAATCTTGTGTGATAATCGACAAAACGGCTTTTATACTTTTTATACTTGTATGTGTAATATTTTAATTACTCAAATGCATTGAAAGTGCTCCAAGGTGAAGTGTTGGCGTACCCTTTGCGCGTCGGGTTTTCTTTTGCGGGCTCACTGGGATGCGATTAGTCGATGGTATCTAATTCTGACGCCTGGCGCAGAATCGCTTTCGATCTTAAACAAAAATCTACCCCCGGCGCACTCTCTTTTTTTTTTTTCACTAATATATATCATGCATGTGCCGTCATCTTTCACTCGGTTCTCGCATCAATAACAGGGCACTTTCATATTTTTTCTTTTCTTTTCTTTTCTTTCTACTTTTTCTTTATTGTTTCGTTCGGTGTGCCCTTTACTTCTTATATTCCAACCCACCTTTTTACATCACTTTACTTTTTTAAACTCCTGCGGCGTAAAAAGTCGACCCATCATCGTTTTTCAATTAAACTTTTCGCATCTCGTTTATTAATGCATACCTAAGATTGAGGATATAATGTATATATATATATACTGAGGTATGATAAAAAAAAAAACGACGGATTTTTTTATGAATTTAACATAAACACATTGTGCTATTTAATTGGAAAGAAAAAAATATTTTATCGGTAGAGTGGAAAATTTCATTACAAAATTAATTCAATTTTTTATTTGATATTTCCCTTGTAGACAACATGGAAATATTTACATAAAAATTTAACTAACCCTAATTTCAATTGAGGTGAACCGGTGCTTGACCTCACTGTGCAATTGAAAATCCATTACTGATACATAAAATCATAAGAAATGATAAAATGGATTATTTCAATTAACTATTGAAGGATAGAACTGACAATCCTAATGAGAATGATACAATTTATTATTTTAAGAAACTTACTATCGGTATAATCAATTATATTATTATTATTATTGCTATTATTATCATTACTGTTATCAATATAGATGATTATAATAATATGAAAGTATTAAATTGAAATGATTTGGGTATAAAAATATAAATAATAATAGTTAGAAGCAATTTTTTTGGCACGTATCCGTTAGCCGGAGTAATATTTATTTAGAGAGAAATCGAGAATTTGAATATAAAAGATTTTAATGAGATGAATGAAATAAAAAAGCAGCTTATGATAAATACCTGCATACATATAACCTCTAAAATGTGCTGTTAAATATCGGTGCTGTATGAATGAAAAGTATTTCCGGGTCTCACCTCTATTGTTCTATTAATCACAGAACTAATTTAAATTATGTCTGAATGGTTTTGGAAAATTGAATATTAAAAAAAAAAAAGAGAATATATTTCTAGTGAGCTGGGGTGTTAAATAAAGTAATGTTCATAACTGACAATATACGCAGAATATCACTGTAAGATAAAAAATACCATGGACACTTTAAACCCTTGTCATAATAAAAATAAACAGAAGAATTATTGTAAGAGTTTATATTTTCATATTGATAAAGTACTTATTCACTATGCATGGTTAAAACTCACTAATAAACAAACTAATTAGGATATTTATTTAGCAAACAAGTAGTAGCATGATCATTGCAGAAAATTTCGAGATTTATAAATTGAAAGGTTTCTCATTTTGTCATTGTCACATTTTGATAAATGTATGGATGAAGATGAATTGTATTGGAAAGATTGATGTATTTGACACTTATCTGACATAGAGAAAATCTTCTATATACATATATATATTTTAGAACGTAGCCATATGAACACACATAGATATACACAAATATATAATACATAATGTAGGTACACCTCCCTCGAAATCCGATAGATGCTTTCATTTTTTTTTTTTTTCTTCAACTCCACCTTCATCCATTCGATGAGGCGTGAATTCTTCATTGCTGTCATTGTCATACAATAGGGGGATGAAAATTCAGGTTTGTCGTCTCGTCACACATATATATATATAAATCATACCAAAATGTCGCGTGAAAAGGGTTGAGATTCATACCTATAACAAACTCTAAAAAAAGAAGAATGAGCCAAGGAGTTTGGGAAATGTTCAATGGGATAAGAGAAAAAAATATTACCATGGGAAATGAGGGTAACTACAAGAGTGAGAGTGTAGATTTTTGCTATTTGCCATTCGAGTACCTGCACAAATATGTCTGCCAAGAGGCTCAAAGAACATTTATTTTATTTTATTTCACTACATATGTATTTATATATATATATATATATATATATATTCTCTCCAATGGGAAGTAGAGTGTGCGAGAAATAGTAAGGGAAAGAAACCGATGAAGGGTAGCAAGAAAAGGTACACTAGAGTTTAGTGAGAGGGAGGATCGGGTTGCCAAGATGAAAAGGGATCCCTTCATGATCCCATCTCTACGTTTATTTATTTTTTTTTTTTTTCTCTCTCTCTATACAGTTTACTCTTGCACTTCCGTTTGATTCGTAAGATCCCGATATACGTACATCGATTTTCCGATAAGCTCTACAGTAGTACAGAACAAAAAAAAAAATATATATACAATCTATCATGGTGTGTCTTCCGTTGCTTTTTTTCTCTTCACTTTTATATTTTTTATTATCTTCTTTTTTTTTTTTGTACCTTTTCTCACACTAACTCCTGTTCTTTTACTCACAGTCAGATACAGATGATTGTTTTGTGATTGAATAAAGTATGATGATGAGTTGGAAGACGGAGATTTATGTATTTTTCACAAAATTCAGCTGCCATTTTGAACTACCATAAACATATAAGGTTTTGTATATGAGAAATATATATTTTTATAGGTATACCAATCTCCATACAAAATTCTCGCACTCATCAGATAGCGTTTGAGTCGCTACATGTCCTCTTAGTAATAGCACAAAGAGTATACAAATTGCCACCTCAATGTAGTACAATGCGACACGACTGGATTTGTGTGTGTATGTGTGTGTGAAGACCCCCCTCTGGGGTTCCACACGTGAAACATTTTCAAACGCGTTTGGAATGTTTATAAGTGGACGTAGCGTACGAATAAGATAATAATCTTTTGCAACACAACAAAATCACAATTGTGACAGTATACACTTCTGCAATCCATCATTTTATTAATTTATTTCTAACAATGAAAAAAAATATATTGGTATAAATAATGGAACGTTGTGGAAAGAAGTATTTTTCAATAAGAAATAATTCTTAAATGTCAATTTTCTCCAATTCAGAATAATATTTCTTGGAATACAACAAAAGTTTGGGGTAAATATGATATTTCTTGTATGTATAGAATTTTTCTAAATATTGTTTTTTGTAATACATCTATATGTTGCATTGTCCTTTATCGACTTTAACACATGAAATGAGAGATATCTTCAACTTTCTGGTGATAATGAATATTTAAAATTGTTGTAATATTGTCAAATGTTCACTCCCATGAACATTTGATAATTCAAACAGATATTTCAATCACCATTATCACACTAATCACGATTGTTATTTTAATTTTAAACGAAGGCCCGATTATTTCAAATTTAATTTATTTCTTTATAAATTAAAAATCTCATAATTCTTAAAAATTCAGCATACTTTATTTACTCCAGTAAACATCAAGAACTACATCGTTCTCATCACTATAAAAAAAAAAACAAAAAGAAGAAAAAGAGACCGAAAGGGTTTTCTCAACTCAAAGTATATCAAGAATATTTGTCGGAAAAAAGGAAGTCCTTAGTCATCGCACTTTGAAAGGTATCCTAATGTTATACAATTTTCCGTTGATGCATTCTATTGCCGTCAAGGGTTCTTGAGAAAAAAAAAAAAAAACCCCACTGAGTTTTTCTCTTCTCTTATACTCCTTCTGCTTCTCCTTCTGTATTCAATATACGTCTTTATGTGATTCTATACTCTCTTTTCGCAACGAGTAGTGTTGCGTATGTCAACAATAGCATATACACAGACAAAAACACACATTCGAACTCATCTCTCTTTCCTTTTACAAATAAGTATAGATAGACTATGCGTTAAGTCCACCAAGCATGAATAATGTTATGCCAAATATGGAACCTGCCAACGCAATAACACTATTCAAATACTGTGAATATACAAAGAGAGTTTTGGACCAAAGTGCTGAATCATACTTGATTTTTTTATTTGTAGAATAGTAAAAGATATTTGGCGAGTAGGATGAGTGTTGGAATCGTAATTTAGTGTGAGTTATTGAAGAGGGATAGTACTGGACAGTTCTAGAACATTCTCAGTGACATAGTCCACTGAATGAGTTATGATTTTTCATAGTATTGTACAATGTTACTGGGGGAGAAGGTGATAGTTGTGTCCAGGTGATAGAAACACGTCAAAGGAAAGCATTAGGATCATACGAAAGTGTGACATTATATTATAGTAGTAATGTGTTTGTGAAATTTTGTGTGCACAATCGTTTAACAATAAATCATCATTTGTCAATATGGCATTTGATGAAATTTTTTTGTTTACCAATTGTATCAAAAGATTATTATATTGTTGTGATTCACGAATGGACAAATTCTATATATTATATAGAATGTACAGTGTATTAATTAATTATTATGATGATCACTGAAAATCCTCGCAAAACTAATAGTTAGATTTTAAAAACGTTAAAATGTGTTATTGAATATTTTTAACATTGTAGTTATTTTTTAAATATTTATCAACGGTTTAAAAGTTGGAAGACTACAATGTTGAAGATATAGAATAATACGTTTTGATATTTTGAATTGAAACACTTGATTTTACAGTGATGTGAATATAAAAAAGAATTTTAAAGGTGGTTGGAAATTTTGGGGGAAAAGTGTCATGAAAAAAAAAAAAAAAA
Organism: Zele albiditarsus; assembly: GCA_958496275.1. Classification (NCBI taxonomy): domain Eukaryota; kingdom Metazoa; phylum Arthropoda; class Insecta; order Hymenoptera; family Braconidae; genus Zele; species Zele albiditarsus. The sequence goes on along the minus strand of OY292409.1, from coordinate 4,321,122 downwards.
AAATACATTTTGGATGTTTAAGGCTTCACAATATCAAATTATAAGTTTATAGGTATGTGCTCGATGCATTGTTCAATCAAAATCATAGGGGTGACTATGGATGAATGATATGAATAGCTTATGAATAACTTTGCAATCGGAATATCTCATCAATAATATTAAACGATTCTAGACTAAAACCTTCATGACATTCTATTATGTAAACCTTTTTCTTTCAACTCTCCTTATTATATTATACATATTAATTTATATAGTGTTCATCACAATTAAATTCCATAACTAAAACAAATTGAGAAGAGAAAAAGAAGAACAATTACTTTTCAATTGTTTGCAGAATAAATATTTGAATTTTAAATAAATTATTTCTATTATTAATTTGTAATCAGATGAACATTCAAATTAATCATACAACCTCGTGTATATTTAGTCAATTGAAAACACTCCATTTTGCTTGTCAAATTTTTCATACTAATATACAATTGAAAATCACCGAGTATAACTCAACACTTTGCTTCAAAATTGTCCCTGTATATATATTCCACTAAATAAATCTGAAAAGAGAAGTGCCTTTCTTCAATCTTTAAATTTTTATAGTAGGGGTCGTAAGTTGCAACTATAAAACCAAAAAATAAGAATAGGAAAATTCTTCTTTTATGACTGTATATTGCACCACTATTCAGATTACTCAAGTATACTCTAGTATATTTTGTGTTATATATATTGCAGCATCCGAATGCACCAGCGATAAGTTGTGGCTAGTCATTCGAGCGAGAAAATTGCACTAAAGTGAAAACTCGAGGAGCCGTGAAATCGATTTTTGCCGATCGGATTTGTGACCGTTGGACGATGACGACTCACATAGTTGTGTATATGTTTAAGTTTGTAGGGGAATTTTGAAGTCTTTATATAATGTATATATATATATATATAAAAGTGACGTATCATATGGTGACATCTGTGGTAGTTTGGTTGTCCGGATATATATATATGGTACGATCTTTTGCATTTGCGCTTGGCCGCCGGTCATCTACCCATGTTTTTGGAGACTTTAATGGGATTTTGGATCCTCAGGGCCAAGTAGTACGCGTACCAAAAACGATTCACAGTTGAACGTTTCGAAAAAAACCGCAGCTGCGCCCACACGCGCCATTCGCGATGTTGTATATATATACACTCGCAAGCCCTTTTGGATAACGATCGCGATATATAGCTCTTGTGGAAATTTGACGTGTGTTTATCATCCACATGGAAAGATTATTAAAGATAGATAAGTGTATTCACGTGTATATTTATAAAATATGATGAATAAACAAATTGATATAAATATTTGTGGAAGAAAAAAATATTTATATATTGCGAAATATTCATTTGTACTTTTTAATTCAGTATTAAGTTTTTTTATTATTTGATGGAAAAATCAAAAAAAAATAAAAAAAAGAAGAATTAGACTCAATCGTCATTGATGCAGTAAATTTTTCTAATATAACAACAGAGTGGAGTTGCAGTGACCAATCTGTTGCAGTGACCAATCAATTAAACTTGTTTGTCATGTATAAAAAGTTTGGATGAGAATATTTTTATCTTGTATAATGTCACGAAATTTTTACTGGAATTAAAAAGTCAATTCATTCTCGTTTCAAGTATACATGAACGGTCTTCTGAACGAGGAAACCTCTATTTCTTCTCATGTCTGTATAAATTGGATTGGTATTGAGTTATATCAATTTATATTTATTCTACTTTAAATTTTGTTCGTTATCAAAATTTAATATACACTATAGCCAGGTGTATTTAATATACTTATATACCTTTGCAATTTATAACAAACCAACTAAAATTAATCACGCAATTGTGATTTCATGAAAACTATATACAACGACGAATCAAAAAAAAACTTTCAATATTTTGTCCAATTACATTTTCATTCAATTGCTATTTTTAAATTATTAAAATTGCAAAAATCAGGAACTATAGCTTCAATATTATCATATGAATTTTTAAAAATAACCCCTACATATTTATATTGAACTCAATCATATGACAATAATTTATATTGTATTTTGTGTTATTCTATTCAATAATAAGTACGAGAGATTTTATGCTAGTGACAGTTAAACACATTTACTCATATCTCTTTCTTTTTCTTTTTGTATGATAAGAAGAAAAAATAAAGTACGTTTGCGAGAGATGAAGTAAGTGTACGAGTCGAAAATATTTTTTATTCTTTATGATGCCTAATAAACATGACCTAAACCGCATACGTATATCGATCTATCGTGTGTTCTTCAGGCGTATTTTTGTTTTTTTTTTTTCCAATGGGGGGAGATCGTTGTCGATTTTGTCTGAGGAAACAAGAGAGAAAAAAGAGACGGAGGATGAGACAGGATAAAACAATATATGTATACATATTCAGAGAGAAAGAAAGAAAACAACGATGAACACACCGAAAAATCTACGGCGTACTTTCCACTTATACACAGACAGAAAAAAGTGTGGCGGGCAGATGCGCCCCCGCGAGCGGACAGCTGTACGTAATATTGCCTGTTCTCTCATATATCCACATACGAATGAAGAGGAAAAGAGAGGAATAAGGAGAAAGTTAACAGGAGAAAGGGCACATTTGATTAATACAAAGTTGAAAATTATAAAGTGCGGGTGAAGGAAAGAATCGAAATGGTTATCTAGGGAATCGACCAGCTATGTAAAATAATGTACATCTGCATTTGAATTGTGATGCGAATTTAATACACCAAATATAAATAAATATCTTCGAATTGGTAACATGAAGATGTTCGTATTTATCCTACCGCCTGCGGTTCACATGTCAACAGTACTCTTAAGTACCTAGCTCTTTTGTTTAACACAGGCAGAATTTTTTTTGTCATTTCAACCAGAGCATACGAAACGTTTTTCTTGGAATGAAATGTCATTTTTACACAGAAGATATTATTTTAGAATGACAAAATGGTTATTTTTTCGAAAGTTCTTTTATTAATAAGAATGTATGGATGAATTATTTATTCAAGCCTAATGAAATTATTAATTCAAGACGAACATATTGTTGAATTAACTATAGAAGTTTATAGTATTTTAGCATTATTCTTTTATTATTGGGTTCATTTTCCACTTTCATGAAAAATTAATGATGCAATCAGATGCTTTATGTATTATAATTATTTTTGGAAAGATACTAAAGAGAGAACGTGTCAATCGTGAATAGAATCAATCTGCACATCGATTGAAAATAAAATTTATTATTGTTTCACGTAAATATTATTTGTTAAAATTGCAAAAAAATTCTTCTGAACATAAATTGTACTATATCGTTCTCTATCCTATAATCACAATCTACCTACCTGTAGTTGTACCTTTTCTTGTTACCCAAACCTAACCCATCTTTGTTTTGGTTATTCAAAAATACAGCTCATAAGTTTGAGATAAATTATAATTTTTCTACGAATCATATTTAACCCAGCAATTGTCCTGAGAATTTATTATTTCAAGTAAATGTACGAGCTGATAATTAATACAAGTGTTGATCAGATCCATTTCATTGTAAATTATCAAGAAATAATTGTAAAGAGCTTTAAATAATTATTGTGTGCTAATTGATGTAAAGAAATTATGAGAAATATCTTGTCTACAAATAAAAGAAATGAAGAGTATCATTCAATTTAAAACTAAATGTTACATTTGAATCTCCAGATTTCTACAGCTTTCACAATAATACTTTCGTAATTTCCAATTCAACAGTGATGAACAGGATTGGACTCTTATATGTTGAATGAATATACTAAAATGGAAATGTGAATTACCGAATTTCTCAATCTGCATTCTATGATTGATTACACCTGTAACACGTACTTGGAAAAGATCTGTAAATTCTATTCTCCATAAAAGAAGAGATGTGACAAACCTGTGTAATGCAGTATTATATAATAAATACTTGGAAAAAATGATTCATTCGTCCAATGTAAATAGCAAAATCCTAACATTGATTCATTCACATTATTTATTTCGACACAAATATAAAACAAAAGAAATTAATCCAACAACTCAATACAATATCAACTTTAATATTGATCATTCTAAAATATGATTTCAATTCATTAAATTCTTGAATATCTCAATTGTTCTCCATTTCCTTTTCTACTGTCAAATTGTTATTCATATCTAAAATACAATATAAAGGTGATTGTAAACTGCAATTCACACCCACCTACAATATATAGTTTTATGATAGGTGAAACATATATAAAAGGAAATGAAATAGGGAATGTGTGTGATGTAACAATAATAGGGATGAGGGTGTGAACATGAAGGAACAATTAGAACTGATTGTGTTCATAGAGGGGTTGCGTGTGCCACGCGTCCATCAGCGCTGAATGTATATAGTGTGGCTATTATAAGAAAAAAGAAAAAGAAAATTAAAAATGAAACGAGTTATTGAGAATCATCGTGCGGGCATATCAGATTTATATAAATACAGGAACATCTGGTGCCTTTTAACACGTCGAACGGACGCTAATCATCGATAGGTTACAAAGGTACACATTGGAACGATCGAAGGAATTGATTTATGTATTTCAACGGCCTCGCACCCATGTGAAGAGAGATCTGAGAGGTCTATAACACATTTTAGATACGTACCAAGCGCCCCCTATTGATAATATACCCTTGCTCTCTTCCATTAAAGCTATCATACACATGGTTTTTAACCCCTTCTTAAGACTTGGGTCTGAGTGTGTGTCGATATTACGGTTAATTACAGGACCTCGTTGAAAAAGGTGTGGTGCCAGGTAACAAAAATGTATTCTTAAGTGAGAGAGGATGACTATACACAGAGATTTATGATCTATTGCTGCTTTACGTGGAAACATTTTAATAGTTGACTTTAATATTGTGAATTGTGGTTGGGTATCAGTTTGTATGTGTGTGTGTGTGTGTGTGTGTGTGTGTGTCGGGAATTATCAAAACCTATTTCATATTTTTTATTTATTTTCTTTTTAGGTACCCGTTAGTTTTTGTAACATTAACATTTCAATGTTTCCATAAAATTGTATAGGAATGTGGAAACTGGTTGTGTATGTATATAAAAGATGTTGATGTTGGAAGATTTTGTTCTTTTTACACAGTTGGAAATTCTGTGTCTTTTCGCTTTTACAAAAATTTTTGTATTATGAATAAAAGTATTATGTTGAATAGTTATTTGTAACAGTAGACAGAAGAGTAGGAATATATTTCAGTTGTTGATATAATATTGCAAATAATAATTTATATATTGGTAACAAATACAGTTGTGTTTTATTTTAATGGTTAAATAAAAAAGATATTTTTGAGTGTTTAATTTTTTTTTTTGATAATGATGATTGTAATAATGCTTTTAATTATCAATGGTAAGAATTTGTTTTTTTGATTTATTTAATGAGACCTTTATTGTATATACATGTAATATTCGATTCAGTTGCGTGATAGAGAACTATTCCAAATTACAGAAATTAATAGAGAACTGTGTTAGAACACCGTTAATAATTAATTCAATTAAAATTCCATTTTTTTTTTTTTTTTCGCTGGTGGAAAATTTGTGTTGTCTCAATGAAAATAATCAAGAATAAATATGAGGTTGTCAGTTCAATTAAGTATTTCAATATTTTGTCGAATTGACATCCGTAAAAATATAAATTCAAATTATTTCTTATTGTCTGTACATTCTCATTAGATTTTAGTTTAAAAAAAAAAATTTAGTTTTTGTCAGTGAATTCACAAAATTATGAATTATAAATTAATGATTACATATAAGCGCCTCATTTATTAACTAAATAAATTTGATTATAATTTTTCATTATACATAAGGTCAATTGTAATGGACAAATTTATAATGAAAAATACGGAAAAATTTCCCACCAATAACATAACAAATCACAGCTGTCTATATTTATTTATTAATAAAAATAAATCCTTGAGCTTTATTAGCTGACACAAAAATTATAAATTCATTTTTAAATGCCCCAAAAAAATTCGGATACATATGGTTATTGAGACATGTGAGGCGTGAATTTAATTCTGAATTTTAAACCGTGTACACTTTTTTTCTTTTTTTTTTTTCACTTGCATAAACTCAAGTTTCCAATGTTTGATGAGGAAATTCGAAATATGGATAGCAAGAATATTTTGTTCAGCTATGAAAATAGAAGAATAAGTTTTGCGTAACTCAATAGAATTCAAGTGGTTAAAAAAAGAACTGAACGTGTGAGTAAAAAAAATAAACACCTTTCTTGAAGAATAAATACTGGTATATACATACAAGTGAATAGCTTTCACTCACGCAAATGCGTGGCATTAATACATCTAACATCTAGTTTATCTTTATGTTATAATTATATGACGATTTAAGCTTCATTATACCCTATTATTAATATCATGAATAGAAAAACTTTCCACATAACTCCTTAAATAATTTTTACAAATGACTAATTATTATAAATTGTATTTAAAAACAAGAAAGTAATAAAATTATATATAACAATTCCATAAATAGCCATAACGAGTTTGAAAGTTTTTCACATAAACAAACATAATATAAATATTCAAGTTTATAACAGTTCCATGAGATTAATTATTAATTAGTTGAGCATCAAAGTCTATTCATTCGATTTTCAATTTCACATCTTTCTTTATTTCTCTATGGAAAATTTTAACACCGAGAATCAAAATCTCTACATGGATCACTAGCTACCATTGTCTAAAATAATAAAAAAAAAAAAAATGTTATCCTCAGATTAGTCGATCACATAATATTAATTGTCAATCGTCATCGAGAATTTTACAAATTAACCTCTCCCTTTATGTCCCATGTTACATGTTAATAATGATAATTGTGCGCAAATATTAATAATAACTGTATCATCGAAAGAAACACATTCACCACATTTCCATGCACCCTATCAATAATTCAATTATATATATTTCATCAACCAATACATAATGTGAATAGATCACAACCAAATATTTACAATCATTCCGATGACTTATCCGTGTGAATGTGTATCTTTATTCAAGCTATTTAAAATTATCGAACAAATTTATGGGACATAAGAGTTAATAGTCCTTGCAATAAAAGTATATATTGTAAAGGAACTACCATAACGTACGAAAATAACAATAGTGCAATCAAAAATTATAAAATAGGACATAGGGGAGAAAAAATAGTGAATTTAAAATGCTGTAAAATACGTTGACCATCGGTCTTTCAGGAGGTAAAACGGTGAAAAATACCCATACACTGTAGTTGACAATATTTCGTCCCTCCTGGTCTTTCTAAAGATTGTCCTAAATAAATTGATGTCGACTGACAACTTTTAGTCGGTACAAATATTGTCGCATCAATTAAGCCAGCGGCTCCTTTTTTCTTTTTTCACTCACCACTCGCTCGTTGCTTATACATTCTTATATATATATATATTTTATGTCCTAATATTCTTTACTCGCGGGCAAAGCGCCAGTTTAGGGGAGGCATAATAAGTGACTGTGTGTGTGTGTATTTGTCCCCTGTGGGAAAACCTCAGGAGCTTCTGGCGCCGTTTACCTACCAATGTAAATCTGTTTTTCGTCGTACGAAAAATTTCCTACTCAAATTTCCGTTGACCGATCATCTCTTTTACTCACTCGCATCCTCTCACACTTATTTTCCTTATATCACTGAGTCCATTTCTATTTTATTTCGACATGTCTTCCGTTTGAATAAGTGCATACACACAAACGGAACGTGTCTATTTCAACCCTCATTGATGCACTTCCGACGGAAGGGACACTTGTGTTTGTGTACATACACTTTTTTTTTTTTTTTAATTTTAATGGATCCCTTGTGATGTTTCTTACTGTGTCGCCATCAAATAAACCAAAGAAAGCGCCGAGTTCTATCTTTTACTGATAAAAACAAAAAAGAAAAAAAAGGGAGAAATTAAATAGTGCCCGAATTTTAACAATTGACAGGGTATTGCAGTGTAACAGGAAATTTTTGGGGTGATTTTCTGGATTTCTTCTTATTTCATTTGATAAATGTAGGAAGTAGTAAAATGCAATTTTTTAATTTTTGTAATAAATCTTTGGTAGTAGTATAAAGTTTCACATTGTTCAGGATTTTATAAGGGGTTAAAATTTGTGACGTCGCTTTACATCAGGAATTAATTGTTGGTTATCCCCCCCCCCCCCCCCCCCCGGATAATTTTCATTGGTGTGAAAAGTGAGGGATACTTGAATAATGTTGATACTCTGGGAGAGAATATTAAATTATTATTAACTCTTCTTGAAATTCAAACGAAGTGACAATTCACGAGAGGTTTGTTTCAATATTGATTGAATTAAATATTGTCACTCGTGTTGGCGTGATTTTTACATGATAAGTAATTTCACGAACAATTCATAATTGTTATAATCAATATTATTATTTGCCAAACAAAGACAGAATGGATAAGTTGTCTTTTGAATTGAATTAATAGCTATTAACCCAGTTTACATTAATTAAATATAAATACAAAGTGATATCGCGTGATTTTAGTTTCTGATAATATTCACAGAGTCGCAAAACAAAGAATAAAATACAGAAAATAATTGAAAGAAAATTGCAATGGTTTAGAGTACTCTCAAGATAAAAATTGATCATTTTTCATAGTCATTAATGTCAAATTGATATTAACTTTAATGTGTAATTATTAATGACGATGTTGACGACGTTGATATAATCAATGATACACGAGAAACAATGTATATTCGTGGAGTTCTTCATTCATTCATGCATATAGCATTAAGATCATCACACATTCCAAATGCATCTTATAATATTCGATTATAATTAATATTGCGATTAAATCTGAACACCAATCACAAATAGATATAGAACACAATGTAGATTTATATGTAATAAATGTAGATGAATATATATTCTCAGAAGACAAAAAATTGTTTGGATGAAATAAAATTATTTCAGTATTAGTTTTGTTTTGGAGTTGCACTGGTTGATCAAATATTCATGCTTTTTTTGGACATTTATTTACAGTGATGCATTCGCATGTTTTCCCATTACTGTATAATACTTCTGATTTACAATGGCATTTATAGGAACGAGTCTGCAATAATAACAATATTAATAATAGTAATAATAATAAAATGAGTGCAAAACGTTTGATAATGACATTATGCATCTTGTACAGTAAATGTTATTTAATTGAGAAGTATAATAATGAATGTAACTGACTGCATTTATCAGGCACGTTTTTTCTATTTGTTTCGGGCATGTAACTTTGTAAGATTCATCACAAAGTGCTCTCACAGTGTCCACTCTGCGACGTGTGTCAGCTTCCGCATCTGTAATTTAATTTGTGAGAAATAATGTAAACCATAATACATTCATAAATGAAAAATTTACGATAACTTTTAAATAAGTTACATAAATTTTTCTATTGTTTACAGATAGGTTTCTGTGTAATGCACGTATAAAGCACTATGAAATGAAGAATATTTTGCGATAACAGTCACTAACAAATTGTAGAGATATAAAATTCACAAATTTATACACTTTTTTCGTGGTCATTATTGTGATATTTTTCCTTGAATATACTTATGTAAAAATACCGTTGAATTATTTATTCTATTTATGCAAATGTATAATATATACTTTTGTTTAAATGCAATATATTTATGCATTAATTTTTTTCATGAAATATAAATGAATGAGCAACAAACTTACAGCCGTTGAGTAAACGCAGTGCGTAGAGTCCAAATACAAGTTGTGGCATATTTAATGTTTTTGTTGTTGATTCAATAGTCGATTGTTGTCGTCTACCAAATAAATTTCAAGATCTTACACTGACAGAAATATTGCCAGATATTCTGTTTCAATAGAGGTACTGTGTTTTTATTTTATTATCATCAGCCAATCGCTTTTTATGTGAACATTAATTACATAATATTTTTAACCTAAATATAAACTCTGATAATTTTCATTAATTTTGTTTCTATAGAAACTTATAAAATCGTGAAACAAAGAACGAAATATGAGAATCAATTAAAAAACGATTGCATTGGTTTGAAGTACTCTCAAGATAAAAATAAAAAATTTTGTCTGTTACGTTTATTTTCTAAAGTTCTTTAATTATATATTGAGGGAGTTTTGTGATCGACAAATGAAATCACAATTGAATTCTTCTAATGTATTTTGCGGATATGAATATCCAATATTTTTAAAATTGTAAAAGATAAATGATTTTAAAGAGAGTCGTAGACCATCAGAGAATAGTTTTGAGTTATAGAAGATTATATTACTGCAGTAATGAATGTGAAAATTGTATTATTATTATCGGTGCTAATTTTTAAATATTCAAAAGCGTTTTAATCTATGGGAATATATATTGCGAAAATTGCGAGCAATATTCAAAAATTGTACAGTGAATAAAAATGATTGAAATTGAATTTTTTAATGATATTCCAGTATGCTATAAATATATCAGAACTTTTATAATTGGTGCACACTCAAATCCTCAAAGAAATCGCCGAAAATAATTTGAAAATTGTTTTTTTTTTTTTTTACATCAGAATACTTTATTTGTCTTTTTCCTTTTTTCTTTCCGTTTTTCATTTTCCGCCAAACATATTGTCATTTATCTATTACATCAATCAGAAAAAAAAAAAAGCTGAGGGTTGGGCGTTGTTCCCAAATTTTCACCCAAAATTAACCGTGCAATCGGTTTAGGGATGAAGTTATTCCACTCGATTTATGGACCATAACTTCGTGGTGCAACGATCCACCCCTTTTTGAAGAAAAAAAAATAAACGAAACGTAACCAACGCTATAAGGTAGACTAAAGCGACAGATTTATAGTGCGGGCTAAATTTTTCGACGGCTCCTTTTTTTTTTTTCTGTTGCTGAATACATCGCACCAAACGACTTCTTTTATATATATATATCACGAGGTAAAAGAAAAAGGTGTGGTTAATTGAAATCCCCTTTTTCGGTAATATTTTCTGTTCTTTAAACAAAAAAAAAGTAAAAAATAGGGGCTGGATTGAACGTTGAAAACTTTCCCTCTATTTATTTCTTCCACCCTGAGTGATGATAGATTATTAATTTGTTACGACGTTTTTTTTTTTCAAAAAGGCACGACCAAATTTATTACATTTTATTTTCTTATTCTACACTTCATTTGTTTTTTTTTTTTTTTTTTCCTGTGTGTTATTAATTGTTATTTATTTTTTTTTTGTCCATATCATTTATTTATTTTTCTTCCGTCGAAAAATTAACATATACACCGTTTCATTATGATGAGTTCCGGCATGAGGACACGAAGGGAAACAGAGTAAGGAGGATGTAGCAAACATTTGTGAGACATCATTTTTATTTTTTTGAAGAGAGCCACGCGACTATCGTATCCTCGTTTCAGCTTACGACCTCGTAAATTCGTTAGCTTCAAGAGTCACACACATATTTTTACTATACACACATAAACACACGCACATATTCATATGCTGACACAAACACAAGTTGTTGTTGCTTTTTGGGGGCCCTGCGGCACATCACTGGATGTTACGTCGTTACCGAACATTTCGAAGGGACCGAAGATGCTCTTGTCCTTTTTACCATGCTATGGCGTTATGAGTATATATCTTCTTGGCTGTATATATACGATGCTTGTTTCTGTATATATTATATATATATTTCACCTCGTAAACTACAAGCTAAACTCACAATCAGGGACTTGGCGAAGCGTCATGTCAGTGCGCCCCAGGGGATTGAGCAACCATCCGGCAGTTATCAGTCTCCAATTTTTCATTTCAATTTATTGTACTGGAGTTTTAATTTTTTTATTTCAGGTTCTTGAGTACTTCAGAACGTTTCATCAAGATCATGTGGAAACTATGTAATTCAAAGAATATGAAATTAATTATTTATTCGCATCAAGATTAACAAATTTGATTTATGACGATTTTAAAATTAAATCTAAAGTGTGACACTAATTTGGTTCACAATAAATATTTGTATAGCTTTTTATTTTTCGTTTAATAATTTCTCATGGAAAAGGAAATGTACTTTAATAATTACCAGGAGAAATAAGAATATGATCTATACAGTGAAGTTATATTACAGGAAATGGAATTTCATTCGTAATTCAAAAAATACGAGTTTTATTAATTCAAAAATATTTTATTTTTGAGTGCTCTACTTGTTCCTCAAACATTTGCTTCAACGTCGAGTATGATCAACTGCATCTTCCTTAACAATCTTAATTTTACTCTTCATATTCAATTGTACAAATATACATACATAAAAATTTTTTGTATTGTTCATTTGACCTCGAGTACGTTTATATAAAAAATATTTAACATTTCTACCTGCGACCTGTGAGTTTTTATTTTTCCTCCCCCTCTGTAAGTTCACAAGTCTCTTATATATATATATATATTCAATTGTGGATATTATTTGGGGCAGGAGTATTCTTATTTTTTTTTATTCTTCTTCTTCTTCTCTTCTATGATATGATTCAACGACTTTTCTACCTGCTCTATATATATATATTCGTTTCTATCTTTTTCTCTTCGTCTCTTTGCCACCAAAGTCTTTCCGACAAGGGCTTCAATATTCCGTCCAAACGACAACAACAACGATGAAGAAGAAAAGAAAACAGGGAGAGAGGAAAAAAAAAATAATAAAAAATATGAAAAACGTCCGAGCTTTGAAAATGAAGAAAAAAAAAGAAGTAGTGATGAGAATTTGTATCCATCGGGTGTGATAGAAACTGGATCAACAGGAATGAAAGTTGGATCTGCTTCAAACTGCCTCGGTGACCCATTTTAAAATTCTCGATACTTTATTGGGGAGACACCCTTTATGAAGGGCTGATATATGTATACATATGAGGGATCACAGGGCATCACATAACCCACATTTGGAATATAGACCTTTATCTTTTTTCTTTTCTTACTTCATTTCTTCTTGTCTTTGTCTTCATCATCGAATTTTTATATGCTCAGGTAAAGATGAACCATCTCTACATGAAAGTTTGAAGGGTAGCAACAGAGAAAATAGAAAGAGAAAAGTTGAATAAGGGGCAGTGGATTGGAATTGGGATGTGCCCCCTTCTGAAATAATTCCAGAGTTAGAATCACAGAGGCTAATGCCATTCTATGTACGAAGCCATCCGTCTCGCGTGTACGACTGAAGAATGGTGCGGAATATATACAATGGAAAGGAACACGATGGGGGGAATAGAGAGGATAAAGAAGTATATTTATATATACCCCCTCGACCCCGATTCCTTGACATTTTTCTCGCTACCTGCCTTTAATGTTCGTGTCCTTCATTGTGTTATTCTTTTTTATTATTTTTTTTCTTTTTTCGGTATCATCTTTTTTTTTTTTTTTCCCTACCAAAGTTGTACATTCATAACGGCGCATAATTATTTCTGGTCTGACTTTTTTTTTTGAGTGTTTAATTTTTACGTTTTGTATTTTTATTTATTTTTTTTTTTTTCCGCTACAATTTATCTTTGATGTTAAATTTTGCATGAAAGAACATGCACACATATATATATATTCACATATTTTTCAAGGTAGTGATACAGTATTAGGGCGTTATTTCAAAGAGGGTTGGATTTGCAGAGTAATTTTTCGGTCATTAATTAATTTTTTTTTTCCTTTTTTTTTGTGATCGTGAGAACAAGATATTCTTTTATTATTTTTTTTTTCTGGTATTCTTCCCATTTCTTTCTTTCTTCATTTGAATGATTTGTCAACAGTATTTAATTTTTAACGCTAGCACGATGAAATCGTGGATCTTTCAGACCTTAACAAAAATTATGATCATCATAGATCAGGAAATTTGATTCATTTTGTTAATATTTATTTATTTCGGATTACTAATCATTTCGCAATTTTATTGTTGGTGTCTTATTGATAAGTATTTAAAATTGATTGAAAGGGGGAAAATATTGTTAGTAACTATGGATTTTTCAATGAGATAGAGATCGAAAACTACGTGACTGTTATAGACTCAGTTTGTTGAATTGAGGTATTTTTTGTATGGTCTTTTTTGATAGGGGTCACACTATTGAAAAATAGACAGGTATATGAGTATTTTTATCGGTCACTGAACAGAAACTCTGAATAGATTCACGTATATATCAAGAGTGAAGAAGGGTAAAATAAACTACGTAAAGTTTTTATAATTTGATGACAATACTTTTCGGTTGATAATTGAAAAGTTATTAACGACAACCTCACGAACCAACTGTAAACCTATTCATCTTTACTCATTATTCTTCATTACATTATTTTGTAATTAGAGAATTTTCGATTGATTTATAAAGTAGTTTACGGTAAATTCGCGTAAATAATTGTAAACTACCAATAAATATTATTCATCGTCTTTTATTATCATATTATATATGTAGAAATACATTTCTATATATGATACACAATGCACAATTTAAATAATTATATGACAAAGTAATAAATGTAACGATATATTTCTATTGAATTTAAATCTATCAGAAAAATACTCAAACTCCAATTTTAATTCCTCGATTAAAAATTAAAAAAAAATTAAGCCATGTGTTTTGTTGTAATAATGTTTATTCGTAAGTGGGTTTAATTCACTCGACTTCACCCTATATAGTCTATACATTTTCTTTTGTAAATTTTTTTCCTCATTAACCCACAATTCAATATCTACATGTGGGTATAATTTTCAAAGAGATACCGCTAAAAATAGTTACAGTAAGGATATCGATTTCGTTTCATGATATCATCCATCCATCTATTGTTTGTTGCTCTTTTTATATTTTTGCACACACTATTTCGTTGTCTTTCATACATCTATATCTATACACATGATATATATATACATTTCAAATTCATTTTACGTTCTCACTTTTTTTTTTACTTTCTTTCTTTTTTTTTTTTTTTGTTGCTTCAATTTTTCTGCTCATTTCCTCGGATTTTTGTCCGTGCCGACACCACCACCCGCCAGGGTTTACCGCAATTTTGCGCTAATCCTTAGCACTAGCCCCCCAACTGTGTCACAATACACCAGTGTAACGCGATACCCAAACACATTTCGAAGAATATATATCTTTATATATTGTATACGTGTGTACAAGTTTGTGCTCGTGTATACTTAAATGTATACAATTATTGTTGAAAATGCTTGGAGCAGAATTTTTTTGCACCCACAATTGATGAAGAGATAAATTCCACAATAAAGAATTTTTCAACCGTGAAAGAAGAAAAAAAAAAAACAAACAAGAATGAGTAAATAAATGCTCGAATGTTTATGTAGCCATCATAAATGCAATTATCATTATGGAGAGTATTCATGGTTTGATAATAACGAAGATGTGTTTTTGCCTAAGAAATATTTCGCCGAATTACTTCACGACTTTGGTGAAATAATCTTAATTTGTATACTTTTGATAATAACAAAATAATGAATAATAATTGTAAATTAAATGATGTATAAAAATGTGATGATTAAAGAGGATAAATCAGGTTCTATTTCTCACTCAAACGTAACGGCTGGAATAATTATGACAAAACTAAAAATTGATATAAAAGAAAGAAGCAGAAGTTAATTTAAGAAATATACTAAATGATTATAACTAATTAATTATGATACTGTATTCATGTTTAGAAACCTGATGCACAACAAAGTAATGAAAAAATCTGAACGATTGTTAATTGTTCTCAAGACAATTATTATTATATAATTGCTCACAAGACCATTGTCCAACACTCTTACAATTTTTTTGATCCATATATTTATTCTACAATTATTTAATGATTAATAATCTGAACAGTGAAACCAGTTAGTGAGATAATTATCTGAGTTATATAATAATTTGAATAGCGTAATAGTAGATGATTAATTTATTCTTTGAGTTCGGGAATTCGAATAAGTTCACAAAGACCAACAACTGACTACAAAATTCAGAAATTCCATTTGATTCCAATGTCACCTACAGTAAATGTTCAATTACAATAAAAGAAAAATAATAATATTTTCTTAAGCATGTTTGCTAATAAACACTTTCAAATAACTATTGTATATAGTATTATATATCTCTACATTGTAATAAAGTCAGGTTAAAGAATCCAGGATGAATTTTTATCATTGAAATAAAAAAAAATATTGAATAATTAAATAACTTAAAAAATTCACCAACGTTATGATTTTTCCAATAATAATTGCAATCTATATTGAACAATAATGTTAATGAATTATAAATGGAAATAATGAACACTGTCAAGTGACATGCTTTAATGTAATGTGCACAAAATGAGTATGCATACAGGTTAATTTTTTTTTTTTATCATATTAATGTGAGTGACGTACTCACATGTTTTTTGTATAGTTTAGTGCGCCATCTCTCGTGACAATATATACATTACTTGTTATATTGCGGCACCTGAAGTGCTTGTACGCGATTGCGGTGAGTGTATGTAAGGAATGGTAAAGAAACGAGCGGAAGGTTAGAAGGGCATATATATATATAGTTGAAGCAAGTCGCCCGGATAATTTGAAAGCGATCCGATCTTCCTTGGCAGCTGCCTGCCTTACGCGTAAAATATTCAAGAACTGGTCCTCTCCTCTCTTTCACCCCTGGTCTCGCACGTTCCTCAATATATATATATATATATATATATCATGTACCCTCGTACTTTAATGTTGTGGCATTGGACAAGACATTGGATGTATAATGACGATGAGAGTGTGTCGATAATGATAAGAAAAATTTCGTAATTGTTAAAGAGATAAATTGAAATAAAAAATGGAAATTTATTATTTTATAAAAATGTCTACGTTGAAATAATTCACAAATTTTTTTTAATACGTCTATCTAATTACTGTTTGTTGTTAACGATTCGATATATGCGAGAATGAATGGTGGATAATGGTGGATAATGGTGGCCAATCAATATGAAAATGATGGCGGATTAATTACCGGTTTCTGCATGTCTTAAGTAATTATCAATTATTTATCTCACCTGCTACTTAAAGTTTCACCCGACATTAAATAATTTATTCATTATTTTATTTTCAATACAATTTTATTTTTATTTCCTTTTTTAATCTCATTGAACTGAAGAAAGTGTGAATATCGTAGATATACTTATCGGCATTGAATTAATATTGTATTGTGACCATGAAAACTTTCAATTTAAAATATCTTTTGTAAAAGTGATTATCATTATTTATTTTTTTTTTTTTTTTCCTACATTGTAGAAGTTATTTAATTCTCTTCAAGGTTCAATTATTCTGCTGTTATACTCAATTATATTGATAATGTGAAAGAAATGAAAGGAAGATATGAAGAGAGTTTAATTCATTGATCAAAACAATTTATATTTTTATTTTATTTTATTATTTTTTTTTGATTCCAACATTTAAAACATTTCATGAAAACATCTTCACCATTGTTTTTTCCATTTGTATTGAATTCGAGACACGTATATATATATATATACATATATTTTCATTGCACTTGAAGTCAACTCTCAAACTTGACAGTGAACAAACAAGAGAGTGAAAAGAGATTGAATTGAACTCGCAATCAATAGCCTCTACAACGTCACTTTGGCCATACGAATCCATTTGTCCACCATGGAGACGTAGTTTTACGTGTACACCTGGGACTTTTCCTCTCACTCTTTCACTCTCTCTCTCTCTTTCCCTCAGTTGTCGGTGGATTGGCAACCCTTTAAGTCCATTCTTCTCTCCCTCGCCCATCAACAAGAGACTCTAGAATCGAGTGAATCGAGTTTGTCCATCAATGGATTCACTCTCTTTCAATCGTTTTCGCTCACTGTTTAATTTTTTTTTCTTTTTTTTTTCTTTCCATTCGTCTCTTTTTTTGCTCAACAACAAAATACACACATATATTCCCAGCATATCCATGATCGTTTCCGGACGCAGCGAATTTAAATTCTATACGCTTGGAGAGATATGAAAAGTTTGCGGCTGTTCTCATGTGTCAAGAGGATCCTTTGAGAGATACAGAGGAAAAAAAGAAATAAAAAAAGTAAAAGTATAAGAGAAATGTTTTGAAAAATGGGAAGAGTTATTATGAAAAATTGCAATAGATATATATATATATATATAAATATTGAAAAGTTATGGGTGTATATTTAAATATTCAAAAAGTGTATATTAAATTGTAGATTTGTTTGATGGATTTAAAAAATGTTTTGTTTTAATTTTCGTTAGGTCTATACGACTTGGTGGAGTTGAAATATTTGTAATTAATTATTCATTATTAATTATTCATTTTAGATTTTTTTTTTTGTGGCACGCAAACACACACACACACACACACACACACACACACAATCGATAGATACAATACATATTATTTTAACTTTTGCTATGTATATACCCCCGGTGAGATCTCCTGCAGGTTATACAACGGATTCAGCGGGAGTTCCATCACACACAGTGTATATAGTGTATGGATTTTTTCTAATACCCGGAGCGATGTTGGATGCGCTAATTATTCGTTTTTAACGAATTTTTCTTCACAATAGATTAATGGCGCCAAAATTTCAATTATGTTGTCAGTTATTTTATTATGTGTATCTAATTTTGTGAGATTTTCTAAATATCTGTTGATTTATTGTTGTCAAGTTTTGATTTTTATTTTTGGTTTAATTTTTTTGACAGTTTAAATTACTTTGAAATCAATGTAATGAATTGATATAGAATATTACCATTGGATGATTATTTATTATTTTTTCAAAGCTCAAGTCATACAAATATGATTAAAATGTGGTTGTTGTTTCAATATTTTTTTTTTATTGAAACAATTGTTTCAGTTGAAGATAATAATTTTGCCAATAAGATTGTTCAATGATGGTCGACGCGATTAATTGTATCTAAAATATCGACACACTTGTACACTGCAAATAATGAAAAAACTAAAGTGTCTTATTATAACACACATCAAAGTAAAAATAACTCTCAATACTTTCCAATGATTTCCAATGTACATATCCCATAAATGTTAGAGAGATTTATATTATAATATCCACTTCCACCAAAAAAAAAATTTAATACTGTTAAATAATATTGTGATTGAACTAGCATTGACGCTGATAATTTATTACTGATGGTTATTATCAATGTTCAACACTGACAGCGCGTTTATTTGCAGAAAAAAGAAGATTTTAAGCCGTCTCGGGAAATGAAGAAAAAAAAAAAAAAAAAAAAAAAATTCACCTCGACACACTAGAGAGAAGGTTGAAAAAACACTTTCTCCCATTGAGTCGTTGAAAAAAATTGCGTGTGTATCGGAAGATGAGAAAAAAAAAAAAAAAAATAAAAATTCTGACAAATATGGATGACACGAAAAACGGTTCCATAGATTTTTTTTCTCTCTGACACTGAGGGTACCACCGGCGACGGAACAGAATTTCCATCGTCGCGCCGTGTTGTCGTCCGCAAAGCACATGTAAAAAAAAAAAAAATGTATATATGTATCGAAATTTTTTTCATCCTCATCCGGAGGTCTCGAATCCATCCGTGGCGATCAGGTAAAAAGCCTCAAAAAGTGTTGCTCGAAGAATTGGGGGGAAAAAAAAAACAGTATGAAAAAAAAAAGAGTTTTGGTTAATAAAAAAAAAAAAATAAAAATCTCTTTCTCGCCGTTCGGCAGCTGAATGCACAATGATGTAATAATCGCTTCGAGATCTGTGTTGTTTTTTTTTTTTTTTTCACTCACTCCAACACATTACTTGACACCCTTTATTGTCCTCCTCAATCTACCATAATTCAGATTTTATCAAGTAAATTTTCATTGCATCAAAATACACATTTTTAATACATTGGATCATATATCACAATCGTTTGCCTTTCCAGTTTTTAAATTGTTTATAAACTTAAATTGTTTAAAAACTTGAAAACAATTATAGTAAAACACAGTCGACTGCGATGTAATTTTAATTGCACTATTATGGTAAGCTATAATATCAAACATGTGTACAGGGTTAGGGTTATGTATGGAAAAGTACCTCACCTTTAATTGTGTTAGAAATGACTACAATGTTTCAAGATAGAGAACAATTCATATACGTGTGTTATAATAACACAGAAAAATAATCAAAAGTGTACGTCACTCAATGTCGCTATCGAATCACAATTGAGTACTACGTTTGATGTTGATGGTTACGCATCTATTCAAATAAATAAATGAATACAGTTTCCAGACACAATAGGAATGTGAAATAAACATTGATGTTTGAAGAAGCATATAGATGTATATGGCTAAATTTGTGTGACACGTTAAATTGTAATCAATAGTTCAAGCAAGTTCAATTATTTGTTTTGAACGTTATGAGATATCTCGAATGAACTACGTTTCGGTATCAGTAAATGCCACCTCGAGGGCTAATTCAGATTTCATACGTTATGACATTTTGATAAAAATATAATTTCATTGTTATTCTATATCGATCATGTAAAATTTCGAGAACTAATGATAAAGATAATTAAGAACCTCATGCTATGAAAAACATGACGTACGACATATCTGAATTCCGTTTCCCTCCTCGAAATTTTGTAGAAACGAACGTTAATTGGAATATAGGTTTCAATCGCATGTCCAACGCGACAAAAATTTATTTTTATTCAACTGAACATTTTCAAGAACGTATATCTGGTTTAGTCTATCTCATACACGACAAACCGAAGTGTGTTATGAGGTGTATTGTTTTCAAACATTTTGGTTTGTTCTCCACATTAAGTTTGTTACAATAACACATATACATGTGTTATTGAAATTCTTCACTGTAAAATTAAGAGGTTAAGTTTAAAACGTCAGTTTTTTTCCCTATCGTTAACATTGTAGTTACTTTTAAAACGTTCATAAGTATTTTGTGTATGACTACCATATGTTTATTGATGAAGATAGGAAATGAAATCGTTTAAATTAAAATACGGTTTTTTTCCCAAAAAACGAATTTGAGTTTTGATTCATGTGCTTGAACAATTTTCGAATAAACATGTTACGCATATGATTGTTTTGTATAACATATAGAATATCATCAAATAAATTATTTGTGAATATTTATGTCTTTTCGAGCAACTTATTGGATTAAAAAATATTTAATCTAGTAATACTGCTGCAATTATTCATATTGTTTATTATTGGAGTGTATGAGTGCAGAGTATATGAGAAGATAGAAAAGAGGAGAAAAAAATAAGCAATAAAGACTGTACAAAGATTATAAGCAATACAAAATGACGTTCGAAATTAGTAAGACTCTAAAAATTTCAAGATCAGAAAATACAAAGTCACGATCACATTCGCCTGAAGGTATAGTTCGATTTTGTCTATTCAATTAACGTTCAAGTGTCTAAATAATTAAGTGTCTAAATATTTAATCATTAATTACATAGGGAGCTTAAGAACCACACAGACATTTAAACTTATCCTATTTTTTTCCGCATTTGTATTATTTATTTCAGCAAAAATCAAATCTCGACACATTCAAGTTCTCCTATTACTTCTCGGCTTCTTATGCTATTGCGGAATAAAAGTTGTACCTGCAATTGGTTTGATAGCAATGACAAGATCCAGTACAGCCAATCCAAACATTGAAGTTTATAATTGGAGTCAAAGCATACAAAATTTAATATTGAGCTCGTTTCTTTGGGGATTTATTGTGACGGAAATACCTGCTGGAGAACTAGCACAACGTTTTAATGCAAAAAATTTGCTCGGTTTTGCTGTTGGCATTTGTGGCATTGTCACAATGTTAATTCCCTTCATAGTACGATACGGTGGATGGCAATCAGTTATTGTTATTAGAATATTTACGGGTGCAGTCCTTGGTGTTGTTCCACCATGTATTTATAATATTATGTCTAAATGGGTGCCGGTTGAAGAAAGAGGACGAGCTGGTAAGAAAAATTGAATTATTTAAATAACAATATCTACCAAATAAATTAAAGATAACAATTAAAAACGTAATAAATTGCTATATAATTATTTATCAGGAAGTGGCGTATACTCAGGAGGTTTGCTTGGAAATGTTATTGCATTATTGAGTGGTGGTGCAATCTCCAAATCTGTGTTAGGATGGCCAAGCTGTTTTTACATTTGGGGTGGTATTCCAATTCTTTGGGCAATTATATATTATATCTTTGGTAAGGAATCACCATCAGCCCATTCGACAATATCCTTTGCTGAGAAACAGTACATTGAAAATAGCCTAGGTGTTACGGTTACCGATAAGGTTAGAAAAATTCTTTGAAATCACATTCATGTAGTTCATTTTCAATACAATTGAATTCACACTACATCCTAGTTCAAACTCTTATATTTTTCATCCTGTTCTTATATTCGATTATATTTATTTGTGTTTTTTTTATTTTAGATATTAAAAACACCTTGGAAAGCCATCTTAACCTCTATTCCCTTCTGGGCACTCCTAGTTACGCAGTGTGCTTACAATTTGGGCTCTTGGATGATTCTCACTAAAATACCAACATACATGGCAAATGTATTGGGTTATGATATATTGCAGGTAATTATTGTCATCGGAACTTATATATATATATATATTTCTTTCCATTGAGTTTATGGTCGATTCTTGAAAATTAGCTGGTCTTTATTAGCTATTTATAAATTCAAAGATATTTTTTTGAAATGCTAGCTATTTTGTCGCAAGTAAAACTAGAACAAAATTGTCTTATTCACCATGATGATAGAGTTTCTCACACAATTTTGTGAGTGGTTGACTGATCTGAATGACTGAATAACAAATATATTGCTCCACAGAATGGCATAGTGATGGCGATACCATACTTCGTAGCATGTCTGGTGAGCTTTCCCATCAGTTACATTTGTGATAAAATAGTGAAGGATGGTCACGTGTCACTGAAAGCTATGAGAAAAATTGCAAATAGTGTTGGACTATTCGTACCAGCATTTGGACTAGTTGGATTGAGTTTTGTCAATAGTGAACATCGTACTTTTGCTGTTGCCATTTTCATTGCATGTGTGGGATTTAATGCTTGTATTTGCAGTGGTTTCTTAATTAATCACGTAGATTTAAGCCCAAATTTCTCAGGCGTTCTCGTTGGTATAATTAATACTGCTGCGAAAATGTTTGGAATGATAGCACCATTGATCTGCGGAGTAGTCGTGTCTGACGTTGTAAGTGGTTGAGTTCTGCTACTTCAAACTAATTAAATAATTGAACAAACAATTAATTACTTTTTTGGCTTGCAGACGAATATATATCAATGGAGAGAGGTGTTTTTTTTAATAGCAGGAGTTTATATCTCTGGAAATATAGTATTTGTATTATTTGGTGACGCAACAGTCCAACCTTGGAATAATTCAATGACGCATCTAGATATTAATACTGACAGTTCAACAATACCAAATGTTACAACTCTATCCGGAAACGCTGATGATGAAGAAAAAAATGACGAGTATGAGTGGAGTACATACATTTAGATAGTTTGAAAATTTTATCACCTAATGTATATACACATAAACATGGTATTAAATATTGTACGGTTAGTTGTATATTTGTTATTAATTTGTTATAGTAAAGTGATTTAAGCTGAGAATCATACGTTCATTTTCTTTCTCAATTTTTCATGATTTTACCAATTCTTTCTATTCTCAATATCTTGTGGGGCAATTTTATAATTCAAAAACCAAGTCAAGCTAAACATAACTTCGATACAATTTTATGATGACGCTGAATAGAGTATGATGATTTTAATTCAGGAGTTATAACTCTGAGCTGATAAGCAATAAAGAAATTTTTGATATTAAATTATTATCCTCATAGAGACTATCATATTGGTGAGTTACAACAATATACTGTGTTGATAAGAGTTGAATCTAAATTAATAAAAAACACAATGAATAAGAAATGCTATAGTATTTCATCAGAGGTCTTGAATCCATTCGTGTTCATCAGGTAAAAAAACTCCAAGAAGTGATGCCAGAAGAATCAGAAAAAATTATAGGAGAAAAGAGAGATTTAGTTAATAAAAAATGAAATGGTAATCTTTTTCTCCCCGTCAGACAGCTGAATACACAATGATGGAGTAATCCCTTGAAAATCTTTGTTTTTTTCTGCGTTCACTCCAACACATCGCTTGACACCCTTTTTTTTTCTCCCTAATCCTACATAATTCTGATTGTATCAGTAAAATTTGAAAAACACCAAAATACACATATACAAACACCACAACCATATATAACCACCGTGTGTCCTTCAACTTTTTAAATTACTCACTTCCGCCAAAACTTTTTTCCATCTTCTTTTTCTCCATCTTCTTCACAATTTTTTTTTTCTTTTCCTTTTTTTTTCTCACTCTTTCTTCTGACACCCTCATTTGCCATTCAGTTCACAGCAATCTCGAACATCCATGTAATTTCTTCATCCAGTACCTGTCGTCACTGCAGATAACTGTCTTATCTTCGGCACATCTTCAACTAAAAAGAAAAAAAAAAAAAAATGGTAAAGAACAAGAATACATAATTTTTCATCCTTTCCATTTTGCGGGAACATTTTTTACTTGAAAACAAAATGGCCTAAATATCTCGAACGTCATGTTTTTCATTTTCCTATACCTTCTTTTCACAATTCTGGATGGTTCTTGATATAGTCAGCTAAAAATCGGTTCCATTTATCTGTTCACTATTTTACATCTCAACATAAAAAAAAAAAAAAAAGAAACATTTGATTATGATAAATGTCAACATAAATTGGTGTGAGCATTTTCGACAACACATCAAACTGGATTCAGTACAATTACAATCACATATCTCTTATTATTTTATTTCTTCTATTTCTCGTGTACACACTGCAATGTTGGAGATAAGGAATAAAACGTTTTGACATTTTAATTTTAAAACACTTGATTTGCCAGTGCATGAATTATGTAAATATTTACAAATATTATTAAGTGTCCACGAAAAGACAAGGAGGTAAATGTAATGTAAATGATAGACACTCGATGGATGAATAAATAATAAGAAATAGTATCATCTGTAATGATCGCAATCGCCCTTGGAAGATTGAAGAAAACAATTTTATCAATAACATTGTATCGATTTAGGTAAAGTAGTTGGATGATTATCATGAAACTCAAGTGATACTATCAAAACGGGGACAGATTAACTAATTGTTTGTTCAATAATTGTCTCCACTGTATAAGCCACAATTTTTTTCTTTCATTCTTGCAGGTATCAATAATTGATGTGCCTCAGTCTGTAATTCGATTCCACTTATTTCAATTGCACCTCCAACGCGACAAATGTTTTCTCTTCATTCTAAAGTTGCAAGAGCATTTGTCAAGTTCGGTCTATGTCATATACACTCGTAAATTTCTCCAGTGAGTATTTTAATATCAGAAATTGTGTAGTTCTATATAATAATTCACTTTGTATTTAGTTTCGTGTACTTTTGAGATTCGAAATCCGTAGTTTGCATTAGTATGTATGTAACTGTTATTTATTACATATTGTATATTGTAAAATCAGTTATATGAAAACATTTATGTCTTCGGTAAGGAGTCGAAAAAATATAATAAATCAAATAATATCCAATACCAAATACCACTGTAATTATACATTTGAGTCGTCCAACGTTGTGACAGAGTTTGTCGAAAGAAAAAGATAAACAAATGATAACCAGTAGAGGTTGTAAGCAGAATAAAGTATAATAAGTTCTAAATAACACTTGAACTAAGTGCAATGGGGAACATTTCAAAGATGGATAACATCCCGTCACAATCACATTCGCCTGAAGGTATAATTGTATAATGAGTCAATCGTAAATACTAACTCTCAGTTATCATCAAGATAATTTGATATATTGTCATATTTAATGATAAAATTAATAACTAACGCTTTCGAATATAGAATGTCATTACATATCTTCACAAATAAACATTACAGAAGTGATAATAGATTAATTACCATATAGATAATGCCATATAGATAGACGACAAAAAAGCTACAGTCATCGAAAATTTTTTTGTTCTTGATAAATTTATCTGCAATAGAAAATAGCTTGCTGTAGTTTTCCGATTACAATTACGTTTATATTATGGATAATTTATTCCTTTTGCACTTATATTATTTATTTCAGTCAAAATCGGATGCCGATACATCCAAATTTTCCTAGTAGTTCTTGGTTTTTTATGCTGTTATGGAATAAGAGCTGTTCCATCGATTGGTTTGGTAGCAATGACAAAATCCAATACAGCAAACTCAGACATTGCAGATTATGATTGGAGTGATGGCATACAAAATTTAATATTCAGTTCATTTCTTTGGGGTTTTGTTGCAACACAAATACCAGCTAGTGAATTAGTACAACGTTTTGGTTCACACAAATTCTTCAGTTTCGCTGTTGGTATTTGTGGCATTGTTACAATATTAATTCCTGCTGCAGCTAAATATGGCGGATGGCAAGCAGTAATTATCCTCAGAATATTCACGGGTGCAGTTCAAGGTGTTGTTCCACCATGCATATACATGATAATATCTAAATGGATGCCTGTTGGAGAACGGGCACGAGCTGGTAAGAAAAATTGAATTATTCAAATAATAATACCTAGCAAATAAATTCAAGATAACAATGGAAAATATAATAAATTACAATGATGGATATTTCTAACAGGAAGTTGCATATACTCAGGCGGTCTGCTTGGGGTTGTCATTGCAATGTTGAGTTGCGGTGCAATTTCTAAATCTGCATTGGGATGGCCAAGTTGTTTTTACATCTGGGGTGGTGTTGCAATCCTCTGGGCTGTTATTTACCTTTTTATTGGTAAACAATCACCGCCCGTTTATCCCACAATATCGCTCGATGGTGAGGAGTATATAGAAAGTAGTCCTGGTCTTACGGATACCGTCAAGGTAAGCTGAAATCAGATCAAATAAAATAAGATTGATAAAAGAATAAAAATGTTACTAATTTCCAGCGATGAGAACACTCATCACAATTATCTAGAAATAATTCCTCGCTCCATCAATCCTTTTTTTACATTCGGGATTATTTTTTTTTAGACATTAAAAACACCTTGGATAGCTATCTTGACTTCCACACCAGTTTGGGCGCTTCTAGTTGCTCAATGTGCTTTCACTTGGGGTGGATGGATGATTCTCACTAAAATCCCAACGTACATGGCAAGCGTCCTGGATTATAATATATTAGAGGTAATTATTGCTGCTATTGAAATATGTTCCTTCCTGAATATTGTAAGTGATTGATTGATTGAATAACAAATATATTACTCCATAGAATGGGATAATGACGGCGATACCATATTTCGTAGCATGTCTGCTTAGCTTTCCTACCAGTTTTATTTGTGATAAAATGGTGGAGGATGGCCATGTGTCGCTGAAAGCTATGAGGAAAATAGCGAATAGTGTTGGATTATTCGTACCAGCATTAGCACTGATTGGCTTCACTTTCGTCACCAGTGAACATCGCATTTTGGCTGTTGTTATATTGATTGTATCCATGGGATTCAATGTTAGTGTTTGTAGTGGTTTCTTGATTAATCACGTTGATTTGAGTCCAAATTTTTCTGGAATTCTTATGGGTATCACTAATGCAACTGCGAATATTTTTGGAATTATGGCACCATTGATTTGCGGAGTAATCGTTCCTGATGTTGTATGTAGCTGAATTATTTTCTTTTGAACTATGATGGCATGGAGAAATAAACGGTCAATGATGTTTTTGTTTTGCAGACAAATATATATCAATGGAGAAAAGTGTTTTTTTTATCGGCAGGAATTTATATCATTGGAACTATAGTATTTGTATTATTTGGTGACGTGACAATTCAACCCTGGAATGAATCAACATCGCATACAAAGGTCCACAATGAAATTTCAATAATGCCCAATACAACAATCACATCTGCGGAAATAAAAGACGAGAAAAAAATTGATAGCAATTAGTTGTGTGCAACTGTTTGAACATTAAGAATTGTATCACATAACTATTTATTACTGTACAAATTTTTTTAACTTTTTACATCTAAATAAATATTTGTCTTTTATTATAAATGTAAAATTTTTTACTGCAAAGAATGTAAGATTTAGTTTTTTACTTTTTTATAATACTAAGAATTGTTTCCATCATTTCATACCTTACATAAATGAGAATCGTTGATCGTCTAAGTGGAATTTTCAGAAGAGTTTGTGTTGGTCAATCAAATTGATAAAGAATTATCCTCGTACATGAGCAGCCGCAGCTATTCCTGTCTATTGTCGATATAATATCAATACTTGATGAAAACTGCCAGAATTATCAGAAGAAATTTTATCAAACGTCGTATCAGTCCGTACAAACTCCCTGAGAAAAATGGTACGAAGCGAATATTTGCATTCAACACTTTATACAAGATTGGAGGAAATCTAAAAGATAGCTTGCATATGAAATCAATTGCTTATCATGTAGACATCTATGGCGGATCTATAAGTCAAGAACAATATCATGTAAAATATAATTTTAATAAAAACAAAATCAGATGTCATAGATTATTGTAATCCTGATAAAAAATATAATCACAATGAATGTCAATAAAAAATTGTATACAAACGTTTACGGCTGACGTATGAAATACGATTGAGATTTGATAATTCCCCAGTCTCAATATTTAAATACTTTCGTCGACAATTTAAATAAAATTTAAAAATATATGCAAAAGTCTAGACAATTGTGGTATAATTTCAATCGCACCATAATAGGATACAAGTATCAGAGATTACCCACAAGTTTCTCGGTAGCTCAAGTGACTCGATGTCTTCGATTGATCTCAAGTGATTTCTAGTCTCTTCATAAAGAGATGATTTCGATTTTACAACAAGGTGAT
This sequence comes from Zele albiditarsus, assembly GCA_958496275.1. Taxonomy (NCBI): domain Eukaryota; kingdom Metazoa; phylum Arthropoda; class Insecta; order Hymenoptera; family Braconidae; genus Zele; species Zele albiditarsus. Next base: position 4,292,216 of record OY292409.1, on the reverse strand, counting down.
CCAATGATTCCATTCGGAAGTATCTCTTCGCCATAATAGCATTATATGCATGCACATTATTCATATCTGTTACAAGGTTTATTATCTATTCGAAGCTACATTCTCTCATTTGAATATTATAGCTGAATTATACTGTTAGCAATCATTTATCGCCTCGGATTGTTAATTAAATTATCCAGATAATTTATAGTATTTATATAATTAGTATGTGCCTACAACTCTGACCCAACACTTAGTTTCAATTGTATATCATATTGCCAAGGACAAAATCTAAATTGATATACATATGAATGAGTTTGTTACTGTACAAAAGTACGCAAACCCATATGACCATGTATGTGTGTATCTCATATCACCATGACAATTCTCTTATCAATTCGTTAATTATGTCTGCTATAAGCCTTAATATTATTCATAGCAGTGTTGTTAATTCATGTATCTCATTCTTATCGTTCACTTTGAACTTCGCTTTTAACATTTGTGGCAGTTAAACTCTTAATGTGCAAAACGCGTTTATTTTTTGCATTTCTTTATTTTCTCTGCGATTTGGAGAGTTCATATTCGTGCAGTTCATCTCATATACGCACATGAATGTCATTTTAATTATTTCAATATCAAAATTTATATAAAGTATTATTTAATATTCAAGTTATAATTTTGTTCTGTCTACTTTTAATCGCGCAAGTTCGTGTGCAATGTGTATGATTAATTCGTGTAACATATCAATTCATATCAGATAATTAATTAAATGCATTTATGTCCTCGATAGAAATTAGAGTGGGGAAATTTTAGAATGCAATCCGTCACCTCGATCGCCATGGAAACCTGTCAAAGCATTTAATTCATCTGAGTTACTCAGTCTCTATCACACATTTCTGTACTAATCATTATCAAAACAAAATATAAATAATTTCGTGATACAGTAGCATTTATATACATTCAATTCGTTTAATGTTCTAACGCAGTGTAAAGGAAGGCAAAAACTAAATAAAATAATAATAAATATTACATGTAGTGAAAAATAAAAATCACTTCAAAATGACGCAGAAATTTAATACAACCCGAAGAATTACAGAGACGGAGGATATGTGGCCACGAATTAATTCTTCACAAGGTATAATTATAATTCATCTGGATATCAGTTCAAATATTCTGACATAGTTATTCATTTAATTTCATTGTAAAAAAGCAAAAAATCATTTTTGTAGTAGTGAATTTTGAATTAAAGTGGAAGTTATTGGGTGGGATGAGCTATCAGCATTCATTCCTTTCCAATCAGCTGATAAGAATTGGTATCAATATTAATCTGGAATTGAAATCATAATCAGATTAAAAATTTTATTAATACCCATAATAAAGGTGTTGACAAATAGGAACCAAACATAATCATTACATGAATAATGGTGAAGAGGTAAAACACAAATATGTTATACTCATCTAAGCATTTTTTTTTTCCTTGTCACATTCATCTCTGATAGATAACTTACCGCAACATTAACCCTACGTCAATTATGTTTATGTCACACATAATTCTGAGTGTTTTTTTCATGCATTTGTATCATTGATTCCAGTAAAGATGGGATGCCGACACATTCAAGTTCTCCTGTACTCTCTTGGTTTTTTTTGCTGTTACGGAATAAGAGTTGTTCTCTCAATTAGTTTGGTAGCAATGACGAAATCTAGTTCAGCCAATTCAATCATTGAGATATATAATTGGAGTGAAAATATCCAAAATTTATTATTGAGCTCATTTCTTTGGGGTTTTGTTGTAACACCAATACCCGGTGCAATACTTGCACAACGTTTTGGTGTTCAAAAATTTTTCTGTTTCGCTGTTGGTATTTGTGGCATTGTTACAATATTAACTCCTGCTGCAGCACGATATGGTGGATGGCAAGCAGTTCTTGCTATAAGAATATTAACGGGTGCAGCTCAAGGTGTTGTTCCACCGTGTGTTCATATTCTTCTATCTAAATGGATGCCTGTTGAGGAGAGAGGAAGATCAGGTAAAAACAATTGTAATATCATTAGAATAATAGATAAATAAATAATAATGGAAAATAAAATGAATTATAATTGAAATTTTAATCAGGAAGCTGTGTATACTCAGGATGTATGCTTGGTGTTGTCATTGCGTTATTGAGTTGTGGTGCAATTTCAAAATCGCCTTTAGGATGGCCAAGTGGTTTTTACATTTGGGGTGGCTTTGCTATTCTCTGGGCTATTATATATTATTTCATTGGTCAACAATCACCGTCAGCTCATCCGACAATATCATTCGCTGAGAAAGAGTATATCGAAAGTGGCCTTGGTTTTACAAATACCGTTAAGGTCAGCTAATTGAGATAAGACAGATTATACAATGAGAACATATTTAATTGATATCATTAATCTCCACTGTTCCCCACCCAGACTGTTTACAAATAATTACTTTTTTTCTTTCTTTAATTGATATTTTATTATTCATACATGTTCTCATTTTTTCTTTAGACATTGAAAACACCTTGGATATCCATTTTAACCTCTTCACCATTCTGGGCACTTCTAATTACTCAATGTGCTGATTGTTGGGGTTCTTGGATGCTTCTTACTAAGACACCAACATATATGGCAAATATACTGGGTTATAATATATTTGAGGTAATTATCATTCTGGAAACTGGTATATATATATATTTATGAAATTGTGATTGGACATTGATACTCGACATAATTGTAAACAGAAAATTATACAGTTGATATGTTTATGAGTTCAATGTTACTGTTTAACGAGATAATTATATTTATACGAAGTCATTATTTATGCTCAGTATTGAATTATTTATTTGATTTTTGGTGCTGAATAATTGAATTTAAAATAGTATTACTTTACAGAATGGCATTATGACAGCGATACCGTATTTTGTGGCATGTCTACTTAGCTTTCCTATCAGTTTTATTTGTGATAAAATGGTGAAGAATGGCTGTGTGTCTTTGAAAAACATGAGGAAAATAGCAAATAGTATTGGACAATTCATACCTGCATTGGCACTTATTGGCTTCACTTTTGTCACCAGTGAGCATCGCACTGTAGCTGTAGTTCTTTTAATTGTATCAGTTGGATTCAATGTTAGTATTTGTAGTGGTTATCTGATGAATCATGTGGATCTAAGCCCGAATTATTCAGGCACTCTCATGGGTATTACTAATGCAGCTGCTAATGTTTTTGGAATTATGGCACCATTGATTTGCGGAGTAATCGTTCCTGATGTTGTATGTGTTTGAATCATTTTTCTTCCAACTAATTGTGTAGAAGAGCAAACAATTAATTACGTATTTGTTTTATAGACGAATATATATCAATGGAAGCAAGTGTTCTTTTTATCAGCAGCAATTTATACCTTTGGGAATATATGTTTTGTATTATTTGGTGACGCAACAGTTCAATCGTGGAATGAATCAACTATTCATCTTAAGGTTGATGATGAGATTCCAATGACGACAAATGCTACAACTATATCTGGAAAACTCGAAGATGATGATAAAAAATCATAGAAATAAATTGGATACAATCAATTACATTATATTATTTTATATATATATTTTTTTTATGAATTCTGTATCCAAATGAACAATCTGTTATTCATTGATTGATGCAAAAGGCCATGTTGACATATAAACTCATATCAAACTATTTTGAATGTCCAGAATGCAGCGAATATGTAAATGAAATGTTATTAATTGTGTTAAAAATAATAACGCCATTAATATACTGATGTAATTAAGGAATATGACATGAAGTGAAGTAATCTAATTGATCATTCAAGAATTATTCAATTCACTATTATCCACTATTATAAACTCTAAATTGAATAAGAGAAACTTCAATTGTTATCGCTGATCCATGATTCTGATTATAAACATCAATATCACCAAGGGAAATTGGTTTCAATGTGGATGTTCAATTGATTAACAATTTGGTATTCCAGTGAATGTTAATTCTAATGAGAGAATTAATTAGGAGACTACAGTATATTTCACTGATCCACACAAAATGAAACTACATTCAGAATAAAGTTGGATAATGTCCCCTCGTTTTCTATATTGATTTGGAAAAAGATAAGAATACACCATCTACAATAACGTACACATATATACTCATCTTGATAAATATAGTATTGCTACGGTGACTTACCTTTTTTCTTTGCTATAGATTATTTGCTTATCGCATATCAAATATGATTACATAGAAACATAGATCAGTGAACTTCCGTTCGATAATTGGAACTATTTTCGATTTAATTCTGAATAAAGAAGCTTTATATATCAAATTATGTGACTGGTATGAATTAAAAATTCTCATCCAACAACGCTAATAATTAATTAAATCGACTTTGAAATAAATCGATTGTAAACCACTGTACAAAAGTTTAATGAACAAAAACAAAACTATCTCATATTCCAGAGTTAATCACAATTAATTTAACTCCAATCATTAACACTATTCGTGTAGCCTTACATGTTCTCACTTCGTTTCAAAGTTTATCTTGCAACCAATATTTTTTTTACTGTGTCTGTATAAATATATATGTTTATGGCAAAAACTCTGGCGTCTCTATTTCATATTCCATGCACATCCATCTGGTAAGGTGGACAGACAGCCGCATAGCGCCGTTCGTTTGCGTGTGAGATTTACTAATTTCTGGAAGAACAAACATGTTTGGTCATGCATTCTCCCCTTCTTTCCCCCCATCTCTTTTACATCAACGTTAAAATACCCCAAGGTCCTTTCTCAGTTAGGAATACCGAGTGCAACACGTCTGTGGTTGTATATATATATATTAAATATAAAACGCGCGTAACAGTATGCACACAGGCTGCTGCCAAAGAATGATGGCAGGAGGACCATATTATATATGGTTGGATGGGAAGAGTAGTGTGGATAGCTTATACGAGATCGTATGCTCCTGTTTAGCATGTTGCTTTGCACCATACAGTGTCTGCATGCCAACCGCATCCGCTGCAGACAAGTATAATAACATATGACACGAGTGAGCATCACATTAATTTCCATTCATGGATAACTATTTTCATATACACATTATACAAACAAAACAATTATTTATATTTAGAAACCAATTTTTTTCTGACACAAAAATCATCGAAATTGACATTGTTTATGGTAATGTTAGACAGTTTGACGTTTCATGTGCTCTCACGCTCTTAAAATGGTGTAAAGATCTTGATTTATAGAATTGAAATTGTAGAACAGACTTTGGCGCACAAAATAACATTATATTTGAATAGCATCAGTGATTTTCACCAAGAGATATATGAATAATTGTATTAATCATAAAAAAATATTTTTTGTGCACAATTGAAATTCTTAAATAATTGAATAATTAAATATGTCTCATTGTGGTATTGCAAAATTCATATAAATGCACGACATGTCCATCATATCATGAAATTTTTTGTATAAAAATTGATGTAAAAAATGCATTCATTTTACCTCGAGACCGGTGTGTCTCTCACATATATACGTAAATAGATATAGTATGCATGAGAGATCGTGCCATTGGCAAATCATGCTATACGTACACGCTACATTCAGCTGCCGCCACCTCAACATTATTCTCGCGATGGAATCTAATTTACGTGCGTGTTCTTTTCTTCATTAACGATGCACTGACGACGCATTTTTGTTACAATACCATACACTCACACACAAACACAACACAACATACACAATATATATAAACATATTTATATATATACTCTCTCTTTCAACTTGCTCTCAATTTTCTTCGTTAATAACCAATCGGGCTTTGATCTTCGGCGAATTGCGTGCTAAAGATATCGCGTGACGACTCGTTAAGTATTCCGACATGTACTTGGGGTGAAATCGTTTAAAGTTTGTTGCAAGCACATCTCATATGGGCACGTGGATATTTTTTCACATATATATACATACACATATATATATATATAAATGTCACAGTGCCTGCGGTGACAGAATGAAAAGAGAGAAAAAAAAATAAAAAATAAAAGTTAAACAAAAAAGAAAGCGCAATGATAAAAGTTGATTCTATCATCAACAGTTTTTTTTTCTTTTTTCTTCTTGTTTTTTCCTTCTTTTTTCTACTTATTCTTTTTTATTTGATGTGTACATACCCCCAAAGTGATACTGAAAATGATAAAGAATAAAGTGATACGATGTTGAGAGATATTGAAAACGAGCGGAGAGAAAGAAGGAGTGAAGAAGTACGAGTGAGATGGGAATTTCTATTTCCTGTGTATGAGAAAATATGGATGAAGTGGTGGAGCGTGCCAACAACGAGTCGATTCAGGGTTGTACTTTTCTCTCACTTTTTTTTTTTTTTTTCATTTACTTATTCTCTCTTTGCTTTCTTGAGATCGCAGTCTCGGCCCCTGTCTTCATATAAATATATATATATATATATTTTTTTTTTTATTTCCTTTTCTCTATTGCCTTCTTGTTCCTGTAGTACTCACTTCTTCATGGTGTAAATAAATATTCTCATATCAGTATGACACCCACGCGACTATGAAACATGTTTAAAGAGAGAAAGTGCGAGTGAGAAAGGACAAAGTGTTATATATATTTAGCGCGTGCTCAGAAAGAGACTGAGCATATATATATATATATATATATATATTGACTTTTTTTTTCTTCAGTTGTGCATATACGAGCTGTGTGTATAATCATAAAAGTTACGCGATTAATATGTTTGAAGAATATTGAGAATGAGAAGAAAAAGGATTGAATTGGAAAAGGAAAAAAAAAAAAACAAATATATATTTGTAGGATTAATTAATTTTTAGTTTCAGTGGTATTTTTATTTTTTTTTTATTTTTATTCAATGCCTTATGTTTTGTTAAACAGCAGGTTTGTGAGTATTATATTTCATATCTTGTGTGTGTGTGTGACATATTTATTATACGAGGAACAATAGTTTATCAATAGAGTGGATAATATTCTTGTCAAACGTTATATTGATTATTTTTGTTTTGTTTTTTTTTTTTCAGTTGTGGATCAATTGAAAATTAATGCCACTAAGAATTTTTAGAGAATACAATTACTTCTTATTCACATTTGTTTTAATGTGCAAATGAGTAATGAGTATGTGGCCAAATTTTATACTGAAATTCGGAAAATTATATAAATTATGGTACTTCTTGAGGAGCAGGTGAAAAGACACCTCATTGAAATTTTAACAGTGTTTTTCTGAGAATTTTTTTTTTTTCGTTCTCTCCAAAATGATAGACATGATATCTTGAGAAATAATTATCTCATCAAAATGCAGTGTTTGGGGGATTGTTCATCCTCAAATTAGTTGCAGTTGTGCGAATTTCGTTTATTTATATTTCAAAAACTTCGACTTTTTTTTTTCTTTTTTTGGTCATCTTTGTTTGTATTTTTACATGGAATTCTGAACTTCTTGAAAATTCACATGATCAATCTTACGATTGATTAGAAATTTGAAATACATGAAACGAGAGCAGTTCTTTCTAGATTGATAAAAAATCTGTTGGTTTACAATAAAATCAAAAAATACTATGTTTCTTCGAGCTTTTACATGGATTTTCCCTAATAATCGATTTCAAAATAATTAATTTGATAAAGTAGTAATTTGTTTATTATATCACGCCAACATCCATTCACATTTAAGTCACTCACAATTTTAGAAAATGCAGAAAATATATTTTACATTTAAAAAATATTCCTAAAATACGTAACTTCGTCTCACTATACAACTTCACGATATATATATATATATATTATAAACACATTTATATTATTTCCACATTTGTATATGAACAGTAAACTAACACGCCGAATATTTCCAATAAATTTAATAAACAAAAATAATATAAAATAAAATATAAACCAGTTGAATAATGTATTTATTACTTTTCAATTCAAATTTCAACATAACATTTTTTTTATCAAAGTCAATGTTAATATTTATGCACGGATAATTTGTAAATTTATTTCCAAGTGTGTGGGCAGCAATTGCAATTAGTTAGAGACAGAAAATAAATAAATAAAAAACCATGTACATATACACGTAATCGAGAATTGAAATCATGTATATAAATACATAATTGCCAGATTTCAAACCGTCCAATTTATTATAACTGAACACTTCCACTTTGGTTGGTTGGTTTTCATGGTGTTTGCGTGAGAACTGGTCATAACGACGACGTAACACCTACGCCATATGCGTTAACTTAAATGCATTCATGTATATATACACATATGTCATGAGCACGTTACGCCTCGACTATTTTTCAAATCCACGCTTGTTCAACAAACACACGTATGTGCGTGTCACGCAAAAAAAAAAAAAAAAACCATTGATAGTTAACTAATTAATAGTACCAATTGCTTTCATCGTCAACATAATATTTTTTTATTCACTTCTTTCATTGATACACAATCCATAATTTTCAATCGATTGATTTTTTTGTTGTTGTTCAATCTTCCATCCAAACGTTTTTCTTTCTTAATATTATTTTTTTACACCGTGACCTTCATGACACGTTCGAGTGATTTCTGTTTCTCGAATCTTCAATGCGTATCGGTTATCCACTCCACTAAGTGTACACGCAAGGCATATAAATACTTGTTCATATATATATATAAAAAATATAAAGACCCCCGCAGACGATAATTTTAACGCACGACTGGACCGTTCGTTACCCTTCAACATCCAGATTTATCTGTTCCATTTCAAGAGAATATGAACGAAGAAAAAAAAAAAAAAGAAAAAAAGAACACAAAAATCTTCCGTGTTCAAAAATAATTTTTGTGAAATAAAAACAAAAATAATATTACAATCTATACATTGTAAATATAAAATTTATTCACTCTTATTTAACCTTGAACTATGAGAATTAATTAATTTACATTCTCAAATGATTTAGTCATTCATGCAAAGTATGTACGTGAGTTTTTTTTTTTCCTTTTTTTAATTAATTAACCACACCAAAACTTCCGGTCATTATATACCGAGAATGGAGTTTGTATACGCAGTGGCACACATTTCCCTTGATAGTTAACGTGTCACATGCATACTTATATCCATAATCACATTCACGTGTGTATATATGTATATAAATTAATATATATTTCGATATGTATAGGAAGAAATTGGATTGGGTAGAATAAAGATAAATTATATACTTATATATTCTACGAGTTGTCGCGCGTTATAGCTCGTGCGTTAGCGTTCGAGCACAACGTTCACCTGCTTTCACGGTGGAGTGGTGACTTGTAAATCACTTCACTGAAACTCTTGATGTTACCTCAAACCTCGTATTCTAAAAATTAAACTGAAGGAAAAAAAAAAAGAAAATAAATAAAACATGATAGATAAATAAATGAATGAACGGAAAAAAAATAGAGGAAAAAAAATAAGTCTGGATCAAAGGAAGTAAAAAAGACGTAAAAACAATTTAAAACCTGTTGAATAAATATAGTTGAAAAACATTGTTGTTTTGTTTTGTTTTTTTTTTTTCATAAAGACATTTGCGGGGATTTTTATTTATAGATATTATTATGTATTATTGTTTTGGCTCGTGAATGCAATAATCCTCATTATTATTGTTTTACGCTTCAATGACGAGTAATGCCCTCAGTGTGGTCTTATAAAACCGCGCGGTTATATACGCTTCAATTCTGTAAATGCCACTCGAAATATCAATGAAAAAAAAAAAATAAATAAATAAATAAATAATAATTCGACAATTTTATTGCTATAAATTATATAGAATGAATTGGATTCATTTGATAAATATCAATTGTTGATTAGAATCCCAAACTTGGATATAATTTTAATTTTTTTTTTTTTTTAATAGAAATAATTTATTTATAAATATTTTTATACACAGTGATAAAAAACGGTAATATGGATTTTTATTTTGATATTAATTCTATTATTCGCGAGAGAATAACTCTAATCAGATAGATAAATAAATAATGAATTGGTTTTTTAATTGGATAAATTCTTTGTGCCGAGGCAACTTATAATTCCTGAGGTGAAAAATAAATTTCTATAACGTTTGAAAATAAACATGGAACAACTATTTTATCATTTGGCATGATAAAAAACCGTGTCAGGATTGATAATATATATTTAAAATTGGATAAAAAGTGAATAAAACCACAAAGGCTGGTTTTTCAATTAAATTAATACAATCTAATATAAATATTAAATTGTAACTGATAATTAAAATTCTTTTCAAAGTATTTTAATAAATAAGTTCATCTTTTTTCACCAACATTTATACTGTGATAATGAACATGAATATATGAGGTGAACAAACTATGAAAACAAAACAAAATTGAACTTGAGATGTCTGGCGCAAAACATATGAACACATACAATACATACGTATTTTTTTAATTTGTTAGGTTGCACTGGCCCACACGGCCTTGACATCACGTTCGCTCCCGTTCGTTCGCCCGTCGACCGAACATTATATTTTCGTAACTCAACTTTCAGTTGCGCGGCGCACACACTACTCATAAGTGAGAACGGGGTGGTGATGCAGGTATATGGTTATGTACTTTGGAATATGAACGAGAGGGAGAGAAATGTGGAACGAAGGCAGCAACTCGCGTTACTCCGTAGCCAGACTTCTTTTGTCGGTAAATATATAACGTATATATACACATATATAAACATATATATATATATATGTTTATTGCAAGTGTTGTGCACGCGTGCTGCACGTGCCCAAATCATGCAGACGTGACTCGTGCTCAAGCTCACGTTATACTTCGTTATAATATCGTGCAGTTTTTTATTATTTTTTTACTTTAACACTCGCTGGTGAAAAATATAAAACACGATCCGCATTAAAAATTCGAAATTTAATGGGTCAGTTCTTATAAAATGATTGAAAAAATTGATGATATTTTATGGATTTGATGGAAGTGTTTTTGAGAATATATATGGTATGGAATCAAATTTTATTATATATACAAATTGTTTTATCGAACATGGAAGAAAATTTATCTTCAATGTTATCATGATAATTTACTCAAACGATTGCTGAAATACAGAGGAAATTAAAATTGATCATTTAGTATGAACAATCGTTTTTACTTCTCAATAAAAAAAAGTTGGTCAGCCAGAAAATAGTGTCATTTTAAAAAGCAAAAAGATATTTATTTGATTATAAAATCATCCTGAAATCCGGGATAAAAGAATCAGTTGCAAAAGTGCGTGCGTTTATTTATTATATTTAGAAACAAATAAATTTATATTGGTCATGTACTATATTGAAATGATAATTTTGTAATAAGAAAAAAGACATCCAATTCCTATCATTGTAGCATATCAATTCAAAATGATGATCATATTAAAATAAAAATATTAACTTATTCGAAGAATTAATGCAAATAATAAACATTACATTATTTTTTCATTTAATATAAAGATGAACTAGATATTCGAGCACGAATTTAATATTTTTTGTAATTATGAGAATACAATTTTGAAAGAGTTTGAAATGAGCTCGCACAAGTGACCTAGTAAGTATGAAATTACCACATAAAATTTGAGTATAAAATTATCATACACTATTGTATAAAATTTGTAAATCATTATTTTTCGAAGTTGATTATTTGGAACACGTGTGATGTATATTCATCAATAATGAATTGTAACTTCAACATTTCAAAATAAATAGGTCATCACTTTTGTTATACATAATACACAATAGAATTACGGTAGTTCGTATTTCTTTCAGTTTCAAACACATAAACACAGAAGAATAACAGCAATATGAAACAAAAAACTTTACAAAAGCCTCGTTATTTCAATTTTAAAAACAAACAAATCAAAATACATTCATTTATTGATTCATTCTCATTGGCAGTAGTGTAATGAATCAAATAATATATATACAAGAAGTGAATGTATTGAAAATTTTATGGAGCCTTGACAACAATAAATAAATGATAATAAAAAAGAAAAGGGAAATGAAAATATATGTACAGATGCGCATTTAAAAGTTTTAAAAAATTTTTCTTCCTTGAACTTTTTAACCTTGACTTGGATGTAATATTATCGGTTATTGTGTGTCATGTATATGTATGAATAAATAAATAAATATATATATATATAAATTTCCAAACGTGTATGGTGAAGTGTTTTTATGGTAACCAATAAATTCGTATGATTTCAAATACAAATTTATATAGCCCATCGCCACTATCAAATTCTGTATTCTCAATTTTATATCGTCAAATCCCATATGCATACAACAAACAAAAAATATTCATACAGTATAGGTACATTGCATGCTTTCATCTTACCGCAATTTATATTTATTTATTTATTCTGCTTCTTCACGATAAAATATCGTTAAAGCAGACTATTGTGATACACTCCTTGTATGAGAGAGAGAGAGAGAGACAGAGTGAAAACAAAAATACAGCCAAATGTTCTCTTTGATGTTGGCTATAAAATACGCTCGTTCATGCGTCTCTAAGAAATTTTTCTCGCTCTCTGTCCATTTTTCTTTTTTTTTTTTTTTTTTTCGTTTCTTGCTTCTCTTGCCTATATGCACTTGGTCGATTTGTTTCAGGTATCGTATATCGATGTCTTGGGATAAATTTCGATGTATGTACACTCTTACGCTACTCATATGCCATTCTCCATCACCATATGGTCCATAAACTCATCCATTTATTTTTTCAGAAAATAGGAAAAGAAAAAAATTTGTAAACCCTGGTGCAAAAAAAAAAAAAAAAAGAGGATATTTGACAAGTGGATGATCTGCTTGGTTCTTTTTATTATATTGTGATCAATTTAATATTTTACTAACTCGATGGAGGGAAATATATGTTTGTTAAAATATCGATGAATCTTATTTTCTCGATTTGTTGTGATTTAATTGTAAAAAATAATTAATTGTAATAAATAAAAGCTGCGGTTTAAGAAGTAGAAGCATTCGTAAATGCATTTGTAAATGTTCGCTGCAAAAATTTAATAAAATAATTGAGTTACATGTTGTTGCAAGCAGCATTATCTTTTCATTCGAATGTGTCCACGATTTTCGTTTTCTCAATCTTCTTTTCAGCTTTGAACAGCGTTAAGTTTTTTCATTTATAACAGGAACTGGCATTTAATATAGAATTTTAATCCCGGCTACATAATTTTTTTATGAAATAATAATTGTCAGTTGATACGTAAATAACTGCAATTTTTTAAGCACAATCTCATTGAGATAAATTTTTTTTTTTCTTTCATTAGATGGTAAAAATCATCGGACGGAACTTTCGTCACGGATACCTTGTGGAATTTCTCATATAATGAGGAAAGTCACATCGCGCAACCGGAAATAATTAAACCACAAATGTACATACTTAAATGTAAACCATACGACTCGATTATACGGAAGCGGATTCAGATTGGCGAAAATAATTTGGAAAGTATGATACAGATTAAAAAGGGAACACCATATTGAGCGCTTGATTCAAAGTATTTTTTTATTTTTCTAAATGTCTGAAACACACACGACAAATATAATGTACATTGTTATTTTTTTTCAATTCATTCAAATTATATTTTAACTTTCAATTTCCGATTAATAATTTACATCAATTAATTCAATTAGAGTAACATAGAATCAAAATAATAAAAATATTATTGGTAATATAAACGTAGTCATCTTTGAAGAATTTTACATGAATATTTTATCAAATAAAAATTCAAATCATAATTTTAAGTTCTCTCATATCAGATTAAAGACACTTTTGTTTTCATATGAATTGTATTGGATACAATCATCACATTAAATTGCGTAAGTTTATGAAAATTCGAATTCTTTTCAAAAAATTCAAAGTTTCTCAAACTCAAATTCTCAATTCAAACTTTCTTATTTTTGACAATGCTAATATAAGTTTCTACCATCACAATACATAATAAAAAAAGTGAGAATAACAAAGTAATCTTCGAATAATAAAACAAAAATTGAGAACAAAAGAAATTTGAATATTTTCATTTATTCGTTTCAACGTTTTTGAAATAATAATAACACATTTCACCTCCAAACTCATTTTTTAGTGAGCACAAGGATATTGCTGTTGTGATTAACGTTTGAAAGGGAGATCTTGCAACTGTTTTTTGGTAAATTGCAAAAGAAGAAAAATAAAAAATAAAATTGCACTCAATCTCGATTGCCCCATCTTCATTCTCTTATTGCAACTCATCTCTTACCATTTAGCTTTTTTATGTTTCTTATTACCTTGAAGTATATTGCAAGAAAGAAGGCGATAATGAAAGAGTACAACTCACTTAATCATAACTCATGAATTTAGCTCATCAATAATCACCAATTCTTATGAAGTAAAAATTTGTACAAAAAAGAAATGAATAAATAAAATGAATATAGAAAGACTAAAGAATATAAGAATATAAAAACAATTTTGTACGGTGAAAATAGCTGGAATATAAATATAGCTTGAGTGTATAAGTAACAGTGGTTACAATTTCACTCGGTAAAACCACAACAAATCTTCACTCCTCGCAAGCTTGTGAACAATCATAAAAAGATAAAACGTATATATATATACGCATTGGCATGCATAACTTGAAACACGCATCGTTTCTTGACCTATACCTATTCCATATATTTTCCTGTTTGCTTTCTCCTCTTCTTCTTTCATACATTCTTTTGTCTCTCATTTGTTTTTTCTTTTTCTTTATTTTTACGCACTCCTCTTCTCTCTTTCGCCAAAAATTCTGTGGTACGCGCTAAGTTTTGTTGATGACATGTGGTTGGCGGTCGATGTTATACCATTCACAAAATAAAATTATTCAAGATCAACGAACGAACCTGTCACACCACGATGAAACAAAGAAATACTATTCGTAACATATAGTTTATTATTTCTTCCATGTATGTATATTTATTTGTTTGTTTGTTTATTATCATTATTATTATTATTATTATTATTATTATTATTTCTGTTCAGTCAGTTATTTTAGTTCTATAGAATGCGGTTTACCAAGAAACAATTTGCGGATTTCTATTTATTGAATAATGTTTTGAGATTCTATTGTGATTTGATAAACAAGTGAAAAATACTCGGAATATATTGATCTTATGTGAAAAATAGTTATATACAATCTTCTAGGAAATTTAATTCTAGTTATAATTATATTTAGCTATTTTTATCCTCCGCGTCATAATTACGGTGATATTGACGAGTGAATGAGAAATAAATGTGAGTAGCGAAGTAATTATGAATCAAAGAGTAAAAATTGTGTATAATTTTTGTTTCGATTGCTTCAATATATTCCGTATAAATTTCACTTATCCATGTGATTGTTATGCGTAGCATCATTATTATTTATAGAGTAGAAGACAAAAAAAAAATGGGTTTAGTCAACTATACACAAAACAATAGAACGTTCATAAGATCTGGAATAAATAAAAATCCTGAAACTTGTACAAGCTAGTGGATGTACTACTTCTTTTTAATCATTAGTCATCTTTCACTTATCTATTAATGATTTATCCCTAATACAGTTGGAAAATTAAATATTGTATCAGGATTTATTTAGAGCGTGGGAATTTTTAAAATATAGTCTCACATATGACAAGAGAAAACCGTTGATAAGTAGCCATATGTTTTATAGAGTGAAAAGATATTTGAATGTTTTTTTTTTTTTTCCCATTTCATCGTTATTTGATCGCAAGTTTATATATTTACGTGAAGGGGAGTGTACAACGGTAATTACTGGACGATGAAATAACCCCCAGCAACGTTTTACGACACGTTTCACCCCCTTCATACACATAGATACACTCTTTGGATTCCCAGCAAAATTGTAACGAATTAATGAGAAAAAAAATAATAAAATTGCGTGCTATTCTATAATCTATATCAGCGATGTACATATGAGTGACTGAATACGTTCATTAAATCGTGGGAATAATTCTGTTATTTTTAGTACTGTTTTTTTTTTTTTATTCATATCGACATATAACTTCAATTTCAACATCACTAATCACCGGATATGCAACACCCATTGCTATTAAATAATATCTTTTTATATAGACACATATGGATAGATGAATAGATATAAAAACTGTTAGTTCAATTTATGAGAACATTTTTGACATTGAATTTCTCAAGCTTTTATATTTACATTTCTCTGTATTATAATATTATAATTTTTTATTAATGAATGAATTTCACGAATGAGTTTTAGGATAGCTTAGTCGATATCAAAGTCATGAGGATTCAAATGTATACGATTCTGCAAGAATTTCTCTCACTTATTCTAAATGATAATAATGAAATTGATGATTTAAAATAGAAAAAATGAGAAGTTTCCTTCATCATATTGTGAACTGTATTTTAAACAAACTCAGAATAAAAAAAAATCCAATTTAATCTCAAACAATGTCTTTACAATCTACATTTAAACTAACAATACTATCGATATTATCATTTCAAAACTGTAAAAATAGTTCCTTTGATCAAAAATACTGTTTCTTCAATGCAAGAAAATTATAATGTCATTCAATAGAGTGAGTATAGGAAGTGTACCTATCTCTACATATATATATATATATATATATTCCACATATAGTTAACAAAGAAACGGAAGTTTTTCACCGTCCAAAAGTACATGAGAGAATAGCAACGGATGATCTTGTTTTGACACGAGCTCGGCTGGTGGTCGACAACCCTCAGAAAAGCAGTATACTGGTGCACCATCTGTTTCTATATTTCGTCCCCTTTACAACCACCACCACCACCATCACCACCACCACTGCCACCACTTTTGCACTTTTCCTCTCAGATCTATATATACACATATATAAATAAATATATATACACACCAGGCACAAAGTGATGCTTATTCATACAAAAATAATTTCGGCTATTTATAAGAGTACCTAAAAGGTGGAAAGTGCAGTGGCATCAAAAGGAAGTGTAGAAACTAGGGGTCACAATCATCTTTAACCGGACATAGACATTTATATATATATATATACATCAGGATAACTCCTTCATCTGTAAGAAATAAATGAAAGAAATATAATACATTTGGAAAAAGGAGGGATATGAGGGCGCGTGCCCGCATCACCTGCCCACGCAAAAATCTCCATCGAGAAATATTCACGCGCGTAAGGGAAAAACTTATATAAATGTGCAGCTGGTACTTGGTCGCGTCCCTTGACGTCTTATTCAAATAAGCCAAAAAAAAAAGGGGTTATATATACATATGTGTGTATATACCCTTCATATATGTATACACATGAGGGTGGAACATAAGATCTTTTAGCAATGGCTAGTGGTTTTGTATATTCATTCTTTGATCGTCGTAGTGGAGAGAAACTGAGAAATGATTTCACATTTTTTTGAAAAACGAAAAAAAAAAAAAAAGAAAAAAAAAGAGAGATATTATAATAAAATAAAATATAAAGGGTTGGACACATTTTAGATTGAGAGTGTTTGATCTATTATTCCACTCTTGTGACCGTGAAGTGACGCATCTGCTGATCGTTACCGCCAGATTTTATTTTATTTCCTTTTTTTTTCCTTTTTTTTTTTCCTCCTTTTTTTTTTTTTTTTCTTCCATATATTCGTTGTTATCCCTTTGCGTATAAAATCGCATACGTCCATCTGCATTGACAGTCGCGGGTTGGCAATATATATGTATGGGCATGTGCATACAGTTATGCATCAGGTAAAAATTTTGTTATATATTTGAAAAAAGGGTTGGTGTATGGAAACGCGTGCGCATTGCACCTGGCCACCCCCGCACACTTTCTTTTCGGGGTGGTCTAAAGAAAAATAATATTGATAAATGTGGATATGGAGAAATAAGGAAGAAAGAAATAAAATATATATGGATGTGGAAGGGAATGAGGGTGACGATATTTTGTGTGTATATAGGGATATATCAGGTCTGTGGTCATCAGTGATAAAGGTTTATATTGATGTAATATTATATACTGTTGATATTACTGGAAGTTATTTCTCGGAATAAATATGAACTGAAAGACGCCGCACTTCTCGATATATATATATATATAAAAATTATTCGTTGTGGATTTCCCAGTATTGGAAAAAAATTGTGGTAACGAGAGAAAATTTTCACTATCAAGTTAAAAACAAAAGACTTTTATTTGACGTCAATTTTGTTACAATCAGTCATCTTTATTTTTATAAATTATTATTTTCGCAATTTGAATCAGTGAAATTTGAATTTGCTCACTCCTGAACAGTGATTTGATTTTAGTTATAATAATAATTATTTTAACGTATGTAAGTGAGCAGGAAAAATAATATGATAACTATTTGATGTTATGGAAGAAAAAAATACTTATATATATATATATGTTTCATTTCTTCATTTTAATGTTTTATTTATTATAAATATTTTGTAAAAATTCATCATTAATAAAAACATTTCCTATTTAATAATTGCAAAAATTATTAAATTAAAAAACTGATTGTGTAATAGAGTTTGAATAAACCCAGAAAATTATACTTAAAAATAATCACAGTTTGTTTATAATATTTTTCATGCATAAACTATATCAGCAATGATAAATATCCAATGTTCACTGATAAACCAGTAAAGTTCACTGGTGAATCATTGGATTTGAATGGCCGTCGAGGCCACCGGTTAAATCATTGAATTTTTTCGTAAACCAGTGAGTGGGAATTCCAGCCGAATAATCAATTCGAGATCGTTCTTTTATACACCATCACAGCCCATAAGTTTAGAGCAACATATATTGAATCGAATTACCCGGAAAAGGAAAATATTTCATTTCAAGTAATCAATTGGTAAATCTGAAAATATAAAAAAATATTTGCGATTATTTCCATATTATATACCAAAGATAAATGTTAATTTTACAATTAAATATTCAGACTGTACAAATTTGGATGATTTTAACCTCAGCAGAAAAATAAAGATTGTTAATTATTTAATATACAATTTTTAATTCTTTAAGTAAATTGTAATCCAAAAATATGTTACGTTCCTATTCACCAATTCACTGAAAACAGAATTTTAAATCAATTTTTCCTCTGCAGAAATTATCAATGAATAACCCACTTTCTCTTCTTTATTTTGAAATAATATTAATTTGTATAACGTCATCACAAAAATTCAAATTCATTTTTGGTCTTTTCTCTGATGATAAAACTTTCATAATGCATCATGAATCAGTGGAAATATATATATATATATTGACAATATATATATGAATGTATGTATGTATAAACAACGAAATCGATGTATGACCGTGGAATAAAATCCGATGCGTGTGGATATGCAACCACCTGCAGGGGGCAGGTGATGCCGAGTGTAATCAGGACGGGGCGCCAACCTCTGTGTCGTTGTGTACTCCACCCTCTTTTTCCTCCCTCTCTCTATCCCTCCCTTCATCTTTTTCCCCCTCGCCCTTACGTTTTATATGTATATACCGGACGTTTGTTCCTCTACGTTTCCCCGTATCCCGACCTTGTAATTAAATTTGTAGACCTATACGAGCACGAGCCAACGTTTATTTATTATTCCCCGTGAATAACATATTTTAACTGGTAAGATAATTTTGCATACAGATAAAAATTAACTCCACTTTCCAGCCTCCACATTAAATTGTTTATTTTATGTTAATTTAAGTATTTATCTTATATCAATCTTATTACTCTTGATAATTCTGACCATATCCTGTGTAAAGATTAAAGTGAGACAACAATGTTATTTGTTAAAGTAAAAGACCTGATAAATTTTATTGTCAACGTAAAAATCCTGTATCAGTTACAAGAATTTTACATTCAAATCCAGAAAGTATTTCATTCAATTCTCATAACTCCCAAATGATTCGAATTTTTAGGAAAAATATCGTCTCCACTTTTTTACCCTTGAAAAATATTTAACATAAGAAAAAAGTCGATTTCTGTAACGTGAAACATGGAACATGCTCTCTTTGTCCTGAGACAAAGGAAATTGTAGGAAAGAATTGATAATAAATTATTGTTGTTACAATATATTCATGTTGATGCGCTGTTAGATTATTTAAAAAACCGTTACACACAAACATGAATTATTTTTCCAAGAAGTCAAGTCCTGATATGATTATATGTGAATGTGCATGTGTGCGGATATGTAATTGCAGAGTGCAAGGTGTGGTGAAATGAAATTGACGACATTGGTATACGAAGCATTATATAAAAAAGAAAAAAAATTGAATAAGGCGAATGGAGAGAAAAAAAAAAAAAGATGATGGAGAAAAAAATGGAGATGAAGTCAAGAAAAGAGATGGAGGAAGAAGAAAAAAATAAAAAGCAGCACACGTTTGTTGAGCCGTTAATGCTGGTGTAGGCCAATAGGTGCATCAGCGGGACCCGCATCATGAAAATGAAGAAATAGAATCAACGAGAAGGCAAATCGCCTTGAAAACGACAGCGCTAACCTAGTGAGAGTGACAAAGAAACGGTTGCCTTTCAACATATAGTATACAAGTGCGTATACATACATGTATTACACACTGATATTCGTATACATGCGACACGCGACATTCACCTTGGTCTTTTATTTTCCTTCATATACACGACCGGTCTAGCAGAGTGTCTAGGTCCAGTCTGGTTGTATTTGCAACGGGTGTGCTTCAAGGATTATCCGCATCGTTTTTTTTTTTTCAACTATATCCAACTTCATGCAATCTAAAAATAATCTTTTCCCATTCTCTTTGATTTTTCCTATCGTTTTCTTTTATTACTTCTTTTTTTTTTTCGATTCATTGATTAACAATAATTATCTCGACATTTTATCCCGGACCACAAAGATAATTTCAAGGTTTGTACACGACATTCAATTAAGTGCACTTACTCTACATGAATTCAATGTAGCAATCTTATGCACAAGATAATTTTTAGCTTTTTGGAGATGGGCAATCGGTGATCGTTGTTGTCTTCGTCTTCAACTTCACCTTCATCGTCAAGGATGATGTGGGCATAGGGGCCCATCGTATAAGACATCTCGATGTGTGCTTGAGCCTGGTGGGCCATGAGGAGTCAGCTCCGGCAGGTGCTTGACTCTCCCGTACAGTGTTTCGCGGTCGCAGTGTTGGCCACGTCTTTTCTCTCTTCATTCTATATACGTATATATATTTACCAAACGACGAGACGCACCGCCACTAACGTAAAAGAGTCCCATCCAACCAAAAGAAGTGGCCATACATCTGCTCTTACTGAGCGCGTCGTTGCCAAGCTCTGACGTCGTCTTCCAATCACCCCACTACGTTGTTCTGGCTTCAGACCTGCAATACACGCCACTGCCCCGCCGTCAGACCCAGCAGCTCATTCCGTGTGGCGCGCGGGTCCCCGAACGAACGCGCGTGGTGGGGATTGCGGGGCCTGAGCCACGCGCCAACAATCCCCACTTTTATCCATGCTACGCGCTATATCCGTCTGAATTGTATATATATATATATATAAACGTGTCTTTCTCTTCACGCTTACGTCGCGTGTCAGATGTCTCAGTCTGGATGATAGCGTTACTCATAAGGGCTGGGTCCACTTTGACGTATTTTCACGATTGCTTTTATTATCCTACTGTATTCCGACATGTAGTGTCAGAATATTTAGGGTATTGCGATTGATTAAATTTATAATAATTACCTATAACGGTTGTTGACATGTAAAATACCTGCTAAACAAAATCAATGTCTAGGAATAAATAATACTTCAAACGTGTGAATTCATTAATTTATTCATTAAAAGTGTCGTTGGCTTGCAATAATGACAGAGAGTCTCATCAGTACAAAAAAAGTTTGTAATAACAATATTGACGTTAAATAAACTAAGTTTAAATTATAAGATGAAGTAATAAATATTAACGTTATAATAAACCTTTTTACCTTTATTGTAATCATTTTCCTCACAATAATTTTGGGACTATGACTATTTAAAAAAAAAAGCATTGAGATACTTTTGTAATTCGAAAGTGGAAATTGTATATAATTAAATTTCAAATTGTCAAATAGTTGTTAAAATAATTATAACCACGCTATTCTTTTAATATAAAAAAATATTCAACAATAATGAAATGCATCAGAGATACACTCATCTCTCTCGTATGTGAACACAATATTCAAGCATCCGCGTCTTTCTCTTCACGCTTTTGTCGCGTGTCATATACGTATACCTAGAGCGTGTATGCACTTCAGTAAACTTATATAGCGACCCCTTCGATGTAAAAAGACGTCTGTGATGATAAGAAATACAATTTTCTAAAACTACCCGGATAATCGGATTAACTTTTCATATTTACTTATCGTTTTATCAATATCGACCCATGTCAAATGTTTATCCTCTTTCTCTGATAAATAAAAAAATTTTAATACTAGATACACACATATATATATATGCTGTTTTTTGTCACAGACACAGACACAAAAAAAATAAAATAAATAAAATTTATTCTTTTTTTTTCTCTCCTATTTTCTTGTATAGTTTGGATAACGACTTCTTACAGAAATACTGAGAGAACCAAAGCTATTTGATCTTTTTCTTTTTTTTTTTTCTTTCCCTCCTACTGTTAGTCACCTTTTCATTCGTTGAATTGTCAAAAATTTTGGACAATGCTGCAAACGGTACAATAGCACCCTCACTCCCCCGCATTACATATATTATTTGCCGTGCATTATATTCGCGCGTTCAATGTGCGGTCGTTTGGTCTTATAATTCATCCTCTTGAACATTTATGTATATATACATATATAATATATGTGTGTGTGTATATACATATAAGAAACATCCATCCGACGTGAACGAGCAAGGTTATTATTTGCATTGATGAAGAACAATCTCATTGAATAAAAAAAAAAATAATAATGGATAAAAAATGTTAACCAAGGAATATTCGATGTCGGTAGTGGTTATTTTTTTTCTTTTGTGGATACAGCACAAGTACCAAGGAGCCAGTTTCTCCTGTTTTATACCCGCATATATATATATATATATTTTTTTTTTTATCTTATTAATTTCCTCTCACTCTGTCGAATCCTTTTACGCGGTAGCAAGGCGGGACCGTGTGTGTTTCAAGCGAATGAGTGAGTTATAGTCAAGGAAGTTCGCCTCGAATACGTGCGGATATGCACGCGCGTCGCGACGTTGATACATTGGCGTGTGCCGGACGCAGGACATATATATATATATATATGTAGAGGAAAGCAAAGCACGATGGCATACTTAAATAATTTTTACATTTGTGATACCCTTTACGTTCTGTTTTTATTTTACATAAACAGTTAATGGTATTATTGTAACCCACATGTTTGACTTTGTCCTTGGTTAAATAATTCATAAAATAAATTTGTTGTTTTGATCAACTTGATTGGTGAAGATCTTATTTCAAATTTATTAACCGGTGTTATACTGCAGAAAATGTATTTTTATCAAGTAGAATATACTTTTGTGATGTGTGACATTATATCAGATTTCTAACTATACATTTTAAGTGTCTTACCAAACGTTTGATGTCATGCATTAAGCATTGTTTCAATTTTTCACACATTTCCGAGTGTCTAACTTATCATTTAAAAGACGTTACACAATTGTATAGAATCGGGAAAGCTTTGCCATTTGATTCGAATGCAGTGATACCTAAATTCATCCAGTATACATTCTATATATCATTCAATTAATATCATCTGCTATTATCGAAGATCATCATACATTAATATATAAATATCAGCAGTGAGTTTATGTTATGCTCGTATATATGCATCAAACAGATCTGAAATATTCCGAATTCAAAATACCAATGAACATATACATTTGACTCAACTTTCCACAGGAAATCTGTTTTTTTTTTTTTTATCGATACTTTTACAAGCATTGACCCTCAATATCCAATAATTTGTGCGATAAACTTTCAGTATATTTTTCGAAAGAGTAAAAATCTGAATATTTAACCAATACCATCATGCTTTCCCCGATACATAATACACAAACAACATCAGCTTTAATTTAAAATTCATGTTGCAGACGGCGTGAAATACCAACGGTATATGGTGTCTCTCGTTTATTTATTTATTTTTTTTTTTTCTTCATCATTGACAAGGACACACACATGTACAAACGATGGATAATATCCCCCGCAAAAATCCTGATGATAAAAAATTCTTTATAATTATATTAATTAGATTAATTTAACATGAATCTATCGATTTATTGAAAGTTTTTCGAAGATATTTCATTGGCAGTTAATGGTATTTTGTGAATATTAACAAACGCATATATGTTCTTATTGGTCTCTAATAAATAGTTTATTAACAAGTAATAAGAATCTATTAATATTTAATTAACTTTATTGGTAGCTAATATGCTTTAAAATAGAAGATATATTAACTATTAAAAAAAAACATTGAATTACTTTATTCACTATTTACTATACAAAAATTGATTTATTAAATGCTATCATCCATTCATCAAATATAAATAAATGGTTCATTTTAGCTGCGGTTGTATTAATAATTTATCACATATTAATAAATTTTCTTAACATTTTATATTCTTATATTCTTTATCTACCATTAAATTCCCATTTCAATCATTTCATCTTATAGTGCATCTGTAGAACAATTTTTCTCAACAACAATTATATACAAAAAAAAAAAAAAGAAGAAAGAAAGAAACTAGAATTTATTTGGAATGAACTATTCTTAGCATCAATCTATATATATTTACCTATACAATAATTCCCATACACGTTCGTATAAATATAACACCACCATCATCCCTCGTTGCAATATACATTTACAAATATGCATTGTAACTAACCGCAAAAACCGAACGTTTCTCAGAACATATATCCATCCATATACATAACCAATGTATATATATATTTTTTACCTTCATATATATATCGTGGTTATATTGAAATGGCGGGAAACATAGTTACGACGCCAAGTTTCACGTTAATGAGTCTTGGCTCGCGCCACAACAACATATCGACATTAGTTTTACTCATAGTCTACACCAATACATCTATATACCAATGTATACATATAAATTTGAGTATGTTACTCACGTATACGCCCCATCGAAACAGCAGCTGCAGCTGCTGAGACCCCGTGCCACGCGTGCCCTCCACATATATATATACACACACACTTTTAAATACACTCTGAATCCTTCTCTACTGCAGGATATTGCATTTTGTGCAGGTTAGGTTCCAACGACGTTCTCTTTCTCTGTTCACTTATATATTTATATATTGTACATATATACATCAATATATACATATATGTATATATATATTTATTTGTGCGTGTATGTGCGTGTCATATACCTTTTGGTTTTACAGGGGCCTCTGTAGGACCACCGGACTCGTCACCTGTGTACTACCTTTTGCCAAATACACTTTGGAACAGCCATCGCGTCGACACCTTACTCTATCTCTCTCGCTGTTTTTACCTTCCTCTTTCGTTGTTTTTTATTATTATTTTTTTATTCTTTCATAATAATACGCATGTATATATTTATATAGTGTACATCAACTTGCACACACAACTCTCTTATTTGTACACAATCGATTGCACCGATTTTTGTGTGGATGCAATGGGCCCTTATGCGCGCCATATGTATATGCATACACTTGACGCAGGTTTCACGCATGTGGCGCGCGTGTTCGAACTCGTCCGGAAGATCGTTAAGACCTGATATAAAAGTTACTGAGATTTCGGAACGTCATCATCCGCTTTGCGATTGCTGAAATATTTGTATGTATGTATGTATTTATATATGAGAATGTTAATGTGGAGGAAGAAGAAAAGTTGTTCTGGATTCATATTTTTTCACGGATGAATACACACCTGCCATATATTTTTCGTTCAATGTTGCATCATATATTGGGATATGCATTCGTTAATATATATATTTTGATCGTAAGACGCAAATTAATGGGGTGAAAAAAAAAAAAAAAAACAAAATAAATAAAAAACAGGAGGATATTTGATGATGGAAAGTCGAATATAATTCGTCATAATTTCTTAAACGTATGTGATTTAATTGGTTTTAATTTAAATTTTAATGAATGAAAGGTGTTTCTTATATTTGTAGTTGGTTTTGTTTTTTTTTTTTTTACATTTTTGAGAAAGGTTGTGTAGTTGGGATATTTTTAAATATACAAATGAAATTGGGAACTAAAATTAATCCATATTTATTCTGATTATAAATTCGAATGGAATATATTTAATGAGTATAAAAATATTGAGTGGTCAAATATATATATATATATATGAAATGTGTTCGGATTTCATGTAAAAATACTTTTTTGGGAGATGCTGTCAAGTGACAGCTGTTGAATTTCATCAGTTATTTGCATACAGAGATGCTGGAAATTTGTAAACAAACGATTACATTTTTTTATTTATTGTATGACAAACTGGCAGATTTATTCAAAGTTAATTTTTTATGTGAATGATATAGGAAGTTCACAAAAGATTTCATATTTAAAATACATAACTGGAAATGTTAGAGAAAATGGGCTAGTGTATACGTTTGTATATTTGTATAGTTTAAAGCACACTACGTTGTTTAATAATTTTTACGTTGCTCGAATTCAGTTTAGAATTATCATTTATGTAACGAGTCGTGACATGATAATGTAGGATAAATAAATCCACCTGCACTTTTTATATTCAGAAGGAAATTCATTTCCGTTTGATAACTGTACATTGAAAAGATTTTTGTCAAAAAGTTGTAGCACCACTGGAAGTTGGTGGTGTCACAATCTTTTTCTTTTTTTTTTCTTTTTCATAAAGATATATTTAAAAAAAAAAGAAAATTTGAGTAATTTTTATCAAACTTTACACAAAATCTTCATTAATTCAATAATTAGTAGTATCCAATTTTTTATTATTATTATATAAAAGAATTTTTGATAATACGTAGGATAATTTATATAGGAAACTCTAACAGTTAATTTTTCCAATATTAATAAACACTGTTATCACACTTTCCCTTATATGTGTTGAAATATTCCAGTCAAATTTAAATCACATTTCAGTAAATTGCACATTTTCATTTTTTCAATATTTGCATAACAATATCATAAATATCACGAAATTTTTTTTTATATGTATTCAAATCTGTTTGAGAAATAATTTCAAGTTTATTTTCGAAACCTCAACCAAATAAATTGAGTCATTATAAAGTTCCGTTACTTAAATTGAATACTCTTCATCCTTATTGCTTACTATACATTACAACGAGACATTAAAATTGTATTTTTTTCCTCACAACTTATCACACATATCTTACATATCAATGAAATTTTTGTGTTAGATCTATTAACCATCCCTATCAACGTTAAATAAGAAATATATATCAAAATATACATTTATTCAATATTATCTAATACATTATTAGAATACATATTGAAAACGAATATATATATATATATATATATATTATGTTTTAATTATTATTGGCTTCCAGTTGTGTGAAAAAAAAAGTTTTCTCTCATACACCAAAAATATCTTATATCTATGACAATTCAATTAATTTATCTATGATATTAACGCAGCTAATATGTGCGTATAAAATTCTAGAATAATAAAGTATATCTAAGTGATATTCATTAGTTTATAAATTCCGATATATATATATATTTTTTTCGTGGAATACTTCAATGTCATTTGCAGTGTATTATTTCGTTATAGGTGTAAATATATATTGTGAAACTTGTCATAATTATTGGCGATTGGTCACATATACGTATCTATATATATATATAGATAAAACAGATATAATAGGGATAAAATAAGTAGCTTTAGGCTATAACAAACAGTCAACAAATACATATCAGAAATCACCTTTCGACTGCTTCAATGGCAGCTGCATTCTCTTGGCCATCAGTTTG
The DNA here is from genome assembly GCA_958496275.1 of Zele albiditarsus. NCBI lineage: Eukaryota > Metazoa > Arthropoda > Insecta > Hymenoptera > Braconidae > Zele > Zele albiditarsus. Next base: position 4,264,287 of record OY292409.1, on the reverse strand, counting down.
TGTGTGTGTGTAATTGGTAGCTTGAGAGAACCCGCATATCTTGTGACGGGGTGCGTTTACGGAAACTTGCAAAATGTATATACTCGTGTATACGTATAATGCATTGTGGAGGACATTTTTCATTTAGAAAAAATAAAAGTGTATAAGAAGTATGAAAATAATTAATAATAAAGTACGTTCGTTCAATCGTTTATAATTTTTGCATCAACATCAATGATGAAGCGATCACGTCTTCAAAAAAGGGAATACAACATTTATGATCTTCTGATTATTTTTTTATTTATTTATATCTTATTTTTTTTTTTACTGTATAAATCATTATTGAGTGCGATTCTTTCCACCTGCCAGACACTCTTCGACCTCCGCACCACTCTTTTCAACTTCATTCCACGAATATATTTTATACTTCATTCTTTAACCATTTTTGTTTTTTAATTTCACATTCTCGCATTTTCCATTCTCTCGCGTGTCAGATTTAAAGTGTATAACTATATATATATATATATATATATATATGAGTATACATGTGTAAGTGATTGTGGGGTACATGACACAAGCGCGTGTAGTGTACACGAATCACCTGATTTGCGGAAATAATGCTGAGAGTTTATCCATTCAATGTATGTATTTATATATAAATAAGTGGCCTTCAATAATTTTTTTGGTTTCTTTCATTTCTTTTGTTCGAACAATTTTAAAGAATAAAGAATGATTGTAATAAAGAAAAAAAATAAATAAAATAAGTATAGATAAACTGAGTGGACAATTTGTAAAATGAATAAAAATAAATTCGTAATGGGATCACACACAGGAGTGATGAGTGATCAGTTTTGAAAAAGAACGGTAGAAAAATTACAGTGAAAGCTACAGCATCACACAGTGTGTGTGTGTGTGTGTGTGTGTAAACATTTTTGTATAATGTAAAATGTGAAGTGAGTGAATGTGTTTGTGCACATGAAATTCCAACAGTGGCGATCGTTAACGGCCAAAAAGTATCAAGTAAAGGTAAAATACAACTCTCTCTATATATTACTGTATATATGTGTGTTATATATAACGTTGCTCATTCAAGCTCTCATAGGGCGGAGAAGTGGAGCTGATGGTAAAAGAAATGGAGATGGAAAGGTAAAGGGAAAGAAAAGAAAAGAAAAAAAAAAAGATTTCAGAGATAGGCACTCGCGAAAGAGTCTTATATAGGTATGCAGTTGCATTAAATTGTTCAAGCCGGTGCTTTTGCTCTCCTTTTTTTTTTCTTTCTTTCTTTTCATTTCTTTCCCTTTTATACTTCTTTCACTATATGTAACCTGTTGGGATCGTTAATTACCCATGGACCCAATCATAATTATCCCCTGGCGAGTTAATAAGTCAAAACGATTACGGAATGACGAAGAGTGAGATCGACGCGCACGTTCCTGCACGGCCTCAATCAAAGACAAAAGACCGCGCGCTACAAACATTTTGTCCTTCGTCATCGTGCTTTTTATCTTTTGATGAAATATATATTTATTGTATTGGTAATAGTATGTAGTTCGTATATATTTAACATGAATTTTCTCTTTTATAGAATCAATTTATTATTATTATTTTTTTTTGGTATTAAAAAATGAGTGATATTTTTTTTTTTATATTTTATTTAATGAGGAATATTTATTTGAATTATATATATTGGAAGATTTATGATTATATTTATACATGTGTGGGAGACAATTTTTGATAAAATTGTGTAAGAGGTAAACAATTATTTGTCACATTTACAAGTTATTTTGTAAAATTTGGTGAATAAATTTATTTTAATAATTGACATTATAATTTTCTAGAAAATTGTCTGCAATCAAAAATGAAATTTTTTCATCTGGTATTTGTTTCATTCATATGCTCTAATCATAAGAAAGAATAAAAAATAGAAGAATGGTTATTTTGAAATAACAATACGATGATTTTGTTGGAAAAATTCATCCGAAAATTACTTCAATAATATGTTTAATAATGTATGTGTACTTAATATTCGTGTCAAACTTGAAATCACATCGTTCATATCTTTTCTTGACATAAATATTAAACAAAAGTTCATTATCGAAAAGAAAAAATGAACAAACTTTAATTTTCATTATTTCAATATTGAAATAAATCTCAACATTTATATTTAAATAGAGTAAATTAAATTCTTCCATCACAAATAATTTTTAATTCGTCAATAGAAATATTATTCTAATATTATCAATACTCTTCTCGTATTATATTTATACTCGCGTTATTGTCATCCATTGGATAAATAATAAAATAAATAATGAAACAATCTCGGTTGTAAAAAAATTATGATTTTCCATTGTCTCACGAGCATAATCCATTTCGTTTTTTATATTCAACAAAGAAAAAGAAAATACGATCACTTGTAAATGTTCAACTTCATTAGTGATCTGATTTTTCTCGATCAAGATATACAAATGAATATTTTTTTTTTTCATTTCACATCTCAAATTTCTCAAATATCAGCAAAAACAATCGAAAAAATTTTATTCTTCATCTGCCACTAAAGGCCTTTAAAAATAAATACAAAAAATAAAGATCTTTCATTTGAATTTATTATTATCACCGCACACATCACCGCCCATTATTATTATTTTTTTTTTTTTTTCGAATTCATTCACTTTTATTATTTTGTAAAACTACAAATTTCCATTACTTTTATTCAGCGGTCTATTAATGCATCAATTATATATATATATATATTCATGAGAGGGTGTAATATTTAAATAATTAATTCAAACATTTACTGCTACCCTTTATTTTTTCGGTCTTTCTTCTTTTTTTCTTTCTTTTTTTATCTTCTCGTTCGATCGTTATCGCCAATATATAAATGTATATACATATGCGAGTGAATTGAGGAAATGTTTGGACGCGCGTCGACTAAAAAGTCGGCACGAGGCGAACCGGTCGTATAATTGGTCGAAATTCTATTCTAATCGACTGCAAATACCACAAAATCTTTTTCAACTCTCTCTCTCTCTCTCCCTCTCTATCTTTACTACTTCTATTTTTTTTTTTTTTTTTCTTCTCATTCTTCTTTTCCTCTGCTACATAATTCTCATCATCGTTGAAATGGCCCCAACACAAAATTAAACTTGTTCGAATTGATAACTCTATTCTCGGGTGGTCCACATCTGGCGACAACTCGAAAAAAGTCATCGTGTCAAGCGAAAAAAACATTTTAAAAATGGTACTAAAAAAGAGAATAATAAAAAATGAATAAAAAAAAAACAAACAAACAAAAAATGAAACTCAATGTTAAACAGAAGAAAGAAAAATATAAAAATATATTTGAAGAAATACATTAAACAACTTCCGCTGCATGAAAAACCAGATCTGTCGCACGCCCACGGGCTACATCATTAATTCATTTTAAAGAGCCCAAAACGCAGCAGAGAACTGGCAATTGATGTAAACTAAAAAAAAAAAAAACAATATAAATATCAACATAAATGATAACAACAATAAACTGAATAAAGAATATATAAATGTTTAAATCCGGTATGAAATTTATTGGCAATTGAATGAGAATGGTTCATTAAATTTTATCAAAAGGAACATTAAATAAGGGTAATGAGCATCATCAACAACAGTTTATTATATTTTGAATATAAAATAAAAACAGCTATGAAAAAAAAAAAAAAAAAAAAAAAGAATGTTCGATAATGATTTAATTTGTTGGTATGATAAAACCATTATGAAAGTTAATATCATTCATATACACACTTACATATATAATTTTTGATATAAATGCGGGTGGTTTAAATTAAAATAAAATTAAAAAAAATATCTTCATCCTGTTGATGATTATATTCTGTGACAGAAGAAAAATTATTTTATGCTATATTAGTTTGCATTTTACAAACAGGATTTGTCACAAAACGCGTGCCAAACCAAAAGAGATAGATAAATATACGAAGAGTATAAAGAAGAAGGCGACGAAAATGATTGCACATTATCCTGTTGAAAAATAAATAAATAAAAAATATTATTAAGACGAGAAACATCACATTAGCTTTATCGCAATCATTTCATTATATACAAAAGTGATATTCACCTCTCACTTCATTTACGTGCTGCAATCTCATCATCCATGGGGTCGAGGTCGTTGCAGGACCAAATTGTCCTTGACCCACCTGAGCCTTGACATCCCGCATGACCTTTCTCAAGACACGACTCACCATCTCTATATTAATTTAATCAAACAGCATTTGCATGTTTGCGTCACGCCCACTCACAATTTATTTGCAGACCAAAAAAATTCAAAATAAAACATAAAATGGAATGAAAACAAAAATTTTAATAAATAATCAGGATGAAAATGAAGAGAGAATTGATAAGATTTATGTATAAAATTTTTATGAAGAAATTGAAATTTATAATTGTTTAAAATATTCAAGGTTAATTATTTATATATGAAGACAAAATGCTGGTGTAATTTGTGTGTTGAAAGCGAATTGACAAAAGCAATATGTGAATATAATACTGTACAGGTTGACGCGTGTACGGAAGATAGAACGAGACGGATACAATTTAATCCCGCCCATGGAGTTCTTTACAATACACACAGGTAGGTAATTAAAGTTATCTTGGATACTTGAGATTTCTTCGTTTGCCGCCAAAGAAACTATCCTCTTTTCACATGGTATGTTTAGATAACCTCAACATTTTAAAATCACTAAATTCTCCCATTCTTTCATTATTTTATATTTATTTCTATTTTTATTTATTTTGCTGTTTCGAAAAATGGCCAAGCTAAAAAAAAAAAAAAATCACAGTATCATTTATCAGACAGTTTTTCAGGAAGTCATAAAAACCGCAATGCAAATAATAACTCAATTTAACAAGGGAATTCTCTGTATGGTTTTATTTTTTGTTTGACACTCATTTTCTCTTCCAAATATAAAATAAAACATTTATATTCAGAACATTTGAAAGAAAGATAATCATTGTATTATCTTATTTAAAATAGAAATATATAATTGTGATTGTATTCTCATCATAACAATGATAAAAATATTTTACAACAAAATATGGTCAGTGGCTTTTGGTAAGATTTGGTATATTTTAATTTTCGATATATTTCACAGAATATTAAATGTCTCTGAACAACAGAGTGCAAAAAATTCTACTTTATTCTTAAAATCGAAACTGTCACCGAAGAGAATTCTTTAGCGAAAGAAAAAAGGAAATTAAATACTTGAATAAACTTCTCTCGAAATTTCCATATTTTCATCCAAATATCTTCAATCAATAATTAACAATTGCAATATCCATCTGATAAATTTTTAAACTGTTAATTGTTATCAACTTTCACTTGTTTCAATTATTTACCCAATTAATATATCACAAAACACCTCGACAATAAATTTCCTCCCTCTCTGAACACCTACACATAAATTTATCCATATATATTTTCATCATATTTTTTTTAATATCTCTGTAACTTTTTTTATATACTTACCATATAAATATGTGTTCATCAAGGAATGTTAGCATGGGCGCGCAACGCACAACGATCAATAGAATATACATATAAACATATATAAATAATCTTTTTCACTGTCTCACGGCAAGTTTATTCCCGATAAGCGTGTTTGTTATAAATGGTGCATCACCTCTGGCAATGAATAGACTCGTTGTCGGTGTGAATAAATCCACAGTACGACTATCTCAATATATACATATATACATATATCTTACGAAATAGGTTCTTTAACAAGTTCATGGTTGAATGCGATAAAAAACAGTATTAAAACATCAAAAATATGAAAACCAAAAAAAGAAAGAAAGGATTTAAATATTTCTCCGCCGAATAGCGACAAATATTTTTTTATTTATGTATCTCTCTTTTCTTTTTTTTTTCTGAGTATTTTAACACCTCTATTATATTCACATATATATATATATTTTTTTTTTTAATATTCTCCCGGGAATTTTTGTAAATTCACTCATGCGTTGTACATTCACTTTTGTCGTCAATTCCAAGGATTTATTTTCAAGACACAACGAGACTTGTTCGCTCTCTATAACCATATATATCGCATATAAACGAATATATATATATATATATACCTATACAATATACGCAGGATCATTCTGCTTTATTCTTGGAGATCCTTCATTCTCTCACTCGCTCCTTCATTTCTCTTTTATATTCCACTGTCTCTTTCATTTTGAATACATGAATAATGACTACGAAACTTTTATCGTAATTGTTCATGAGAATATACCAACAGCGAAAGTAAAATGTTCATTTTCATTTCTATATCTTTCTTTTCTCTTCTTTACATTTATATTTTCTTTCTTTCTTTCTTCTAAATATCACTGACAAATTAATCCACACCATCGTGATATTTAAAAATAAGGCAAATTAAGAGATATCCAATAATAATAAGCAAACCGACATAATCATGACTGTTTAAATTTATTATTATATTTATAAATATCTATCGTGTGGCAGATGGAAAGGATTATTCATTAAATTGCAGACAGCTATACAGCGTGGAGATATTTCTGAGGTATAAACCAATATATTCACATTATATACAAGTGCGAGTGGAATGCATTAGTAATTAATCAATACGTGATTGATTACATACACAAAAGGATATACAGTAATATTATACATGAATCGATGGCTCATCAAGTTCGGGGAAGTTGTCTGTAGAACGGACCCTTGAAAAAGTATATGTAAAATATAAAGAGAAGATACATGTCAAGTTCGACAAGGTCATACGTGATTGTGTGTGTATAGGTGAGAATTTATAGCGTGTGTGAATAATTTGTTTGTTTTATTTTTATTGTGCTTTTAAATTTTTTTTACGTGTATAAAATTTTTTAATTAATATATGACGATGTTTTGAAGTGATAATAAAATCGTATTCATCATAACTCTGATAAAGTTTACATGTATATAAAACAGTGAGTTAATTGTTTAAATTTTAATTTAGTTGAGAAAATAAAGAATATATTAACCGCTTTCGTAAAGACACTGAGGCTTTTAGGCCGCCGTTTATTTTCGTGTTTCACAATTTTGTTTTGTTTCTGTTTTTTTTTTTTCACTTGGAATTTGGGATATGGAGAAACAGAATCTTCTTATTATCTGGAAAGTGTTTGAGAAGTTATGATGATTGTGAAAAGTATTAGTGTGCTTAGGTATTTTATTGAATTAAAATGAATTGAAGAACAATTGATACGAATGATTTAGGAATTATTTGTAATCGTGATATGGTATCTGGGATTTTAAATTATCAGTTTGGATATGTTCAAAGTAAAATTGTGAATGAATTATCGTGATTTGATCTTGCGAGTAAGTAGTGTAAATTATGAATAATCAAACTATGTGAATATAGTTCATTGTATGAGTTCATCATAAAATATTATAAATTTATAAATTGCGTTTGTGTTCACGATAATACAATGTATAATATAAAAATGTCAACATTTGTAATTATTTTTTCAATATGTACATTCGAAGAGAACAGTTTCGATAGCATAATTTAACTATATTGATCCATAATATATATGATTGAATAGCATGTCGATAACAAACTCAATTCCAAAGTGTAAAAGTAAATAGAAGAGTATAGAATATGTGGAAGAAGAATATGTAGTAAAAATATTGACACAATTTTTACTACATATTCTTCTCAACAATATAAAATAATATTCAAATAATATAGTCCAATAGAAAATTAATATTAATAATTAAAAAATATTATAAATACAATTTTACATATTAAAAATAATAATAATAATAATAATAAAACCACCAATCCATTCACCAACAAGTTCATTTCATGTAAAATAATATATCGAAACACATGAATTCCTATACTGTATATGAATACTAAACTCAATTTAAACACACGACTGTAAATAAGTGCCATACATTTCTGTCATGATGAACAACAATTTTTCTTTCTTTTTTTTTCCTTTCATTATTTCCAGTTAAGATATTAAAATAATTGATTTAATTTTATTCACAGTGATTGCGCCAAGCTGTATATATAAGAACGATAAAATAAAAAGGAAAAAAAAAAATAATATCCGGCATCAATATATACATATTTGTATACGTTGGACACCCCAAAAGTTCCATAACGTATATGTGTTACTTTGCTCCACATGGCCCTCCTGCGACCGATTCAGTGGTGGTATGTAAAGCAGACATTTATATATGGATATATACAGATATATGCGTGCACTTAATAAATATGTACATATATATATATATATCATGAACGAAACTGCTGTTGCTGTTCTCTCCCCATCAGTCGTGCACGATATGTGTAAAAGACATTTTTTTACCCATGTATATTTTATATATGTACATTTATATATATATGGTAGTTATATATACCAAGTGGGAATATGTATAACCTGTGCGACGCAACAGATGTGAGTCGGTGACACAGAGACACATGTGTAAATCGATATTTTGGGGTGAACATTGCGGGAATATGTGAGGTGTGTGTGTGTGTGTGTGTGTGTTTGTGTGTGCTTTAACAGGTACATATAATGATTTAAACAACCGAAAATATTTTTTACAATATTTGTTGATGTTAAATTTTATAATGACAAAGTATTGAATTTTTATTGTCATTTTGTTTTACCTTTTTTGTCGTTATTTTTTATTTAATATATTAGGGATAGATATGAATATATGATAACGTGAGAGAACACACAGAAATATTAATTTAAATAGTGAATTGGAATCAGGAAAATAACAGCATTATTTACTGTAAAAAGTGGAAGAAAGAAGTTACAATGGTTATGGTGAATTGTTAATGTTTCTATTCTCCTGAAAATTTTCTAAAATTATGATTTTCATTGTACTTTTGTTTACTATTCTACAGTAAAGTATTATTTCAAATACTGTTGTCATAATAGGAACATTCTTCAAATATTTTTTAAATTTATATTAAAAAATTACGTTGACATTATTTTTTTTTTCTTTTTTTCATGCAACGGTTCGCATTATTTCCTGAATTATTTGTAATGCCATTTTTATTCAAGCCGTTTTTTCTGTGAAAATATTTTAAATGATTATTTATCAATTTTTTAATTTTTTTTTTTGTAATGCAATTATATATATATATATATATGATATTTTTCTTTTCTCTTTTCCAGCACAGTACATCAATACAAGTTAATTAAAAAGTGCGTATGGAGTGTTTAAGAATTGTTTATTTCAACATCTCTGGTATACGCATACTGAATTCACAAATAATAAAAATAAAAATAATAAAAAAGAAAAGAAATTAAAAATAAAAATTGAATGATCATCCACATATATGAGGCACTTTCTCTTCGAGGACACGCGCAAAATATAGCATTTGGTACACGCCAACGATCAATGAGAATCCACTTCGAAGTCGTTGCGGTAAACGTATCATTGCCGACAATGTATACGTGAGCCGATTACCAAGTACCTCTATAGTGACTTGCGTTGGACTGAAGCAGGTTTTCAGGACGAAGAGAAGTGCCAGAATACTTGTATATACATGTATATATATATATGAATGCGTTTATTCTTGACCATATATAGAGGAAGTGGAGGAACGGTGTAGATTGGAATCTTCACGTGCTTGTACATTCAGACAAAAAATAAAAATAGGTTAAATTATAATGAAATTCTCATTGTTCATAATTGATCATGAAATGTTTAGAAACTATAAAAATATGGTCTTTTTTTGTGCGCCAATATCTGCTCTACAATTCCATACGAATACATTTATAACCTACGGTGCATTCATCAGCCGTAAACACGCTTGAAACATCAAAAAACCTCAAAATATGCGAATTTTTATCATAAAAATATTTATACAAATAAAATTAATGAATTATATTTTATCCAAACTCGTCGATATATTATTTATTCTCGATTCCCATGAGAAATATATATGATGAACAGAATTATGTGGCCACAGCCCTATAGCTTGTTCATCGAAATGATCGACGTTCGACTGAGCAAAACCACCCCATTAAGATTCTAATCTCCATGATCACGAATCGCGAATGGTTACACGGAGATATATGCGGCGCGCTTCGACGCGTGGCCCGAGGGCCAGTGCGTGTGCTAGTTGCGTGTGTCTTCCCATAATATATATATATATATATATTCTTCTTCTTCTTCTTCTTCATCATCATCTTCTACGTTTATTTATTTTTTATCTTCTTTATCTTCTTTCTTTAACCCGCTCGCCCCCGCTTCTCTCATTCTGCGCTACCACGTTTTTGATTCACTATTCGACTTCAAAATAACCCCCCCAAGCACCAATACCAAAAGTAGAAAGATATAAATTTTCAAACGGAAGTTTATACTCGATCGAAAATCAAAGCATCGTTTTATCTCACCACTTGAAATAATGGTAATTAATTCCCTCATATATTTAATTGCCAACGCAGAGTATATAGAGCTTCACAATCTTTTTTTTTTTTCAATCTTCCTTTTTTTTTTTTTTATTACATTTATTTTTTATTTATACTCCACTCTTATTTAAGTTGCCAAAGCGATTGTAATTATGGTATTAATTATAGTGTGCTGTTAACTCAGCAATTATCAAAAGTGAAATTAATGTATTGGCTATAAAGCAAATCATCGAGAAATAAAACATAAAAACATTTATATTATCGGCTGTTGTTTATAAGAATATTCAGTTAGAGTTGATTCATGTGTTTTGGTATTGAAGAAATGGAATGAAATTTTATGAAGCGGCAAAGTTTAATATTCGATATGCACAATAGCAGAATTATGATGGGAGTGATTGGTTTTCTTTTTTCTTTTTTTTCTCCTTTATATTTTTTATCAGTGAAGTGTTTCAAATTGGAATAGTAAAGTAACACTCAAAAGTTTGCCAAAAAGAATAATTCCAAAATTTCATATGTTAACATTTGTAATTATGAACATTTATATAACTAAAATTGTTGATTTGAAAAATAAAAAATATATTTTCTCTATTTTTTCGGACATAAATATATTTATTATCTTTTGTTGCAAAGCAATTTTTCACGATTTTAATTGTAATAAAATTGTGATATTTCGATATCAATATACCTATGCATTATTCAAATTACACGACCCCTAAATTACCTAACTCAAGTCTAAAGTAATTATTTTTGTGGGTGAAATTATCTTGCACAAAAAATGTAGACAAATAAAAGACAATAAATATTTCCTTTTTGATATCGAAGCAACAGGAGAATTATCAGAAGAAAAAATTACAGAGAGATCTCTGTACTGAAATATCTGTAAAGAATCAAATACTCAAAGGTAAAAAAAAAATAAATAAATAAATAAGTAAAAGTTGTGTTCAACAATAACGACAATTGCCGATAATTCCATGCAATAATCATTTTATTCGCATTCTTTGTTTTGAAATCGTACATTTGACTCAATTTCGAAAAAATATCATTTGATGAAAAATGCAGACAAAAAAAAATTTCAACAATGTAAAATATTTCAGTGCACATTCACCAATTATATTCATCTCTTTTTGAAGTGACCCAGTTTGCTCACACCTGAAGTTCATCAACTACCATTGAGAAATTCTCTTTTCAGAGTTAACAGCCGGACGGTGACCTGGCGTCATCAGTGTCAGACAAAAAAAAGTTTGGCTATTGCTTGAACGAATTTACTTTTATAAAAAAAAAAAAAAAAAAAAAAATCACCATATTATCTTCAATTTCCAAAACGTCAGATATAAAATTTCAACCACATAAATTCAACATTACTTGGAAACTATATACATAAGAAATAAAGAAACCAATTCACTTCTAAATTAAATCTTATTAATTCTCTATTGTCAATTAAATTTCTTCGATTTTTTCAATCATCTCAAATCCATTTTTGAAGCACCGGAAAAATTTGGTAAAAATCATGAAAGCTATATAATAGCTTATTGAAACTCTAAACATTGCAGAAACTTGTCCCGATTCGCAACTGCCTGAATAATATACAAAGAAAACAAATTCTGTAACAAAAAAAAAAAAAATGAATTACTACAACTTTTGTGAATTGGATTGACGCTACAGGGTGACATGTTGTAGCTATAGCTGTAACCGCAGCTCAAGTAGTTGTTGTGTATAGTTATTGAGAAAGAGAAAAAGGAAAGAAAAAGGAAAAAAAAACACGAAGGATTTGAACCGCTTTTCTCAGTATAGAAACGTGTGCGTCAATTTTTAAAAGCACTTCACGAACAAAAATCCTATAGAAGTTATTATGCGGGTTAGAATTAGTATACACTTATATATATTGACGATCAGAATGACCGAGAGACCCCTGCAGTTGTAAATGCAAAGCGATTAGAACCGAAAGAAATAGTGAAGTGGGTTGAATGAGGAAGAGAGAAGTTATAGGAACAAGGGGAAAAAAAAAAAGAAGAAAAACAAGAAGGAAGTACGATAGATTGTTCAGTGTGTAAAAGTGTATATGTTTGTTAATGGCACTTGCACCCCCATTGTGTGGGAAACGCATCATAAACTGTCAGCATATCTGTTTTACAAAACCATAAATGCACACACCACCTGGGGAACTGTTGAAGAGACAAGTGCATCGCATAGAATATTGGAGTTGAAGAAATGGTGTTTATAAATATTCTGCATACATAATTAACTCGAAATAATTTGTTCTCCCTTTTGTTTTTATTTTCTGTCATTTTTTATTTAGAAACATAGAAAAATATATATATACTCTTAAATGTCAAGAGAGAAATGTTAATGTTATATAATATATGCAAAGTTTTACGATTTAAATGACAGATTAGGAAATGTAGGGGGTCTGAATACTCATAGACGCAGAATTGTGAATGCAAATGTATGAAAAATAAAAATTAATGAAATAACAATCGTGCCGACAAATATTCAAAGTATTAATGATTTATTATTAATTTAGATATTCATGTTTTGAATTGAATAAAGAATTTATTTTTAACAATTAATGAAATAAATGTTGTTTAATTGTCCGCAGTGTGTTTAGTTACGGGTGATAGTTAATATTGTTCTTGTCAGTATTTAATTTATAGAATTGTAGAACAATTGATTATTCAAATAATTTTTACATCACTTCTATTTCTGCTTTTCATCTTGCTGTGATATTATACATTCAGTATTTTTCGACGTGAAGATTTACAAGTTCAGGTCACTGCTGCACTGTTGATATATCTCATAATGCAGTAGGACTTTATACATATATATATATACCAGACAGACACATCTAAAAGGAAAAAGAGGAACCTTTTTTTTTTTTTTTCGGAGTCTTTTCACCGCGACAAATTTCCAACCGCAAGTGCAGCAGGTACTGCCATTATTATTTTCAAGTCTTGCTGTGCGCACCCTCCAACACTTTTTCTTCATCTTCTTCTTCTTCTTCTTCTTCTTCATTATTATTTTTTTTTTTTTCATTGTCACCGTGTGCGAGACTCGTCCTTGTCCCTTTTTATTTCTCTTGTGTGACTTTCTTGTAGAATGTCACACACTGATGAGAGAGAACAGTGACGCGTGTGAAACAGTTAACGTGTGTGCGTCTTCCTCATCTTCATCTCTGTTGTTTGGTATTAGACCGCGCGTGATCTCGATTCGAATAATGGTTGATGCGGTTAACGATAAAGTAACGCTGAAGACCATTGTCGTTTCATTGATGTTGTGAAGACGAGCCGCTGTCTTTTTTTCGTGAAACAAACTTTGCAACGACAACGTATCGTTTGCCATCACAATCTCTTGGCTCCCGGCAATATTTGTTCTTTGAATAGTGAGAGAAACGAAATAATAAACAACAACAACAACAAAGTGCACGAATAAAGAATGAACGTGAAAGTAAAAGACAGAGAAATCGAATGAGACAATCGCCCATTGCGAACTACCTGCGCGCCAGTTCGGTTCTTTTGTCTCGAGAAGTGCCATCCGATTTATTGCTCGTACCGGTAGGCGGTATCTCTTTGCTTCAACGACGTATCTATATAACCAACTATATATATATATATATGTGTGTGTATGTGCACGTTTAAACGCGGTTGAAACATTGAAAGTAGAAAAAAATTTTAAGTTTAAAGGGATGAAATAACGAAGGAAAATTGAAAGTTAATAAAGTACTCGAACTAATTTTACTGACATTTTTTACATCTCGTAACTCGTTTCAATTTATTTTTTGTTTTTCCTCATTTTGCCTATCGAAATTTCGACAAAAGAGTGGTAAAATTGTCAGTGATAACACGAACAATAGATAGATGAATGAGAATTAGAAAAGATGAAATATATAGTCATTGTAATCATTCTCAGAATAATTCCATCTTGATACAAATTTTTCTTCCTACTAAAATCATCAATAATAGAAAAAAAGAAACCTAATCCATCGTGTTCTGTTGCTCACAACCTAAATCACAACAGTCCCCGATTATTCATCAAAGATTTAACAAAAATGACAAACAATTGATAAATATTAAATAATAATAGTAGAACAATTACATAATATTAATTTCAAGGATAAATTTATTTTCATTACTTTCTCGTACAATTTTAAATATTGATAAAAAATATATTTTTATTCACAACGATCATGAATGATGAAAAACGAATTATTTACCGTATAGTACTTTCGCTCATGACAACCTACGCAACGAGAGCGTTGGTTTTTTTTTTTTTTCTTTTATTTTTTACATGAAAGAAAAAGAGAACAGGGCATACCTGTTCCCGCATCTTTATCTGTGTGCACGCGGAGAGTTTGGCTGCTGCTGCTGCTGCTGCGGCCTCTCATATACTCACACATCAGTATATGTGAGAAGACGCGTGTATAAAAGATTCGTGAGAGGATGGAGCGCGCGCGCCAGCGGAGAGTATATATCGAAGTAGATGCGCGCACGAACGCACGCGGTGCGCCCCGAGGCCGCTATAAGAAAAAAAGTGGGAGATTGTGACTGTGGTACGGCGCGCGCCATGAGTGAGGAGAAGGGAGAACGGCTCGCGTCGTGCGCCGGAGCATCAGCCTTACCTCCCCCTCGTGTACACGTTCCATCGCAAGAGGCATCAGCCCCACATATATAAGTCCCAATATCTGTTCTCTTTCTATCTTTCAATCCCCGCAATAAAGACCCGCGCGCCATCTCTACACGCACACATATTCGTTTCCCTTATATTTCTATATACTTTTGTCTCTTGTGTTACCGATCATCCACCGTCACTACTTGTGGCGCTCTGATCCAGCCTCAAGGACCGATTTTTTTCTCTCTCTCTCTCTCTCTCTTTCGGCGTACTACCTTCCGTTGCCACCACCGCGCTCTTTTCTTTTCTTACTTCGTGTATAACTGTTCAAATTTTGTTCCACAGCAATGCGTGCGTGCGCTTACTCACATACAGCTTTTGGCCAGTGGGGATGATGATGATGATGATGATGCAGACCCTCAATATGTATATGTACATGCGCCCGCGCAGTGTTTTTCACTTTGTTTTGGAGCTTGAAAATGTTATTTTTAATGGGAAAAAATAAATTACTCTCTCGCTCCGATTTATTGGAAAAAAAAAAAAAAAAAAATGTTTCTTTTTCTTTTTTTTCTCTTCTTTTGATAATTAGATGTTTGATGGACGAGGAAAAAAGGAAAAAAAAAAATTCTGTATACGCAGACGATGTTGTTTAAATTGTTGCGAAAATAAATATGATATATTTGAATTTTTATCTGAAAAATATATGATAGAAAGTTTCGGAATTTGTATTACGATATTTATTGTTCAGATGGATGTTCAGACATGATACAGAAACATTTAAATTATTGATCAATAACGTTTATTATTATTATTATTATTAGTTATCTTTTTTCTCATTATTTACAAGTCTGATGTACTTGTAAAATATTTATTATATATGCTGGGTAAATTGTTAAAAAATATTTCGGAAGACATTACTGATTGGAAGTATTTGAACGACAATTTTTTTTTCTTTTACACAATGAGTTGATACATATTTCCAAAAAAAAAAACAATAATGCCAGATAATTAATGTATAATTATATCTGCAAATACATTTCAAAGTATATCAAAGACGATTAATTAGTTACATTTTGACAGTGATATAATTAATTACATTTTGAGAGAAATCAAAAAGAAAAAGAAAAAAAAAAAATGATCCAAGCAATTTAATTATGTTAATAAAATAAATAATAATGTGTAATATATTCTAAGACAATTCATGTGTAATGAGGTTGTAAGAAATCTTTTCAATTCTCTCGAGTGGGTCCAATTGCTGTCGTAAAAATTGAACATCGACAATAATCATTATCTGCACGAGATGAAGAAAAATGTTCACCCTCAAGCGATGATTAAAAAAAGATACTATATAGCCATAGTATTTCGTCAGGAAGAAGGAGAACACAACGATCGCATTGGCAATCCATGTCATATCTTTCTCTCTCTCTCTCTCTCTGTCTCACTTTCTCCCACCCTCTCACTCACTCCCTCCTCAGATGGCACTGGCAATTCATGCATCATCATTCAGCCGTTATTTTTCATTGAGAGCATTTTAATTTCGCATTATTATTATATTTTATATAATTATTTTCCTGTGTAGTTTGATACTAAATTCAATGGGGTAAATATGTGAAAAATTGTTAATATCCTTTACAATAATATAATAATAATTGAGTCAGTTGCGTGCAATTGAATTGAATTTTATTTGTTGAAATTAAATATTTCAAGATTATTTTGTTTGCAATTTTTTTTTTTCTGTCTCTTCCAACGTATGAATAAAAAAGTCTCATATTTATTATTGACATTTTTCGCTTGTATGTGCCAATGACCTAGTTATAATCATTAATTTCAATGGTAATG
This sequence comes from Zele albiditarsus, assembly GCA_958496275.1. Taxonomy (NCBI): domain Eukaryota; kingdom Metazoa; phylum Arthropoda; class Insecta; order Hymenoptera; family Braconidae; genus Zele; species Zele albiditarsus. The sequence goes on along the minus strand of OY292409.1, from coordinate 4,247,442 downwards.
AATGTTGATGGTTAAAATGGAGATGAAATTTTGTGTAATGACCAAAAATTGAACCCAATTACGCCTGAATGAGAATTTTTACCATCAATCAATTTGTTCCTCTTTTTTTTCTTTTCCGTTTATATATACTTGATAATATATCAACCAACTATTAATTCCATATTTGGAATGTGTATGAAAACATTAAATAAAGTTATCAATGCGTTTGTCGTATATTTAAAGTGTTTATTTACAAATTTTCTATGTACTAATCGGTATTGTTACTTTTCAAATATGTATATATAAAAATAATTAAACACTTTGTCATACTATAAATGAATTATTAGATATCGAAGCTTGAATAATATTTAAATATTTGTCAAATTAACTCTGCTTGTACAGTAAGATTTTAATAAAATACTATAAAATATAATACAACATTCAGATTTTTTGACAATTATTGTAATTTTATTATATATGTTTTATTATTATAATATCATGAACCATTATAACAATAGATTCTCAACAATTTGGTAATTAGTTTTAGTCGTTAGAGCTGGCGAATCAGCCATCAATTTTATGAAGATGAGAATCTTGGCGTGGCAGTCGTAAGGCCCTTTGAGGCTCTTTACCGGGTGTATGTGTGATTGTCTCTGTGTCTGTTCTTCAGGAGGGGAGTCAGCGCACGGATATTGAGGATAACCGAGAGCGCGCTAGTGGTAGGGATGTTTTCAGCTGATGGGGCGGGGATCAGGGGGTTTAGGGCCCCGATCCAGTACAGGATGACATGGTGGGGAGACGGCGCGTGCCCGGCCGGCTTATATAAGGCCCCGAACCCTCCTCACCAAGAGCATTTCGGGAGCTACAACCGTACAGTTAGCATCGAGGGTGTGCAACCACCGGTTTTAGTTTTCTAAATAATTATATTCTCAAAGTAAACGTGTTACAATATTAAATTTTATACTTCTATAATTAATTTTCACTGTTCAATCAGTACATTATCAACGATAGTTTTGAACAGCGTGTATAAAATTTGTGGACATTGTCATATTAGTTAATATTAACTAATAGATAAGTAATAACGTGAAAATAACGCGTAACGGAGCTAAGCGAGTTACGAGAAAAATTGGAAAAAGAACAATTGAGAAAGGAAGAAAATAATTATAAAGTTGTTGAAGGTCGTGGACTGTGTGATATGACCTTAGTGCGAATAAACGACGAGAACGCATATCCAAATATGTTGAGCGTACAACAAAATCATCATCATCATGGTGCTGGTTTGCATAATGGCAATGGTACAAATATTAATAATAATATAAATTTACAAACACATCGTAGCAATGTTATTGTATCAACTGGTGGTTTATCCAACAATAATGATTTAAAAATGCAACAGCACGGTTGTAAACGTGCTAAAATGTATCAAACAACACCTTACGGTACTGTACCACATCAACCAGCATCAGTAGCACGTAGAAATGCACGTGAAAGAAATAGAGTGAAGCAAGTAAACAATGGATTTGCAACATTAAGACAACATATACCACAGAGTGTTGCACAAGCACTTGGTGGTAATACTGCTGGTACACACGGTGGTTCAAGAGCTGGTAGTAAAAAATTATCAAAAGTTGAAACACTCAGAATGGCAGTTGAATATATTAGAAGTCTTCAACGTTTACTTGATGACAATGATAATTCAGACAGTGGTAGTAATGCAACATCACCATCGCCATTATCATCAACGTGTGGTTCAAGAATTGAACTTCATTCAAATGATTTACATTCACAACACGAATCAGATTTACATCGACAGCATCACAGACAAAATCAAAGCCCGTCGTCCTTCATACCACCACCATGTTCAGAGGCATCAAGTTCGCCGACCCCGAGCTTTGTATCCGAAACATCATCCGCTGGTAGTCAAGGTTATGGTAGTGCATCAACGGTACTTTATACACCACATTCTGACACCTATGATAACTATGAACCAATGAGTCCTGAGGATGAGGAATTATTGGACGTTATTTCGTGGTGGCAGCAGAGCCAATGAGAACACTATATGTCACGTTCACTTCTTGTTACAACAATTCTTTGAGGTTAGTATTTTTTATTGTATATTTTCTATCACTTTATCGTCATTCCTTTATGTTTATTCATTTTATTGAATTGTTGGTTGGATTAAAAAATATTTGCAATTAATCACGTGTTACATTAGTTTGATGAAGGTGAAATATATATATTTCTTCGTTAAATTTGTGACCTTGGTATCTTACAATAGTACACGAAAGATCGGGAGAGTGAAACCCCTCGTAGAAAAAAAAATGTATATATATATATATATGTCCCCGCGTGAGCCATTCAAATCGCAGACTCCATTCACCCAAGTCGTCGCGTATAACACACCCAGGGTGCTTTTGTCCACTATTTCTTTCACTCGCTCTTTTTCTCAAATCTCTCCCTTCGTTTCCCTTTCTCATTTTTTCTACTTCTTAAATTTTATTTATTTTCTTTTTTTTCCTTCTCATATATACATTTGATGTACTCTCAATACTTTATTTATCCATGTGTACAGTTGATAACTTTCTTCATCATAAAATTATAAAAAATATTAAACTCATTAATATATTAAACAGACAATTAATACAATATAAAATTAATGGAAAGAATTTATTGTCATGTTTTTCATTTAATGTTTTATTTATTCAATTTCGTGGGGGACAATCATTTATTCGAATAAATATTAACAGTCGAATTTTTGTTGTTCCAATTTTTTTTATTTCAATCACAAATTTTGTATCTTTCCACATTTTTATTTTTTTTTTTTTCTTTTTTTGAACAGTGAGCGACAATTTCGTCTCGCGCGGTGCGTTTAACCTGAATGCGTCTTTCAGGATATTCCAGTCGTCCGTTTCTTCATTCTTTGTCGGTTTTTCGAACCGGTACGCTATTCTTTCTGTTTTTTTTTCGTATATATATGTGTGTGTGTGTGTGTAGTCTCGACCAGTCTCGACATCTACGAAGGGACTAGTAGTCGGGAACCCAACTATATATATATAATGTATATATGCCCCTTGTTGAAACCGCCCTTACCTGAAAATTCATCCCCCTATTTTTTTTTTTTTTTTCATTTCTTTCTCTCTGTCATTCTTCTGAATTTAAAATCTTTTCCATCCTCTCACACTTTTATATACCTGTAGTCCGATAAATACGAAACCTCGTACTCCCAGTAAAAACACGTTTGCCGAGTCGTATAACACCGTGAATTAAAATCATCCAAAGATTTTTTAAAATCCATCCAAACAATTGCAACGAGTTTGAAAGAAAAAATAAATATATATAAAAATATATATTCAACGTAGCTTTCACTGTTGAATTTATATCGTCAAATTTTATCGACAAATTTATTAATTTTAGTTTTGTGTTTTTTTTTTTTTTCTGATTACAGAAATGGAAAAATTGTCGAAGGAAATGTTGTGACGTTTGTGGACCAGGTGGACGTTATAGGAAAAAAGAAAAAAAAACGGCGGCTGTTTCCATTTACTGTGATCTAGTCATATATAAAAAATCTCTGTACAACTGCTTCTTCCTAAATCCATTTAAAGCGGACGTATCAATTTTTTTTTTTTTTTTTTCCGCTCTGTAATTTTTGTATTCTCGTTTTATATTTAGAGATTTTACGACAATGTATATGTATAAATGTATACAGCATAGTATATATGTATATGAATATATATACGAGAAAATGGAGAAAAATAATAAGATTAATAATAATAATTGCAAACGAGATGGGGGGAGGGGGGGGGGGGACAAAACAAAAAATGTGGAATGAATTTAGAGCCAGTGTAAATAATTCTTGAATATTTTGTATATTATGTTACAATTAAGATATTTTACGTATTCAATTCTTTTTTTAGTTTTTTGTAAGATAAGACAGAAGAAAAAAAAAACTAAATAGAACATAAAATGCAGAGTTGACAATTAGCAAATATTAAAAATGTAGGAAAGAAAAATTATTGAGGTCATAGGCCTATTCGCATTTACATATATATATATATATATATATATATATAGAAAAAAAGTTCTCTTGAATTGAAAATAACAAAAAACAAAATCAAAAATTCAAGAAAGCAAAAATAAATTAAAAAAGATAAAATTATCTTACTGTAAAAACGAAAAAAAATTATTTATGAAAATCGTTGATTTTATGTCGCCTCGATTTTTAAAAATTGTCTCAAGCTGACGATTAAAAGAGCAAAGAAAAAAACCAACAACAAGAATATATCTTGTTTATTTTTATTTAAATCGCCAGTGCCTTTAATTTTTTCTTGTAATAACTATATTGGCAAAATTAAAATCGTTAAATATATAAAACAATTTTATTATCGTAAACACAAAATAACAATGTGCGTACAAAATTCTTAATTTCCTCACTGTCCTCCATACCCTCCATCATAAAAATTTGTCATTGAAATTATCCCAAAACCATTTATACAAAATTCAATACACACATTCAAACAGTATCGACAAAACAATCTAAACAAGGAAAACAATGGTGCAAATCCTCAATATAAAACTTAGAAGTATTTATAGCAACAGAATTATAAGCACTCAAATATATATATATATATATATACATACAACCTCAACCATATAATTTTCAAGAGAAATGGTGAAAGGTACCTATACACTTAATTGCATGGCGTGAACACTCCGAGCAAATACATTTATATTCGGGATGCCACTTTGGGCTTTACAACACCAAAGTGCAGTTCGTAAATTCGGTTACTACCACATCAAAAATATATTTATGCGATGACGACACGTATACAAATGACAGTGAGTAAAAGAAATAATGCTTAAAGGGTGGGTTATGGCATTATTCAATACAGGTTTAAATTTTCACATAGATCCACCTGACACAAAATTTAAAGTCAGGTACTTGACAGTACTAAACGAACTGTGAATATATTTCGTTTCGATGCCGATAGGTATAGGGTATATATCTACGACTACCCTCATACAAATCTCTCTTCATACCAATCCCCTCGTTCTATCGCATATATTTACGGTTGACCCCCTCCCCCTCCACCTCTCCCCTACCCCCAATGAAGAAAAAAAAAATAAAATAAAATAAAAGGTCTTTGTCAAATGCAAAAGATGGGTGTGGAGAAAATGAATTTGTCCGTATCTTTATTGATAAATCAAATGTGCCCAAAAGGTTATGGTTATATTCCATGAGTCATATACAAAATGAACGAGGGAAACCTTTACGTGGTAGTATCATTAACTTTAAATCCTCAGGTATGTATGTGTGCATCCAATTGACAGGGTATAATACATAAATTTTAATGAATAACCGTTCGTAAATGGGAACGAAAATATTTGAAAATTAATTTTGCAGAAATTATTATCTTTATGGACATTCAGTTCTACGTTGGGTATATATAATTCAAAATAATGTTCAGTATTATTGTGGAAAAGTGGGACTGAATTTGTTTCAACGACATTGTTATTTGTTAAATATTTTTAAAACGTCGATGATGTGGTACTGATGATGCGCAAAAGTTATGGGCGTATGTAGGTATAATGAAAATAATTGTTCTAGAAATTATACATATATATATATATTTCTTTTTTCTTTTTACATTTAGGTTTCTCTTTGACGTGGATATACCGCTCTTGAATTTTCTCTTCTCTCGCACGGCAATCTTACAGTGTCTTCTTCGTTACTTCATTTTATTTTTTTTTTTTTTTACCTTTTTCATGTCGTCACGCAATATCTCGCGTAAATGACGAAAATATAGGGTAGTTTTTAGAAAGGTGATGACCGAAGAAAATGTACAAGGCTCAACAGTAATCACGAGCACCATTCTCTAAGTCTTATTATATATATACAACCAATAATTTTACTGAAGAAAATATATTTTTCTTGTCAACGTCAAAAGCTTTTGTATAACTATCCATGTATAATTGGATATATATATATATATATATATACCTATATATAACACTGTCAAATTATATCAAAAGAATTCTTTTGGATAAAAAAAAAATTAAATAAAATTGAAGAAAATAAATAAATGAATTTAATGTGATTCTGTGAAAATTGTGAATTAAATGAAGTACATGTTTGAACACGTATGGAAAGAAAAAAAAAAAATTAATAAATAAATATATTTTACACAATTTAATTCATTTCCAGAACTTTTACTCTTCTCAGTATTATATTTATGTATTTTTTTTTTTTTTTTTTCTTCATGTTTCTCACACCTTTTCCATCTTTCTCACGCAATTTTTTAACTCCTCATAATTTTTCCCTCATTTGTTTTTTTTTTTTTTTCAATCTGCGGTCACGCAAAATTGTAAAGAAGAAAAACGCTGATGATTTAGGGGTGAAAAAATAAAGAGAGAGAGAGAGAGAGATAGAGAGGTGATGTGAGAGTGGATGAGTGAGAATAAAAATGAAAGAAAAAATATATCCAGACCGGAAGGGACCGGATTTAGATGTTGAGAAACACAACGAGAAGTGTATGTGGTAGAGTAAGAGGATAGGAAGCAAAACCTCATCGTTTGTGTGTGTGTTATAGTGTGCACGATGTGTTTTTGTCGCACATTAATCTCGTTTGTTCTCTCGTGTTGGTTCTTATTTTTTGGCGGATTGTGTGGTGTATCTCCATCACTTTCTCTCTTCTCTTCTACTTATGCTCATAGTTACTCTTCGTTTAAAAAAAGAATAAAAATATCAAAGCACGCCAGTTCACGATTAACGTGAATTTTGGTCGGTTATTTACTCAAAAACCACGAGGACATTGACAGGAATAATGGCAACAGGACTATTATCATATACCGTCCCAAGCCTCAAGGATATACAGATATACAAACACAATATATAATACTGATCGTTAACGAATTCTCGCTTGCATGTGATACATCAAGCGAAAAATATCTCTCTGAAAAAAAAAAATAGAAAAGAAAACGTTTTACCATCTCACTTATTATTTTGGATAACTTATACTTTTGTCAAACATTTTTATTTTTAATTATACAATTATACACAATTATTATTGTACCTGTATACTTGTATATATGTATACCCTTATTAGTACGGAAAATGCAACCATTTTTCTTTCTTTATACAGCTGAAAGCTCTAATAATGTGAATTTAATTTGTAGTTTAAGTATAATTGCTTCGACAATTTAGAATGGTTTATGTTTTTCTCGTTTTCTGGTCTATGTCTTTTTTTTTTTCTTCATCATGACAATAATTCGATACAATTTTATATGAGTAATCTATATCAGTTATTATATTTCAAAAATAAACTTGAATATACACTGTGTATATATTGGTTATTATTAATACTTATTATACATTAAAATTGGAAAGAAAAAGTTCACCACACCGCAATTATTTTATATATAAACCGAGGGAGTATATTAAGGGTGTATTTCATGACAATCCAACCGGAAAAAAAATTGATCTTTTTCATGAATTGATATAGAAAAATATTAAAAAAGAAAAAAAAAAAAAAAAACCCCCACAAACACAATTCGAATTTTGTATTTTTTATCACAAATAAAAAATAAAATTCATAATCTATTTCTTCTTTGTCAAATATATTGAAAAAATTGAAAAAATCAAAAACTAGTATATACACTCTCGCCACAAAAAAAAAAGTGACTTAGACATTAACATTTATTTCAATTACTCCAATACACTTAAACATATATAGGGTAAAAATTATTCCTGCTGTGATGTCTGATCCTGTTTGAAATTTTATTTTTTTTATTTGTCTTCCCCTCTTTCAATTCACCATACTGTTCATTGTGTATCACGTCATTCGCAAACTCATTGCAGACAGAATGTGAACTTCATCTCATTATATATAGTGGAAAAAAAACAAAAAAACAAAAACCAGTGCGCAATACAAGTGAATATTCACACATTCTCAATTGTCAATATATACACAACTGTTTGGTTCATTGAGTGATTCTTTTTTTTTTTTTTTCTCTCATTCTTTTGTTTACTCACATTGTAGTAAGAATTTAAAAAAAACTTCCCAATGGAATATGAACGCAAAAGTGTGGAGAAAAGAGTATGAGAATGTAAATAACCAGAAGAAGAAGGAGAAGAAGAAGAAGAAGAAGAAGAAGAAGAAGATGATGATGAATAAAAAGAAGGGGAAAAAAATAAAAAGGATAAAAAAAGTAGCCGTGGCACAGGGGGGATTAAGGAACGCGCCAGCCACGCGCGACCGTTGAAAGTCTCCAGAGCATCAGCAGTAGCTTGTGGTTCTCCTTTCTCTCTTCTACATCAATCTTTTATATATATATATATGAATGTATACACAGTTTTACCCTTGAAAGAACCACTATTACCATTCACCCGATCGTCATCGCGTCAATTTTTCATTTTCCCACAGAGGGATACACCTCTCACCCTACACATCATTCATATCCACATGTCAATGTATATCTGTTTACAAAAGAGAGGATGAGGCTACATTTGTTCACTAAAATAATAAATGTAATTATTTAAATACAATTTTATTCACAGGAGTATTTGTTTCGTGTTACTTTTGTCAATGAACATTTTTATCTCTGTTAAGTAATTTGGTATTACAATTTTAATTATAATTATGCAGAATAATTATTTTAGAAAAAAATACATCACGCTGGAAAATAGATCACGAATAAAGAAAAATAACTAAATAGATGGCAGTTATTTATTTTTTATCGTGAATTTATTTTTTTCTTTATTGCTTTTGTAATGGAAACCGTTAACGGTTTATTTTATTTATTTTTTTTCTTTTTTTGCATTCTATTATTTTTGGGGTTTATTTTCATTGCGGTCAATTTTTTCCAAACTGTTTTACCCTAACGACATTTTTACTTGGGTAACTCTCTCTCTCTCTGTGTTCTGAAAGTTATCTGGAGTCCTGAGTGGTGAATGTTAAGGGAAGAGCGGTGTAATTATTTTTTTAAGAACTCAGACAGATCTCATTTTTTTTTTTTTTTTTTTTTTTTTCAATGGGTGAATTAATATATGAAGTGATTTCAAGTGTTGCATACTGGAATAAAACACTTGAATTTGAAATGCACGCGGAGAAGATACGAGTCCATATGGATTTTAATATCAACGAATTTATTGTTGTGATAAAATGAATGTGCATTCAATGTGATTTTGTGTTATGATTACACGATTGTCTACAAACTCTTACTAATAAATAAAATACTACCCTAATGTATCAAACTATTACAATATTACTGAGATTTTACCGAGATAATTAATAGAAAATAAGTACAGGTTAAACATCAGAAAGACTTCACATTGTCAACACTTTTTATTGTGTACATCATATATAACCCAGAAATAAGACAAATACGAAAAAAGAAAAGGACGAATTGAATGCGTGATTAATTCACTTGAAACAAACAAACATACCATACATATATACTTATAAACCCATACATAAACCTACATCTGTTTCTCTCAATTTCGTTCTTGTAAATCAACGTCCAGAACCTTAATTATCGTCGAATGTTGATCTCTCCCCAGTGCACGATTGCTTCATGATTCGTTGGACGAATTTACGAACTCCCTTTCGATACTATTCACAACAACGACGAGATGGTCAAAGCTCGTAAAGATATCTATACGCGCGGGCGCTCACCACTTCTTATATTCTCTCCTTTCTATATCCAATACAATAACACAACGTCTCCCAACGTGTTTGTGCTTGTTTTATACGTGTATAGATATCTCTAGCACACGTTTCAAACATATATAAATACCACATAATTTTGTGCTGCTGTGTGGCTCTCTTGATCGCTGTTTCCTCTCTCAAAAAATGTAACGAGTGTGCGGCCAAAAGAGAGAAAGAGAATTGGTCAAAGATAAAAAATAAAAGTAGAGAAGCGACGTTTTAATGGGTGCTCGTGAAGCCCCGAAGAGAAGAGAACAAGTCTATAATGTATTCTGTTGCATCCCGAGCCGCTTCGCTCCAGTCATTCTCTCATTTTACCATTCTCTCTTTTGATTTCTTCTACTGTATATACGTTTCTCTTATATTCGTCTGTTTCAACATATATATATATATACAAGTATACAAGGTATATATGTATGAAAGAGAGATGAACGAGCGGGAGTAAAGTTGCTTCCATTGCTTCTTCTTCTTCTTCTTGTTTGCTTCCCTCTAATTTTTTTTTTCATCTATTTTTCTATCTTTAATTTTTATTCAGTTTTATTTGTGAACGAGGGAGAGTAAGTGAGAGAGGATGATAATTAGAAGTGAGTTCGTCTTTCATTCGAGCAGCTCCCACCGGAATTCAGGGGCCAACAACATACAACTACGACGAGTTTGTTCCCGTTATATACAGGGTGTATATAAGTCGGTCTTCTTTCTGTTGTAACGCTTTCTCGCTTTCTCATATACCTTTATTCTTTCTTCGCAATGTCTCTGCTTCTCTTCCGTTCTTGCGTCGTGTATATATATATATAGATATGTGTATGTATGTATAAGAGACGTTGTCTCGAGCTCGTGAATGGACCGGACGACACCCCGTGCGCTCGTCGTAATTAGCTCGCGGTCTCTTAATGAGCCGCGTTCTCAAGGTCAGCCAATATAAAACCATGTAGACATATAACTACATCTATATACATTTGATTTATTTGAGGGAGTAAAAAATTGAGTCGTGTGAATAAATACAATATAATGATTTTGTTAGTGTTGTTGTTGTTTTTTTTTTTTATCCAATTCCAATAATTTTTCATTGAATCATTAATTGCAGTGAGGTAAAAATTTAATTGATTCGTGGAAACTTCGTTGGGATATTGCTTATTTTTATTGAGATAATAAATTTATGCGATTTATGTTAAAGCAGTTGATACATTTGGAAGAGAAAGATATTATTTCGATTGAATCTTTTGGATTTTATAGGAAGTTATTTTTGTATTTAGATTGAGATGAAAAAAAAAAAAAAAAAATTTAATTGAGGTGATAAATTGTAGATTTTATTTACGTTTAACAAATATTTATGATTTTAAATGTATATTACAAATGTAGAATAGGATTATTAGATTGGTGTCTATTTCATTTTTTCAAATTCCACTCGCAAATTACGAATGAGATATCTTTGTTGACTAGATAATTTAACGTATATATTTAATATATTGATGAAGATGAAAATAAAAGTATTTTCATTGGTGTAATATTTAATAGTGCCTCGGAATCAATTTTTTATGATGAAATAAATTAATAAATTGTATCTCCATGTTCTTCTATCATACGGATATATGAGGACAGTTAGACAAAAATGAATTTTTTTAGTTAATTTCATCTGCTAGTGTAATTGACAAAAACAAAAGTCTCCATACTGTGTAAATTTGCCAATAATCATTATATATTTAATAAAAAATGTAATTCAACTAAGTTACAATAAATAAATTGGATTCATCGACACAATGGCATTAGAAATTACTTCTGAAAGCACAAACCATATATGAAAACACAAATCGCAGTGCAAATATATAATTGTGTTTTACAGAATCGATGTTAAAGACGTCAAGAATTCACATCACATTAATTCCACTGCTATAATAATTAATTAATCAATTAATCAATCAACTACAGCATTAATATCACTATTATCATTCCACCTATTATCTAAATAAAACATTCTATCGTATTTATAATAACATGTATACAAAAAATTATCAAATACCACTGTAACAAGTTCAAAACCATTCGTTTAATGTATAATAAATAATAAAAAAGAAAAACCAATAGAAAATACTACACTTGTCAACTCTAAATTATATACATATACAAATACAATACATATATATATTATATACATATATATATATATATATCACTCATGCGTGTATAAATCCATGAATGGACCGGAAATTTGGGGAAAATTTCAATGACTTTTTCGCGCACATTTTTTGAATAGATCATGATCGACGGGAGGCCATTTGGATATTATCCTCTCGAATGAATGAAGTAAGAAAAGAAAAATAAAAAAATAAAAACGTCAGTCACTCTTCCTCTACCTGAATATATATATATAATATATACATATATTATACATACATATAGATCTCGTGTATCGTTTTCTCAACGTGTCAAAAATGTCTTGACTTCTTCATCACACGAACGAGGTCAGTTGTTAGCTTGTACATATATGAGTGAGTGTATATCTGTGTGTTAAAACTTGCGGGTGGTCCAAACATTTTGTTAAAGTTAAAGTCTCTTCTCAACTTGGTGTGCACTGCATTATAAATAAATGAATGTCTTCTCGCTCTTCTTCTTCCTATTTTTCTTTGCTCTCAATTCCCGTAGTGTATATTTATATATAATATGTATGGAATGAAGATGTAGTTCAGTGAAAAAAGAGACGTCACATTGAGCCAATAAATGCCATGGACATTTATTATAGATTTATTATATATACATATGGTTTTATTGTCAAAGACAATTTATATATATATATATATATATATATGCCAGAAATAAATACAACGACACACGTCTGTGATCAAATGTGTCGTGCGTGTGGGTGGCCACAAAAATAGTGATGTCAAACATCACCCGCTGTGGTGATGCGACCGCAAAAAAAAAAAGAATAAAGAAAAAAAAAGATGGGACAGTCGATATTATTTTGACCACCAACTATGTGACAATGTGTGTGTATCATAATCACTCCAGTTGTATCTCTTGGGAATTCTCAATCGTGCTCGGTGACATCTTACGACGTTGTCTTTTCTTTCATTTAAAATTTTTTTTTTTTTTTTTTTTTTTTTCGTGTGTGGTTATATTGTTTTTATATTTATTTTTTTCTTATTTTGTATACGGTAATTTTATTTTTCATTCAATATTTTCTCCCCATTAATTTTGATGTTAAAATCATTTATTCGTGATTTTTTTTTTTTTTTTTTTTTTTTTTTTTCGGCCACAGGTCCAATGCTAATTGATGCATTTAGTGGCAAATTTGCGTCGCTATTACTGGAAACGAGAATACAAAGAAAAAAAAAAATGATATGATAAAATATACGAAATTAATTGATATAATTGATGGTAATGATTGCAAATTTTATTCAGATATAAATTTCGATTTCTCTTCTCTTTTTTTTTGTATTCTGTGTTATATATGATTTTTATTCATTTAAAGAAGATTATTGGAAAATAATTTGTTTAAATTGGATGAGACACTGTGTGGTTTATAAATTATGGGGGGGGGGGGGGGGGGGACAAACAAAAATAAATGAATAATAAAAATAGTTTTGTAAATTTTTTTTTCACTTCTTTCCATTGATGACAATGATAAGGAATTGAAATATACAGTAATATTTCTTGAGTGATCAATCATGAAAAAAAGAAGAGAACAAAAATTGATCTAGCGCCACCCCCAACGTGTTCGCAGTGTGCCACTTTTGTTTTTCATTTTTTTGTTTCTTTTTATTTTATTTAAAAAGAGGTGTATAAAGATATACACACATGTATATATATATTGCACGAGATTTAAATCTTACATTATTAGTTTTAGCCCAACAGCATGGCGTGAAGGGAGGTCGTTTCCCTGCGGGACATCGATCCCACTTTTATATACATACACATATGTATCCCTTTAGTTTCATCTTTAAAATAAAAACTCTAGCCCAGAAGGCACCATCTAAAACTGGAGTATAGGTATATATTAATCTGTGGAATCTTAAACGTTATGTGCGCACAAACTAACCACCCTCAATTCTCACATATATATATATATATATATATACATGTATACATAAATATATATATGAAATATTTTGAAAGATTAAAATGTGATAAGTGTTTTCCCCCGAAGCTGCATAAATCTATTCGACATTATTTTTTTTTCTCGCTAATCCGTTTTTTTTCTATCGACAGAATAAAAGAGATGTAATGGAAAAAATTATTGATGAGGAATGGAGAGGGTTGTTTTGAATGAGGGTACATTCTCAAAGCTGTGAAATAAAATATTTTTCAAATATTAGAAGGAAAAAATTACCACACATCCATTTTACATTTATAATTATCAATTTTAATGTAATCAATAAATTAATTCTATTAATTTCGTGGGATTCATGCATGATTTGTATAGAAAATAAATACTACAATCAGATATATTTGTGTATTAGAATTATTTGAAAGAAAAAAAAAGTGCTAAATAGATAATATTACAAATTTTAACAAAGTTACAATTTGTAATTGAGTTGAAACAAAAAAAATTACACTTAGAGTGAACTTCAATGGACTATTTTTAATTATCTCAACTATATTTTTATTTTCACAGTGTGTAGAAAGTAACACTGACAAACAAAACTTCAATGTCCGCTTGTAAAGACAGTGAACAAAAAAAAAAGAAAACAAAGTATTTATTGTTTTTCTTTTTTTTTATAAGCTGTCTCAGTATCCTGCTAAATATCATGTTCAAATGTACAATAATAAAATTTGATCTAACCTTACTGTATACAAGCTATACCATTATTCCAACATCAATATCACATGACTCTTCACCATAACTAATCATGAATTTAAATATTCACCATAGTGAAAATATTGACAAATTTAATTAAAAATAATTACTGTGTTGCGCCACATTTTTTTAAATTACCAACAGTACAATAAGAAAAATAATAAAAATCACTAAATCTACAAAATTATTTTCGTGCACAATTTTTCCCTCTCTTGCCACCGCTCTCATTCAATATTCTCTCTCAAACATTTGTTTCAATTGATAAAATTTATATCTCAAAGAACTTTTAATACACATGACGATGCAAACACACTTAAATTTCACTTTATTTTTCCTCTTTATAATTCAAACCCAACCGGTTTTTCTCGCAAAACCCAACAGTATAATTGCCGATGAACTTCAACACAACACGATGAAGTGTATATGGATATACATATATACATTTATATATATATATATATATATATATATCAAAGCGGGTGAGCAAGAAATTGGGTTGAACAGGGTGGTCTCATCCCGTGTGCATTAGCACAATTTTTTTATTGATAAATTCACTGAAAATAATCGCAGCAATCAAAGCTCAATGATCAACTCACGAAATGAAGTCCTTTCGCTCTTATAGACACACAAAGATATATATAATACTAAAATGCTGGTGCGGTAGTCGCGGCGAGCGCGCAAAAGATTCGATCGGCACGCGATTATACATATGTATATACAAGTAAATATATATATATATATATATATATACCTAACTTTTGCGATGGAATCTTTAAACTTCGTTCAGATCCGCACGAGGATAAACAAAAGCGAAAAAAAAAAAAAAGAAGAAAAATAAAGATCTTATTTAAATTCTTACTTTAACGAACCGACTTTGTGACATCTCCATTAACTGTTCTCCTAAAAGTTGCCCCTAATGTTACATTCTCTTGCACACTCTTCCTTCCTCCCTCGTAAAATCGGTTGTCGGTATATGGACAAATGTCCTGTGATCACTATCATCAACTGGTGTGGAACAAATGTTCTACTATAAAGCTGATCATTTTGAAAAATCTCATCAAGAATATATTCACTTCTGTTGCTGCTGCTGCTGCTGCTGCGGTTAGTGATGCTGATGTGCGTGTGTAGAAACTCCTGTTTTTCCAACTATTCAAAAAACCCCGCACCGACAAATATCCTTTTTTTTTTTCATAATTTGCCATTCGAGTAGAACTAAATAGAAACACGATGTTAAACAGAAATTCCACCGTCTATCAACAAGTCGCGATCGAATTATATCTTCATCTCAAACTATATATATATATATATATATATATACCCACAGAGTCCAACAGTAGCGCTAAAGAAGAAAAAGGAATACTCAGCACAAAAAAAGAAAATTAATTACCAAATGAAACATAAAAAAAAATTCTTCCTACATTTTTCTTTTTTTTTTTTTTCACTACACAAGTTGCAAAATATTTTTATTTTATTTTTTTAAACTAATTTAATTACAGATATAAATTATTCGCACGCGTGAGAAGCAACTTAATTCGTACCGCCGTCATATATATATATATATATAAACATTTGTATATAAAAAGAACAAGGACATCCATATATATAAATCGAGAGCGCAGTGAACGCACGATCATGAGCCCTCGTTTTTCTCTCATCATTATATATATATATAGATATATAAAGTAGTGTCATTCCGACCCCACGAGGTGAGATAACGAAGACATCGAGGGCTCTCTCCGCTGGGGCTGTAGACATGTTGAAACACGTCGAGTTTCGCGCGCCAGGGACTCTTATATTTCTCTTTTGGGTATATGCGTTTGTGGCGGCGACCAAACTGCTCTCAGCTCTTGCTTTAATGTAATACTATGGGCGCGAATATATATATATGTATATATATATATATCTGTTGCTATGCATATACATATATAAAGGATGACGATAATCGGGTGAATACGAACTGTGGCGCGAGAAGAAGCGAAGAGTTTATATAATGGATACGCGAAAGACGACACAACGAAAGAAGAGATGATGGTGTCATGCACACGTATATTATGTAGGCACGTGAAAGGAACGGGAGGGCAAGGATGAGAAGGTGGAAAAACACGCCTACTCGTTGAATATATATCAAAGCCACTTATTTAAAGCGCGAGCATATACTCAAACGTGCCCGCGCGCGCCACCGCACCTAACGAACTGAATACGTTGATCGCGCGCGAGAACTAACGCACGTTAACACTCTGGCAATATTTATCTCGTCATGTTTCGTTGTATTAAATCCTTTTATACATGCGTTGAGTATATACAGCAACAGCAAATATATTATATGGATATACGTAAGTGTAAATATCAATTTTAAATTGTCAGCCATTGATTACAAGAACGAATGAAAATAATGAAAAAAAAATTACAGATTGATTTAATTAATTTTATTTTCATTGTGGGAAATTTTTATGTTTTATTTTTTTTTCATACATTGTGCTGTTAATTTTTGTTAGTGATTTAAATATGTATAGGTTGAGAATATAGTGGCTGAGATATAAAGTGATTTTTCATGTGTTGGAGAATATTTATTTATGATGATTGTATATTTATGAAATAATGACTCAATATAGTTCTTTATTTCTTAGTTACAGAACTTTGTGTGATAAAATTTATATTTATTTTTCTATATCTGTAGTTGGGAATTCCAAATGAGTATTGGTAATTTAACTTTCAAACAATCATATATACTAAATTTTATGATTCCTGATGAATAATTAATTTTCCAATAAAAATTAACCCTCAAAATGGAAATTGGCATAAAGAGGAGATAAATAACGAGGATTTAGCCAGGTATTTTAACATATTTTATCAAAAGGTGACATTATGTTTCACCAAGAGTATCTTAAAGTTGTACCTGAACCCCGGGGTATTAATAAGAGGGATGATTCAAGTAAATATCTGTAAGAACATCCTTTTCGATTATGAAAATACTTTTTCCATCCCAGATCAACACAGAGGATAAAATTATGGGTACTGACGCCGGATACAGAGATATGACTGTGATAGATACCTTGAAAATTTCTTGACTGACATTTTACAAATAAAATGTCCAAGAGGTAATAAAATACATGCTGCAAAATTGTCAAGAATGAATTTTTTTTTTTCATGTTAGAAATAAAATTTCACAACAATTATATATATATATATATTTTCAAAGCATTCAACTGCAATAGTTTCTTTAAGTCCAGAATACACTTGAAAAGCCTGCGGGACTTCTACTCTAACAATATTTTTTCCCAACATTTAACAGTATTCTTAGAAATCCCGTTATTCTAAAAAACATTTTTATTTACTTTCTGTTTTCTTAGGTATTTATAGTTGGCGATTTAAACTTTACAAAACAGTCTGAGTTTTTTCAATAGAGGCAATTTTATAATACCTCTATTTACTTCAAGTCACACAAATCCCTGTTATGAAAAACTATTTGAGATATAATATAAATTAAATATGAAAATTAAAAGTTTAAATATATATAAACTAATTTATCAGATCTGCAAAAGAAAAAAATTCCACCATCATTAATATTATTGTAACTCTGTTAAAAATTGTCTGAAAAATACAGAACCAAAAGTTTCATTCTCATTATTAATGCGCCTGCAGTTATAAATACAAAGAAGAAAGCTAAAGATTAGAAGAATGAGATGGCAAAGTTTTGACACGAAAAATACGAATAGCTATATCAAGAAGATCATCCGAAATACTGGCAGTAAGATCTATAACGTGACAATCTACTATGATCTGTACTAAATTTAATCTTAGTTCATTCATGAACTCTCTGAATATATCCCAACAATAAAGTCAAACAATATCCAATACCTCATTTCAAATGCTATATGGCTTCATTGTTCCAAGTTCACTAAAACTGAATACAAAAATACATTGTTAATATTTCATCTTTCCTTCAACATTACAAAAACCTTATATCTGTGAATGAATGTATATTTTACACTTGAAACAGCACAAATACACAACAAAAAAAAATCGATATTTTCGAATTTTTTTTAAAGACTTTAACCATTGATATATTTTACGTGCACCCTAGTGTGGCATTAAACCAGTGTTATAGTCCATATACCCACACTATTATACCATCTACTACGTGTAAAATTACACCGAAATACCACACAATGATGTAATTGTGAAAAATATATAATATATAATTCATGCGAAAATGACCGTAACCCTCAAGAAATGAAAAGAGACGAAAAGACCTTGCGCAAAACAATTGTTAGTCTTTATTGTGGACTTCCATATCTATCTCAGTTCTTTTTTTTTTTTTATTCCTGTGAAACGAGACACATACAGACATGTATATATATATATATATATATATAAATACATATATATTCCTTGACGCGCAACATAACAGTAACGACTCCAGCAGAGCCATTGTCTGTCGCCTGGGGCGCATTGGACTCAACGAGAAGGAGCTTCATTGTCAGAACTTGGGCTCTTGGTGAATGGCGAGCTATCTCGTTTAACTTCAATTACTCGTCCTTCCCTTTCACCTCTCTCGCACCATCACTACCACCACCACCACTGTATATAGTCTTCGCTACATTTCTCCGTAAGACGTCCATGTAGAGCTGAAGCAGAAGCAACCCACCACTACTACGTGTTGGCTTTGTTACTCGCAGTGAGAAAAAGGAAATACCATCACTCGTCGTCTCTTTACTCGCCAGCTTACCTGCTCTCGTTAGATACTCTTTTGCTTCTGGTAAATATGTATATATATATATATATATGTTTCTACACCACACATAAATATATACAGTTAAGGAAAGAAAGAGAGTGGGGATGTGTATTATTGCAGACATCCCATTGATAATTTATTTTTGTCTCAACGAGTCGTTCATTTTTGTTCTCTTTTTCCTTTATTATTTCTGTCACAACACAACTAAAAATCGTGGACCAGTTGAACTGCATTGAATGAATATATATTTATACCCGGAAATACTTTTCAGTGACTTGGTGGCCCGGACACAATAGACAATAAAGAAAAAATAAAAGGAATTTTCTCATAGACTTGTTCATTATTTAATGTGATAAATATCCATTTTACACTTCTTCAATCATTCACAAAAATTTCCTTTTTCTAATTAATGGACACCTTCATTCATAAATGTGAAAAGAGAGAAGTTTAAAGCCCTGTGATTTTGCCATAAAATATTTGGTTTTCATAAGAAAAAATAATAAACAAAGAATAATATTTTCTGTATTATGAAACAGACGCCTCATGTGTGTATACATATATATTATGAACTATATATACTGATGTTAATCAACGCCACTGATATATTAAATGTGGCAGGGAGATGGTTTAGACCGATTAAATCACGTACATATCGAGAGAGTCAGGACCACCTGGTGAATATAGCTTCTGGGTGGATGGGAAATATAGGGGTCTAGTTTGAAAAACAAAAAAGAAATTTATATATATTTATATTGATGGTAGTGACTGGTTGGTGGTAAAAAAAGCAATGTAATAGTGCTAGGGATAGAATGAGATGGAGAGTGGATAAAAAAAAAAAACAATGATGGGTTTGCTTGGATACATTAATGTGGGAGGTGAGTGTGGAGTTATCGAGTAAACCAAGAAGAAATGTATTCTGTTATTCTGCTGTCCCTTTTTTTTTAATTCCGTTCCCAATGGTTCATTTTTTTTTTCCTTTCATCCCCATGAAGTCGATTCAGGATCGACATAATTGCCCTCTAGCTAAAGCATGTATATTCTTCATAGCTTCTTCATCACATATGGATTAGAAATGAGAGATGAACATTTAAGTGGCAGGAAGTGACTACAAATATTTGTCAGAACCTCATTAAATAAACGAGCCCCTACTTGATAATTTTATCTATACGTAACATTTATAATATTTTTCTCTATTTATTTTTCCAATTTTTTATACATATGTATTTTTCTATTACGTTTAACCATTTCCGGAAGTAGTCGATCGAGAGTCGTTTAAATATCTCTAGTGGAAACAACGGATTCGACAATTTTTTGACTTCCTTCTTTTTTTTTTTCTTGCAGCTACTGAAGAAACAGGAATGAAATGAAAAAAAGATTGGAATAATAGAAGAATATTTGTGGTTTTGTACACGGTTGTATGGGTCGTAGACGACGCTAATAACCAAGCCGTCTCCATCAAGAGAACGGCCTAAATATATATGACGTAGCCCTGAAGATGAGTGCAGAAAAAAAAAAAGAAATGAGAAAACATATAAACATACTACACACTCACATATACACACATAAACGCACCGAGTTATTGAAAGTCTTATGGCAGTGTGATATGTTTACTAATTGTATTTGATGATGAAAACAAAAGTTCACTCAACAGCAAGATGAACAAAATAAAAAACATTCTGAGACACAAACATTATGTTTTTTTTTCAGCCGTTGAATAAAGACATCATTCTTCTTCATTTATTGTTTTGTCTATTATGTAGAATCTGATCATGGAATTAAATAGCATGGTGAATTTTTATCGCGTTAGCTGATTTACTATGTGAAAAATGTTGATGATATAACTGAATCTAACATGTGGAAGTTACTCAAATAGAAACGTTTGAACGAGTCGAGATAGAATTGAGGGAAAAACGAGGCCACGGTCGGTGACGGTTTCAAAGATCCATTGAATAATATCGTTCTGTTTATATTATATACGTGAATTCATCCAGTTATATAAACAAACACTCTATGAAATACCGCAAAAAAGTTTAGATATTTTTAACATATGGTTCTCTTCTGTAAATAATTATTCAACGTCACTCATAGATAGTAACTGTGTGAAAAACTTATTCATTTGAATGGAATGAGTTGTCGAAAAAATATTGAGATAAATTGAGAAAGACTATTCTCTAGTCGAAAAGTGAATTACACATTTAGTTCCTGAGCTCAAAAAGATTTCTGTTATTAATCTCCCAAACTGTTTGCATTTATGTGTGTCCGAGTAATAACTGTATGCGTTAAATTTATTCATTACGTTGCACTACCAAACATGTATGTATCGTTCAAAATTCGGGCAGAGAACTAGTCACCATTAATATTGAAACATATTGATGAATGAATTTTTCATTACCGTTATTATGTTCATCCGCGAGGCACAATTAATAATTTATCTAAATTGATTATAAAGAAAAAAATAAACGTTGTTAGTTATATAATAATATCTCATTAATTTACTTTATCTCTTATCAGTTGTATCATTTGTGAGAATGATTTGTACATTGTCAATGACGAGAGAACAAAACGAGGTTGATGTGCATTAGAGAAACTTACTCACTGTAAAGTCGATATCAATTATTTAAAAAGTCGTGTGATTTGACTTTCTTACATTAAAAAAAATAAGGAAAAATCAATTACTACATTCGTGACCTTAGTTGATTGTGAATTCTGTGTAAATAGTAGTAAATAGGAAAATTGTATCCAGTCTACTGACACGACTATTAACACGGTCACGTAAAAGTTTCCAATAAATCCAAAACGATTCTGCGATAATGTTGAAATTAGTGTTTTAGACGTGATACGAAGATATCAATATTTTTAATAATTATTTAATAATTATATTTGAAGATTATATTTAATAATTATGTTTAAAGATTACATTTAATAATCATATTTAAAGATTATATTTAATAATTATATTTAAAGATTATATTTAATAATTATATTTAATGATTATATGTAATAATTATAATAATTGAACTGTACACATTTCATACAGATAATGGAGAATTTATATTAAATAGTGGAAATGCTAAATCTATGTTAAAACTCTACCCACAGCATGGAAAATTTTACACAGAAATTAATTATTTGCCTAACTCTAAATTCTTAATCCGAACAAATTGTCACTATTATTTGTCAATCATAATAAATTTTCAAACAAAAAATTGAAGGGAATATTAGTTTGTTTGAATGACTCAAGTTGAACGGTGGCAATTAAATCAACAGTGCTGTGTATTTGGGGAGGGGAACTAAACGTCACTCTATAAAATATCTGAGAATTTCTAAGCCCCGGTACAAATATACTCTTATAGCTCAATAAATGAAGCACTTGAGCAGATTTTAATGGAGTTTATCGCAGGTTTAAGTCTAGCCTGACGTCATTATTGTACTACGAACATGTATTATTAATCCATAATTTGACAATGGTAACAATATATAATGTCAATTTTAATTGAATATATGTTTCGAGCAAAATATAAACTTTACAAAGGCAAACGCTCACGATTACTGAACGATAATATCAAACAGATATTAACAAACGTTCAATTATCCCAATTCATCATTTCTACAATAGAGAGAGGCACATTATTTTGACTCTTGAAATAACATTATGAAATTTTATTTATACTTTTATATTAGAGACTCATTTCGAGTTTGCACAGTTGCAATTTATCCTGAAAATGATGATTACAAACAAGATCTCATAAGACAAAAATAATATTCCTAATACATCATTTGAATATATTTCAAACTTTCCATGCAAAAATGATCACAACTTAATATTATTTGATTGAACATTTATGGTTTACGCACATCAATCTTCTCTGAGAGATGCTCTATATATATAACAGAGGAAACCGCATCGAAATTGGTTTAGTGGTTCTCAAGATTAACTATAAAGAACAAAAAGACAGATGTACTAGCGGAAATTTCATATTATATAATGTAGAGCAGATATTTAACGTATCATTATAATTTCGTTTTATCACAATTTTTTGAGAAAAACGTTTCATATGTTGAGGTGGGGAGACTCGAGAAACCACAAAGTAGCGTATAAAAGCATCAACAATTAAATTCATATAGAATTACTGACAATTTCAAATATATTGACTTATAGTCATGATCTTTGATACTGCAATGTTGTATTGAGATACTGATAGCAGTATGTCGCACGAAAAAATTCTATTCTTCACTATTCTCGTGAGTTTTATCATCATCGAGGCGTGTAAGTCTAACAACGGAAAAATTACGACCGGTTCACAGACATTTCTGAAGTTGAGATCAGGACAAAATACAAAGTGTGAATTTATTAATCGTGACTTCCACAAGGTAAAATATATTTGTTTAATATTATAATCAAATTATGTCAGAATTTTGTATATTAAAAATACAATTGTTATTCAGCTGAAGGGAACTTGGTATTACGTATTGCGAACAGTTACTTCTAAAAATGTACCGAAAATGCGCTGTGGACACCTGGTGGTACATAATATATTATCAAATGGATTCGAGTCCACGTTGGATTACATGACAAATGGTGGAGCAACAGTCAAAGTTCCAATAACTGGATTATTCATCAATGAAACTATAGTTGGGGTCCCGGAATTAAATGATATTATAATGATTTATCCTGAAATGAGACAACGTAAGTACAATATCTAAAACAAACATATAATATATTAGCTTTCTATTTGAAACTATACTTTACATGATTTTCATCTCTGTTTTCTCAGCATTTTTCGTACAAATAGGTTTATGTGATGACGATACTATATTTTTTATCGAATCTATATATTATTATGGTGGACTTCTGCTATTTACTCGCAATATCCCTGATAGTGTGACAGCACTCAAATTACGTTTTGGGACATATGATGAACTCAGAGGGAAAGAACAAATGTTGCAAATTGATTTTAACTGTACTGTGGAAAAATGATACAATAAAGAATGAAACAAATTACTGAGGACAATGCGATTTACAATAAAATAAAGGACTAAGATCTGATAATAAAATACAAATCTTGTGATAGATATTTTTGTAATGATGATTTATTTTTTACTAATAGTATAATTTTTTACATGTAGGTATGATATTTTCCCTGAAAGATCATCATCGTATCGCTACATATGAATAATAACACATATGATGTAATATTAGTTCAAACTAATGACAGTGACTACTTATCTTGCTTGTGAATCTTTGCTTTTTATAATTTTATTACATTTCACAGTAGCCACAACGATAACTTGAGAAGAATAACAATAATATCAATGATGACACGAGAAAAATTAATACAAAGGATTGGAATTAAGAGTGTATGTTAAAACTAAAAATCATTATCTAATTGTTGAACTATTAGCTGAATTACGAAACTTGTTGCATCAAGATTCTATTGTGCGTGATGAGACCATGATTTGGGAATGTCACATGACATAGCAATTACTATCTATCGCTCCAATTATTAGAAGAGATAGTTTCGAATTATTGCAGATAAGATAAGAACAAAGTCTTCATGATGTGTATTAAAAAACACATGATAATGAAAGTGATATTGGTGAGATATGAAATGATTTATCATTATCCCCGATACACACCTTGGATATAAAAGTACAATTCTCTATCATTTTATGTGGATTTCATCGAATAGAGTTAATGATAGTTTTATTACATTATTATATTTTTACGGTCATTTCTATTTTTAAAGACACCTCATTCTTCTTACACCAATTTTTTCTGTAAACAGAAGCGTTTCATATGTTAGGGATGATGGAAGACGAGAAACAGTATAAAGCTATGTTCCAAAGTGGCAAAATTCCACTCAGCAAACACAAAATTCTTCCAAACATATTGGCTTAATAACGTCAGTAATCAAGACTTCTGACTTTAACACAAACTGCATTTAATTATTTCCTACAAAATCCTAGAAATTCCTAAAAATTTCTAGGATTCCTAAAAAAATCTAGAAATTAATTTAATTTTATCCGGAAAATTCGTATATAAAATTTTCATTATGATTTTTTCACCATCGATCATTATTTTATGTCAGGGTTGATCTACTCTTTGTTACTAAATCTTATTCAAATAAGGGATTCCGTATTGTCTGAACATGTTTAATGAATTATTATCACCATTAACATGATTTATATATTATCCCTAAATATTAAATATTCTTTTTATTTTCTCAATCAATTGAGAGATCAAGTCAATGATCCTTGTTTGCACCTCACTGAAGGTCATGTTTTATCCAACATTATATAAAATCAAGTAACACAATATCATTATCCTGAATAATCACTTTGGTGATAACAGCACAATTATTTTATCATTTTAAGTGAATTCCATCAAATGAAGTTAATTAGAGTTTTATTTCATAAATATGTTTTTACTGTCATTTCTATTTATAAATACACTTCACTTTTCCTACATCAATGTTTTACTGAAAACGTCTTATACGTTAAAAGTGGTGGAAAACAAGAGAGTATAAAGCTACGTTCCGCAGCGCGAAAATCTCATTCAAGAAACGTGAACATCTTCCAAACATATAGTGTTCTAACAACGTCAACAATTGACATTACTGATTTCCATACAAATTGTATTCAATTATTTCCTACATAATGACGTTTAAAAAAATTATATCATTCACAATACTCGTAAGCTTTTTCATGTATTATGCTTGTTGCAATTTGTGTAACGCTTCGAAGATCAGAACCAGGTCACAAATGTTTATGAAGTTAAGGGCAAATCAAACTAGACAGTGTCAATTTATTAACCGCGATTTCGATAAGGTAAAATGAATATGTTTCAATATAGAGATGACATAACATAATAGTAATTTGAATTAGGATTGTTTTAAATGAAAATTCATTTGTTATACAGTTGGCGGGATCTTGGAATTACGTGCTGCGAACAGTTACTTCAAAGAATGAACCCGAAATCCACTGTGGACATTTAGAAGTGAATACAATATTGTTGGATGGATTCCAATCCCAATTAGATTACTTAACAAATAATGGTACTAAAGTTCAAGTTACGATAACTGGACTATTCATCAAACCAACCATTGTGGGAATCCCAGAACTAAGCAATTTACTAACAGGAAATGCCAGTCAATACCGTGAGTGAAACAATCTTGAGAATCATATAATAATTGTGTTCTATCAGGCAAAATGCTATATAAAAATCTTATGTTTATGTTTTCAGCGTACTTTGTAGAAATGGGTATTTGTGATAACGATTCTATACTTTTTATTGAACCTACACTTTATAACGGTGGAGGTATGGTATTTACACGCAACATCCCGGATAGTGTAACATCACTCAAACTACGTTTCGGGACATTTGATGAGCAGAGTGGAAAGGAATTTACAGTGCCAGTTCCATTCAACTGTACTTATTAAGAAACACCGTGAACAACACAGAAAGTACACAAGACTATACATGATTGATAACAAGAGTAAGGATTACAATTTGGCCACAATTATATAAAATATTATTGGCAAACACAAGAAAAAGAAATGATTCCTAAATCAATTTACGTGGATAGCGTCCTCTCAATCGATAATTCTCAATCGAAACTGAAGAGTAGAAAGAAATTATAAATCTCCACAACATTCTATCGTCGATGAACGAAAAAAAAAAAAAAAAAAAAATTCCAATGAAACGGAGAGAAAGAAAATGCAGAAAATAACTTCTCGTTATATTTTCTCTAAGAAATCATGTAATCACCACGTTCATAATAAATATACCATGAAGTTTCAGGAACATTGTCCTCAGATTAGATTTAACAAAATTTCTTCATACTCACACATAAATATATTTTTCCCAATCAATTCACCTCCTCAAAATCATATTACCAATTCAATTTTCCTCACAAATATCATCAATAATATATTTCTCAAAACATTCTGCTTCAATCTAGAATTATAATGAGCAACATT
Source organism: Zele albiditarsus (assembly GCA_958496275.1). Taxonomy (NCBI): domain Eukaryota; kingdom Metazoa; phylum Arthropoda; class Insecta; order Hymenoptera; family Braconidae; genus Zele; species Zele albiditarsus. The sequence goes on along the minus strand of OY292409.1, from coordinate 4,220,249 downwards.
ACATCAACAATTGACATTTATTCCACATCTCTCATGCAATATAACCGTCTCAAAAATACGCCCTAAATCGACAAAAAATCCACCAAAATGAACATGGTGGCAATGATCAATGTATGTAAGGTGTGAGTGTCACAAAATATATATATATATGACAAATAGAAATTGGTGGCACGGGTCATTCATATCGATGGTAAATCGTGCCTATTGTCATTCATTATATTTCACAGTGACCACTAGAAGAATATAAGAAAAATAACAACAATAGTAATAATAATAACACAAAAAAAAAAAAAAAAAGTGGAAGAGGGCGTGATTTTGCAAGTGGCATCAGAGGGTGGAAACCTTCACACATTCATATACATATATACCAAACCAACAGACTAAGAAAAAAAAATATATATATTATATATGTAAGATATATAAAGGTAAAGAAAAATATTCATCTTTGTCCACATGAATATGTCATAGATCCTCGTGCTAATGCTGTATTCTATTGATTTCAAACCACAGGAATCCGCGTTGGTGATTCTGCGTATCGAGGGATATACCTACTATATAATATATATATATACATATATGTATATTCGGTTGTCGATAGAAAGAGAAACAGAGAAAGAGATTGAATGTGGACTCTCTGATTTTTTTTTTCTTCCTCTCTCGGTCATTTTTTTTTTTTTTTCTCTTCTCCTTCGTCTCCGATGTGTAACAACAATGACTGTGTCGAAGGAAGAGAATTGGAGCTGTGAATGGTGTGGTGTGGTCAATGCCGAGGCGTGAGACCCCGCCGAGGGATGAAGGGAATATTGTTTGAAAGAAAAACGTCGCGAGTCTTATGAATGGAGAGAAAGAATGGCACCCAAACGAGCTAAAGTTATAGACGAAACTGCATTGCTATTTATATAAATATGCAGGGAGAGAGTTGGGTGGTGTTAGGAGACATGAATAATGAGAGTGGAGTGAAGGTATAGTGATGCTAAAGATGAATAAATTTAGTACAGAACGTAGACCGTCATAAACTTATTTGTAAATAACAATTTTAATTCTTGTATTGCGCATGGTGTTACTCTTCTTCAACTTACATTTCAGTTTTTTCTCCATATTCTTCATGCTTTTCTGGTAATGCTGTTGCTTCTGTTGTTATTCTATATTTATAAAGGTTCATATGGTTATATGTATGGAGTATATAGAACCCCTCAGGCTTGCGATAATATTTTCCTAGGACCCGACATGTATGAACTCGATATGCCCCCTCGAACCCAAATCACCTCGTCAACCAATCTGCTTTTATTCTCAATACTGTATTATATATCTATCCATGTATATATGTATATATGTATATGTATACGTGTGTATAGAATAACGGCAACGATTCTTCTTACGTGAGGGATTAGCCAAAAATCCGTTGCAAAAGATAGAAAATAATATTATCGAGGTGGAGGAACAGAAAATTTTTTTTTATATTTCGAGGGGTGAAAAAAAAAAAATTTCATGCTATTTTTTTATTTTTTCTCTTCAAACACCTTATATTGTTAGTCATTCGGAATTTTGGTTCTCACGATTGTTTCAAATGTAGGGCGAATTAGGCACGTTGAAGAATATTGTACGTGTTCAATTCTGAAAAAAAATAAGGAAAAATCACATTGATGAATCAACAAGGCGATAGCATTTCATGAAACTCTGTTGTAATCAATATTTAAGAGAAGTCGTCGACGTACCCAAAAAATCGAATCACTAGATAGCAATTGCTGTATTTGACAACACAGCACACAAAAAAAAAAATGCACACACTCGTGTGCCATTAAACCAAGTACAGTATAAAATGTGTTGACATTGGATGAATCGTACTGTAGATGTTACAACATAAAACTAAATATCAACACTCATATTCTATCATTTTTTTTGTCCCCAACAGTTTTATCGTAAATAAATAGCAAATAGGTCAATCAAATTGAATTAATTGAAACCCAATTACATCACTTCAAAATAGTTTGAAAATCAAAATCAATAATCAAACAAAGTGTACCGTACTTTCATAATTATTAGCAATGAATATATCTTTAAATGAAAATTACTTCTCCATAATTATTGTATATCTAAAATAATACTATTTGTTCTGCCATCAACCAATTACAATACGATAAAAAGATTCATCCAAACAATAAATAAAATGCCATATGAATTAGACAAAATAATATCTAATTCTATTCATATATCAATTTATCGTCTATATACAGTTATTTAATGAATACATAGAAAATCACTCTTCCATAGAGCCTAAATAACAAGGAAGAATTGTGTTTGTGCGTGTGTGTGTGTGTATTTGTGTATGTGACTGATGTGGGGATGATACACTATATAGCTGGAAGCTGACGCACGTGCGCGTGTCTAAATCGCCAAGACGCACGCCACGCGAGTTGAGAGTAGGTAGAGTAGAGAAAAAAAAAAAAGAGAATAACGCAAAGAAGAGAATAAAGAAAAAAAGAAGAGAGAAAAAAAAACAAAATATAAAGGAATCAGTAGAAGACGAAGGAAAAAAAAAAAAAAAACAACGAAAGAAAGTGAAATAAAGAAATGAAATAAAAAGTAAAGAAATAACAAAAAGAGAAATGCATTGAGTGGATATGCGAGGCCCGTAGATCCTCGTGAAGCGATCATGCACCGACGCATCGTGCGGCGGGTCCACCTGCAATTACGTGAGAGAGGTGCACTTGGCTTCTTCTTCTTCTTCTTCTTCTTCTTGTTCTCGTGATGCAGTCCCTTGCGGTCGTGCGTCTCGTGATCGTTTCTTTCTCTTCTGGGCTTCTGAACGCTAAACCCGAATATATACACCGGACGGGTTTCAGCAGTGCAATTATTAATATGAGCGAGAGAAGGAATTTGATAGTATACCTTTATGTATATATATATATTGCTGAGAGAAGAGTATATGCATATATATATATATAGAAGAGCTCACGGTGGTCTGTGGCGATTTTTTATTGGCCACTCGCGTGCATCCCTCTTTCTTTTGGGATAGATAATCAGAAGGGACTCCCTTATCGCGGGGCCCAAACGTTTTGCATTAATTCCGGGCGTTATAAACGTAAATGGCAGTCAGGTATCTTTATCGTAAAACTTGAAGATATCTTATTTTGCTGTGTGCGCGCGCGTCCAATGCGGTAGTTAACTCTCGTTTGTTGAATATAAAAGTTGAGAAGAGTTTGGTAGAAGGAGCGCGAAACGGCTTAATGAAGCCAAGACTGAATTTATTGATTAATTATCCTTATTATATAGTGACCACAATACGACGACCATATTTATATATATATATATTTTTGTATGGATAAAATGGATAAAAAAAAAATTGTGAATTGTTTTTTTCACCCTTCTGGAATGCATTAAAAAAATTAGGAATATAGTGTTAGTGATTTTTTTTGTTTATGAAGTATTTTTATTTTTTATTGAAATGAGAAATGATGAAAACATTTTTAGGACATACGCAGTGGCTCATAACTTCTTGTTGAATATGCAAAATTCATATCGATATGATGTTTTTTCTTTTTTTTTTAGTGCCGGAGTCTGCCCTACAATTTTGAGTCGATAGATTTATGGGTTAGGATGCATTCATTAGCTGTGAACGCGTCTAAAAACACTGATATGTTCATAAATACGCAAATTTGTATATAAAAAGTGGAATAAAAGAATTACTAATTTTATCTCTCACGTATGCAGAACCTATATTCGATGTCGGAATTCGTTTTTGTTAATGCAACGAATGATTCGTATAAATGAATATAAATTAATATAAATTATGAATAAAAGTAAATATTTTTGATTCAAAATGTAAATTATATATTATGCGCTTCGAAACAAACCAAATATTATTTTGGAATCGAGATCATGTCCGTACGCATATGGTTCGTGTTATTTTTATTTTTATCTATAAACTCAATGTGTATTTTACATACGAATTATCCAACAATAAAAATCGTATGTACAATTAATTACTTCAATAAACTACAAAAATTATCTTTTTCGCCCTCTTTATACTGATTCCGACTACATATAAAATACCATGCGGAAATTGTAACAAAAGTATTGCCACTCACATGTTGACTTATTTTCCCTCAAAAATAGAGTGTGATGAAAGTGGAATTCTTTCATCACTTACATCGGTACAAATTCAAATTTGAATTCATACACATTCACAATTCTTAATTTACCCACAATATTTAGGAAGAATAAACCATATATTAAAAACCATAAGTATTACCATACTCAAGACAAAATATATATATTTGATAATAAAATAATTTTCAAACTTGATTCAAAACAACCTTTTATCACTGAAATTCAACTTTCTTTTCTTAATTCAAATCGCCTTAAAAAAATTGCATTGATCCTAGTTCATAAATCTTTATCAAAATCATATTTTTTTCATTCTCATACTAATTTTCACAGCAGCCAAATGCATCAAGTGGAAATTGTAACACGAGTATATCGTCAAGCAAATGTAGACCAGTTTCAAATTAAAAATGAAATGCGTTACGATCCACATATGCACATACACACATATACACTACTGAAAAATTTTTATATAAATATACATACGTACATACATATGTACATGTTATACACGTGCATGAATGCGTTGAGTGAGGAAAGAAAGAGAGGTCTCCACTGGCCCCGTGGCCCACGGACCTACAAACCTCATCGTTTTCGTGTATGTGAACGCATTCGTTCACGATCGTGCGCGCTCAAGTCGAGAGCAACTGCCGTCGTCTCTGCTGCCTTATTTTTTTTATTTTCTTTTTTCTTTTTCATCTCTCTTTCTCACCCCATTTTCGTTATTTTTTCTTTTTCTTTTCATTTGCTCCTTCCTCTCCTTATTCCTTCACCCATCATCTCTCTATCTTTGTTTTTTCCTCTTCTCGTCAGTGAGAGTCTCCCCTTTTATATATATATATATATCGCAACGTGTCTCTCATTTCTTTACTCGCTTCCATTCGTCTCACTTGTACACAGAATAAAAAAACAAAAAACAACAAAATAAAACACGTCCAAACTGCGCTTCGTCGTCGCGCGTCGCTCTTTCCACCAGTAAACAATGGACCCGACAGCGCGCAGTAACGAGAGAACCCTCTACCCGGGGGCCCTCAAACTCTCAATAGCCTCCTCGCGCGAGGCCTCGCGCGAGCTCCCGGGCAAAACATTCACGTACACGCACTTTTGTATTTTTGGCCAGTGTATAGTGGCAATGAAAAAGGAAAGAAAAAGGAAAGAAAAAAAAAAAGACATAAATAAAATTCTGCGGTGCTCCAAAACCGCGTGTTCGAATCATCTTTTATACCATTATGCCCTTCACCCAAATAACTTTGTCCGCGATGCGGCATCGGATGTATATATATGCGTATACAATTGCTACCAATTGCATTTCTTCATAAATTACTTGGCCCAATTTTTTTTTTTTTTCCTCCTTTTTTTACCATGTTTTACTCGCATTTAATTTTATTTAACACATCAACAAATAAAATTGTTTCAAGTTTGAATGAATAACATCAAGTTAGGAGCAACATCAATGAATGATTGAATAAATAAATAAATAAATAAATAAATAAATAAATTTGATTGCAGAATCAAAGTGATTATAAAGTAATTTATTAAATCGTTTTTTTAAAGCTATTATTATAATCATCGCAGTAATAAATTCAGTGCAATTCATCAACATTTTCTTTCATCAAAATTCATCAGTTCATATATGTATATATATATATGCAACTACATATATACATATAGTAATATGTTTACGTGCGTGCGTGTAATTTAGGGAGAAGGTTCTGTTGGCAATATATAGCGTGTAATTACCGGCCCCATTTTCTCCGCGAGCCAAATTAAACCCGACGTGTTTTTAATTTCAAATATATCCATTACCATATCGTGAAAAAGGTCTATATACATATACATACATTATATATGTATATATATGTACATTCGCGAATCTCTCATAAAGAGTAAAGGGAGGGCGCAATATCTCTCCTTTTGGACTTGTCGCACGTGCGATTTTACTTCCAATATGGCTCTTGCGTGCTTATAATATATATATATATGTTTGTAGTGCGAGTGCGAACACGTTTGCCGTAGTACACTCGGTACCGTTGCGAATACACGAAGGTTACAAGCGACATGCCGCACTCTTTATACGTTACACATATATTAATGTGTCATCCTGTCGCTCGTTTTATTATTATTATCCGCATTATTATTATTATTATTACCAGTATTATTATTGGTCTCGTTTTTGCGTTGTGTTTGCAGACATCGTCAACGCTAAGTATGGCGATGTCCAATAATGATATTGTTTTTAATTTCTTCAATTATTTTGTTCTCTAAATGACAAATATGGAAGAAAAAAAAGCACACATTCATAATAATTGCAAAATAAAGATTATTCATGGCAATTTTATCATTTAACAGCCATGAAAAAAGATGAAGATAAAATGGAGATTAAAAGCTGTATATATATATATATAAATATAGAGTGAAGCCAAAAGAGTAAAGAAAAAGGTAAGGAAAGCATTAATTAATTAATAAAGATAAAAATGAATGTTCGCGTGCAGTCATAAAAATTTTAGTGGAGAAAAGTTTTCGATGAAAGTTTTTCGATTATCTGACCCACGATATGTGCAAAGTAATGAACGATAATCGATCAGCAATTGATGCACCAAACATCAACTTATAAATTACAATTGCATGTTTATATTCCCATCTCATTTCTCTTTTATTTTTTTTTTTTTCTTGTTTTTTTTGTCTTTATTTTTCATCGCTGTCTGTTTCTGAAACGCATGCGCCAACGCACGATTGCCACGCGACTGACGCGCGCGTTCACTTCGAGCTCATTCTTTTTTACTGCAGTGGCCAAGTTTCAACCTGTTACACACCTCAAGACGCACTTTTTCTCCGTGTATATACACTCTTAATGTAACTGTATATATACACTTTACCATTTACTCTCCACAACTCTCTGACATTTATATTTATGTTCCTCCATTCATTCCACTGTTATTCATATATCACCGTCTCCTTTGGCTTCCGGCCATCATCAAGTAAAACGCATTTTCCCTTTCTCACTTTGACCATTTTAACGTCAAGAGAACGAAGACAAAGTTATATTATATATTATGTTTACATATAACTTCTCTGTGATATTGTTCATATGGCTTCCAACGAAATTCTTCAACTTGACGAACGTTCACCAAAGGCTTCTTGTATATGTATAGGGTGGAGATGGGTGAATCGGAACCCCTTTGAGAAATAAATACCATTATAACCGAACTACTAATTCAGTTTATTTGATCGAGAAATTGGAATTCAGTTTTAATTCTTCCTTAAACGTAATTGCATTCAGGAAAAATATCGAAACGTTTATTTTGCTGTGATTATAAATATTTAAAAAATGTCCTAACACAGTTTTGTACTCGCTTTTAAAACACTTTAATTTACAGAGCTGGTATTAAAGATAACTGAATAATGCTGTTGATTTTTTATTGTTTCGAGGATAATTTTGAATATTTAATTGTGAATTATGCGGAATTGTCTTCTTTTATGTAACATTGTTGAGGAGATTCATTACAGGACTATTTTCCAATGGTGTCTTCATTAATAGAACTATCAATCGAAAAGAATTGTTCTGTAAATATAAACACTATTGGTCCTCCGATTTATCTTGTACTTTACCTTACTTATATTTCGATCAAAATGTTGGTATATAATGAATAAAATATATTACTGCACTATGATTTTTCGATAAATGTGAGAACACTTCAGCTTTATTTGAACAATATATCTTACTACTACAATTTGCAGATTTTCTTTTTTTGTTACACCTCAAAATTCGCGTTATCGCAAATTTTCCAATAGAAATTCAACTCTACATTTTACTGTACCGCCATATTTCTCTAATTGGTAATAAAAAAATTAATTATCCTGTCATATATAATTATTACAATATATTAAATACTAAAAATTACACATTTCATGAATTAAAACTCCCTGTATAATTCTCTACGTGTACACGATTGTGTAGAAATGGTTCAACTTCGCGTCTCCACTCACAAACGAAAATAAAAGTAGCAGGATGTGTATGAAAAAAAAAAATAAATATATATATATATATATATATATATATAAAATGAAATAAAAAGTATCGAAACTGGCTTACACGAATACTACATAGATACATTTATGTATGTGTGTTTGTATATGTGTACGCGCGCGTGCGTCTATGTGTATGTGTATCTACTGATGGAGTGGAGAGATGAGAATGACCGGGGGCAGCGCACGCGAGTCCATAATGATACACCGCGGCGCGCGAATATAAGTGGTAAAAGAGAGACGAAAGATGAATGAGAGAATGCGCTCGCGCGCACATATATATAGGTATGTATTCGAGAACGAAGGTGGTTGATTAGTCTGCGGCAACTGGTGCACGTGGAAAAATTTCTGGGGTCATATAAAAATATCAAACTTATATATATATATATATTTTTGTGATTTTTTGATTCGTAAAAAAAACAAAAATTTCAAAACACATTTTTATATTTTTTTTATTATCAGACAAATATGATAAAAGTTGTTTTTCAATCGAATTAGTGATTGACTCTTTTTTATTGTTGATTATTTTTGGTAGTTTGACTAATTATATTTTGTCAAGTTGCATTACACTTTTTTTTTCCACGGTATGTTATTTTATATTTAATATTTATTTGCACAAATGTAAATATGTGTGTGTGTGTGTGTGTGTGTATGTGTAGTGGTGTATGTTGAGTTGAGCAGTTGACAAAGGAGGCAACACGCTCGGATGAAACGTGTTGCCTACACGCAGTAAAAGATCAAGATGATTTCTAGACGATAAGTTGTTCTATGTCCTCGTTCTCTTTCTCATTATATGTCTATGCTTCATCTTCTCTATTCCTCCCTTGTACTTTTTTTGTTCCCTTAACTGATGCATGGATATATATCTATGGATACCATCTTGCGCACAGTAACGCGATCTTGATAATAACACGTCCCACTGCCAAACAATTTGACAACGGATTCGTCTTTGTGACATCGATCTTTCTTTTGTCAACTGAACAAAAATCTACCCTTATTTCATATGTATATATATATATATATATATCAATAATTTTTTTTTTCTCCTTTTTTACCTGTCTACTGTGTGAAAGATGAGTAGAACAGACAGAACGTAATTGAATGTGTATGTATCAGTGTACGAAGAGCAACAAGAGAGAGGAGAAAATAATGTTGGTTTGACTCGCACGTGGCGCGATCATCAATTATCAGTGAGCAGTTGAGTAACTATGAATCATAACCTCAGGAATCAACTCTCTATATATCTATTTATTTCTAAGTGTTGTTTTCAATTGAATGTGCAGAACTACATCGAAATTCTAATGATCAGAATTTGAAGAATTATTCCTTTACGATAATTTATAAATTCGAAAGTTATTAAGTGTTGATTCTGATCAAAAATACATGTCGATTTGAAGTTTTTAAAAAACTTTGCTATTCATATTGTAGGAGTATCAATATTGCTGCAAGAGCAAAAATTATTTCGGGAGAAGAAATACTGTTTTTCCAGTTACCAAAACTAATAAAAACTTATTGAAATATGGATGAACATTTGTTTATTGGAATACTATCTTTCGAAAACTGCGTATAGGAAGAATAATCATCTTTATGACCGTAACAAGTAATGGTTTCTATTAATTAATCAATTCCAACATTAGTTTACTATTGGAGAACAGGAAGAAGTAGTTTTCAGACAATCAACAAGGTATATTAGTCCACTTGGGCACGTTCATATTAAAGCTTTTTGAAATACTCGGTCTACAAGTCAATGTTCAATATTAACTGTCAGATATATAAATCTTAATTAATAACTACATTGACCTTTGTATCGAAAAAGATTGAGCTATCATCTACCAAAAATGATGCCAAGGTAAATTCATCATTCAAATATTGAGTACCTATTCAATCAAGTCAATATTACGCCAGAGATAAATCCATCACGACTTATTATTTATTCAATTGCATCAATCGTAATTTTAATTCTCTGTTGTTCTTTCTATCATCCTCCCTCTTACCATATTGATCCATCCATTATTCCAATGTATTCATGCTCCATTGAAAAATGTAAACAAAAATATCTTTAGAAATATATTTTCGTATATTATGTCAACTACCGCAATTCAATTATTTAATGATATTAAATTCTTTGTTCTTTTCAATAAAAATATAATTAATACAACAACAAAATACAGAGTAAAGTGTTGTAGATTAAATATACTAAGAAACAAAGACTATAACAGTGCCACAAACTTTCACTCATGTACATAAAATATGAAACCATTTTAATGTATCATTATCAACCAGAAAGAATTCTCCTCAAAATATGAAAAGTCAGTTGGTCCAATTCACCAACCAAATCAATTGACTCTTCTTTATCCTACTGATTAACATGCATATAACAAATAATTATATAATTTCCATAAAGATATGTATAATTGATGTTTGTATATATAAATACATTTATAAATTATTTTGTCATCGAAAAAAAAAAATTGGGCATAAAGAAACGAATTAATCTATTGTATCATCTAATTGCCAATTAAATTTACTGCCAATTCATTTTTATATATTCCGAAAGAAAGAAAGAGAATATTTATTTTTTTTTTATCTTCAAATTTAAATTACGCAATACTGAAAACAAATGATAACTCGATCGAACTGACGGATTATTTATCCCTAAGATAAAATTCTTGGGACCAACGACTTTTTCGTCCTTTATTTATATAGTATATATATATATATATATATATATATGTATTCAATATAAATACTATATGTATATACATCAAAAGTTGCCGGTTTAATAATCGATTAGGCAACCAAACGTAAAATAAAAATCTTCATGTATATACATATATAAAAATATATTTATCTCTATATAGAAATATATAAATGGATTATATGGGGGACGTGGTGCGCGATCAAGAAACGGTGTAACTCAATTAGGAGAATAAAATAGCCCACGTGTGTGTGTGTGTGTGTGTGTGATTCTCAATATGGCGTTCGTTCGCGAAGAATGCCGAAACGTCGTAATCAACCCAGTGACGATTAATCTTTTACCCATAAACAGATTGCCACGATATTCAAGAGAAAGAAAAAGAATAAAAATCCCTTGAATATATATATATATATCTTTGAACCCGCGCGCAGTCAATTATAAATAAATAAATCGTTTTTTCTGTCTGCATGTGTACGTATACTATCGTATATACTCTTCACTAAAAATAAAAAATAAAAAAATAAATAATAAATTAAACAAAAATGTTTTATTAATACCAAAAAAAAAATTAATTTTACTATTATATTAATTGGTAATTTTGTTTTTTTAATAATTTCCCTTTCGTTTTTTTTTTTTTTTGTTTCTTCAGGAGATGATTGAGCGTGCGAGGATCAAGAGTAGCCGCCGTTGAACATAAAAACTCGCATGGGTATACCCGTAAAGATATAAAGTATGAGCCCACTTCTTTCATCCATGCGAAGTGAAATATATATTTTTGAAAAACCGGTCACATCATCTGGGGTGGTTCCTTATTACAACGCGAGAAAATTCGCATTTCTGCTTCACTCTCTTTCATTCGCTTCTCATTTTAGCTTCTATATATATGTATAAGTATTTATATATATTAAATCGTTATATATTGTATGTGTTTGTTTGAATGTATTTATTATATATGTGTTTGTGTTTGTGTGTGTTTGAGATGGGTAAAATCGTTAAGTGAAGAAGCGACAACGATCCGCGACTGGTAACGATGCGCGTTACGACCGCGCTTTGAATCTCCCCTGATGTTGTATATGCATATATACCCACAGCGTTTTATGAAATTATAAAGTCATAAAATCCAGCTACTTTACGGCTCACCGGAATTCCTTTGGTGTCACGCGAACCCGTGACTCTTCCGTTTCATATTAAATATAAAACGATGACTGAAATAAAGAAATTAAAAATAAAAATCACTACAAACAAGACAACATCATAGTAATTATTTTATTTTTTATTTTTAGATATACTTTTATCGAGCAAATAAAAAGATAAACAATTCTATTTTCTGTCACGATATTGCTTAATTAAAAATGAAAGGGAATAAAACTGTATATATAAACCATTTTATTAAATCATTTATTATATCATTGTATCACTAATATTAATTAACTATAAATAAATGTATAATAATAAGCGTTATGTTCAATTTTAGTGAACTTGGCTTAAGATATTGACAATGAACAAAGTGAAGATGATAAATAAATCGGAGAAAGAGTAATTTTTGTGTTTTTACAATATATAAGAAATTTAATACAATTTTAATCTTTCAACTTTTTTTTTCATATTTCCCTTCTTCCTCATTTAAAAATTTATTTTATCTCTATTCAAAGAGATGTACTTTGATTACATAATTGACAGAAATATACATAGTTTGTTGAGATAAATGTATTAATGCAAAAGAAACGCTGGGATAGACAAATTACAGTATAAATTAATATTTAACAATAATAAATCTTCTTCGAAATTAAAAATGACAATATCACATGTATATATATATATATATATATATATATATATATATATATATATATATATATATTTATGTATACATCTATATTTATGTATACATCTATGTATGACTATACCAAAAAAAAAAACAAAACTATAAATTACTAACAATCAATTATCCTAAATAACAAACAACGTCAGCATGATAATAATCTAAAAAGTATTTTTTTATATCACAACTAAATATTATTCACTGCGATTTTATATCCACACTCTTTTCGCTTCATCTTCATCACAGTAATTATTTTATTTTTATTTAATGAGATACTTTGATAACCAACCCCGAGTACAAAAAATATTTTAATATTCTAATGAGATGTTGGTTGAGAAAAATAAATATGTAAAATCCTCTAAGAAAAAAAAAAAAAAAAAATGTGTTGAAATATTTACCACCAATCAATTCTTTAAAATTATCAACATCGACAATAATAAAAAAAAAAAAGAACAATCAGAAGAGTAAAAATTGTTCACAGAACAGACAATAAATTTTACTCATATTTTTCATTTATTTCTCATCATCTTTTCCGCCAATTTTCTTTTGCCTTTTTTTTTTTTTATTCTTATTCCTATTCACATTTTCCTCATTCATTTTTTTTTTTTCTTTCCATTCTCAATTGGCAATTGTCGAGAGAAAAGTGAAGAGAATGTGCGGTTGGTGGAGAAAGAGTCCGTGGGATATATTTTAGGGTGAAGCCAAACGAAGTCTTCAAACTGTAAACCCAGTCTCTCATTCATCCCTCGTTTGCACGGGCTCTCTCGACTCGAAATAATTCGTTTCACATTAGAGAGAAAAAAAAAAAAAAAAAAAAAATAATAAATAAAAGATAGAAAGAAAAAAAGTAAAAGGATTGTCAGCATCTCGTCTCCAACGACTCCCGTGAGATATACCATATACACATACATGTATATTCATATATAACCATATAGAAAAGAAGCGATGACTCGACCCAGGTGGGCCTCAAGTTTAAATAGTCTCTCAAGAGATTTTGAATTCAAAGATACAAACGTACACTATATATATATATATATACGTGTAACCCGACACCATGCTGAGATTGAATTTCTTTCTCTTGCCAATTTTTCAATATCGAAATAGTACGTTTGATATCATTTATAATTCTGTTACAAATTTTTTTTTTTTGTCACTTTTAATTGAAAAAAAAAAAAAATATATCTTCCAATTTTTTTTCCACCTTCATACAATTATTTATCCATTCCATTTTATATTTCTTTTTTTTCCATTACTGGTAACACTTCATCTCCCATATACGAAAAATAAATCTCAACAAAATACATGACTTAATTAAATGGTGATAAAAAAAAAAAAAAAAAAAAATTGGTTTGCCATTATATAAATTAATGTTGTGCAAAGAAATCGTTTAATATTACTTCGACGTGTGTACTAACGAATTTCACGCCTTATATCTTCATACTTATACTCATGAAATACATATACATATATACAATCGTACATACATAAATGTATATATATATATATATATATATATACACATATATCCAACATTGCTTCCCTAATTGCAAAGGAAATTAAAAAAGACACCGAGTTATACAAGAACTAAAAAAACAAAAAAAAAATATGTTAAAGATAAAAAATAAAATATAAATGAATATAATAAACAAACAAACAAATAAAATAAAATTATGCATATACGCTAAGGCAAAAGGTAAATATGGAACAAGAGCATCCACAGTCCGCAATGCAAAAGTCGTCGTCGTGAAGGAAACCGTAAATAATTGCGCGTCGAGAGCGCACGATACGCAACTGCAAGAATTTTTATCGGTACAATCGATTTGCGAAGAGTATACCGCTCCACTTTTATCGTGTCACGTTACTCCTCTACTCTCTGTATATATATAATATATACATATACCTATATATCTGCATGGCACTCTCGAAACTCATAAATTGTACTCCATACATACTCATTTGTTTTTTTTTTTTTCTTTCACTAACTACAGTGGTCTTTCTCGCTCTTCCAAATGTATGTTAACGAGTGTGCCATTGCCTCATGCGTGTTTCGTGTATGTATACAGATATATATATGTGTATTTAATTCTGGGAATAATGTAGCGCGACATAACCTACCAATTTGTAGCTTATTCTTATTTATTTATTTTATTTTATTATTTTCTCTTTGTTTCACTTCTGTTAAATCTTTCGCTAAATGTTTTAGGTATCATGTGTCGTCTCATTTCTTAATGCGAACGTAAATATATATATATATATATGTGTGTATGTTCAACACTGATGTTCTCGAGTCACTTTAGTTTCCTCTTTGCAATGGTGCGTGAGTATTTTTCACAAAGCCACGAGAGAAACTAATTATCCGAGATTTCAATTAACCCACCTTTGGTAATTAAATTAAATTGAAATTCTTTTGGCTAACTGCAAGTGCAAAAGTGATGGAGATAAAAGACAGCGTGTGTATGAGATAGGATGAAAAAAAAAAAACAAATATATGAAGATGGAAGTGAAAAGAAGGTGGAGAAAAAAAAAAAAAATGAAGAGGTGAAAAGAGATGAAGAAGAAGTAGAAGAAGGTGAAAGAGATGAGAAAAGTTAAATAGACACAGCGGTGAATATATATTCTGTGATTTAATCGTCACAATGTTCAACTAAATTTACTAAACGATAGATCTTGCCGTGTAAGATTAATCCGCCATGTATCAGAAAATAAAGAAGAAGAAGAGGCAAAAAAAAAAAAAAGATGAAATTAACATCTCCATATATAAAAATAAATGTATATAAATGTTATACGTCTTGAATCCCTAATTTTTTACGGGCGATTAAACTTAATTCAAAAATAGATACACGTGCGGGTTTGTTTATGTATTTTTTTTTTTTGATTTACTTTTTTGAAAATTATAATTAATGAAATATAGCTATACGCAATGGATATAAAAAATAATTATCAATTTTATCTATTAATTTTTATTTTTTAATTTGTTCAAGGGAAATGTGTTTGAAATTATTTTTGGACAACACTGTTGGTTTTAATGAAGAATATTTGGACTTAAAATCTGTTCAAAAAGTGCACATTATTTTTTGATACATGATCATTTTTCTTTCAAGTTGTGAAGAAATTTTACTTTGATTCAGATATTGACTTCAAATTGGCTTGCATCGATAAAATTCTTGATTTCATGTTATTTTAACTGATTTCATTATTACTTCATCATAATTTGACGACAAGGTGGTCCAAAGACTCCACCCATCAGCATCGTTTGGGTCATGATTTCAGCAATCGTGGAAAAAAAAAGTGGAAAGTCGAAAGGTGATGTTGAAATGAATGTATTTATTTATTTGTTTTTTTTTTTTTTTTGTGAGAAATTGATCTAAATATCTGCTCGAAAATATAGTTATGAATATTAATAAGTATGTGCGAAAGAACGTACAATGTGAATTCAAGTTTATTCTGTGTTTACTATTAAAATACTTTTAAATATTTTACATATTAATCTTCTGTATTGAGAAAACGGAAATGTTTTCAGGTGTTTTAGAATAGAATATAATATATATAATGGCAAAGATACAGAATTAAAATATTTGTCAATCTGTTTATAACTTTTTGAGATAATGTAAAAGCCAGTTTGAATAATTTTATTTCAATAAAATCTACTTTGCAGGTTTCACGTTTTAATTATGTTTTATCACAAACGAAATTTCCAGTGGCTAATCTTCTTTATAACCTAACAATTAAACAAAAGTGATTGGAGAAGAATATAAACATATTAAATTTTTAAGAATATGTAGAAAATTTTCAACAAATGTATATTTTAAAATTGAACAATTGAACAATGAACATTGGACATTGAACAATTAACAAAATTACTACTGAAATAATTAAATTATTGCATAACAGAGGGACATGCTTGTCAATAGTTTCGTCAAAAAATAGATCAAGTTACAATTTTTATTATCAAAAAAAAAAAACAAATTGATCGGTGTTCAACTGTTGCTTGAACGAGTCGTCTACTGCAAAAATAAATCAATTTATATTTATCCATTTTCAACAATCAAATATAATATTTTAACCACAAATATTAAACAAACAATATCCTATAATATTATATACAACATATAAAATTCAATTTGCTTTATATCACCACTCCAACATTCTTCTTGAAATTAAATTATAATTAACCAAATTTTCATTTTGTACCACGTGCTGTTACTTGTATATTATCATTTAATCTATACGTGTACCCCTTGCCAATGAAGAAGAACAAAAAAGAAAAATAAACAAGTGACATCTTTGAGTGAGTGAATCGCGCAATATAAACGAGAGAGTTGGCCTGTTGCCATCATGAAAAAAAAGAAACATCAGAAAAGAATAAAGATCTACTAATGTTGAAATATAAATGAGTAACAGAGAGACAAGAGAGACGATTGGTGCACCTGTCTTGTCGCGATGGCAAGGTGTCCGTATATATATTCGGGGGATGGTGATACACAGTGGTTAAGAGTGAGGGAGAAAAAAAAATGAGAGGCACATTGCACAGACACTCGTGTGCTTGCACGCACGCGCCGCCAACGAATGCCGATCTTTGTCCGATAGTGAGCTAATGAGCTACGGGCACGCCAGTGTATTATTTTCATCTTCCACGCGATATATATATATATATATATATATATCCAATGCACTTTGGCTCTCTTCGTTAACCGTCACAATGACATTTTTATCATAACAACATTGTTGCAAAACATTTATACAACTAAATATACATAGATATATTTAAACAAAAACAACTACAATATTTGTCAATTTATACATCATTGGAGTCAATTAGTTTGTGTGTAGAAAATTTAACACATTTGTCTTGTGATAAGAGATTATTTGAATCATTTATACCAGATAGCTATTTGCCATTCGAAAAAAAAAAAAAAAAAACAAACAAAAAATTCAATTCGTTAAAAACCATTTTTATTATTTCTTTTTTATTCATTTTTTTTCTTCTCCTCATTATTTTATTTATTTCATCAATTTTTTTAATGTTATTGATGACTATTAAAAATCACGTTCAGATTGAAAAGATACATATTGTTGTGTACACATATGTATATACGTATACATATAAATTGATCGGGGGAAGGGGGAAAAAAAAAAAAAAATTATGTCCCGATGTCCAATATTACTTGCTGTAATATATATTTATTTTTTTTTTCTTCATATCCCCATCTTCTTACATATTCTTCCTCTTCTTCTTCATATTTTTTATCGTAATTTTTTTTTCCTCGTGTCCCTCGTACGTTCATCGTCCACCTCTCATATATTTACCACCACCACATTTATTGGAGTCAATGTCAAGACAAACTGAAATTGGCTGCGATGCGTTTGCGTATACGGTAGGCATGTCAATAATTCTGGACGGGTTTCGCATGATGCACGGGACACCCCTCAATTAGAAAGAAATTCGGAAGTGAATGGGATGAGGCTTCTATACATATATACATATAATATATATATATATATACAGTATACACACATACATATATTTATATATAAAATACTTGTGTACAGTTGATGGTTATAATAACTTGACAAATAAAAATAAGTAAAAAATTAAATGGAATTAAATTTAACTGAAAGAAAAAAAAAAAAAGAATGGTAAAAGTAATTTTTAAAGAGAGTAATTCTCATACTCTTACATATATGTACACATACGAAGAGGGCGTGCACCTGCTGAAACACGTCCGTACACGACGCTATATAGCTTCCTTATTCTTTTCCACCTTCCAATCCGCTCAATATATAAATATAAATGTGGAAGAAATGCGTGTGCCTCGTTCATTTTTCACTTCATCTTTTTCTGTCTGTTGAAACCCTTGGGGCAGTAATGTAACCGGACCGAGACGATCTCTGATGTCACTTGGCGCAAAAGGTGAATATGAAGAAGAAGAAGAAGTGTAGAATAAAGATGAAAAGAGAAATAAGAAAGGGGAAAACGAAGAAAGAAGAAAAAAAAAAATATAGAGAGTGAAGAAGAAGGGAAGAAGGTAGTGGGTATAGAGCGCGTGCCATGCTTATTAACTTTTTTCTCCCTTCATCGCCTTGTATGTATGTATGTATGTATATGTATACATATGTGGTAAGTGGAAAAAATGTTACTAAAAAAAAATATGAAAAAAAAATATATTATGCTTTAAAAAAATGTAATTACATTTTTTATTAATCAAGTATACCAACCTCGTATCCGACCAGTATAATTTCTTTTTCATAATTTATATTTTTTCTTCAACCATAATAGGAATATAGTGTAGAGTAGGGGAAATTGAATCGCTCAATTAATTGGATCTTTTAAATTCTTTATATTTAGAGGAAAATTTTTTTGTGACAGAGTTTTTACTATGGTTTCTCATTATCGTTATTCGTGGATTTATATTGAAGAAGTGTTTGAAGTCATTAGCAATTGAATTGATTAATAACTTTTGGAGAAATTAGTTTATTTTGAATTGTCATTACATATTATTTGTTTTTCTTTTTTTTTATCAACTGATAAGTAATAAAATTTTATTTTTAAGTAATAAGATTTTAAGTAATAAGATTTTATTTTTTTATACCATAGCAAAGTAAATAATCTATAATGATATTTGTTCCTCGGGGGGGGATTTAATTTACCAGACTATATCCTGTCACTATTCTAACAGTGATAATAAATCTGGTATTATTTCTGCATAGGTTCTAAAAATTTAATTCCCAAATTATCCAACGAATTATTTATCAAAGATTATATTGAATGCTGATGAAATTAATCGAGAAAGTTCGAAGAAATATTACACTGATGATAATTATTATTTAATATTAAATGTATACTCAGAAGAAATTGGCTCTTGAAAAAAAAAAGAAAATAAATGTAGCGAACAAAGACTAGAGAAAAAAAAAAGCCCCGAGAAAAATTTGCTATATAGTAAAAATATTAACTGGAGAAATAATCTGGCGAAAAATATTTTAGCTTTCGGC
Source organism: Zele albiditarsus (assembly GCA_958496275.1). NCBI lineage: Eukaryota > Metazoa > Arthropoda > Insecta > Hymenoptera > Braconidae > Zele > Zele albiditarsus. Next base: position 4,200,609 of record OY292409.1, on the reverse strand, counting down.
AATTGCACACGTGCTCACAATTGATATATTATCGGCGCCTCAAGTGTCCTTACTTTATATTCTATATACATTGCAATGGGCCTTACCTTTTTATATCCCATTTCAACGTCGAATAAAAATAAAATATAAAAAGAACTTTTCAAATAAATAAATCATAACTTCAACCAAATGAATAGCAACTGTAATTATAATCGACTCTATAATTAATCATAAATATGCATCCACAATCAGTTCATAAGTAAATTTAAAATATAAATTTTATTCATAACACACATATATATATATAAAATCACTGGGTCCGAACGTCTTCATTTCAGAGTAAAGAATTATAAGTAAAACATAAAAGCAATTGATAAATACAAATATATATATATACCAGAAAGGATTTTTTAATATTGATTTCACCAGGATGATGACAAACAATCGATTATTTTTATTGTAGTGATAACTTTAATAAGCATTTTATCCAGAAATAATTCACCTCCAACAAACGAATAGAAACAATAATATCCTATGAATAGTTGAGTTGATGAATAAATAAAATTCGTAAATTGACAACTGAAAAAAATTAATTTATAACAGCATAAGTTATTATTAAATAATTAAAAAAATTGAGATTGCTTGAAGAATTAAATTATATGATAGGATAATATCTCTAAATATTCTTCGATAATTATAAATTTATTATAAAAGTTATTTTTTTTTTATCTTTCCTCTGCGATCAGTTACAATTTAATTGTAAAAATATCATATTTAAATTCCTTTTTATACTTACTCCTAAAAATATTGTTCACTTTTATTTACCATCACGTTTGTCATTATTGATACGATGCAATTTCCATTAAATGTCACAAGAAAATATATATATTGAGAGCGCTGTGCAACACTACACCTTGCGCACCTTTTATAACCACATTTGCCTGTCTCTCTTTCACTCCATCTTTCTCTTTTTCTTGTATTTTCTTTTTTTTTTTTTTTCTTGTTTTGCGAGCACCCATCGTCACGTTATACTTTCGCAAATTTATATATCCAAAATAATATACGCGATACCAAACGCGGTAAAATTGTGATGAAATTCCATATTTATTTTTTTATTTTATTTTCAAATGCGTTTGTGCACGTGACGTGTATCCAAAAACGATGAAAGTATCTTGACAAATAAATATTTAAATAAATATAAAGAAAAGCCGTATAAATCATTTGATTAATATAATTTTATATATTTACAGTTACAGTTTACTATTTCAATTATCAAACAATAATTTGATTAATTACAGAATTAATAATTGTGATTTACTTTACCAAAATTTCCTTTCATGTTTAAATATTTGTTTATATTGTTTATGAATTTGTCGCAAACTATTCCATACGAATTTATTCAATGCAAAGAAAATTTTTTGTATTTTCAATTACATTTCTCTCTCAATCAATTCACATTTACCACAGATATAATTTTTCTTCTCAAATCTATTTACTTTATTAACAAAAGCATCTATCAAAATTTTTCTATTCTATTCTATTTTATTATTAAATATAAGTGCTTCTGGTATTACACAATCTTTCTAAATTCGTTTTATAGATAATCTATAAAATTGTCCATAAAAAAATCACTTTGCAGATAAAATGATTCTCAGACAAAAAATCCCGAAAATAAATTCACTGCCCACCATTATCTCCATATAACTAAAATGTTTATCGTTAGATTCAATATGATGTTACTTTAATAACTCAGAAAAAGCCCAAATAAATGGAGTTATTAAAGAAATATTATATATATATATATATATATATACATATTTATAAATCTATATACATGTTTCGATGCACAAATTTCATATACGAAGTTGTTGCTCTCATTTCTCTGTTTTCAAACCTGCACCGCGCTCGTTTTTTATCCTTCCGAAATATAATTGGCGGTGCGATGCACCTGTCTCCCCACTATACTATATATATATAACATATATATACATATATATATATATATATATATATATATACCATCATTTTAAGAGTAGCAGCCGCGTGCCTCTTTCTCTCTCATTCTTATTTTTTTTCCTCAATATCTTCTCTTCCTCTCACGCCACTCCTTTAATATTCTTGATCAACTATGTGTATACCTATGTATTTCATATTGTATATATATATGCATATACATACATTACATATGAACTGCTGACGCGTGCCAGATCAAACTCGCAGCGCCATTCCCTTTTTTTTTTCTCGCCCCCCCCCCCCCCCCCCCCCCCCCTCTTCTTTTCTTCTTCGTCTTCCTTTTTCCGTAATCTCCTATCATCAATCGAGGAAAAACAGGTGAAAGCTCACAAGATCTTGATACACATTATTGAACATGCACGCACATAAATATATATATGTGAAGTTAAAGAGACCATCAGTTACGTAAAAAGAAACGAAAAAAGAGTGTGAAGAAATATTCTCATGATGATTAATACGTTATTTACATCTGCAGGAGTTTGTAACGCATTTGAGTTTACATAGAGCGATTAAATATTTTTATTTATTTTTTTTTTTCTATGTAATATCCATTGGGGAAATGATATTTCAAAAATGGATGTGTTGCATTTCGTTATATTGAATGTTCAGATATGTATAAGAATTAAATCCAATGATCAAATATGAAATTGGTTGTACACTCTCTCCCTATTTTTCTCTTTATATTTTTATTCTCTGTCATTCGCTTTTTTATTTATCTTTTTTTTTCACACACATTGTACGATTGTTCGTACTGATGCTATTGCGTTTAACTTCCCCTCACTCGCACGACGGATGTCAGATTTTGATCCTCTAAACACACACACACACACACACATTCTTCCCTTTATTTATTTATTTATACCGTGTCTCTTCTTTTTTTTTTTCTTCTTCATCATTTGACGCGAATCATTTACTTTTCGTTCTTTCTTTTTTTTTTTTTTTTTGCTTCGGTTACATAAATAATTCTCACGTTATGTCAAATTTTTCAGGATTATTTCATCACCCAAATTTCAAATTTTATTCCCACATTGTTCAGTAATAGTTTCACTTGAAACATTAAACTGGAAGAAAAAAAAAGGTTGAAGAAAACATTGATCTATTTTTATTATTTATCGGAAATATAGAGGGAAATTTTGTAGTTAATTATTTTCTGAATAAACAAATTATTTCTATACCAATTAGAATTTTATATTTATGATAATAATGTGATAAATAAATTCACTTTTTTTTTTTTGGATTAAAATAGTTAATTAGAGTTGATTACTTTATTATAAAAAAATAGACCTTTGATATTCAATTCATTTAATATATTGAAGATCGATTTGGATAAAAAGATAACCATATGTTCAATTTTTTTATTTTTTTAATCATATTGAAGTACTCGCTTGTTTCATAGATATTAGGGTAGATACATAGATACTAATTATTATATCAAATTCAATAAATGGATAAAATGATACAATGCGACATACTGTTGATCTATGGGAGGGAGATTAAATGTAGTTCATACAGGATATTCAAACAGAATTCGAGCATGGAGCTCGGTAATTTGTACATAGTCATTGATTTTATCTAACAGCGCTACTGAAATTGGATCCAGTTTCTAATCTCACATATCTCATGGCATAAAAATGAATTATAATTACTATATGAATAGATCAAAGGTGTGTTATTAAATTGCAAAAGGGTGGAACACGATTCCCTTTAATAGATTATTCTTCAATACAATCATTTGGCAATGCAATATTATTGCTCTAAAGATACTGACTGTCAAACATAAAGTTAGTATTCTATTTTATTATTTTAATTCAATTTGAATACTAATAAAATATAAACAAGAGTTCCAACGAATAAAAATTAAAATAAACAGATATACGATTTCAAATCAAGTTCAATCCTGTTTTCAATCTCGATCCAAACGTTTGCAATTTTTATACGATAATAAATTGTCATCAGAATTAAAATTTAAATTGACACAAAAAAATTGTGAATTTTTTATTTTTCTTTTTTTTTTACACATATAATTTTTCTTTCTGTGTATATATAAAAGAACTGGATTCCGCTGCATACAATAAATACACGTGCACGCGCGTATACAAACGCGGTGTTTCTTTGAAATAACGCTGATCATCATTCCTATAGATACATGACTATCTGTCAATAAATAGATGTGTCCACCGCGTGCATTTGTTGTCAATTCCAAGCGTAGAAATAGGGGGTGGGCAAACCACCGGGTATGTTCCCCTCAATGTATACCCGTACATATATATATATATATACAAATACATCAAAGACACACAAATTTGAAACGGTCCCCGTGCCACACAGGGTCGAGAACATTTTGTCATCTCTCTTATATTATATTCCCAAAATTTCCGTGTCGTCTTTACCTTCACTTCCCCTATCTATACACATACGAATTTCCATCTCCTCCTTCTCATACTTCTTCTCCTCCTTCTTCTACACCTCCTCCAGACGTTTATATAGTCAGTGCTCGTTCACCTTTTCATATATATCTTCCCAAAAGAAATCATCAGGTTTCCCTTTTCATTCTAGTCTTCCATTCAATAATTCTATTCATAAGAAAACGCCAACTATTCGCCGCGTCAGATATGGAGATTTATTTCCCGATCGGGACGATTCCGTATGTGTTGAGATAGTGGATATATATATATATATATGTGTGCAACAGAGAGATATAAATAGAGAGAAAAAAATGTAAAGAGATGAAATAGTGGTGTCTATTGTGTTACCAATCGATCGTGTCATGCCGATACCCATTTCTTGACAATCTGTCTCCTTTTCATCGCAAACGTTGTATACATGTATGCATAGGTATTTTATTTATTTTTTTTTTCTTTCCTTCTCTCCTTCATGGACTCTTCCATCGCGTTGGCACTGTCGTTCTATACCTAAGTATATATCCACCCTTATAAGTATACTCTCGCACACGGTTCTATTCAATGCGCGCGCGCGCGCGCTCGTGAGCGAGTCTGGTCCTGTTGCGCAACGGTGGTTTTGCGGTTACGTTTTAGAATGGGAACTAAAGAGGAGAATATATGGGTCTCTGGCTCTTTAAGTCTTTAAGGAACATGGATTACGAGACAACGATCATGGATAATATACGATTTGGAAGAAAAGTGAGAAAGGATAAATTTTTTAAATTTTATATATGAGTAGAGATTAATTTTTGAATATATGCTCAGAATAGTGAACGAAATATTTATTGGAATAAAGTTGGAGTTGTTGTTTCTTATTTATTTATTTTATTGATTGAGTTTTTTTATGGAAAATGTTGAGAATGTTATAACATATAAAACCCAATGGTTGATATAAAAATTAATTGATATAGTTGATCAACACATTAGCCAACATTGTTGTACGTAATTTCTTGGATTCGATGTAGAATTCAATAAAAAATAAATAAAACCAGTTGAAAAATATTTTTTCAATAAAGAATCAATTTTCGTTACGCAGTTTCAATTCTAAGTTAAAACATTCAATCATCCACATCTTTATCATTTTATGCCATTGCCAATAAAAAGTGGTGTGATCAAATTCCCAAACGAAAAAGAACACCCCTCTACTTTCCTGATTTAAAATTCGATGAAAAGACAACACAGACACTGAAAAAATTACTTATCAATATTTATGATCAACATTTCTCCCAAAAACAATTCAACCTGCATATTTATTTCACCCTACAGCAAACTCACCCTTATGTGCACAATATTCAATCTAAAAACACAAACAAAAATTAAACAATAACCTTCAATATACAATTCCACATTAATAATATTCCTAACCAAAATTAACAATAAAAATACATTTACAGATATTTCTATTTATAGTCCCCATTCATCTATTTGACTTCCATAATTTTCTCCCATCAATATCTGGTCAAATATAATAACCACTCTCTATATAATAACAATAATTCGTTCGCCGCGTGTGACACGTCAAATGCATAAGCACGCACACACTCCCCAATAAAGACTAATCCCATAATTTGCATTCATCTACAGGTATAACATATATCTTGTGGTATTGGGGACAAAATAATATACCAATACCACCCCAAACAATAAATAGACCATTAATACTATATATTCAAAACAAAACACCCTGTAGATATCCAATATACAGGGTGTTTTATACTCAAATAATTATATAGAGTACAAAATTTTCTTCCACTGTACTTTTTATATACATATCTACACACATACATACATATATGTACTTATGTGCACATATGCCTATAATAATGAAGAATATTAAAGAGTGAGAGGGACAAAATTTCTACTCGTATATATATATATATATATATATATATGTACCAAAAACCTGACTGTAAGGCCCCCGGGTTTTTTTTCAGCATTCAGGTGGCATATGTCGAGCCGCTGAACGTATGTCGAGGGGGTACATTTGAAAATACATATATATATATATATATATGTATATATATATGTGTATATGTATTTATAAGAGAGTGCTAGTCCCGACCCCAGCAGTATTCGGCCCCTCGAGCCACCGTGATCCAGCATAGCTATGCACTGATCTCGCATTTCTATACACATAAATTCACATACATAGTATGAAACATGGCAGTGGTTGTCAAATTTTAGTAATAAATATTAATTAATGTAAAATAAGTGAGAAAGGTTTGCAAAAATAGTTTTATTAATTCAATTAAATTAACTAAATTTTTATCATTGTTTTTATAATTAATTTACGATATTTATTCATTGAATTATTTTCAACTTTGTATGGATGATATTGAGAATAATTATTGTTACACACGGGGAAAAATTCTGTGATTAAAAAAAAATGGAGTGGATATGAGTGGGGGGGAGGGAAGAAAAAAAAAATAAAAAATTGAAACTGATATAAAGCGTGATGTAATAATATATATAAAAGGGGCGGAAATAAATCCGATACATCTGCAACATTTCACTTCTTTTATTGTTATTTTCATCGATGAAAGGATACATCACTGAAACGATGTATAAGTAAATGTATATATTTATTTATGTATGTATGTATGTATGTGTGTATGTAGGAACGAAAAAATTGAATGTATGGAAGTATAGTAGGTGAATGAAAAGAAAAGGGGATTCGATCTAATAATACGAACAAAACACTTTGCGCGATAGAATTCACGTGATTTCTTGATCGTGATTGAGAGTCACCGGGGTGCAAAGCGTGTGCTACGTAGCACCACTTTATATATATATATATTTATATATATCCTCTCTTTTCTCCCTTAAAAAAATTCTCGTTTTTCTTTCTCTTCATCGCACTCATTTCTATCGGCACGCAGTGTTAGCACGGGGTTGCACTGTACACGATTGCACCCCTCATTGCATCAGCGCGCGCACGACAAGAGGGAGAATGAGTGCCGCCGGTGCGTATGTATATATATATTCCGGGGGTTGTATGACAAAAGAATTTTGTCGCATGCCAGAATCACCCGACAATACCCCACTGTACCCCTTAATAAATTCTTTGCTTTATGTTTATAGAAGTGTTGCACGTGTGTATGTACGTGTATGAACGTGTCTCGACAGGCTTTTGCGCGCAAGGTACCTATTATATACATGCTATCCACATGTGCAAAATATCACGACCCAAATTTTTCTACTCATAATTTTTCATTTATTCATCGAATATAATCTCAACCAATTGCTTTATATACCACCCTTAGCGGATGAATCACAATAATGGGGATCAAATGAATTCTTTATTTACATATATTCGTTGTGGGGTTCATTGGAATTAAATTGAAGAATTTTAAATAATAAATTTTCAATAATATATTATACATACATTTATGTATTTGTATTGTAATTTATTATTGAATTATAAATAATGTATATTGTACGTGTTGTATAAAAATGTAAAATTAAATTGATGAAGTTTTTACAATGTATATTATATATGTGTGAATATGTTGATGTGTATATGGGTAATTGAAAACTCCAACGGCATTAATATCAATGGAAAGAATGTTATGGTTGAATTTATTCTACTATAACTGACAATGAAAAAAATGTAAAATATAAGATAAAAAAAAAAAAAAAAAGACAGTGAAGGGTTAAAAGGATGAAACAAAAAATAGTATAATATCGTCGTTTAGTCATGGCAATCTATACCGTCCGGAAGGAAGTTAATTATGAGAAAAATTGAGCCCCACAGCTATTTCTACATATAACCCTATCATTATATGCTATCAAAAAGAATAGAAAAAGAAGAGATAGAAATTTAATAAAATTAAAAAAATTATATACAAGACAATAACAATATGAAGATACAAATTTTTTTTTATCAGTACACCGTATAGAAATACTCGTGTTCATTTCCACATTGGATCCAAGTTAACAATAATCCACATGAAATTTCTCAGGAATTATATTATAAACAAACAATTCTGTTGAAAAAAAGAAAAAAAAACCAACGTTTGTGTATTCAATTTCTTTAATTAATTCACAAAATAATATGTAGTATCTTAGAACAATTTTTATACAATTTAAATCACAGGAATTTAGTTTATAAATTTTCCTTCTATAATCATTAATGATTATACAAACTTATCTTTCGGTTAATAACAATTCAACTGTTTCAATACATTTATTAATTAAAATCACATAGTCATAAATATCGATAACAGAGTAAAAATGAATTTTCAACGGCATGACGGGAATTTGCACGTTGATTGTCTGAGTAAAAAGTCAGTACACTACTAGACCAGACAAATCAGCTTGTTCACTATTAGAGGTTATTAAAATATATACATATATATTCTCAGTGCGCATGTATTCAATTAATGTCCACGACAGTGCAACAGAAATTAATCGCGAATGTGATATTACTTTTTTACATTTTTCTGGAACTTTTACAACCATCTTTAACTATACCGTTAGTAATATATTAAATTTTGTATGAAAAATAAATGTACTTCACAACAAATGTTCCCGGCCAAAAATTGACCCCAACATTTACAAACAGTTCATCTTTTCAACTGTCTCAAAATTGAAATGGAGTTCATGCAAAAATTATTCTACAACAATATTAACATCATACAAGTAATATTAAACCATACACAATTGTGCTCTTCAGTATATCAACATTTATTATAAATAAATTAACTCAACAGTGTATTAAAGAAAAAAGAGAAAACTACCCTTCCATTTTTACTTCAACCGCTGCTATTTAATTCCCCTTCACGATGTCGAACATACATGCTACAAAAATACAGTGAGGTCACGAAGAGAGCCAACAAGTGGTCGAATATATAGTGGGAGATTTCAAGTGGTCCAAAATAAAATAAAAGTATCTACATATATATGTATATAGTTATGTATTAAGTGCAATGGTTCACGTTGAGTATATACATATAAAAGAATTAAAAAATACAACGAAAATATATATATATATATATATATATATATAAATGTACATACATATATGTTAGGGGAAGAAAAAAAAAAAAAAGAGAAAATGTTGGAGGGTGCCTCAGGCTTTTTTTTTGAATCGAGTCGAACAGAAGGGTACACAGTGAGTGTGAGAAAGAGAGAAAGTGGTAGTGGAGAGGAACGAGAGAATGGGGCACATTGGGACCCATACGCGATGGGGATTAAGGGAACGCGCACGCGGGGCCCAATACAGAGAGGGTAGAGAGAATGATGGGCCTTAAGAGGGAGGTGGAAAACCATCTGCCCGCATACGTTATCCCCCCACGAGCGACAGGGCTGACGCGCGCGCTCACTCACTCGCTTACGTATATACAGCGAGTATGTACACTTAACTACACTGTAAGAAAAAGCGCTCAGGCGCAAAAACCGACAACTCAAAAGTCCCTGTGTGTGAAATAAAATGTCGGAAATAAAATGTATATATGGTATATATATATATATGGGCGGAACTGCACCGGCACCAAACATCACGCACGTTTCACGTCACCCTTCAAATATATATATATATATGCACTGAATACTACCCACCAGACACGAAAAAACAATATTAATACTCGTGTGTATAATTATTACACCGCTGGAATTTATGTTTGTTTTTGAATTTTATTATTTTTTTTCCTTTTTTTTTTTCTCCGAGACTCAATTTTTTAATTTCAATTCAAACATTTATTTTTTATTTTTTATAATATTTATACCCACAGCAAACAATTTTATTTCATGGTGTTCATATCAATATGAACTATTTAATAATATAGTTGGGATTTTTTCTTTCTTTTTTTGGTTCAATTGTGAATAGTTAATAAACAAGAGAAAACAATTATATATGAATGACTATTGAATTGATATATTAATTCTCATATATATATATATTTATATCCAATTCTTGCAATTAATATAAATAATCAAATTATCATTTTTATTTTTCAATTGAGAATATGAACTAATTATTATTATATATATTATTAATTATCAATCAACCAGGAATAAATACATTCATCCTTGACATAAATAACCATCATGACAAATTCAGTCACATAAATAATCCCCCCCCCCCCCATCATATTGACTATAAATTCACAACAAATTCATATATGATGAATTTATTATTGACATTAAACAAATGGAGTTAATTAAAAAGTATATGAAAATGAATCAATACAAACTCCCCATCCCAAACAACTTTTACTCTTTTTTTTTTCCTCTCCAAACAAGAAGAAGAAAAGGAAGAATACGTTAGATAGTGAAACCCTATAATGAGAGCATACACTGTCAGAGTATAGAATTTCCCTTTAAATTATTTGACGTCGAAGGACACTTTGGCAAAAGGGCATTGACAATTACCGTATTGTCGCGAGTAAACGTGGGTCGTCGCAGCGACGATCAGACATTATGAAGAGTGTGTGTGTGTGTGTGAGAGTGATAGAGAGTGAAATAAAGAGAGACAGCATGAGAATTTCTCGTCCAAACATGTCGAGAGTGCCTGAAAGGGGCAGCTGTGTGGCTCCTGCATCAGATGCTTGGGGCACGCTTCGTCTTTGGCTTTTACTCGACTCTTTCTCTCTCTTTCACTTTATATTTCCCCTCCTTTTTAAGTATATATATATATATATATGTGTCTATATGTCTATATATGTGTATGTCGTTCTCACTCGCACTGACGCGTGCGCACGAATGCCACCTTATATATACATATATATTTGATGCCGTTCTCTCTCTCTCTCTCCTCACCTGTCCCCATCTCTCACATACTATACAGCTCAACAACAAGTTGAACAAGGAGACAAGACTCGGCCACGCTTCGGCCACGCGACTCTCTCAACCCCCCAACAAAATATATATAATATGTAAACATATAATTTCTCAGAAATTTTCATCGAAAAGTTTGGCTAATTTTTTATTTATTATTTTTCTTTTTTTTCAGTGATTTTTTTTGTCAATATTAATTGAGATAGCGATTAATGATGATTGTGGTCCTTGGGATATTTGATTTATTGCCTTGTATTTGATGGGGATGGTTATTGTATGGGGGAAATTAAAATTGGAGTAAATAGTTTTTGTTAATGCAAAGAAAAATGGTTTTTTTAAGGAAAAGTTTGTGTGTTTTGATTATTTTTATGTATTTATGATAATGATTTTAACGAGAATTGTAAACTGTATGTTACATAAAATTGTTTAAACAGAATGCTGATAAGGGAGGTTCAATATATTTGTTGAGAGGGATGAAAAATTCTGGGTTTTAATTGCTATAGGCAATAACACTTTTTTGAATGGAAACAATAGAGGGATAAATATTTTAATATACATAACGAGTGCTTATGTTCTATACACAAAGCTGGTCTGCCTGGATTCATGTGTTTGCTTACTATATAGTATACTAACTTCTTAACCAGTTCATTGTCATTTTAAAAAATTGCCAGAGTTCATTAAATTACAACTGAATTAACTATCTGACTGTGTAGTATGAAATTTTTGACAAGAAAATGAAAGAAACAAAATTACTTTTTTTCATATTGCATATTTTTTTTTTTTTTATAACACTGTACCCATTGGAATATTCACAACAATAATCACATAAAAAATAATATAATTTTGACTTTTGATAATTCTTTCATATATAATACAACACTAATTCTCAAATGTGCTTTCATAGAAAAAATAAAATTCTGTTCTGTTGTACATGTAGACAACTAATTAATCACGATTCTCATATGAATATAATTAAAAAAAAAACATCCCTTCAATATCCAAATAATATCCTAATAATAATCTAAAATTACTTATTGAAATTTATTCATACTACGTCATGCACCATGATGAACAAATTAAAAAAATCAATAATCCAATGATCTAGATGCACAAAAAAAAATAAACAGCATTTGTACTATAGTAAAAACTGTAATTCATAAAAGAAAAGAAATTCAACTACACGTATCATAAAAAAAAAGAAAAAAAACACTTCTTTATACAACTATCACTATAAAAATACGAACAAATATTACTCAGTGTTCAATATATCATCAGCATTTTCACTTGACTCAACTGTTACAATTTTTCACATCCAATTATCCAACAATAATTCCCTAATCTCTTAAGCACTTGTTTTCCTACATAATATGACAAAAATAATTCAGTTATAATTATCTGCACACATTAAAATCATATAAACATAAAATCATTAGATTATTCATTACAACTATCTAAACACAGATATAAAACTAAAATTGTCATTAAATCACTGTGTCATAAAACTATTCTTATTTTATTTTTTCTCCATCATTACACTCATTCCGGAAATTCCAAATGCTCCACAATATGTCTCAATGTTTCCGCACTATTTGCTCTCATGGTAATATAACATTATTTCAACCTACAAAAAAAAAAAAAAAATACATATACATAAAAAAGTATAGAAATATATATACATATATATATATTCAAATTTTTTCAAGCATATCTATACGTACATGAGTCAATGAACACGTTGCAAGATATACATATCCAGACATTGCCGCATGTCAACTGACATTCCTAATACATTCTCTCATCCACTCTCAATATCCCAAGACATAAAAAAATATCCCACATTTTTTTTTTTTTTTTTTTTATTATTCCATTTATTCATCAGAGGCGCCGAAAAATGACAAACATAAATTCAAGTGCGTCACCATCTCTCCACAATCTCTTTCTTTTCACACACATGACAAATTTCATGATTAATAAAATAAAAAAAAATCACAGTATCTCAATTTTACAACATACCAACACTTACACACAACTCAAAACACGTATACAACACATAAAAAATAAATGAATAATAACAACAAAAAAAAGAAATCCATCTCCAACCGTAGTGTAACGCAATAAAATATTCCAACAAAATACATACACATAATATACAATAATAATATAAAGAATCGACTGCCCCGATCGCGTATAATTTTCTACATTGTATTATTGTCGAAAGACCACCCCCAAGGGGTCTACATAACGAGCATGACAGCGATATAATAACTATAATAATAGTGAAGGAGAGAGAAAGAGAAAAAATGTTCGTTTTAATATAAAGAATGAGGAAGATGGTAAATGCGAATAAAAATGAGGGGAGTAGAATTACCTTTTCTAAATTGAATAGAGAGAGCACCTATAACCTTAACAATATATATATATATATATATATATATAAATTGTAGCTATAGTATAGAATGAGATAGAATGAGTGAGTCATGTGTGCTTATGTCGTATGGAGACGAAAAGAAAAATAACAGAGAGGAAAGAGCGAACGGTGCGTAACAGAAGTGCGTAGGCATTGGTCGTGCACACGTGCACGGGCACGCGCCTTGACAAAGGGCCCGCACTGGCACACCCCCCTCACTCTTCCTCATTTACTCTCTGCGCTATGTAATATTATATATATATATGAGTAGAGAGAGCGTTAGACCCCTTATTCCTGTTGCGTTGCGCTGCCTGGTACCGCATGGCTGTTTTCCCTTTCGACATCAACGTCGTCACCCTTCGTTCGATTATCTTTAGGTATATATCAACGAACGGTCATGGGCACGTCACACGTACTATCACCAGCACCGATTAGCACTTTTATTGTACAATGTATGTGTACGTATGTGTGAATGAAAGTGAGAAAGACAGTATTATTGTAGTGGAAATTGAAATGGGAAAATAAAGATTTTATGAAAAGTTTTTGCAGAAGAGTGATAGTTTTATTTGTTGTGAAATTGTATTCTTTGTTTTTGGTTTTTTTTCTTATTTTGATTAATATTTGTGGCCTTGGAGTAATAATTTATATTTTATATACTGAAATTCAGGAACAATGTCACTGTATTGTGATTGTGCTGGGACACGCAATGGATTCTAACAAAATCGGGGGAAAAAATACTTTGTCAGGGGATGATGCTTACATTCGATTGCTTTTGAAATGACTCTATGGTATTTGATATATGTGCGTGAGGACTTTGATGGTTGTGAAAAATAAGGGTTATATAATATTGTGTTGTGGGTGATTTAAAAAAATTCTCATTGACGATCAGAGAATTAAAATGTTTGGATAAGAAATTATTATTTAAATAGATATTGAATTGAATATAAAAATATTAGAGAAAAATATATTATATCTAAATAATAAATTAACGAACACTGTACTCAAACTAGAAATTTGTATTTTTGTTTGAATAATATAATGTTCGGAAATGTAATTATTTGTGTGTGAAGAAACCTTTTGTTTTTTCCATGTACTTGTGAGAAATCTAAATGCAGTTGCACATTATGTATTTCCGAGAAGTTCTATTGTATAAAGAAAACGATGTGTTGTAGACGGAAGTGCGAAGATTTTATATGAAAAAATACACGGAAAATACTTTGCTGTTTATATATATAAAATTGAAATATCTGAAAAACGCTACATGGAATTCAAATTCAATTTTTTCTGTCACATTAAAAAGTGTCTAATATTATTTTCCAAATATAACTTTTATATTTTTGCATATTTCTAAATAAAATGAAGTTCCGGTAAAATTATTTATAAATATATTTTATAATATATTCCTACAATATATTAAATAAAAATAATTTTCCCTTCAACTTGTTTCATTTGTATTTTCTCTTAAATATTAAAAAACATTTTTCATTAAATTTTCTTTTTATTTTACATTAAGTATTGTTATTATTATTATTTATTTTTTTTTCTACCGATGGATAATCCTTGTCACTGATGAGAAAATCTATGAGGGTAGAAAGTTTATTTTACCACGAAAAAATAAGAAAATGTAGTGTCTCCGGATGGTGGGATATACAGCAGCTAAATCAGTTTGAATCTATTCCTCACTGCAGCAGGTCTGAACATGTTATAATTCTTTCATGGATTTACTTTCAGTATTATATATTGGTGATATTTTTTAAGGGGCTACCGCTACTTCATTCACACTATCTAGTGAGAAACTGAGAGGTGATGAAGAAAGAAAAAAAAATAAATGAACGAAGAGATAGTATAAGTTTTGCATCGAGATCTTTTTACAAACACACATCTCAATACACATATGCGTTTAGAAAAGACGACGCAATATATATATATATATATATAGTATAAGAATTGGTAACGAGTGTCCAGCACGTGGCATTGGTTAAGATGAGATATTAACGGGCCATACATATGTGTGTGTTCAACTGGTGATTTATTAAATTTTTGACTGCATCACACACGTGTTTCTTTTTTATATTGTAATATATATATTTTGTATGTGCACTTATATACATATAGAAATGGTGCACGCCTTTCTAACTGATCTGTTTTTTTTTTTTTTACTCCATCTTTTCTCCTTTCACACTCATCCAATGCAGTTACCCTGCATCCACCATTTAATTCATGTATCAAATCATTCAGGAGAATGGGAAAAAAAAAAGTTTTATCATCAAATTCATAAATTTTGTATTAATCAATTTTCACATATAAAATCTCTCAAAGATTGAGGATAAACTGACAAAAGTTAACACCATCTGATTTAAAGAAAAAACAACAAGCTTTTCTCCGAATAATTTTAAAAATATTTCCGGAGTGAAAAAGAAAATAAAAAAGTGAATCTTTTTTTTTTTTTCTCCCTGATGGAATACGAGAAAACAAGAGCGTGTGAGTCGTCACATCTGTGTTCTGTGACGAAGCACACTCATACATATAAACAAATATATATATATATATATATATATATATATATATATATACATATACAATCCTGAGGTTTTACGAAATAATCCCTTAAAACGCGCGGTTGTCTCGCACACTCGTTGGAACGTAGAAGTGCATCCGGAGTCCGGTTATAAGAATGAAGAAGAAGATTAAACCAGCACGCCGGGGGTAAACCCTACAACTCTCTCACTCTCACACCACGGTATATAATTCATATCATACATTCACACACATATATATATATATATATATTTTTTTGTATTATAAATTCCGTCGAGCCCCACTTTATACGTAGGCCAGGCTTATGTCCCGAATATTTTGAGCTTAGGTCATATAAACTGGGTCTCGCGCATATTATTTGTGAACCCTAAAAAATTCAGGATAGAACTCGCAACCTTACTCACTTCAAATTTTCCCCTCGCTTTTTATTTGCTGCACTTTCACTGTATATATACTTATATATACATATATATATATATATTTTTGTATATTACTCCTCTATATCTATCTTACTATATATATATATGTACCAGCGCTTTTTCAAATGTTAATCGGTTGGGGTGAAATTTTTGATTTATGCGCACAACGTTATATCTATCTACCCCTCTTTATTGTGCTTGATATTGTCTGATCTAATTAAAAAAAAATGGTACGTGAACGGGGTTGTTCATGTATATATATATATATATATATGAATATATAAAAGGGAAAGCAGATATAGACAACCACATTATCGTCGGGTTGCTAGTGAATAAATTGTCGTTCAACCAGTTGCGTTTGATATATATTCCCTCTTTTTATTATTATCATCACCATCAAACTTGTTCATTTTATTATTTAATCTTTTTTTCTCTGGTTTTTTTTTTTTTTTTTTTCTTCTTCTTCTTGACATATATAAAAATATTTTTTTGTATCCCTCGATGAATGGAATTTTAAAATGAGGACATGAAATATTTTTATTTTTCTATTGTAAATTTTTATGCATGTAAATTGTGATGGTTAAAAATTCAATAATATATTTCGTGTTGTATAACCGTTTGAATGATGTTGTTTTTTTGTTTTTTTTATCGTATCAATTTTTAATAGATACCTTGTAATGATAAAGATAATTTGTACCTGATAAATTATTATATTACCTTTAATAATTACTATTATTTCAAAACACTCTCGAATGAATGTTAGTTTATTATTATTATTAATATTAATATTAGGTTTATTATCACAGCTTGAAAAAAAGTAATCGAATTTTAAAAAGACTCACTATAGTTCATGTAAATAAATAAATATCAAGCAGTGATTTATTAATTATTGATAAATACTTCTCTATTTACTCTATTTTGTTGAATATATATATATATATATATATATATATATATATATCATTCGTTCATACGAGAATTGTTTTTTTAAATGATGTAGAATGTGCGGAAAACTGTACATATGTGACACCCTCATAATATATAATTTACTGATCGCGTGAAATTTACATTTTCTCACCTATCGTTTACCCAAACATCCTTTCCACGCCTACAGATCCCACAACACACCGACTGTAAACACATGTTTACATTGATATATATATATATATAATATATACAATGCATATGTATCCCATTAACGACTAATGTTGTTTCGCAACTGATGTATACACAAAGCTGAATTTTTCCACAATTCCACAAACGAGAATATGCCGACATGTTGAATGATAAATTTCTCTGGGTAAGTTGCACCGGAACCCATCTCTCGTATATATGTTTATACATACATATATGGGGAGGCGAGTGAGAGCACTCTTCTCGCACTATCTCCGCCCCGAAACACGAAACTTCCGCGACGAACTAAATTCTGCTCTCTCTCTACCGCCCATCATGGGCCATTTTATAAAGAGGGTAAAATAAAGAGAAGACTCAAATGCACTGCCGGATGTCTCGCGGATTCTCATGAGTTCCATATTTCATATACGAATAAATATATATATATATATATTTATTTATTTGAAATATAAAATGAAAAAAAAATTTATCGATGAAAAATATAAATTCAATTGCGATTGAACACCTGGGACGACATCGTCAAAACGCCTACAAAAATTATTTTTCTATGAAGCCTTTGACGCAAAAACTTTTTTTTATTGACAGTTTGAAAAGAATAAAAATGGATGTATGTATAGTAATATCTTTATTATTATTAGATGTGATGATAATTTTAATAATTCCAAAAATATATATGTAATTCAATATGTAGTATAAAAATCTTTGGAGAAAATCAGAACGTTGCCAAGTATATAGTTTGTTTTTTTTTTTTTATCACAATTGTGATGGATTTATGAGTTGAATAAATGTTACGATGTAATAAATATTTCATAATTGTAGATAGTTAAATACGTGGTTGTACTCAACGATTTCACATACTGTTCTTGAATCCCTCGTGGATTGGATCATTATTAGCATATACTTGACCTACATTTTTGCAGCAATATTTTTTTTTTTTTGATTTTAAGTTATGAATGCAAGATAAATATAAATATAATGGTGATGATTTTTTTTTTTTATAGAATTATCTGAAAACTGTAGATGTTGATGAAAAATAAAAATGTGGCCCTATTAATTTCAAAATTTTATGTATTTTGAATGAGATATTATTTCCAATAGAATTCATAAATTCTTATGCTGATTTTTTATTTTGAAAAATTGAATTCGGGGCTTTCAAACACTTCATGAAAGAAATTTATTTCTTATATGTTGTCTCGTATATTTTCTTTTAAATATATATTTGGTTAATGATAATCATAACTAAAAATTCCAAATTAATTATTAAATTCGTTTATATAAAAATTTTCAGTTTCAAGTGTATTGATATTTCATCATCAATTTTTACGGTATACAAATAATTAATATTAATGAAAATTATTCTCAAGTATTAATTAATTACAATATTTTTCATTTTATCGAATCATTGTTCGTGAGTTATAAACAATGCTTGTTTATATAAAGTGACATCTATTACATTGTCTAGAAAATAAAAAATTTCGAATTTTGAATTATGCTTATATTATTAATAATATTTTTATTATGAGAAATTTTTGTCAATGAACGTTGACAATATTATTAAATCATGGTTTTTTTGCGGAATCATTTTCAATTTGACATTAGTTTGAAAAATAGCAAATAGCAAGTAGCATTATAGAGGCAGTAAGTGGTATTTTGGATACGGTTTAATATTATTTGTTAATATTGAATTATGTTGACTTATTATCTCTAGATTGAAAATGTAATATTATTATTTATTAAATTTAAACACCTGAAATACTCGCTCAATTTATTTTGTGTTTCACAAGTTCATACTTGTTTTATAATTATTCTCACGAGGCTGCACAAACACGCGATAGAACTCCTTGCTTTCCAATTCCAATGTATCTTATTGAAAAGCATTATTATATAGTTTGTTTAGTTATTTTATATCACATTCTATTTTTTTGCAAATAAATAATTATATATTACCCAATAAACTTCTTTATACTTTAACCAGTTATTATTGGTTTAGTTTTTGGTTCTTTTTGTTTTCTATCAAGTTCAAAATTTGTTTTCAAAACAGGGTAGTATATTTTTTAAAATAATATTCCACATTCAAATAAATCCAGTTCATACATACACCTTAACAATATGTAATGTATTTTAATTGTCCACTAATGTCTTACACACAAAAAATATATTCTCCAATAAAATATAATTATATCCGTAAACATTATATTTTCAATTGCAGATTAATATTTAATATTTTACATTACATAATATTTCTAAAAAGCAAACTCTAATTAAAAATACTCTACCTTCAAACAAAGCCACAAAATCAATACATAATTATAAAATTAAACTTTCACCAATTTGAAATATAAAAATGTCCTCCCTATTGCAAATAATTCTATTTCATCATAAAAATTAACTGTCTACAAATAATTCCCATAAACAACAGCCACTCATCGCAATGGTTGCATTTAATTTTATACAGTATTAAATTTTATGATTAAATATAAAAAAAAAAAAAAACATTCACGTGATTTATCAAGTTCTACCACACTTCGTAATACATGTATGTAAATACTCAAACATTTGATGAACGCCAATTCATTCCTACACTCTACCTTTTGTGTGTTTCAAAAAAGGTGAATAAAAAAAAAAAAATTCATTTATTCATGCACGTAATTAGGATTTTATTATTATTATTATTATTATTATTATTATTATTATTATTATTTTTTTCTCTTTTACGTTTTCTTTATTCAGACAGCATATTGAAGGGTATGTGCGTAAGCGGAAAGAGAAAAAAATAAATCAGGATGTGAAATTACAGTATAGCGTAGCGAATCCGTGAGACAAGCGAGAAAGCAATGAAAAGAGAGATTGAATGAACAGAAGAGAGAGAGAGAGAGAGAGAGAGAGAGAGAAAAAAGGGAGCGTGAGTGAGGTAGAAATATAAAGAAAAAAGATTCTATACTGCGGATCCGTGTACCGAAAATGCAAATGTCGAAATGCGCATTTTATTCACTGCGTTATCCCAACAGCGTATCTTCCTTCTCCTGCGGCTAATCTTCGATCGATGCTTTTTCAGAACCGCGCAACGTTCGGATATCATACATAAAATAATTCCAACTAAAAAAGAGACGATGAGAAGAAGAAAACAAAAAAAAAAAAATACGAAAATAAATAATAAATAAACAAAAGAAAAAAATTGAAAGATACATTCTCTCTTTTATATTGTAAGTCACAAAACTTTCACATTATCAATAAATTTCAGTTTTTTTTTTTTTTTTTCGTTTCGTTATTTTTCCCCATTGTCAATATTCTCCATTAAACAATCGTGTATTCACATAGCCATGAATTAGACTCACAGAAACAAATATTGAATGAACAAAAACTTGAGAATTTGTAAATGGACAAAAAAAAAATATTTCATAAAATTATTACCCGACATCTCAAAACAGGTATTCTCGATTTATATATATACGTAGAAAGTACCTTGTTTTTCGTTCATCTATACACAAACACGCACACTGAACTGAAGGTAAAAAGTAATCTTGGATCAAGAATATTGTTCTTACTTTGAGGATTATTTTTGCATTTGGAATAAAAATATATTTTATTCCCAATTTGAATGCAAACATTGTGACTTCATGTAAAACTAAAAAAATCCCTGAATCAAGTTTGTCAGTGGGAAGAAAATATTCTTCGTGAAGATACAACTTCTAAACTTCAAACAATAATGTATATTGTATTTAATTTAAGTATACATTGATACTTAAAATACACATTTAAATATTACAAACTCAAGAATTTTCTTCAGAATAATTTTTATGTATGAATACTTAATTGAATTTTGAATTGTTTGCCATGTTACCATCTCCTTTACCATGATATTTTCCTGTATAATATTTTCACCTGCAACATTTACATATGTGTAATTATTTAATACAATCAATGTTTCTAATTCAATGCTGCATAAAATATCACAGTAGTCGAAACCCTACTCTCACCAAACTGACAATTCAAAACGCTACTAATTTTCACATGTTCTTCAACTGATTTTTCAAATTGTACTCTAATGAAAAAAAAAAAAAAATAATATATTCTTGATATGAAAACTATAAATAAATCATTGAACTCAAAACAAATATTATTTCAAATTCAAATACGAGTTGAGACTACATTCAAGATCAAAATATTATCGATTCAAGTCTTATTTCATTGGATGAACAATGTTTCATTGTAATGAGAGACGAACTCGAAGAAATTAATGAAATAAAACTGATAATTATTCTAACTAACTAATGAAACAATATTATATTACTGTCTCAAAAATTCTTCTCTCCTCAAATCAAAAATATATTTATACCTAAAACAATAATTATCATTTCAATCTGACAAATACCATTAATCAATTATTATTTTCCCCAGTGTAACGAAATAAATAGATAGACAAAAGAAGACTTTATATTTACCACTTACCACAATATTTTTCATCGTGTTATCATCGAAAAATCAAAGAAAAAAAAAAGAAGAAATATTCACATACACATATAACAACATATATATATATATATATATCCGTCGACGAATATTTTGGATTGCGAATGTGTCTGTGTATGTGTTTGAGTGTACGCGCGCCAGTTCCCCCAGTCGCGCCATATGGCTCGCGCGCTTACTAACACAACTGTGAAGGATCAACCACCACCATTACTCACATATTCGTTACTCCCTCTCTTTCTCTTTCTCTCTTTTCCCCAATACACTCTCTTTCACTTCCTCTTCATATATATACCACCCTAGCGAGTTTCCGGAGACCCGTACTTACACAAATACACTTTGGCATAGAAAGGGATCTGATATATACATATATGTAACTCGGCGCGTGCTCAAAATTCCCCACTACATTTTACATCATGCCTCCCCTAAGTGCTTCTTCTCTGCTTTAGTCTGAGTTTTCGCTGTTTGTATGTGCGCCCCGCGCTTAATATATACTATATACTTGCCATGGCTTGAAGTAAACCTAAACCATCCACTCCTCTTTCTATCGTAGCGGCTCATTCCGAATGCGGACGCCATGCGGCGCGTAGCACGCGACGAGTTCATACATGTATTTTTCCGTTATTATTCAGAATTGTGAATTTTTTTTTAAAATTGTTTTTTACCATCAAACAATTGTGTGAATGAGTGAAATTTAATTTTCAATAATAACATAAATAATATCGTCACAGTTTAATATTGTAATTGTGACTTTATTTATAAATATTTATATTATCAGAGAATTAATTAATTTGAGACACAAATTATTTTCATAGTTATTTCAATAAGTGTTGTGAATCATTTATTTCTTTTTGTTTTACATTAATTTAAACTGTGTGTGTGTGTGTGTTTTTCTTATTGTGAAGAGAATATACAATATATATATATTAGATAGAAGAAAAGAGTTGAAAATTAAATGAAAAAAAAATTGACAAAGTCGACGACCGTTGAAAAATAATAGACGGATGACCTCATGCTTCACTTAACCGCTTGTGGCATTAACGGCACCAACCACAACGACACACACACACAAAGTGTAAGAGGGATAGAAAAACAAGAGCACATAATATGTACAACAAATGAGAACGAGTAATTCATGCCTGACACATCTTCGCAATACACAATTATTGTTTTCACGTGGGTATATAAAAACAAACAGCGTACAAGAGAATCAGCGAAGGATAAAAGAGAAATTATATAAATAAATTTAAAGTGTTGGATAGAAAAAAATATTGGTAATGTTGTGTGTTACTACTGTTATTCATTGTCATCACTAGTTTCAATCAAGAAACAAAAAAGAAACAACAGAAGATGAATCGATCATTACATTCCTCACAGATCTGATTCATTTATATAATTCTTCATTCTCATGTTTTTAACCATTGTCATCTCAATGCGTTTTATTTTATCACTTACTTCACTCTTGACCAACCGATCAACCGTCAGCCAAGCGTTTTATTTATAAGCTTTGCCGGCGCATCAATTAAAATTGTCCTCGAGAGTGCATTAGAGACGTGCGCGTCTCAAGACAATATCAATAACGACTTCAAAAACACACAAATAAATTCACAATTGTAATTCGCTCTCATTTTTATTCCACTGTGTTAATAAAAAATAGACACACAATTTAAATAACAATTGTTGTTGAGAAACATTCCAACAACAAGACACAAATAGTATCACAAATAAAAATATTAATTATAAATAACTCAATATAAGTTATTAAATAAACGAAAATTTCTACATATCAAAATGACAACAATGGGCGTAACAGTTTTTTGCAATCGTGTACAAATAAATGGCAATGATCAAGAACAATTAATGCTTTTACGTACATTACAAGACAATGAAAGCAATATATTAGGTAATCAAACACACATAATATCAACACAAAAAGGATTAAATGGCAATCATAATGTAAATAATATTAATGTATTACCACCATATGATCCAACACGTTTAAAAAAACATGGTAAAAATGGACAACCGCCACCAGTTGCCGTTGCTAAACGTAATGCACGTGAACGTAATCGTGTTAAACAAGTTAATAATGGTTTTGCAACATTACGACAACATATACCAAGTCATATTGCGGCTGGTTATGGTGATAGGGGTAAAAAATTATCTAAAGTTGAGACATTGAGAATGGCAGTAGAATATATAAGGGGTTTACAACGGTTATTGGCTGAAGCTGATGGTATTGATTATGATTCAAATTCAAATAGTGGTCACAATGTTCCATCGCCAAGTAGTAGTATTGTTTCATCAAGTCACAATGGCTCAGGCGAACGAATACATCTCGAGGATGATATTAATGCCGATGAGGATGACAGAGACGCGATGAATGATGACGAAGATGAAGAGACCAAACGTGCAACGATGTTGTCGACACGGTGAGAATATATATGATTTTTTTTTTTTTTCTTGGCGTCTATTATTAATGTATTCCTTTTAAGGGCTTTTGGTACAAGTCTTTTTGGCCGTTTATATTTTTTTTATATAAGTCTATAGATATATATTGTATATATACTTTTTTTTTTTTTGCTCTTGCATTATTTTCTGTCTTGATTCTTTCCACTGAGTTGTACTTGCCGGTCTTGAATTAATTCACTGGGGTTCTGGTTCCAAAGTCTGGCGGTAGAATATTCGCATGCGAATGTGTGTGCAAGGGAAAAAAAAAAGAATAAAGAATGGGCAAAAGCCTTCTCTTGTTGTCCCTTGGTAAGGATAAGTGGAGGGCAAGAGAGGCGATGAGAGGGAGAAACGAGACGGGATCACTGGGTAAATGCAAAGTGTCCCCTTGGTATAAAGCATTTTGGTATAATCATATTTTGTACGCGCATTAATTCTTGTTCTGTTCCATTTCACTTCTGGTCTTGTACATGAATTTTAGTCGCTTTTACGCTACCCATAAGGCATGTATCCATTTTGTGGTACCCTCGATAATGTTTATGATTATTGTGTATTTTTAAATGGAGAATGAGAATGTGTCGGTTATTTTGTTGATAAATTGTGTGAACTGTTATTAGTTTCTATGAACAATTTAATTGTGAATATTTAAATTATCGCTAAATGGTTGAAGTTATGAAAAAAGTGTTGAAACAAATAGTATTTGGCGTTTGGAGAAGAAAATTTCCGTTTTTCAATTTTGAAAATATCTTGATTAGTTTTTGTAATAATTGAAATAATATGATTGACAAAAAATCAAATGAAAGCTGAAAATATCAACTTTTTTTTCAATTTCATTTTGGATTTCGCAGATGGATATTTACAGTATTTTTTTTTTCTCTCTCAATCCACGCCAATTGTCCAATTATCATGCAAATTGTGTTGTTTGAAAATCTAATTGAGACATTTTGGAAATCCGAAGAAGGAAATGTTAGTTTCTTAAATACACATTTTTCCATCGAAAACTTCTCCAATATCTTCAACTGTCCATCAATAATTTCCATTTGAACAAATCAATTGTTCTACGTAAGAATCGTGGGTCATCAATAAATCCTTGAAGCAAATACAGACTTCGTGAGTAACAAGTAGATTGTTTGCGACGTTAACAAATCCAAGCCCCTTTTGCTCCATTCTTTTTTTTCTTTTTTTCTTTCTCTTCATTGAGATTATCTTTCATTGTTCATTTCCTGCAGTCTTACATTTCTCACTATCCCATAACTGAAGAATATAACAAACATTTTATATACCCTAATAACAAGAAATTAAGTTGAATTATAATCAAGTTCCGTCATCTGTGGATTCCAATATTTCAAGCTCTCCCACGATCCTGCATCGTCTCACAAGTACAGAAGTATGCAAATGAAATTATACCCCAGACTTTGGCACACAAAAAAAGACCATACAATGATGAATTTTAAATACCCCACGAAGAGTTATGAGTAATCGCATGAGTTGAAATTTCATTTGAGTAAAAAAAAAATTATTCTCTCTGTATGCAACATATAATTTGGAATAAATTCCACTTGTTTCAGACTGTCACCAATTATATTGACAACATCAACATCGTCACGTGATTATTATAATCAAACAACTGGTGGTTGTGGTGACGAAGAAAATTTGGAGCCAACTGGAGCAATACAACATACATCAACAATTAATCAAACATATTCACGACTATCGCCAACATCATTAGCATCTCCACAAACCGATTATTACAATCAAAATGAAGAGAATCTTGAACCAAGAATATTATCACCTTACAGCGGTGCCGGTGACAGTGAAGATGGTGGTACAATTTATGCCGCAAGTCCTGAGGCATTTTCAGGCTCGCTGTATTACAAACAGGAGATCAGTGAGTCTGGTGAGTTTATGGACGTCGTCAGCTGGTGGGAACAGGAACAGGGAAGACTGGTGCATCATACCCAACCACATGCCCAACGGCTGGCGCACGTCTGATCCACGACGAGAGTAAAACCCAAGCAAACCGGTAAGTCCCGGTTTATTCTTCTCTCTTTTCTTCTCATCATCATGCTGCTTTCTTTTATTACCAATGCCAGAGGTTAAAGAACGAATGAAAGAAAAGGAATAAAAAAAATTAAGGGAGAGAGATGAGTGGTGAAAAATGGCGAACCGGAGATAAAAACCTGAAGGGATGATAAAATTTTTTAAATATACTGTAGAGGTGCTAAAAAGTATTACATGCAATGAATCGCCAAATGTTGGCAGATAATTATACATTTGAATGTTCTTCTTTTTTTTTTTATTACCATATTGTTGAGAATTTATTGCAAGACAATAATATCATCATGGTATTTAGAAAGTAAGCAAAATTTTTAATTTTATTCAAAGAGTGAAAAAATTTCACTCTTTGTGCTGTACAATTTCTTCTTGTAATCATTACAAATCTAATTATCTTTGATACCAGAATGATTTCATTATTTTCACAAACTTCTTTTTATTCTCATCACTAACAAAAGCTATAACTGCAATAGTAAAAATCGTGACTCTCTAAATTAATGATCACTGATGACAACAAATTTCTATTTTCAACTGTAATAAATTCAATAGCGTCTAAAACTCAATAATAATTCTCAAAATCCATCCCTATTTATATTCTACAATATAAATTGAAAGGAATCATCTTGCAAATAATCTTACACACTATTATATCTAATTAAAATTTTAAAACAAACAACGACAGTAAAATTGGTAACATCCATTCTTCTAAAACGACATTTAGTCAAAAAGAACAACCATTTAGTTATTACAAAGTGACAGTTGTCTGAACTCTACAAAATGAATATTAAAACGACATTCTAGACACACGTGAGAACTTGAACGCACGTGATATGGCTCAGCCATTAGGTTTGAGTGATGTATAAGAAGCGTACAACCAAGTGGAAACTCGTGTTCAACTTAAAATTTGTATATACATATATGTAGACACGTGGTTATATGATGGGGAGAAGTGTATTTAGCTAAAATAAACTTCGATGCCACTGAAACCACTTGTGTATTAAGGAGGCGAGTGTCTGACACTTGCGGGTGCTTGAACAAAAAAAAAAAAAATACATTCTAATAAATGAAAAAGGGTTAGATGTGAAATAGAACGAACACTTCAATTAGTAGTCACACACATACATATATCCAGCGTAGTTGAATATATTGGAAAGAGAGAAAAAAAAAAGACTTCCACAAAAATAAAAATAATTATTGGTGAAAAAATGTTTTTCTCATTTTTGTTAATTAATTATTAATATTAATCGTGATTTAATTGTGCATTGAACGGTTGATATTTTACAACAATAACAAATTAAACTGAGTAATAATATTTGTTTTTAATAAATTCATAATCATATTTTACAAACGGATTTTTTAATAATATTTTGTATAAAGATTTCATTTTCACTTCAAGTTTGAGGATATTTTTTTTTTTTTTCACGGATTTGACAATATAATAATAACAACTTTAATAAGAATATTTTTGTTTGAAGAATATAAGAGTTGATAATTTAATTATACTTAATGTAAAATACGTTTTTTCACAGTCATCTTATTTTTCAATATACTATTTTAATTCAACATTCAAATTATATAACTTTGTAGTGCAAGTGTTAGTTTATTTTATTTTTTTTTTTTTCACATATGGATATTTCTCTTTCACTAGTTCTCTTTTTAAATGCGCAATTTTTCAGTCCTGACCTTGAACAATTCTTTTAATTTGTGAATATGCGAATAAAGTGTATATGGAAGAACCACGAACGGAAGAGAAAAAGTTGTGAGGGGTAAAGAGAAAAAATTACTTCAGAGAATGATCGAGAGTTGGACATTTGTGTTATATACACCACTCTTTGCCATGTGCCAGGAAACGCGCGTTGAGAAAAAGAGATGTTCATACTCTCTCACTCTCATTTATTTCTCTGTTTCCAAATCATGTGGTTTCACTTCTTCCTTCATTTCTATTATTCAACGTCTTCCGTTCCGCCTTACGAACAACTGTGCGCTCCCCTGTAAGAGAATGTGGGTTTGTGATGGATATAAGACGAATGTAATAGAGAAAAGAAGAGAAAAAAACAAAACAAAACAAAAAAAGTTGAAACTAAAATGAAATGGAAGAGAAGAAAAAGAAGAAAAAAAAAACACATAATAATTCAATCATAATTTTTTTGCGAAAAACGTAGTACTAATTTTTTTTTTTTTCTACACTTTCGCGTCATACCTATTTTTCATTTTATTCCTGTGTCACAAGGTATATATATATATATATATTCTCATATATAGTCGCAATACAGAATAATGATTGCATTCTGAAAATAGAATGGTCGTTTTCTCTGCGAATAAAATTCAATGAGTATATGTTCACAGCTATATTTGTATTTTATATGAGAGAGCTGGGTAAAATAAATCTCAAAGGTAAAAAATTATTGTGGAATTTGAAAATTAAATAACTTTTTATTTGTCTTTGTTATATTTTTATTAATACATTGTGTAATGATATTCAATGAATGATATTTATAAAAATACTTCATCTGTGATAATAAACAATTTGACTATTTTTTTTTCTGTGAATTGTATTGTTACAGTGAAATTATTGATAATAACGAGTTCAATTATTTCTATGAAGTTGAAAAAATATCTGAAAATAATTTGTCAATGTATTTTTAGAATATTTTAATGCTAACAAATAAATTTTCAAATCATATTTCTCGAATAATCAGAATTGATTACTTTATTATATAAAACTGAACATAAAATTGTACATCAGTAATAAAAATTTTAATATTTCATATATATTTAAACAATTTTCTCAATTGTAATTTTTAATTTCTCTAAAAGTTAGCAACATCTTCCTCCACATTTTCATTCCACATAAATTTTTATCAATAACATTGCAATAATAATATACAATTTATCACTTAACAACAAAAATATCATATAAAAGATGACTTGCAAACGCACAACTTCCTTAGGGGACCTGTCAAACTCTCCCCTATAATATATCCAGGTTATATACCATATACAAAAAAAGTATTATAATATCTCTTCTTGAAACATTTTAACCCAGAAGAAAACGACAGAAGTGTAGGTGTGTATACGTACATATAATAGATATTTATTTGTATATATATATATATATATATATATTGTGCCATATGGGCAGCAATGGCGATCAACCAAGTCGACGTCAGCGACATGCAGCTTACCATATGCTCCATCGGGCTCCGGTTGGCAGACGGGCCATCGACATTATATTTATATATATATATATATATTATTTTTTATTTTTTTTCTCGTATACTCTTCTTTTTTTTCCATTACCAGACGTAGAGTCTGGTAGACGTGACCAATGCAAGTTTTTAATCTTCAACATCATCAACGTTCTCCAATGCTGTTGAAGAAAAAAAGAATGAAAAAATCAAAAAAAAAAAAAAAAAAAAATTGTTAAAGAAACAAAAAAATGATTTATTTAATTGCATTGAGAAGAATAATTCTTTTTTATTTTGTTTTTTATTTGCTAGATGGATATGTATGGTTTGAGAGGTCAGTTTTTTTTTTTTTTCTTCTCGTCTACTTGTGAAATATATATGACGGCTATATATATATATATATATATGTATATATGCTGGTAATGTTTATTGATAAGATAGACGATGAGCATCAGCTCGTGCTTACGTGACATGCGGGCATCCACCAGCATAAATGAGTGTTTCTCTGTGTTCTTTTATTTTTCTGTTCAACCGCTAATAAATATATATATATATATATATATATTTTTTCTTGTTGAATAGAGGAAATAAGTAGCTCGTGCCATGCTTCTTCATTTGCCAGTTGACAATCATTATGAATTCTTTAAATTGATTTATTATGAAATAAAAAAAAAACAAAATAAGAAGTTGGAGAATAAAAAATGATTGGTGTTTTTTTTTTGGATGGGAAAATTTTGTATGTTATATTTATATTAGATTGTACAATTGTTTCTTTATTTTATTATTTTGAGACGGGTTGATGGGAGAATTGTTTAAAGAGGTATATTATAGAGGGCGAAAAAAAAAAAAATGTGTAGGATAAAATGCGCGACCGGGAGTCAAGGAAAGAATTTATTAAATTAATTTGCCACGACGACGCATCTCGTAAACTTTATAGATGACCTCACTTTATAATTGTCATGAATTGCTTGGTTGATCGAGAGTTCACTGTGTGTATATATATATATGTAAAAAGGATAAAGTGAGTGTTAGTGTATACCGTCGGAATCCCTTTTGACATTATCGTGAGAGAGACTTGTTCATCATTGAAACAAAAGGATAAATAAAATAGCAGTGAAATTATTTTTTTGTTTTTTTTTTTTCGGTAAATTTAATTTTTACTGAAACATATTCTGCTATTGGTGATTGAATAATGTGCTTATATATCTACACTGATATGTAATAAATAAATAAATAGTAGACATCAAGGTCAGAAGAAAAAATTGAGTGTATAAAATTTTACTTTTTCTTTTTCATTTCTAATCGTGACAATTTATTTTTCAATTTCATTTCTTCTTATAGAATATTTTACGACAGTTAGAACAATAAAATAAGCGTATAAATGCATGAATAAGTGGTATAGAAAACCGTAGTACAGAGAAATTGGACTGATTCAACTCTCATTACTCCCTTTTTTTTATTTCCATAAAACAAAAAATAATTTCGTCTGCAAATTCAATTCCCCCTTTGAAACATATTGTGTCTGAACTAATTCAATTGAGCACAAAACTTGATATCTCACAAGACACACAAAGAATGAATAAATAAACAATTGAATAATTGCAAAAACAGGAATGAACAGAGAAAAGAAAAATATTGTATCAAAATTTCTACATTTTTTTTTGTTCCTTTTCTTCCATATCTCTTTTTGCCTTCCCCCCCTCAGTTTCCTTTTTTTTTTCTATCGTCATATACACACGCCACTGCTGCGTTTGTGTCATGCCGATAGACCAGAAACGCACAACAATCAAACAAAATTGTTCTGGAATTGATAAGCCGTTCAACGATTGTGTATAATAAAATCCCAAGACATCCAGATGGGAAATAAGTTATATCCTGACTCTTGAAAAAATGAGAGAAAACAAAAAAAATAAAACAGAAGGAGAAAAATAATTTCAGTGGTTTACTTTCTTTTTTTTTTCTTTTTTTTCATTTCTTTTCCTTCTTTGCCGCTTTCAAACTGTTGCACGTCTTTGCTTTTTTTTTTTTTTCTACTCTTTTATCATCACCGCCGCCATTACCAACGCACGCTATTCAACGGAAAATAATACATATGAAAAATCGTTTAATCATATCCACTTAATTCATATACAACAATGAATTTAATGTTTGAATTATAAATGCACAGACGTTGTGCATTAATGTATTTGTATTCGTAATATTCTGTGCATTCGATTCAATAAAATTTCCTCGTGATATTCCCACGACCCTGATGTGCATGACACTGGTGTTGGTCTCACAGAAAGAAAGAAAGAAAGAAAGAGAAAAAAAAAAAATATGTAGTTTATATACTGCGAAAAATCGTCCTACAAATAATTCTAAGTTGAATTTAATTTTTATATTTTCCCTAGTTTAGGTAAAATCTTTCATGATAGATCCAACTTTTGTCGAGTTATATATACGTACCCATATAACCAATATATATATATATATTTTTTTTTTTTTCATGTATATGTATGTGTATAAGGGGAATAGGTATATATAGAGAGAGACTTAGAGAGACCATGTGTGAGGACAATAGGATGTGTGGACAATGAGTGCCAGTAGCACAGAGTGAAAGTGCTACAAAAGTATCTTCACCCCCGGAAGGACACGCTCCACGTGCGTCAGTATACACAGGGAGAGTGAAAGATATCGATGAGATCGTAGTCGAGAGAATATAGAGGAAAAAAAAATTAAAAAAATGATGAAGAACGAAAAAAAAAAAAAAAAAACAACTCGGAAGTTGAATATTTTTTCGGATACATACAAAATTTTTTTTTTCTTACACATTGATGGACGAGTAACGGTTTTTGTACTTGTGAAAATCTGATGTGATTCCTTTTGCTACGTGTGATGATATAAAAATATAAATTCTCCCTTTTCAGTCTTTCACTCACTTGCACTCCCTAGATTTTACTTATTTTTTTTCTGTCATGAAATCTTAGAATGGAAAAAAAAAAAAAAGGAAAATAAAAAGCCAGGGATTTTCTTACATCTGGCATCAATTTATTGCACAGAAAAATTAATTTAGAACGGTTTCTAGAGGATTGTATGGTGACAGTCGATATATATTAGTATTTTTTTTTTTTTTTGTAGAACTAAATATTTATTAGAATCTAAAATTTTTGAAAAGTTACAAGTTCAAATAAAAAGAGACCATATTTTCAATCGAAAATGAATGCTCGAAAAATTATAATTTATTTTTGAATAAATGAAACAGAAAAAAAAAACTGCAAAAATAATTAAAAATTTTATCAACTTTAACTTTTCTATTTTTAACAGAAGTTTATAAATCAATTGTTTATGTGGACTCACTGACTTGTAGTATCAAAGATGAATTCAAATTATATAAATATAGCAATGATTGAACATACAAATAATATTTCTTTTTTTATTTTTATTAAAGCAAAAATCAAATTTGTTATTGCTGCTATTAAAATAATATCTTTGAAATGCACACTCGACAAAATTCGACAACAACAATCAGGAAATGAACTTTATCTTCCTGGTATAAACAGGCAGAAAAAAAAAAAAGAGTTAATTAATTGTATAAAACCAAATTTAATTTGCAATTCTTTCTTTTTTTTTCTTTTTAATTAATTCGCAAAAATATTGCGTTTCTGCGACCACTCACCATCGTGTTCCTTACTTCAATACTTATACTTAATTTGTTTCTTCTTTTTATTTACAGATGAGGACACGAGACGACCGTGCTACTTTGATCTCAAGCTCCAATTTAATTGTGTGGACATCGAGAACGTGATCATACGCACACAAATTATTCAGTTCACGCAAAAAGAAAAAAATAAGAGACAGAGAAAGTTCATACGAATTTTCTCATTCCAAAAATATCTTCCTTATCTCTCTCTTTTTATCTTAATTGTGAACCAAATTGTACTTACTTCGATGATACTCCATTTGCGTGTGGTCGATTCGAAAAAAAAAAAAAAAAAGACAAAAACAATTCGTTTGCATGCACCACTTTGTCACTCGTAACGTGAATGCGTCACGCTAATGTTGAAAGAAGATTATACAAATATTCACATACATGTTCTCCATATATATGATCATATTTGAGAGTCAATGCGGATACTGTAATCAACCGCCATTACCTGCATTATGTTGGCCACGCAATCATTTTCAATTATTTATTTATTTTTTTTTTTTTTTCCGATATGATATTGGTAATTGAGGGAATACTTACCTGTTTCAGATCAGAAAATTGTTTTCTTTATCAAACATTTTGTACTGATATGATCTTTATGAAGTAAATAATTGGAAGAAGTTTCCCTGAATTTGGGAATGATAGGAATTATAATGATTTCAAGTCAGATAATTGTAGAACTAAGAATGTCTGGCAATAAATTTGACACGTTTTTCTCAGAATTGATTTTTACATCTGGCGGCTGTGAAATATTGGAAACTTATATATCGATCAGCTTTCGGTAAAGCCCATTTGATTTGTATGTGGGTTCTCTATAGTATCTACTAGAATTGAAATGATATATGAAAAATTTCTATTTTTTTTTTTGGCAAATCGAAATTTCGAAAATTAGTAAAAAAATGTAATTATTTACTAGGAAGTCAGTTAGATTTTTTTACACTCGTTCTTCTATTTCTGGAATGTGGGATTTGAATTATCGCAGTAAAAACTGCAGAAACAATTTCTCGAATTATAGGAAAAAAATTTTTGCTACAGAGATTGAAAATTATTTTAAACACATGTGTCGTATTTCTGTATAAACAATAGACCGGAAATGAATCTAACTACTATAGCTGCAATTTTATTAATTTACTCAAGCGATATTTCGCGAATAATATATCCGAGAAACAACTGATATACTAAAAAATTGAAGATTTTTATGTTTGAAGGAGAATAAGAAATATTCGTATATAAAATATATTCTCGGGACTTCTTAGAACGAATATTTCCTCAACCCTTTACTGCATCAAGCCTTGTATGGTGCCTGAAGTTTCACATCACTTTGCATTTCAAAATAACGAGATTAATATTAATATCAATAATTGCATGTTAAACAAGACCAAACATTTTTCTCCTCGACTATAATGTTACTATTTGAAATGTCGTTTTCATCTGCCTATTATTTATCCATGATGAATTGACGAGCCCCAAAATATATATATATACTGCAGAGGGTTAAGTAAACTTACTATGAATGCTTAAAGAAACGGCATCATTCCGAATTTTTTACTGATGACCCCTATCAAAATTAATAGAAGAAGATTAATGGGGAATATATAGTGCACACTTTTATTTTTACCATTTTTTACTTAGAAATATTGAGATGTATTATAATTGTTAAATATTTAATCTAGATTGGTAGCTAGAATCTTCTCTTATTG
This sequence comes from Zele albiditarsus, assembly GCA_958496275.1. Taxonomy (NCBI): domain Eukaryota; kingdom Metazoa; phylum Arthropoda; class Insecta; order Hymenoptera; family Braconidae; genus Zele; species Zele albiditarsus. Next base: position 4,165,355 of record OY292409.1, on the reverse strand, counting down.
TCAATGACCAAGCTCTAGATTGAGTAATCACATATAGAACAAACATTTATAACCAGGTAATAATAAGTTTTATCTCCCAGAAAATTCCAAATTATCGACGTAAAAAAAAAAAAACGTTTTGAGAAAAACGTAATCAAATTTTTCAACATTGTATACAGTGGCATTTCACCTGGTCCACCGAAAGTTCCATAAACTTCTACAATTTTTCCAAAAATCCACTTCAAAATTTGGACACATATACTTTCATCAATATTAACATTGAGAAGACGAAGAGAAAAGAAAAAAAAAACGATTTTCTCTGAAACACTGAGTGTATTATTTCCTCAAAGGTTAAAGAATGATTAATTCAAACAAAAGAAATGATATTAGCGTGTTATAAAAATATTAAACATTTTCCTCAAGCCTCTCCTTCCGCCATCTCCTCACCCATATTTTTCCATTCTGTATATGTTACAATTGCGACGTCATTCCGTGCCTTAATTTTAAATCTAGTTAATTATTCGTTTTACACAATTTTACACAATTTATCATTGTATAGAGTTTATTATATGTATACGTGTAAAGTTAAATATTTTTTTATATTAACTAATAGTACATGAACAGGAAAGAATTAATTTCTTATTTTTTCATGGACAATAATTTTATTCATGAAGAAACAACACTAAACAAAAGCGAATATTTGATGAAGTTAAAAAAAGAATTTATATAGGAAGCCAAAAGTAACAAAAGATATTTTATATCTTTATGATAATAGTTATTTTTTGATTGAATTATATATCGAGGTTTAGAGCAACAAAGTGTTATTTTTAATGACGCGTGATGATAGAAAAAAAAAAATGAGGTAACGTAATAGATTTATTATATAGTGCCTTCCGCTCTACACACGTTTGCTTCTATGAGTAATTTACATTACGATGACGTCGATATTAGATGTATGTATAGTGGAACGAATTGCGAGGCGACAGTGGAGTATGTTGAGTAGAAAAAAACAACACTTGTGCTTGCTCAAAAAAAAAAAAAAAAGAAAGAAAAAGAAAAAGAAAAAAAGAATTTAATGATGATAAATAAACCAATACTTTTGATATCACTACACGATCAAACGTACAACGAGATGAATTAATGAAGCATAAGTCGGTAAAAAAAAGAATTATTTTATGATATATTTAACATTAAATTATTATCAATGAATAATAATTCTATCGTCTGATTTTTGGACGTTATGAAACAATCAAAATGTGGAAAAAATACGAATAGAAAGAAATAATAAGATGACAAAGTAATGATATTTTGTACATATACCACGTGCCTTAGATTAATTTTGATACAAACGTAGGAAAAAAAAAAAAAATACAAACAAAATAAATTTTAAGCTAATTATGTTCAATACTATTTTTTGTACTTGTAATATTTTTTTTTTTTCTCTCTACTTTTTCATTAATCAAATATTTAAAAATACATTTATACTATTTATGCATAAATAATATCTTCAAATTTCATTTTACAATTCCCCAATCAACTACACAACAAGAAATAAAATAATCAAAATTAACAGTTGCAACAACAACAAAACAGTTATTCAATTAAATTCTGCCCTGTGGTCAATTCACCCTTTGACCGTGAACGTCCCTTATTTTTCTACCACCGGTTTTTCTCGTGTCTTGCATCGCTGACGACATTGGTAAAATAACAGTCAAAATAAAATATATATATATATATATATATCTTTGTTTATTTTTTTTTATTTTTTCATTATTGGATAAAATTGACCACGAGGGCTAAAGCAATCATCTACAATTCAGGTGTGGCCTCGCTCACGCCATTATTATTTTCACTACTAATTTTTTTTTTTTGTCAATTTATTTTCTCTTTCAAAATCCCCAAGGGTCGATTTCCGAACGTGCTCTATGCGGTCGCAGGTCGCGCGTGTGTTCTCACTCGTTAGCTAACTATTCGACAGGGGGCCAACCCCCATGGCCCTTATATACATATACCTTACTACAATACTGCCACGTCACTTCCGCTCGTCGAGTATTTCCGGCCGTTATTTTCAGTAGCTACTTCATCGACAGACCGCGAAATGGCTCCCCTTATTCATATCATCCACTTGCAATACATATACATAAAATATTTGTATACATATACACACACATATATAGCCATCAGTTTTTTTTTTTTATGTAGTGGAAAAAGTAATCAATAATCATGAGAAAGTAATTTATTAATTTTTCAATTATTAAATCTCTTTTCATCATTACAATGCAATATTCATAATTCATTCAAAAGTTAAGTCATTTTTTGTTTTCTGTTTTTGTTTTTGTATGCACATTTTGCTCTTTTATATCATTTTATTTCTTCATTGTTTATTTATTTATACAATTGTTATATGAACGGAAAATCACATACAGTGACACATATTTTTGTTTAATGATATTGTAGTAACATCTCGACCTTATCGTTAATACCGGATACTAATACACGTCAATTCACACTCGAATGAATTATTGATGATTGAGAAAAATTTTTTTCTCTTTCACACAATTGACCTGTTTGTAGGAATAATACGTTTTATTTCACATTGTTTCGCATATTGTCACTTGTCATTCAAAAATATTCAAACAAAATTAAAAGTGCATATCAATGTATAAATATTGGTTAAATTGAATACAGGGGAAATGGACAATTGAGAACTGATATTGACAGCAAGATAAATCTTTGTTTTGATTATGTAATTATCTTATTGTTTTTTTTTTTATATTTGAAACACATTCAACGATGAATTAATCACAATCATTACAAGTCAATAATGAGTTGGTTTATCGAATGATTTGTGTTGCTAAATATATGTGCTCGCGATAAGGTCGCATGAATACGTTGAATAAAGAAACTAATTTTCATGAGTATAACACGGTTATAAGTATACCTGATATTCAAGTGAAACAATCATTGTGGACGTGACCAGCGATTGTGATGGTTATTAATTAAATTGATTGAAAACATTGTTGTCAATTATTTTTGGTTATAATTATTTTTAATTGTGAATTGTTGTTGGTGATATTGAGAAGAAGAAGAAGAAGAAGAAGAGAAAAATAATAGAATTATTACAATGGATGTCATACCAGTATCAACGTCCTCGACGTATTTTTCATCAGGACTTTTTTATCCACTTCTTGGTATTATTGCAACACTTTTAGCTGTACACTTTTACATAGAAAATATGAGAATAGTGCGAATGGGAAATAAATTGCCCGGTATGTTGATAATGAGTAAAAATATAATTTTGTTGTTCTTTATAGATTTATTTTTCTAATTTTTATTTGAACCATTTTTTTTTTTTTTTATTTAATGTGCGAGTTATTTTATTTATTTATTTTACTATTAGGACCCAAAACAGTTCCATTCTTCGGTAATGCACTGATAACAATTGGAGTTAATCCAAAAGATACTTTAAAAATTGTAAAAAAATATGACGTTTATGGAAAAGTAATTCGAGCATTTCTTGGTCCAAAACTGGTTGTGTTTATATATGATCCTCATGACGTTGAAGTTATTCTCAGCAGTCATATTCACATTGATAAATCAACGGAATACAGGTGAAACAATTATTATTAATAAATTATACAGATAAATTAATTTATCAATTGATAAAAAATGAAAAAGAATTTTTATTTTACCACAAATTATTTTGAATTATTTTCAGATTCTTCAAACCATGGCTCGGTGAAGGTTTACTTATAAGCACTGGCGAAAAATGGCGTTATCATCGTAAAATAATTGCACCAACATTTCATTTAAATGTATTAAAAACATTTGTACCATTATTTTTTGAAAATAGCATTGATTTAGTGAAGAGATTAAGATCAGAAGTTGGGAAAGAGTTTGATATTCATGATTATTTGTCCGCTGTAACTGTCGACATTTTGATAAACACAGCGATGGGTGTGCGTGGTGAAAGAAAAGAGAAAACTGGCTTCGATTATGCAATGGCAGTAATGGAGTGAGTAAAAATTAATATAAAGAAAATAAATAAAAAAATAAATAAATTGTGTAAATTTTTTTTTTCTCTCTTGATTCACAATTAAATCAACAACATTATTATTATTCTTTAGCCTTTGCAATATTGTTCATCAGAGACAATACAACATTCTATATCGTATAGATCAACTTTTCCAGTTTTCAAAGTATGCAACAAAATCCAAAGAATTGTTAGACATTATTCATGGTCTCACTGGTGGTGTAATTAAACAAAAGAAACAGGAATGGGCTGAAAAAGGTGAATTGGCATTGCCTGAAGAATTTCGTAATGGTAAAATTACACAGTTAACAAAGGCAGAGAATGAAAGTATTCATAAATCGGAAATGCGATATGCTAGAGATGATCTTGATGAAATTGATGAAAATGATGTTGGTACGTATTGACAAAAATGAAATTATTATTATGATAGTGAATTAATTTTTGTTTATATTTTTGTAATTTTTTCCAGGTGAAAAACGACGATTGGCATTCTTGGATCTCTTGCTGGAATACAATCGTAACGGTGCCAATATTAGTGAGGAAGAAGTCAGTGAGGAAGTTAATACAATTATGTTTGAGGTGAGTTCAATTCTTTCAGCATAAATTTCTTTTTTTTTTTCACTTTGTTCAATCCATGTCATTCATTTGAATAATAAATATTCCAGGGTCACGATACAACTGCTGCTGGTTCCAGTTTTGCTTTGTGTGTGTTGGGAATACACCAAGACATACAGGTAATTAGAAAAAAATAAAAATAAAAAGAAGAACATTAATTCAGTTAATATAAATTTTTTATCATTCATGTAATTTCTTTGTTTTCCTTTTGGCAGGATCGTGTTTATGAGGAATTGAATGGTATCTTCAAGGGTTCTAATCGTCCATGCACATTCCAAGACACCCTTGAAATGAAATATCTTGAACGTGTGATTATGGAGACACTGCGAATGTTCCCACCAGTGCCAGCTATCGCGAGACAATTAAACGAGGACGTTAAAATTGGTGAGAATTAAAAGAAAATTATAATGAATGGTTGGATAAAAAAATTTAATAAGGAGCAAAATTTTTTCCAACTTTATGACAATATTAATTGCATCAATTATTTCTTTCTTTAAAGTTTCTGGTGGCCACGTCATTCCTCGCGGTGCAACTGTTGTTATTCCTCCATATCAAATTCACCGAATTGAAGAATATTATCCAGATCCTGAAGTCTTTGATCCTGATCGATTTTTACCAGAAGTTACTCAGAACAGACATTACTATGCATACATTCCTTTCAGCGCTGGTCCAAGGTAGAAAACAATCTGATATACAAACTTAAATAATTATAGTACAGTACAAATATTTTCTTTCAATGTCCTTCATGAGTTTGAAAAAATAAAAATGGGTTAATCAAGAATAATTATATAATTATATTCTTGATAGAGAACAAAATAATTTCTAAAAATTGGAATATTATTGTAACAATTGTTTGCCATATACGATCATCAATATCTTTCTTTTTCAATTTATCTGGATTGTACTCTCGTGTCATAGAAAAATTAATAGTCCAATCAAATATATCACGAATAAATTTTCTTTTGGTTCTGAGTACGAAATTAGTCTTGTAATTGAGAATACTTTTATTTTCAGTGATTAATGTTTAATACTGATTTTTGTTTCTGTTTATCTAGATCGTGCGTTGGCAGAAAGTACGCAATGTTGAAATTGAAGGTTTTGATATCGACAATTTTACGAAATTACAGAATTAAATCGGATTTAAAGGAAAGTGATTTTCATCTTCAATTAGATATTATTTTGAAACGTGCTGACGGTTTTAAAGTGACAATAGAACCTAGGACTGAATCAACTACTCTCGTTGCATGAAGAAAAATATTAACATATACACACATATAACCAAAAATATAAAATCAAACATTTCATACACATTTATCACTCATTAAAATTCTTTTGCATCCAATTTTATTACATAAAAATAATCATTCACAATACCAATAAGAATACTATTATCCTAGATACATACTATTGAATTAATTTCATTTTGTGATTCACATTACGTATGAGTTTGTTTGCATACACATATAGAAATACAAATTCTTTGTGAAATAATTAATAATTGATACTATTTATTTTCGCTCCTCATGTTTTTTTCGATGTTCAACAATTAATTCCAAACTCCATGGTATAACAAATGCACAATTGATAGCAATTAAAACTAATTGGCCTATCGCAAAGCTGTTGGTCCAATCCTTGATCACACCTGTAAAAAATTCAAAATATATTTTTATGAGTGTATTAATTTATTTATTCACTTTCTTTCATTTTCACTTTGTGAAGAGTCTAGAGAGAGAGAGAGGAATGAAACCACTTAGTAAAGGAAACACTTGGATGACAACATGAAACATTGAACTCTTTCTAATTCTTTCAGTCTGAAACGGTCGGAATAAAATGATAAATGTGAGCAAAACAGTTGCGTTATTTTGGAGAAGAAAATTTGATAGAAATTCAATCTCAAAAAAATTAAAAACCAATGGAAATTATAAAGCGTTGAATATACTTAGAATAATTACTCAATGATTGGGAAAATCATAAACAATGCGGGAGATTCTACTTGGTACCTGATTATTGATTATTTAAAACTCTTATTCATTAATATTATATCAAAAAACCATCAACATTTCTATCACATAACTTTCAAGTTAGAATACAATTCTGAGTGGTGCATAAGTGACTATAATTATTCAACAACACATTCTAATGCGATTCATTAAGCATATTTTTTTCAATAAATAAAGATAAATATAAGATTTATAAAATAGTCTGTGATTAATTCATAACAATTCCCGTTAGCTGATTATAATTTATAAAATGCAAATGAACCTGTATTGTAAACTAAAAATAAGTTTCAAAAATATCATGAAATTACAGAACGCTATTTTTTTCATTCATACAATGATTAAACAACAATTCAACTTACCAACGAGTGGACCAAATATAATAATGACAATTCCATTGACTAGAGTAAATATTCCATAACAGGCAGTATACATTTCAACTGGATAATTTTCAACAACGACTAGAGGTTGGGGTACATAAAGATACGATCTAACAATTCCAATTGCAGCCATGCATATCATAATTCCTGTTAATGATCCACCGAAATAGAAAAATGCTATTCAAAATGATAAGACAAAAAAAAAAAGGTGATAATAAATTGGATTAATAAACTTAATCAATATCCGTTAATAAATTATTATCGAGTTATAAAATATTTTAAGCTTACCAAATTTAGCAAAACCCATCACAATCATTGCATAAAAAAATATTGTCTTTGCACGTACATTAACTAACAGTGTAAAAATAGCAAACATCACTCTCGATGATAATTCAGCTGCGGCGCCAATTGTTATTGTCAATGCAGTATCACTGTTTGTATAACCGGCGTGTATCATTGCCAATGGAAATAGCGATGCAAATGTAAAATCACTGACAAATACAAAACTTATGCCCATACTCATTATCATAAATGTGCGATTTTTTAATAATGATAGTTCGAAAAAATCAGCGAGCATTTTTCTGGAATAAAAATAAAAATAAACAAATAGACAAATTTACTCAGGGATTAATACATCATCACTATCAAAAATGAAATATTATTTTTTATCTTACAAAATATTGCTGGTCAATGATTCTTCATCTTCAACGTCACATATTGACTTTTTTTTCATCAAAATATTTTCACTGTCTTTTTTCTCAATTAATTCTACTTGTTCTGATTGTTTAGATTTCTCCTTAATTGTTGGCTTTGATAATATTCCTATTTGATGTTGTGCTTCAGCCAATGCACCAACAATATTTCCTAAACTTGAAGCTGACAATGTTGACAGTCGATTTGTCAAAGCCATTCGTGTTGTACCAGATTTTGAACGTGGTCGAATTTGATTTTCTAAGTCCAAGTGTGGCTCGACACGTCCCTAGAATATAAATAGTTGCAAATCAATTATCAATTGAAAATACAAACATAAATAATTGTTTTCATTCTTTTTTTTTTTTTCATTTTATTTGAATAAACTTTTTTTAAATTATGAAAAAAATATAATATAAAATACTTTAAGGGTTGTAATAAGCAGAGGCTGTTCATGGCCCATATCTTCTTTCAAATTACCCAAACTACTCCAACGATTTGGTTCATTTTTAATATTTTGCGTTCCATGTATTGTTGAATGTTGATCATTGGTATCAATACTGTGAGATTTAACATATTGATTTGATAATTTCTTTTGTAATTGTAATTTGGATTCATTCAAACGATCTCGCTCTTCACGCACTACATTTGGATCTCTCAAGTGCCATTGCACTGGATGCATCATCATCATTCCAGCAATACTGTTAAGACTCAAACCACCAATCAATGCAGCAGTGGCTGATAATACAAATAGTACAAAATTATTTGTTTTTTTTGCTTCTACACAAAACACATTTTAAATCACATTCAATATATTTTAATTATTTTTTTTAACCTCGAAATCCATAAGATGACATCATTTTTTCAATCATTATTGGATAGACAATGCCACCCAAGCCAATTATAATTTGTGCAGCACTCATTACCTAGTGAATTAATTAAATTAATAATTGAATGTTCAAAAATATAATTCAAAATTACTAAAATTAACACAGAGATATCCTTTCACGTCACAATTAATTTTATCAACTAAAATTATTTATTCTTAAAAATATTAAACAAGAATATATATTTACTTCTGCTCTTCTTCTCACAAAATACGCATTGAAATTTGCACTGCATATTGTATTCATTAAACCCAAACCAATACCTTGAATGAAAAATATAATTGCCAACTGATAAACATGAGTGACAAAGGCACATAAAATATTTGGTATTGAAAAAATAACAGCAGCAGTCACACCCACAATTCGAATTGGGAATTTTTTCAACAAAGCATTTGTCAAGAGACCTAAAAGATGAAAAATTAATGAACTAAAAATACAAACATATATACACAATAAAATATATATCAACAATAAAACAAAAAAAGCCATTGATCAAATATATTAAACAGACAGAATATTTATGACAACATTTTTTCCTATTTTTATTGTGTTTGCATAAGTCTATATCTGAGTGTGTATGTACATATGTAAACACAGCCATTATTTGTTGTGGCATAAATACGAATTACAAATGATAAAGTAAACAAATAGATATAGCAATGAAAAAGAAAAAATAATAATTAAAAAAAAAAAAAAAAAACCTGAAAGAAAATAATATTTCACTTACCTGAAAGTGAAAAACTGACCATGAATACTGAATTAAGCATCGTGGTTGCTGAACCAGATTGCCCAGTAGACTCAAAAAATTCACCAAAAACAATTGTGAATGATGGGCTTGCGCACGATGTTGTCACCTGTATTATCAAAGTTAATCAGTTGAACGCTTTGATAAAATAGAGAAATTAAAAAACCCACCAAACAGCTTATTGTTTCAATATGAATTTTTCAATTCATAGAAATAATGAAGAAAAAAATTCCATAGTGTCTTTTGTTGTTTGTCTTGCTTTTTTTTTTTTTTCTCTTTTGATTTATTTATAGAAATTATTGACAGCTGACAGAGTTCACGTGAAGTTCAAACACAAGTAGCCAGTGATTATATACCGTTATCGATATTAATTGAATGAATACCATGATATCCGATTATTTTATAGCGTTCATATATTTTATTGTAGACATCAGTGTATTGTCATTCAGTACAGTTCGAATCGTTATTCAACGTTTGTGATATTTAACATTAGTTGTTTTAATATTATTGTTATAGTGTATTTTTCTAATTTTATTCATTGGATTTATTTATATATTTTTTTTTTTTTAATTTAATGCATTTAATTTTAACTTACAAAAACAATTGTCATTGAGAGAGCAATCATCCATCCCCAACCACCATCTGGCGCCAAATCTTCAAGTGCAAATTCATCATTGACCACATCTTTATTGATATTGCGAATTGGAAATTTACTCTTTATTATTTTATCACTTTGTCCATTTTTTTTGCCAATATTTTTATTTATCATATCATCTTCAACAACTTTGACATAATTCTTTGACATTTTTTTTTTTTTTTCTTTATAATTATTTGTATCCAATTATTTTTTACATGTATCACAATTTATTATTATTCATTCACTGTTTCAACAAATTTTTATTTCATGGATAAAATAATATGAATAATTATAGAATGATTGCACGAAATTTTGTCAATTGATACAAGGGTGGAAAAAAAAATAATTGTTTCATTAAGAGTAACGTGTCAAGATGTTCCAAGCGCCGCCCGTCAACTGAATGTGAGCACAATGACAACAAGACACTGTGTTGAAATCGTAATTAAGACTTGGTAATTATTTGTGTACGAAATGTGTATGATGAGTTAGAATTTTAAACTATGTACAAAAAAATAAATGAAGAAACAACAAGAAAAAAAAAAGTAAAAAATTGATAAGCAATGAATAAAAGTATGTCAATTTTCATGTGATGGTAATATAAAAAAATATTTACGTACTATTTGAAATGACATTTTATTTTTCATGAAATATTACACATCATTTATAAATAACATTCTTATATCTATGAAAAAAAAAAAAAAAAAAAAAGAATAAGAGGAAAAAAAAAAACAGATTGCTTATCTGATGATGATATTTTGGATGACGCCGGTAGCTTTGTCACCTTGGGGCATGAGTGAATTATTACCGACTTATTAAATGAGATAAAATGCATAAAATCAACGACAAATACACGGTTTTACATATTTTTCATTAATTATAAATATATTAATTGCAATTTACCATCGCACTTTTATACAATTCACATACAGTAATTTAATTTTCACTTGAACTCCAAACTAAATATCTTATTATTTTTTTTGTTTTTTTGTTTATATCAATCTCAATCACGTCTCGGAATATTTTATTTATCGTAAAATTAATATTTATTCTATCCAAACTCCCACTATTCTAATTCCAATAATTTTCCATTGTAAAATTAAATCCAATTAACTCACATCACATTTCATACTTATCATCTCGAATAATTATCATAAATATTTCTGAATGGATATTTTTATTCCATGAAATAATAACACGAAGGTGATGAACTAATCTGAATAATTGATCTAAATCCTGAGAATCAATTACAATGAATTGATATATATGTGTGAAGATAAATTTATTTCTTTTTTATTTACCAATAACATTCGTTGGGTAAATTATATTATATTTTCAATACAAAAATATATTATTCAAATTATCAAATAGAATACAGTGATACAATTCTCAAGATATACTTAACCATTTTTCGTCATGATATAAATCACATAATTATAATTTATAAACCAATTTCATATTATTTTTTTTCTTTTTCTCAGTGATAATATTACTCATATAATAACCATCTATAATTGCTTTATAATTTTATTCCATAAAACTTTTTTCCGTTCTTTTTTTTTTTTCTCTAATACTCAGTGAATATATACACAAGTTCTCACTCACAAGTGGTTACAAAAACGTATGTTCAGTTTATCTTGTCATGTGAACGTAGTCAGTCACACAAATTCACTGAAATAATCACCAATTAAAATTATATTAAATCATCAAATTTAAATTGCATAGCCGAAAGAAGAAAAAAAAATTGAATTTACCTATTCTTTACTAAAAAATATATAATAAATAAATAAAATGAATATTATTTTGATAATACCTTTGGGTGTGACAATGTGATCAGATAAGTTATCTCCACAACTTAGGACCCTATTGGCAAACGTGAAAGATAAGTTCTACGACATGCCCACGTAACGTTGGCTCATCAAACACACGTACATGCGAGCGATTTAATATACACGCAAAATACCCACATGTATATAAATTTATATACGATATTGAATAACTTGTGGAGAAGAAAAAAAAAATAAATAATAAAATTGAGAAAAAGAAAAAAGGAATAGAAGTTATCGCCAGTTTGTTGTGGTGGTCACGTATGACAGATTGTTGCACGGTATTATATTGCATTTGTCTTAACATCAATCGCTGGCCACAATGAGTAATATACAGAACGTTAATTCTAATGAGGACAAGAAACCAAAGGCACCAGATGGTGGTTGGGGATGGTTTGCGTGTCTTGGCAGCAGTCTCATCACGGTAATTGATTTTAAATTTATGTAAATATTTTTGCAAATAGAAATAATGTTTTTTTTTTTTCCATGAACATTGATTCAATTATGTTTCATTTATTATTTCAGCTTTCCTTGAGATCTTTTGATCCATCGTTCGGACTTATTTTTAATGATCTACTGATAGATTTAAAAGTTGACTCGACTCAAACATCATCAGTGTTGAGTGTTCTTGATGCCTGTGCCAATTTTTCAGGTAAATTCCTTATATATTTGATTCTATAAAAGTGAAATAAAAATATTAATTTTATATTATATTATTATTTAGGAATTTTTGTTGGTCCACTGCTAAATAAATTTCCATATAGGGCAGTTGCTATATTTGGATCTATACTCAGTTGCACTGGATTAATGCTCACTGCATTTGCAAATAGCATCACTCATATTTTAATTACGTATAGTATTTTAACAGGTGATATATAAATTTATATTTATTTACTTCATTTATTGAATAAAATTCAACCTCTTGTGGGTATCAAGACTTTTGTTTATAAAATATAGATGAAACAATATGAAGATTTATGAGATTAAAAAACTCTTCACTCACTTTTTTATCTGGAGATAATATTGAATGATGAAAAAAAATCATTTAAATCTATCTATTTTTATATGTTGTAGTACAGTTTACATGAATATTTACATTCAATAAGCATCATTCACTATTTTACATTATGAACAGTGATAAAGATGTTCATCAACTAAACACTTCAAAATAGTTTCTATTACTTCTCTCAACATCCGACTGCTATCAATAACATCAAGTTGAATAGATTGAAGCTGGACGTATTAATTATGAAAAAAAGTAGTTTATATTTGAAGTTTCTAACCTCAATATTTTGCATTCAAGTTGAAAGTGATATTCATTATTGATCTGGATACGAAAAATAATCTGTGTAACAAGAATAATATTATTGAATTACGAATATTTTTCTGATCCATTGTGGTTTTACACTCAGTACATATTATTAATTAGATAAGTAAAATAGTTGATAGAACAATCCTCATAGAAACTAGTTTTCTTTTTGTCATTGTTTATTTTCGTTTGTTTGTTGTGAAACATCTTGTCGTTGATTTTCATAGATTTTTTTTCCAGTTTAAATGATAACAAAATTATAATTATGCTTTATTCGTAATACACAGTTGTAATATTGATGACTTCATTCAATGTTTGTGTTTATAATTTTATTGTTCATTCAGGAATTGGTACAGGGTTAGCTGTTGCATCTTCCTTTGTTGCTTTAAATACTTATTTTGATAAGAAACGCGGTCAAGCAGTGAGTTTTGCGTCAGCTGGTACTGCATTGGCAATGATGATTGTGCCACAAGTAAGTAATATGATCTTTCGCATTGAAATAAAAAAAAAAATGCAAAAGAAAAATTGTGATTCTAAACAATATAATTCATCTCGATAAATGTGTACAATAATAATTGATAGATATGACTATATTGTCAATCAGGCAGCACATTTCCTTCTTGAATTGTATGGATTTCGTGGTACTATGTTGATTTTTGGTGCATGGTCATTGCACGCAGTCGTTGGAGCTTGTTTATTGAGACCATTGAAAACTGAAAAAACAAAATCTTCAAGAAATTCAACTATTGAGGTACATGTAAGTATTTTTATTTATATTATCTTTATCATCACGTAATTGATCGTGTGACAAATTAAAAAGTGATTTACACATGGACTGATTGTTGATAATTCAATTTTCATGATAAAATTAAATAGTGATGTGAATTTGTTTTGATGCTGAACATTTTCATTGACACTAAAAAATTCTCGTCTCTAATCCATTTTATTTCCTTCGCTTTTATTCAAAAGGTTAAAATTGATGGAAAAATAAATGGTGAAAGTAATTCTGATGAATCTAAATCACTGCTAACAAATAAAATGCAAATAAATAATAAAAAACAATTATTTATTATTGAAAATGATGAAATAAAAAATAAAAAAGGTTGCAAAAATGGTTGTTTCGTTTTCTTCAAATCAGTCACACAATTGTTTGCAGTTGATCTGTTAAAAAATCATTCCTATCTAAATGTAATATTTGGACTGAGTTTATTTAACGTTGCTGAATCCAACTTCAAGCTCATGACACCATTTTTTTTGAGAAATAGTGTAGGCACGTAATTTTCTTTTTAATTCTTATCCAGAACAATAAAAAATTATTCAATTAAATAATTTAATTATATAAAAAATTTATTTAATCACAGGATTGACAGAAGGTGAAGTGGCTTTTTGCCTCTCTCTTACAGCATTCACTGACATCGTAGCACGAATAATATTACCAATTATTTATGACAAATTAGGATTTAAAAAACGTCGTCTATTTTGGATCAATGTTTTGTTTGTTGGTATAGGAAGGTCGAGTGAGTATTAACACAATCAATAATAAAAAATATATTACCATGAAAATACAAATAACAATTTTCAACCTCTTTTCTTTATAAAAACAATTATCCTTATACAGTCTTAGCTGAAAGTTCAAAGGGCATTTGGTTATTTGTCATACTAATAATAAATGGATTTATTCGTGGTGCTGCCATACAAAATTTATTACTCTCTGTTTCTGAAACGTGTTCGTTGAAAAGTTTACCCAACGCATTTGGACTTTATATGGTGGCAAAAGGAATATTCTCACTTGGACTGAGTCCACTTGTTGGTAAATTAAAATAATGACAAGAAAAAAAAAAAATATATTATCTACTTCATAAAATGAATTTTTTATTTATCTATTTCTATTTACTTATCTATTTATTTTTTATTCTCATTCTAGGATATGTCAGGGATTACAGTCAGAGTTATCGTATATGTTTACACTCAATGAATATCTTAATATTAATATTATTTATAAATTGGAGTATTGAATTTACGTTTGTGGCAATTCGTCAGAGACGTATACAAAAAAACAATAAATCGTGTCCAATTGAGTGATTGTAATATAAATATCTACCAGCAACAAAAATTTACGGTAAACTGCATATCACGAGTACTGTGTACTTATTCGAACAAAACTAATTATACATAAGTAATAATTAAGTATCTCTATAAAATGAAATTATTATCAATAAGATATATAAATATAACAATTCAAGTTTACCTATACATACAAATTTGTATGTAGATTTTTTTTTTTTATCTTCAATGATTATATATACAATGACATGAAAATTTTTCTCAATAATAATACGTACACACATACATAATTATTTCATTTGTGTTTTGAAACAAAAAAAAGTGGAATATTTATCATAAATTCAATCGTTCCTCGCGGTCATTTATTTAAATGTACATCGCGAAACTGAAAGTGGAATATACATGGATAAGTTTATGTATGAATGAGCACACGTGTCTCACGTGACTTTCACTTGTACGTATATAATAAGAGACCGGATATTTTTGGTAACAGTCCAATGACATGTGAACTCATACAGAAAATGTTGAATGTCAACTCTGAAGATTTTCATCTGTAAATATGTTAAGTGCAATTGTTATATTTTATTGTGACCTTTTAAATACACTGGAACATTTCACATATTAATCGCCTATTGGGAAGATAAAGCACGTGTGTAATTGTTTAAATAATGACTATGATGATGATGGTGATGATGATATAGTGATGATATAAAATAAAACGTTTTAAAAACTGTTAAATTCACAGCGCACTGATAATTCTTGATTAAGTTTTTTTTTTTTCTTTTCTATTTATATCTGGCGTTTTCTATCTTCTGGTTTGTACGTTTCTTTTTTCTATTCAATTGAATTGATGGCTGAAGAGTGAATTTTCTTTACTAGAAACCAGTTTATCTGAGTACGTGACGCATAGTCACGTGTGGTAGACGTTGGCTGAATAGTCCCAGTGGATAAAGTATTGCTTTGTGGTCAGTTGAATGTGAGCTACAGTCATGGAATAACGTTTTATTTTTACAATCAAAACATTGTATTTCGCGCTATTTAAAATTTTTTTTTCATTTTCTCTTGTTTTATTGTCGTGTGTTTAATTAGTTGGAAGAAACATTTTCCGTTGAGGAACATTTTTTTTCTGTTTTTTTTTTCCATACAATTATGGATTGTGATAATGAAAATAAAAAAAATAGTGTTTTGAAAAGTGATGTTATTGTTAAAAATGTGGCGAATAAAGTGGAACAAGATTTTGTGCCACCTGACGGTGGATGGGGTTGGATAATTGTTCTCGCCGCTGGACTATCACAAGTATAAAATTCAAAACATTATTCCATTTTATTTCTTAATAGAATAAAAACAAATTAATTAATGTTGCAAAGTTCTCTTGATATTTTTTATCATTTTCACTTTACAGCTTTGTTTACTTCCCCTCCAGCAATCTGTTGGTCTACTTTTTCGTGAAAGATTTGAACACCTTGGCATAACGTCATCTGAAGTGACACTAATTTTAAATGTCAATTTAGCAATGATTTCATTTATAGGTAAGTGAGAAAAAAAAAAAAGATGGAATATTTTACTGTAAAAATTTTATTTTATTCATTCACGTGTCCGATGACAATGTAAACGTGAAAATTACGCAGTGATTATTTAGCCACCAAGCACATACCAATAATACAATTGGATGCCACAAATTAGCCATGGGCAAAAAAAAAAAAAAAAAAAAATTGTAAAAAATAAAATGAAAAGTTTGGTTGAGTAATTTAGTAAGCGCGCGCTCGATGACGTAAAATAACCACGCGATCATATTTATCTGTATTATTATTTAACGCAAAACTGAAGCAAACATTTTTTTGAGTTCCAATAAATTGCCTCAACTCAACTCAAATATATCTCGTTTTCTTTCTCACACGCTCTTTTCTTTTCTCTTTTTTTTTTTTTCCTTCACCCATCTGTCGACAGCCGCAAAGCGCTTGGCGTCGTTATCCCTCTCGTGTCAAGCCATCATTCAAACAATCGACGTGCCCATTTTACCAAAATAATAAGTACGTAAAACTTTCGTAAAATTATATTTCGACAACGAGTTATTTTCGTTGTAATAAGTCATCGCCATTGTCACGTCATTTGTTTGACGATTTTATCTGCAATTATTTTAAACTGTCGACATGAAAAATGAAGGAAAAAATAGGATTCATATTTTTTTATTTCTTTTTGTCCCTAAGAAAAAAAAATAAAAATATGTGAAAAAATTAAAATTTAATAATACATTCCATTGTTGACCAGTGATAATCTTATTTCTCAAGTTGATCAGAATTTTTTTACGCATCATGTGTAGCATTATTCAATTTAACTATCTAGGTCAATTGTTATCAAAACACTTGCAATTATTTTTCTAAAATCGATATTTTATTATCACATTTACTTATCATAAACAATTATTACACAATAACATTAACAAATGTATTATTTTTTAGGTTTAGCGAATGGCGCAGTTTTTCGAAAATTTAGCTTTAGAAAAGTGGCATTTGTTGGTTCATTTATAAATGCAATATCAGTGGCATTGCTTTCAATTATGACGACATTTTATGGATTCCTCATGTGCCTCAGTGTATTTTATGGTAAGTTTATCTATGATCAAGATTATGAATGAAATTCCGAAGGCAAAATGAATTCCATGAATGATTGTATTATGAAACAAACGAAAAAGAAAAAAAAAATCTGGTAGAGTAACAAAATATTTCCAAACGATAATATCAAATTAGATACTATCATAGAAATTGATAAGTTCCAATGACGATAATACAAGAAAATACGAAGCAATTTAAAATATTAAATGATAAGACCATCGTGGATAAAAGAGAAATAATACATTGGATAGTCAAGTATTTTAATAAATATTTCATTTCTTATATATTTTTTTTAACATTCTATAGTCATCGTATTGGTTTTTTAAATTCTTTTAAAACGTTTTATTATTCCAATTGGCAATTAACATATGAAACATTTCAATATATTCAAGAATGTGTTACTGAAATAATGAAGAATTGTATTTATTGTGTGTACTAAGAGAAGAAAAGATACACAACGATTTAATGAATAATAATAAAACTGTTAATTGAAAAATTAAAAATGAGATGCTAAGAAATGTAACTAAACAAGCAATTATAATAGTTAATAATTCATTAACAATTATTTATTTTTAAATGAAAACAATTCAGAATACTTAATTCAACATAAGGTCATTGAGTAACGTTTTTAAAACCTAAGTCATTGATTATTATATTTTATGACTGGTGTATTTTTAATTGTTGTATTATTGTCAAGAAAAACGTAATCGCATTGTTTTTTTCTTTCCTTGATAATTCATATCAAACTTTACTGTAGTGTTTAATCATCATCATCATCATCATCAATACAGTTTCAATTTATTTTTCCAATTGTTTATCAAAACTTATTGCAATATTTAATTATTTATGTTGATAATTGTACTCAATAACCGTCTCTGTCCAATTACATCACATGGTCATTTGTTGTGTGTGTGTGTGTGATATCAAGTCAACAGATGTTTGAACGTGAGCAATCTAAACAGTGTTTGACACAGTTTATATGTCATAATAATATAATGAAACATGAAAAATAATGAATGATTGTGAAAATGGTAATTTTTCACACTACTTTCATAATTAATATTTCAAGAAGAATGATTATTAACAATATCCTCACTTGTCCTTTCAAATCATGCATTGTTATCTTTTTATTTCATCATTTTTATAGAATTATTATAATTAGAATGATATTTTTTATAAGCAGTTAAATCTCACGAAAAAAAAAAAACATTTACAGATATATTGTCACGACGTTTTGGATCTTTTATCTCACAACACTGTTAAATAAATAAATAGTTTGAATTGATTATATTTGCGTAACATGATCCAATGAAGAATTTACACTAACGCGCAGTTTCAACTGAATACGTCAACAAAACACAGATCAACACTCACTCAAGTACAAATTGATTAATATACACAACGTGCACGTACATAAATCAAATACTTATAATGAAATTTTTATTTATTACTAATGGAACTTGATAGAAAAAAAAAAAATGATATTTACTTACAATAAAATTCTTGTTTGGCAAATTAAATTAATTATTGATCATATCTTATTTATTATTTTCATTCTTACAATGAGGAAAGTTCATCCCAGATTAAAAAAATATTTTAATTAAATTCACATTAAATGTTTTCATGATATGTGCATGGATATATGATAATCTTTAATCCGAGAATATTCTTTTTTTAATTCATAATCACATCATAGAATTTATTATGTTCATTGTCCATGAAAGATACAACTCGTGATGGCTCATTCAAACATTGCATAGATTTATTTTTTATTTCAATAAATTTTTTCCCCAACGTGATCTGCAATTTAACATTTTTTTAGTCATTCAATGAGTACGATAGATTAAAGAATACATTCAATTTACTTGCTGAATATTTATGGTATATATTATTGCTAAATATATTTCATGTATATTGTAAGAAGTATAAAAAATTATTTATCAATTAATTCACTTCTGGGAAAAGTAAAGAGAATGAAAATGAAGTGTTCTGTAATTTTGAATTTTTCTACAAGAAAAAATTATAGATAGTATCAAACCGGGTAGCTATTACTTACTTATATAATTTTAGTATCAAATTTTTTTGATGTATCAAATCAATTGATAACATTTAAACTACCATTTTTTTTTATTTTTCCTTTCCAAAAATTCTGTCAAGTTATATATGTAAATTAATGATTTACATTCCAATTGTCTTTAATAGCTGCCAGTCTCGGCATTACCATGTCAGCCAACTCATTGGCACTGAATACGTATTTCAAAAAAAATAGAAGGATTGCCGTTGGTCTCAGCTGGACGTGCACTGGACTTGGACCTATTATTATACCGCAGGTGTAAAAAAAATTTTTAAATATGTCAGAAAACAAAAAAAAAATGATAGATAAAAAATAAATGCATAAAACAAAAAAAAATTGAATTATATTGCAATAATTTATTATTTATTTTCAGATAATTACCATTTTACTGCCAAAATACGGTGTGCCTGGTACGGTGCTTCTCTTCAGTGGTTTTGCATTAAATGCCGTTGCATGCTCACTACTTTTGCAGCCTGTTGCATGGCATGCAAAAAATATTAGTCTAGTTGATGAAATAATGGCTGAAGCGATCAAAGTTCGTTGTAAAAATCTAAAAACAAAAATATAATTATTCAAATTTTATTTTATCCATATTAAATCTTAATAACAGTAATCATACAATTAATTTACAGGATGAGGAGAAAGGTTTTTTAACCAATGAAATACAGAAAGAGACGAATAAAAATATGGATGAAAATATAATAAATGCAAAGCGTGAAAAATCATTTGGTATTGGAGAAAAACGTTTGAGTGTTTTATTCGGTAGTCAATATCTTTATTATGATGATGAAGAGGAGGGTGCAGCTGGTATTGATGTTATTTCTACACCAGCAACTCCAATGATGTCTCGTGCAAATGATGGATGGTAAGAGCAGAAAAAAAAAACAAAAAAAAAAACTTTTCTCCAAATCAATGGAAAAAAGTTTACCAATACACTAATCTCATATTTATAATTATTTCAAAGGTTTTCTAAACAATATTCATCAACTGCTTCGTTGAGTTCAGCAAGGACATTGAAACGAGAAAATTCTCAGCATCCAAAAAGTCGTCATACATCATTGAGCTTGAGTAAAGCACCAAGTATTACAATGTTAACGGAAATGAATCGCGAAAATTCGATGAAAAAAATCAGGTGAATATTCAAGTGCGAAGCACTATATTTAATTATGTATTATTGTCAATTATAATATAATATTGAAGAGAAAAATATGGCAAAATCACTGAACGTATTACAATTCTTAATTTAATTTTGTTAATTATACACCCTTAAACAGTGTATAGAAAAAAATGTTTCTTTGTGTCATAAGTGTGTTGGCAAGAGAGTTTTATTATTTTTATAAAAAATATTTCTCGAGGGATTTTGGGGTCGTTGAATTAAAATCTGAAGATAAGATTGATTTTATTTAAACAATTTTATTTCAATCAGACTTTTTATTATATTTCCAATAAATATATTGGATCAGCTATTCAAAATTTTGCAATTTTTATCTCGTATTTGGATTCACCGACCCCAAAAACCCCCAAACGCTCAGTTTTATTGAAATCATAATCGTTGGAATCAGTCTTCATCGAATTTTTTTCATGATAACACTTATATGTGTCTCTCACACTGTTGAAGGGTTTAAAGAATAAATTTTCTACTAGTTGTATATATGACTTTGATGAATACCATAGTTTATATTTTTATTAATACGATGAAACATTATTAGAATTATATGAGAATTGTGGTATATTTTTTATTGATTTATTAGTGTTGATGCAAATCCAATGATTTTAATATTTTTGTAGTGTTCCATTTCTTCATAATAGAGTCTTCCCTTCACTTTATTATTTTTCCATTATCCAGATATATTAAGCGATGTAAAAATAATGCCAATAAAATTTGTTAGTAAAAAAAAAAGGTTAATTCAATTCGTAATATTGTAAATTTTATTCAGGCTGTACAATGACATAGATGGACGAAAGAGAAAGGTTTCTAATCAACAAAACATCCCACTATTAATTGTAAATGAGGCCGTGGAAGAGCACACAAATATTGAAAATAACGAGACGAATGATGAGAAAACGAAGATGGATTCACCGAAAATGGATAATGAAGATCCAGTGGAGGTGAGTGAAATCAAAATGTGGAACCAAACAACCCAAGGAGAATCCGGTAAGGGACAAACTCCAACACACTATCACTCTTTGATCGTCACTTGTTTATTAAAAAAAAAAAAAAAACCATTTCACTTGGTACCATTTCAGGAAACAAGAAAGAAATCATTATTCTCAAGATTTATCGCTGCATTGGTGATTTTCTTCGATTTAAATTTACTCCGTGATTATGTTTTCACTAATCTCATGTTGGGAATAAGTTTTGCAAATTTTACTGAAATGAATTTTGCTGTGTTAACGCCATTTATATTGGCTGAATATGGATTGGAGAAGTTTCAAATTGCTACAGTGATGTCAGTGCTCGGTGGAACAGATGTTCTTGGAAGATTATTTATATCATTTATCGCTACAAATATTGGATGGGACAATAGAACATTTTTTTTAATTGGTATTGGATGTATGGCCACTGGCAGAATACGTGAGTTAATTTTTATTTAAATCATAAAACAAAATCCAATGTTTAAATATTTATTATATCATTATTCTTTATTTTTTCTTTTAGTTCTAGCTCATATCAGATCATATGGTGTGATAATAGCTATTGGTACACTCATTGGACTTGGAAAAGCATTAAGGACAATATTTATGGCATTGGTAATACCATCGCATGTACCTTTATCAAAATTACCAGCTGCCAGTGGAATACAATTAGTTACCAGTGGAATTATTTCAATTGGTTTAGGACCTGTAGTGGGTTGGATTCGTGATATTTGTGGCAGTTATTCCATTGTTCTTCATATTTTTAATATTATGACATTTCTAACTATTATATCATGGACATTAGAGGTCTATATCACATCACAAAAAAAAAAGAAAATGACGAATTGATAAAATTATATCAACAAATCAGTCAAATCATTACTTCACAAATCAATCATGTACAATGTAAACGTAAAATATTTTAACACTCGATAAATTCTACTGCAATTAATTCAGAGTTTTTTCTATTCACACGATTACTAAAAGAAATAATTTGAATATTAAACATTAAATATCTACTTCAATTAATTAATGAATGAATCAAATTATTTTTCCAAAAATATATTATGTTCAAACTGTGCATTCAGTTTCAAAGACTCGTTGAATTATCGCGAATTATTTTGTAGTTAGTTCTTCTCGACAATTGTTCAAAGAAATAATACGTAATGCCAAAAATAAATAAAATTTAATAATTAAATTAATTAAACAGAATGATCAACAAATATAATAAAGTACAAACTATGTATATACATGATATCTTAATTCATTTTTGAGTAAGACAGGATAATTAATCATTATCATTCATTGATCATTTGAAAAAAAAAATTCATAACATCAAAAATGAATGAGAATCAATTTCAAAGTAAATGAAATGATTATTTTCCAATTCAATAATGTACATTGTATGTATGGAATTTTTGAAACATGATAAATTATGAAGAAATATTTAGAAATTATTACCATTCAACGATTGTTTAGAGAAACAATCCACAAATATGGACTTGATGATTAGATAATGGAAAAAAATTGTGCTTATCTTTGAGGCGTTTGGATTGGAACATGAGAATTCACGTATTCTGCTTGTATGTATTACAACTCTGCGCGTGTATTCTCGACGAAGCACACACTCTCAATTATAACGGTGTAAACTCACCAGTAAGAGAGAGAGAGAGAGAGAGAGAGAGTTTAGATCAGTTTTTATTGGCCGGATGAGTGGGTAAAGATACCACGTTAGAAAAGGGCCATCACAATCCCAGTGTAGTTTGCCCAGTTGTACAATTAACTGTGTCAGTAGTAAATAAATTTTATATGTGAACACGTTTTTCATGTAAGATATGTTGGTGTTTCTTTTGCAGACAGGTTACATTTTATCATTGAATAATAATTCAAGAGTCTAAAGATATTATTATAATTCACAAGTATCTTTTTCATGAATACTTATTTCTAAATTTTTTCCTGGTAATTGAAATGTCGGATAAAAATGATACGAAAAGAATTGTACCACCTGATGGCGGATGGGGTTGGATGGTGGCATTGGCATGTGGATTGAATAATGTAAGTAAAAAATTTAATTGTTGATATTATGTATCAAATCATTGAGTTTTAAATAATAATAGAATATCGGATAGTGTAAAACTTAGAACCCAATGATAATGAGATGATTACAATGATCAAAGTTCAATTTTGTGTGTAGACGAGCTATAAAAAATTTTATTTGAATCTAAATTATTGTTTGAAAACTGATAATAGTATAATCAACTTTCTCCAGTTAGTGATGAAATTTATATTTAAAATGACAATAAGGAACTTTCAAATTCTCAAATATATAATTTGTGTTTCTATTTATTTTAATTTATCTAATTTTATTCTATTTTTTTCATTTACTTCTTTATTCAGATGGTAATGGTACCGTTGATTCAAGGAATGTCATTAATTTTCGTAGATGTTTTCGATTCACTGAAACTTCCGGCCACGGAGGTAACAATTATTACCAGTACCAATATGTCATTTGGTATGTCAATGGGTTTAATACACGGTCCATTGTTACGTATGTTTGGATACAGAAAAGTTGCATTGTCTGGAGCTACATTATTTGCCACGGGAATTCTGATGACGACCTATGCGAAAAAATTTACACATTTTATGGTGTCTTATGGAATAATGGCATGTAAGTATTTTTATTTAAAGCTTCCAACCCTGAGTAATTTTTCAGATCTTTTTTTTTTTTTTTGAAAAAAAAACATCAGATGGAACTTGGTTCTATTTTAACTATTCTTTCATCAGTATTTTGGAATATAATGTTTGAAATTTGACCGAAGAATAGTCAAAATTTTAGCCGTTACATCACTAGAAGTAACAAAATAATTCAACAACGAAAACTGTTTAGACCGTTCAATTATTTCATCAATTTGAACCCACATGAAAAAATATAAGATAAGTGTCTCACGATGAGACCCTAGTCCGGGATATGAAAAATTTATATACAATTCAAATGCAATTTGTTCGGACTCAATTGATTCATTAGTTTTGGAGATATCATGTCAGCCAGTTCGGCAAACATTATTTTTTGAAACCCTCATTTGAAGTCTTCTATAAACATTATTTAACGATTCGAAGTTTGACTTCAAGCATAATTCATAATTCTTATGGTTTTCAACTATCCAAAAAAAGTTCTTTCACTCATAGGAAAATGAACTAATAATGAACTAAGAACAAATTACTTCCCTTAACCTGGTACATGAAAATACCTCTTCGTTCATTCATATAAAACCAATTGTGCAATTCCAAAAAACATTTGATTCATCAATTTATTCAATCATCAATCAATTTTTATTCTCGCAGCATTTGGAATCGGTTTATCGATGGCATCTTTTCCCCTAGCAGTAAATACGTATTTCCTCAAGAAAAGAGGACGTGCCATGGGACTGGCAATGACATTAACAGGTCTAGGACCAATAATAATGCCACAAATAATTTCTTTACTCTTACATAATTACACCGCACAGGTATTATTATTCCATTTTTTACATTACTATTGATTAACTGATTTAAAATACACATTTCTATCAATATTATGAACATTCTGTTTATTTTTGGTGTACAATAATAACACAAAGCGATTGATATGACCTCTGATTGAGCTTATCAATATGTGCCATAGGTCTGGTGATGATCATTTACATATTGATACATTTATTTATTGCATTCTTATCATTTTTTCGATTCACTTTCATCAACGTAAAATTAATTCGTTTAATCAATGATTATATATGTCAAATATATACTCGTGATTGCACTAATTGTTATTGCATATAATTGATAAATTTATTGTTAAAATATTTATGAACAAATATTTCATTAATCTAATTTGATTTTATGGATTTGTAATTACAATATTGGTCTGTTTTTTCTATTTTTTTTTTTCAGGGTGCAATACTCGTTCTTGGTGCAATAACACTGCATACGTTTGTTGCTGCTTTGTTACTGCAACCAATTAAGTGGCACACAAAACACGCGGTTAATGAACCCGATGATAACGAAGGTGAATCACGTATTTATAATTATTTTTATCATTCTCTGTTCGATGACTTTAAATATTCCTTTAGCTAATTTTCATTCTTTCAAGACATTTTTTTTCATTAAAAATTTTTGTTTTTTGTTGTTTTGAATCAGAAAAATCAATTGTAGACTTGAAAAACTTTTCGCCTGAGACTGTTGTATCTAATTTGTATGAAAAAAAACGTACAATCAGTCTTTCAAGTCTGAATGACAATATGAAAAATGAAGATTTACGAGCGTTGGAATTAATTGAAGAAACTAGACAAAGTCAAGTGATACTTTTACGTCGTAATACAGGTGAACAAATATAGATTTATTGTTTGGCTAATTCAAGATAGAATTTTTTTTTTTCCTTTATCATTCACTTTTTCCACTGATAGCATCACTTATTACGTTTTTTATCTTATAAAATGAATTTTTACATCGTAGTTTTTATTCGTGAATTTATTATCAAATGAAAAGTTAACTAATTGCTATTCTTCATCGCTTGATGATATTACTGATGCAAAAATAAATGAATCCAGAGTGAAAAAATTAATCATACAAATAGTGAAAATCGAAACTCACAAAACTAATTAATCATTTATTCTTTCAGTGGAAAAAAGTTTAGATTCAATTAATTTGGGCAGTTGTCCAATGCTATTCGATGATACAATAATTCATGGAGCAGTAGCCATAGAACAACCTCTAAACATAATTAATGAAAATGAAAAGCCAATTAAAAATGGTAAAAATAATTCCAACGAACTGGATATCGCAACGCAAATAATACCACCCGTCAATGGAACAGAGTAGGTACTTTTATCTTTCGTCCGCTTTCTATTACTATAATTAATTATTCAACCAAACTCTCAAGATCGGTGCATTTAAATAAATATTTTATCTTCTGCAATGAAATAGGAAAAGAGAAACATCAACAAATTCTCAAGGATGCTGTAGTGATATTCAGAAATTCCTAAGTAATATCGTGACATATTTCGATCTCAGTCTCCTTTGTGATCCAATTTACGTTAACATAATGCTCGGTCTGGCAATAGCAACATTTGCTGAAATGAATTTCACGGTTCTGATGGGCTATATGCTGCATGATATTAATTTCACGCCAAGTGAAATAGCCATTTCCATGAGCACAATGGGTGCAGTTGACCTTGTTATGCGCGGATTTTCACCATTTATCAGCGAATGGCTACGTCAAACACCAAGAATTATGTATCTACTTAGTCTAGTCATGCTCATCATCAGCAGAACAAGTAATATAAATATAAAATAATAATACAAAATTATAATATATCATCGTATTTTCGCATCGACATATTTATTAACGATCACTAGTAAATAAAGAACGTAAAGAAGAAACAATAAATTTATCAATAATTGATTTATGATAATCATGTTTTGTCTTTTTATAGATAGTGTATATTTTTATTGTTCGTTCATATTTTCAGTATTAATTTTCTGCTCCAGTTTCATGTCTGTGATAATAATGGTTATTGGAATTGGATTTGCTAAGGGTTTTCGATCCGTATTTACATCACTAATTGTACCAAGTCACGTTCCTCTTGCACGACTTGCAGACGCAACAGGAATACAAACACTAGTACATGGAATTATCCTCGTGGCATTGGGTCCCGTTATGGGTAAATATTCAATGGAAAATTATTGAATTTAATATAACGAAACAGAAAAAAAAAAAAAAAATGATAGAATGATAAATAAATAATATTTAACTGTTGGTTTGTCATTTTTTCTGTTCTTTTTTTCAGGAATAATTAGAGAAGCGCGGGGTAGCTATCAGCCATGTATAGTTATGATGAATGCAATGAGTGCATTGACAATTGTTATGTGGATAACAGAAATGATTATAGTAAAACGCAATGCCGAAAGAAAAAAACTACAAGAACAAACGTACAAAGCAGTTGCAACAAAAGAGTGATTCAACATCTTATAATTCGTCGCCAAAAAAAAATATCAAAAGTATTAATAATTTTGTTTATGAATAAGAAAGAACAAAATTGATGTGTAGTAAAAAATGAAAATTGAAATTGAAACAAGAATGAATCGTTATTTTGTTTGGAACCTTGCCAATTCATTCGTTCATTTATTTATCCATTCTCTTCTATATAAAATAGCAAAATCATATTCACTCATTTTTTATTATTGTAAAACGTTAGCTCATTAAGGTCGCGTCCTTGTTTGATCTATTTTCTTTGTCCTATTTTTCAATAACGGAAATCTTTTTAATTAAATCTCATCGGGATATTCCTCTCTACTCAGGCACGCGCTCACGCGCATGTGTATATTTTATACACATATATAATATGTGCTCTCTCGTTATGGAACACAGTCATCAAGTAATAATGTGTCACGTATTAACGTAGCACAAAAACTAAACAATGGAAAAATGTTTCCACACTTCTCACCACATTTCTTCCGGCATTACGATTAACGTTCTCATGATCAACTCGTATACACACACATACACACACACACACACACCCAGACTTCATGGTTAAATCTCATAGCCTTTCGTTTCTTCCGCACTAAAAAAAATAATTAAAAAAAAAAAAAAAACTAACGAATGATCGACCCTGAAAATATTCATTTATAACCAGCGAAAGCCCATTGTGTTTGCTCATTATCATATACTATTCACAAACACAGGACGATAAATTTACAAATTAAATCAAATTAAATTAAATTAAACACAAATTGTTTTTCGTTTCTCTTCTTTTTCTTCATTTCATTTATTTTTCTGGGTTAAATTTATTCAATGCAACGTGCAATATGCACAACCACGTTGACCCGGTTAAATTTCACCAATAAATAATATTGGCATAAATAAATAATTCACTTCAACATATGTGCATGTGTGTGTGTGTGTCTGTATTGCAAGGACAAATGGTAAGATGGCTAGTCATTGGCGTTTATCCAATTTCGAAATCAAGCGAAAGCATACAATGACTTTTCAATAGAGAGTTTTTTTTTATGAATAAATAGCAGTAGTTCGATACATATAATGTCTTCTCATCACGTACGGGCTATTAAAGAGCTTTTTTTTTTTTTATTTCATTCGTTTTTCTTTCTTTTCTCAATTCAACATGTATGTACATTCTATGTTGGATTATTTGTTTTCACTTGCTTCGATTTCACACTCACTTTCTTCATATCAAGAAAACTCTTCACGATTATTCGCGCAATTGACATTAAGGTCAATTGTTAATTGTTGCGTGAATAGACTTAACATATATGTCACTGGCCGCATTGGACGGAAATTTGTAATCGTCAAGAGGCATCCAATAAATATTTCTGTTTTTTCCATTTCTATTTTTACTTTTATTTCGAAATTATTTTGCTGATAAATTAAATTTTGAAATTTAATTATTCTTCACCTTCTCGATGTAAAATCCGGCGGTAATTCTATTTTTCTTTTTAAATTCATCACTTAGTAATTAATATTAACTATAACGATATTTTATTTCTCTCCCAGTGTTCAAGATTTGACATCACGCGCACATGTGATGATTGTATTATTATTATTATTATTATTATTATTATTATTATTATTATTATTATTATATATAAAAGGTAAGTATAAATATTTTGGCAGTCTGTTTTGACACACGCGCACGATTATCTATCGCAACACTGTAGAAAGAAATATATATATTCATTTTTGACATCATTGTCTCGTATGTGACACCTGAAAAATGAGAAAGATAACGCAATTAATAATAATGAAAAAATGAAGAATGGTAGAAAAATTGTTTGACATAATTTTAGTTGGTTTTTTTTTTTTTTTCAACTCACTTTTGAATGTCCTGAATAGAGAATTGGTGATTCTACAGTACTATTCGATTTGTTAGGTGTTAATGCATACTGTTCGTGTTCCATAATACCCCACAATGGAACAGTACCCGGACCCGTTGATGCAACTGCAAGATTATTGACAGCTTCAGGCAACACTTGATAAGCTCGTTCAATTGATTCGAACTTTTTTGTTGAATTACTACTTGTATTCGCTTCGGTATTATTCTGATCATTTTTTTTTGTGCTATTATTAATACACGGTGATTTTAAAACTGATTGTGGCGTCACGACGTACACACGTTCGTTACTCAATGGGGAAATTGAGACCGGAAGTTGTTCCCAAGAGTCGTCTTCCGCATCCAATAAATTTGTTGCTGGTGTTGTTGTTAAATCCAGTTCGGAGGACATTGATGGATCTTCACGTTCAAATGATGATACCTAAATGAAATGGAATATTTATTTTGTTGATAAAGAAAAAAAAAAAAAAAATTCTTTCATTGTTAATTTTATTTTTTAATTTTGAAATAAATTACCCGAATACTTGGTGTATCAACTCGACTGCTTGCTGATCCTTCGTGCTCCAAATCATTGTAATTAAATCCAGCAAGAACATTGCCATATGTTTTTTCAATTTCTTGAATAGTTCCAGAGATAGAAACTGGCTCAGTTGTGGTGAAATATTCATCGGGAATTTTTTTTGATTGTAATAAATGAGGATGAGATAATATTGGTGATGCGGTGCTGGCTGTTGTACCTCTGGAGTATTCCTTAAATGTGAAACAAAATAGAAATGCGGATGAGAAAATTGCCACGAGTTTATTTTTTGCGAGGTCACAGTTATTACATCGTACAATATATGTGTGTTTATGCGTATTCAAGGTAAGAGCGAAGAATTAATATTGTCCCACATTTACTACCTGATACACACCATGTGCAATTTTAACATACTCTTCTTCTTGAAATAATTCATTACTCTATCTTATTATTTATGTATTGATAAAAATTTTATTATATTCAACAAACAATATGCACTGAATGAGAAAAAAGTGACGGATCTCATTATATAATTTGTCAAATTGAGTTGATGTTTTTAGCAAGTGAGAAAAAAAAATTGTGTAACGATAGAAATTGTCATGTTGGACAAAATGATTCTTACAATATTTCTGCTTTATTTTATTCAAGCACCAATTGAGATCATCAGATAGCATTCAAAGGAAATTAGACACAGAATGAGAAAATAATGATGTCATATTATTTGTTTTGTTGTATTGAATATATATATATATATATTAAATTATCATCAAATGGAAAAAAATATTCATTTAAATTGCTGTCACCTGTATTGTCCAATTGTCTATATTTTTTTGCAATCTTAAAACGTCGATTGACGTGTTCGCTTTCACATTGGACAATTCTGTCGTGGCATCTTTCACTTTTGGCCAACTGTCCAGCGCTTGAATTATATGTGACAATTTACTTCGATCCCCACTACCGTTTCTCGTGTCTTTAACTCGGTCGTCATCCTTGAATTCTGGAACTTTTCGACCTCGACTTTTGTCGAACTCTTCAGTACCATTGTACTCACGTAACGGTTGGAATGGACTCGGTGTATATTGAGATGTATATGGAATTATTATTTGAACCTAGAACAATTCGAAATAATTTCAATCAATTTTGGGTTTTTATTGATCGATACAATCAAGAATTTATTGAGCTACTATATATTTCGAATGAAAATCATATTATATAAACAATTTGGTTTTACGATAGAAAAAATGATGAGAATAGAAATAATAGAACTCCTTGAGAATGTGAATAAAGTGAATTAAGATGAATAACTTCAGATATAACTATATAAATATTTGTCCCACATTTGTGATGACCATAATAATATTGTAGGTTATAAACTTTCAATTCAATTGAGTATAAAACATCGAACGAATGAAAATTTGGTAAAAAAATGATAAAATCATAGCGTGAATATTTGTGCATTTACCCAAACGGTAATAATAGTATGAGAACTTTCAAATTAATTGGTTGGCAAGGAAAAAATGAAAATAAATAAACGAATCCGATGTGAAATACACAATTTTCACAATGATCACATAGATATTGTCCCGTATTTATGTTAAAATCCGGACACCAATGAAAAGGCGCGATAAATTTCACGAAACACTGAAATGGACAATAAAACAGAAAAAAAGATAAAAATGATCCAAAAAGCCAAATAAAAAAATACCTGCTTATTTTTTTTGCCTCCTTTTTGTCGATCCACTTGATCTTCATCAACATTTTGTATATGTACCGGAATAAATCCCTGATTATTATCATCTCTATGTCTAACACCAAATGACGGTGCAAAACCAGAACCAGAATGAAGATCCCGTGGATCAAATCGTAATCGTGTACGTTTAGCCTCAGCTTCTTGTCTTTTAAATTCATTATGTGACCTCACCAAAGCTTCCAAAAATGGTTCTTCAGTTGTACTTGAATGTCTAAGTGGTGAATTGGACTCTGTATTAATTTCCAAATGTTTTACCTCTGTATTTACATTGCCATTATGCGAATAAGTTCCATATACATTTTGTTTAGGTTCTGTCACATTAAAAGTATTCTGAAAGACACCAAGTAAAAGCGATGATATATTCCGCGGTGCAGACTCTTGACTCGTGACTTGTTCATTTAATTTCGAACTTTCATCATCCACATAGATATTTGGTTTTTGAATATTTTTCTCACTGTCACGAGTTTCAGACAATACTGACGTTAATGTTGTTGAATCAAACTCAGTTTCACTGTCCAATGGCCACCGAATATAACTAGAATCATTGCCATTAGGTATCGTTGCATTTATTCCATATGTTCCATCTGAATTTTGAAGTATGACTGAAGATTCTTCAATAACGGGTGACGATTGTGACGAAGAAACACTCGCATCATTCAATTTATCATCCCCTGTTGATAAATCAATAACTGGTGACTCTTCAATATGAATAATATGTTGACCATCCGATGATAATTGCGTTCCATAAATATTTTGCTGTTGATTATTTTGATTTTGTAAAGTTCCCGGATATTCAGTGGATACTGGTGTATCAATAATTGTTTGAAGAGATACTAACGAAGGTTCATGAGACTCAGTTGGATGCAAAACATGTTCGAAATTCGAACTAGAACCACCATTGTCATGATGAATTTCATCAGGTTGACTCAAAGCGAAATCACCAGGTCCTGAAATTACTTCAGCACTTGGTGGAAGAACATCAACATAGCCAGTATCTGAATTATCATGATCCGAAACTGATATTGATTCAGAAAATGATTGGCTATGATGTATATTTGTATTTATTTGTCCTTGATGAGGATTTGGAACTGATTGTAAATTAATTGTTGATGTTTGTCCATTATTAACTTCGGGAATTGAATTTGCGGGTGCTGAATGTGAATTAAATTCTGTTGCTTTGAATAGTGGTGGAATTGCACCCGGATAAAGATGTGGATTTGGTATTGGTCCAGTATACACTGACGTATATTGCATTTGAGGAATAGAAGTATCAATATTTCGATGTGAATTCGATGCTTGAGAAATTATTTCATGTTGCAGTTGTGGTGGTCCATAACCAAAATCTGGTGGTTTTATTTCATACGATGGGGCTGGTATTCTCAAATCAATATTTTCATTAGCCTGTGGTGAATTACTTTTTGATGGTGATGATGAATAATGTACATTTGATGCTTGTGGTAGTGGAATCCATGGTAATGTATTGCAAGTATTGCAACTTTCTCCATTCAATGGTGGCAAATATGATTGACCAGTTGGCGGCGATGGTGGCTTTGGTAGTATATGATCAGGTGGCCTGGATAGACAAGGGCTTGAATAAAATAATATCAAATATAAAAAAGAAATTTTTTACAGTGTTGTATTGAATTTTAAGTTCGAAATTTTTTTTTCCGTGATCATTGTATGTGAATTGTTCTTTGAACAATTAATTCTGGCAAAATTTATCTTACTGATATCAACATCACCATTGAATCATAATGTTTTTTGTTGTTTTTTTTTTTGTTTGAGGTTAAGCACCGGTAGCATTTTTTGCTAAAATTAACTTCACTTCACGTTTCGTAATAATGCAACGAATAATTTTGATATGACTTTAAACTAATGCTAGAATCTATATAACAAATCCATCAAGTTGATGATCTTCA
Organism: Zele albiditarsus; assembly: GCA_958496275.1. NCBI lineage: Eukaryota > Metazoa > Arthropoda > Insecta > Hymenoptera > Braconidae > Zele > Zele albiditarsus. The sequence continues at coordinate 4,131,305 of OY292409.1, read as the reverse complement.
AATTACTTGCATCAAAATCATCAAGATTGTGTTGATGTCGTTGTAGTAATTTATGATGACTTGTAATGAGAAAGAAATAGCAGTTAAATGTCCCTATTAAATCCCATTTATCCACTTTAATTTTCCCAATCAGTTTAACGTAGTAAGACTAGGTATACATCCAATGTCGTTAGTTCTAGTGTTAACATTGCGCAATCAATAATGTCGTAAATAATACCTATGCATTCGATAATGTACTTAAATACAGCGCGAATAATTACACCGCAAAGTAATAAACGTGCAAAGAGTATTAGAATTGATAGAATAGGTGGCTGCTAAAATTGACGATTGCCGTCTCAATTATGGATTTTTTTTATAGTGCATAGACGTTAAAGGTATATTCTTTTCAATTTAATTACCATCAAAAATCGAAATGTGTGTATTATGAAGAGTTTATGTGATGCTATGAGCTAATTAATAAATATCTTGGAAGTTTAGTTGGTCAAGCTATAAAGTTTTTGGTGAAAAGTATTATCAGTCATTTGAATTCAATTCAAAGTCAAATTTTTCAGAAAGCTTATTTCATTGATTGTATTCTTGAACGGATTTTTTAATATGTAATTGAGCTCATGAATAATTTTTATGAATTAAATATTGATGTAAACTGGAAACTATTAAAATACACTATAAGTATTCATGAACATAGATATAAAAATACAAACTGCTAAACAATTCTTATCAAATATTATTTCAGATGAATTTGTTTAGAGTAGAAATTATAATAGGATTGGATACTTCCATACCAAATATTTCGAAGACCAAAGATATTATTTGTTTTGTTTTCCTGAGGAATTAATAAAGAATCATCTTGTTTCATGGCCTATTAATGAAATTAGTGATTAGCAACTAACAACATTCATCACCAAATTTCTAATTAATACTATAAATTAAACTTACGGTTTATATTGATTGCTTTGAGGCAATGGTGGTGGTTGTAATTCCCCATTATGAATATTTTGATTGTGATTATGCGATGGTGGTGGTGGTGGTGGCCGCGAAGGTAGCAATGGTTGTGTTGGTAATGAAGAAGTATGTGATCGTCCAGAAAATGGATTGAACCAACTCATGAACCGTGAAAAATATCCAGGTGACTCATTGGTTCCAATTGAATGTTGTTGTTGTGATTGTTGTTGTTGTTGTTGATGTTGTGGTGGTGGTGGTGGTGGTGAATTCAAAATCTTTCCATGTCTGTAGGGAACATTTTGCGAGGGATGTTGCAATTTCGGTGGCAAATGTTGTGGCGGTAGTGGTGGTAGTCGATTACGATGTACGGGTAACGCTGGTGGTGTAAGAAATTCACTGAGTCCAACTGCTCGTCTTTTGTGATGACGTGGAATAATTGATCCTGAACGTGGTGGTCCAGGTGCTCCATTGCTCTTAGCTAATGTCGTACAAGTGATGTAGATGATGATTAAGCACGACAAGCTCTAGAAATAAATTAAGGTATTAATATTAATGAGATTATAAATAAAGATAAGAAACAAATTTTGGTTAATTATTCATTCAACTTTTCTCTTATAATAATTTAGTGTTTTCTTTATTTCCGTTATTATATTCATTTGCTTTGTTTCAGATTGATTCAAACTATGTTCAATAAGCCATGGAAGTCTATTGTGTACATATAAAAATGTAAACACTACTTTTGATGTTTACTTTCAAAATAAACGTCAACATTAGACACATCATTGAAATCGTTATTTATAAACACCAGTGATCTAACGATTACACCATTGCACTGGAATCATTATTGTATATTAACTTGTGTCATAAACTATTGTTTAGTTGGTTGTTTCATTTGTTCAATCCAGAAATATATTCATAAACTTTGGTCTTTGATCTGATCAAGATGTGAATCAAAACATCAATTTAAACTCATTTGAAAGAGATTAGATCGGTGAAAAAAAAATATAAAACATATGTGGAATTATTCATTTACATTATGTATGTTGAAACTCATTCATTTGTTCTATTTATAAAAGAGCTCACTCTTCCGCTTTTTAATGTCAAAAGAAGTTCAGTGTAGTCAGTAAAAGTCATTATTCTCTTATACATACATATTCATATACTTCACGCATTCTTCCTCTTGTTCTTTCTCAGTCGCATTTAATCAATAATGCGATTTACCCAAGTATTATTATACTTCAACGTGGGTAGATAATAATCAACTATCACGGTACAACTGAAACAATGCTTTACCACGTGCACGATTTCTCCTCTATGATCGCATATGTTGGAACACTGTAAAACACGTGCGTGCGAAATATCATAATATTACTGAGAATTATTTCAGCCAGTTAGTGGTAAAATTGATAATCATAATTCTCAACAAGTTAGTTGCTAATAGTGATACTAATACAATTTACTGACAACATAATGGATTGATTTTTAGAATAGAAAATTGATGTTTCCTTCATTGAAAGCATTTGTCTTATAAATAACCTCAAAAATTTGGAAACATTTTGATAGTACAGGAAATTATTCGAAATGCTGAAACCTAAGATAAATAATGATTGTAAATTGTAACAGTAATTCATGAATTAACAAATTAATTGAACTGTTGTACGGAAAGAAAAATAGATTTTAGTTCAATTCCAATTAAATATTATTCATCTATTTATATCGAAACGATTCATGTTATAAATTATATCTGGAATATCGTAAAAAATTTAGAAACATTATAGTGTCACTGAAAATCATTTCAAATAATAAATATTCGTATAAATGATTGATAAATGTCAACAGTTATTTACTGATAAAAGATTAATGTAATTAGTGGAGAGAAAAAAATTTGATACAACTTTAATTTGACAAAAATTTTCTTATCCACTTATATAAACAAAACATTTAGCATTAATGAATTATGTTAAAGAAGATCGTGGAGTGTTTCAAGATATTACAATACTATTGAGAATTATTCCAGATAATAACTACTGATATATATATATATATATATATGTAATTAATAAATCTTAAACAATTATTCAATAATAGAAAAATTATTCAATCAGTGAACAGAAGAATAAATTGATTAAATTTCATTCCAATTAAATTCTCTCATCCACTTATACTAATACAGTTTACATAAATAAATAACATCAAGTTGGTCTTTCAACATAACTGGAAATCACTCTGAAGGATACATACTAATATAAACAATTAATAAATCTTACCAATTACCTACTAATAAAAAAAATTGTTCTATTAGTGAAGAGAAAAAATAGTCGATTCAATTTTCCTGCAATAAAATTTTTCTCATCCACATTAAAATGATTGGCATGAATGAATAACGTTGATGAAGGCCGAGGAAAATTTAGAAACATTAAAATACAAGTAAAAAATCATCTCAACCAATATTCACTGATATAAATAATTAATAAATCTCAACAATAATTCACAAATCATCAAAACAATTCAATTATTAAACAGGATAAGAAAAAAAATCAATTAATTGATTTCAATAAAAATTCATCATTCACTTATACCAGAACAATTTGCATTGATAAATAACGTCAAAGAAGGTCATAGAAAATTCACAAACATGTATTTAATGTATGAATATGTATGAATATAGTATAAAGTAGACGATCGACTAGTCACGAGAGCACACACATAAATATCTCTCATATATAAATGTATATATGTATATATAAATGTATATATATTGTAGCAGCTTCAGAAGGCAGTCAATGGCACAAGAAGGAGAGAATAAGCACGACGTAGGCATATACACACAGAGGAAGTGGGTCAACTCGTGAGAATCATTTCGTACCTCTGCGGAACGACCTCTGTGTGCACAACCATCATCTTTTCTCTCTCACTCTCCCATTTATTCTCATTGGTTCATAGCATCCAATGTACAATGTGTCGATGCATGAAGATGTGTTATGAAGATATTTGTCTTATCTTCCCGCCTTTATAAACACTAAAGAGTATTTTTCTTTTTGTTTTTTGTTTCGAGGAGAAATAAAAAATGAAGAGCGAAAAATTGTTGGAATATAAGTATCTACTTTTTTTCTTTCTTTTTTAACATCCAGTGAGAGTACTCCACTTGTCCACATTTGTAAGAAAGTGAAGGAGGGAATTGGCGTTTAGCATATTATAAATATATGTGTGTATGAGAAACCACAAATTTTTCATAGTATCTCATAGCACTTAAATTGTTCACACGATAAATTTTTCTCGCTGTATCATCATTATTATTTCATTCTCTACATTTTTCTCTTTATCTTTGCTTTTCTCTCCCGCGCTTTCTTTATTCACATCTGTTGCTCACACCATTTGGTATACTAGAAGTACGTTTTGAAAGATTGATTTTGTTAAATTTTTCAAGAAGTAAAAATGAAAAATTGACGAATGTAAAACATTCACTGAAAGATGTACTACGACAATAGAAGTTTCCTTGTTCATATAAATATTCAACCTATACATACCTTTTCGTCCTCACTTTTATCTAACATTCCAACATAATTATATGAACATCTATATATATTAATAATTTATTACAGTACACGTAGCTCAATAACTAGAATAGATATTTTTTTAATGCATTAGTTGCAAGATGAATGTAAAATCAAGTTTTGAAAATACGATTTCCTCAATATTAAAAATAAAACAAAAGAGAAGATAATAATTATATTAATAAAGTAGTCTAATAATTATTCTTCAACATGCATATTTCAGAATAATTTTACTGATCCTTTTACATTTTATAAACAGTAATAAAAAATAACATGTTGCTCTAGGAATATTTTACCGCTATATATAACTTAATTAATAAAATAATTATATAGATAACACTGTATAATAATTATTCAATACCTATTTCATCATGTAATGAAAACAAAATATATTTCAAACTATATTGTTATTTTAAAAATATTTTCGTTTTCCCATCAACAACAGTATGACCAAGAAAAATAAAATTAAGTATAATGGGAAAATTAAAAAATTCTATTCAACATTAACCTCGATTTAACTTCAACTATTTAAAATAATAAACGCAAATAGAACGTTTCGCATTAATGACACAAGCATTTATTTAAATCTATTAAATATCATAAATGATATTGAGAAATATATTTATAAATAAGTGAGTAAAGATAATTCACAGCTGTGTGTGCGCGCATCAAATAACATGATGGCATTGCATTTTTCCACTGTAGTTACGGACAATACATTGGATATAATAGAGAGAAGAACACGCAGTGGAGTATTCGAGGCGGGAAGACACACGGGCACAAAAGTCGTTAGGTATATTATATCTACTCGCGGTTAATGTAGGTAAGTGGGCTGTGGGGATTACACGAAGCCAACTCAGCTGTATATAAATATATAAACATGTATGTTCACTTATATATACATACATGTATATGTTTACGTTATCAACCTGGTGATGATGATGCTGCGTCATTGTGTAGATTAAAATGATAGCTACAAAGATCACAATAGATCTAATAATAACTATTTAATTAATTGAATATTTTTTTATCTGTATTTTTTTATTTTTTTTTCAACATGTTCTTATGTTGATCTTTTATTATCAAGAATGTCCGGTGTGACAAACCATTGTATGTTGATTTTAATTCTGTTTATTGATTGAAAAATATGCAGATAAATTATTCATGATTTTATTTGAAGAATGTATTATATAAAAATGAAAACTAAAAATAAATGAATAGACAGTGTTGAAGAATGTGGATAGAATTGTAGCAGTTGATTATTATCACGATATATAATTAATTCGTGACTCTGAGATAGATGATAAATGGTATTTTGAAAATGGAAAATTATAATTAGAAAGAAATTAAAGTGTGGGAAAGTGCGAGATTAGAGAAAAAAAAAATTTTTTTTTTCAAGTTCTCTCAAAGCAAATGATGGTGAATATTTAGATGGGTATATGTGTGAGTATGGAGCAATTTAATCGTGTGAAAAAAATTATTTTTTACATACGAAAAAAAAAAAAAAAAAGGGCGGAAAAATTTTGATGAAGAAGAAATGATGAATGAGAATAATTCTTTGATGTTCGTTTTCCGACTTTAAGAGGTCGTATAACGGCACGCCCCCTCAAAACATTTATAATGTGTTGCTTTTGAAACAATGGGAACTGGTGAACAAGAGAGAAAACACTTTTTGATTAGAAAATAAATTTACGTTTTTAATGTTATAAAAATTATTTTTTTATATAATTAATGAATGAGCGTGAAAGTGAGAGGATATGGAGAAAATTGTGTGATCATATGCCAAAGAAAAAATAAGTTGCACAGTAATTAATTTAACAGAAATATGGAAAAGGAATAAAAGAAATGTTTTGTAAAAAAGAACTATTGGTGTGAACGAATTGTTTATCGTTGTTGAATCTTTTGTATTGTAATCACCAATGGCTAGTAATTTTTTTTTTTCCTCAATGTTTTGACCTCGGCAACAATAAATATAGCCAATGAATTTTTTTTCTTTCTTTCATCATGTTCAGTTATTGTATGAATTTAATAAACAAACCAACTTTGCTTCATCTCTTGCTTGACGTACAGCACGTTCTTAAAAATAAACATAATGTATTTATTACGATTTTGTGTATAGAAATTAAATGACAACACTAACTAAATAGTGATAGTATATTGTGTATGTGCTAATGAATACATACATATGTTCATACATTAAATTTACAAACTGGTTCCACAAATAATAATGTCATGACAAGTGTATATATGTGTTTATACTTGTTGCTTTCAAATATTAAGATTGTTTTTTAGTTGTTTCTTTTTCTCACATTCACTTCATGTCTCTCTGCTTATATATTTAATTGAAAAAAATAAATATACAAAAATACGGAAATATAAAAAAATAAATGTTGAAAATATTTGACAAAAAAAAAAGAGATTGTTTCATTAATATTTATCATATTTTTTTTTTTAAGTATTTTCAATCGAGAGGTACTTAATGAGTGGATCGTATTTCATAATTTAACACCCTTGAATTGGTACAATGAAGTGTGTTGGAACTTTCCTCATGACCGCAATGTGGAATCAAGTTTCTTTAATTAATCGATATAACCACAAGAGTTGTATGTATCACACATTTATTTGCTACTGCTTCCTATATTAAATTTAAATTCATGCAACATTTCATCAATTAATAACTAATGTACACATAAATGCAATTATTATTAAACACAGTAAAATAATTCATTCATTAGATATTATTATGTAATGAATATTAATACTGCAATAATTTATCATCAATAATATTTTTTTTTTCCCCATACTAAATAATAAAGTAATTAAAATATGTATTTAAAATAATTTTATTTACTCACAAGTCGAAGGTACATGTCTCAATAATTTATTTCCAATAGCATCACACACTCGTTATCACGAAATTAAAATTAATAAATGACTTATGACTCACACACAAAAAAAAAAATGAATCTTCACACTTTTGTTATAAAACAAAAAAAAACAGATACAAATGTTTTTTTTTTAGATATAACATAAATTGAATTAATTCAATTAACAAGACAAATATGTGAACCCATAATTCGACCACACGTTTCACTCAATAAAAAAAAAAAAAAAAGGAAAGAGAAAAAAACCTCATCCAAATTCACTTTAACGTTTTACTGAAATAAAAAAAGAATTGAAAGAATACTCAAATGTGTGCGAGGTGTGCACTTGACCAGGGTCAAAGAGAGAGTCCATCAGCTCACGGTGCGCTTGGATGACTTATATTCACCAAGTGTCTTCTCTCTCTTAGTTTTGCCACCATACAAACACACACATATATATATACACAATACCACCATCGTTACCTTTACCTTCACCAATCCCTCTCTGAACGTCGCGATATACCTTTCTATATAATGTATATACCCCATTTCCCCCCATCTGTTACTCTCCACTGTTAGTATATGTTTGTGTGTGTATATATATATTAGTGTATGGGAATATATGCAATGCTTTCAGCCCACAGCCACTCAAGTTTTACGATGATAAAATGTACGTTTGGACCCTTCGTATCCAAATACCTGGTGTCAGTATATATATTCCAACACGTTTTCCTCGCTACCTGAAAAACAAAAAAATTTTTTCACACCGTCTACACCCCTGTCAGACCACTCAAAAAAAAAAAAAAAAAAACCACATCTACCTGTGTCAAATATCGTGAAAAAGAACGAAGATTAAAGGAAAAAGAAAAAAAAAATGATAATAAATGAACAACAATAAAAGAAGGGAAATGAAAGGAATTTTTTTGGTGAGATATTGTTGAGATAAATGACAGTGAGCTGTCATACAAAAATAAAAAATCACCATCAGTGTCCAGTGATTCATCTTTAAATTTGTAAAGTGAGGGTGAGAAAAAAATGCGCCCCTTTACACTTATCTCACAAGTCATCATTATTTTTATTGTTATATTTTAATCTTTCTTTTTTGTATAGATGAAAAATTTTAAATTATCTTAGTCGTAAAAAAATAATATTTTCTTTCACAGTATTTATATATATATATACATGTGTACATGATAAGACGTGCATACGAATTGTCGACAATACATAGATTTCGCCATGGAAAGAACGAAGAAAAGAGTTTATTTTAGTGTTTGTGTGTGTGTGTGTGTGTATAAATAAATGTTTTTAATTTCAAAGCGCAACGTATGGTTCTTTTTTTCTTTTTTTTTTTTTACTGGCTGCTTCGTCGTGAAACTCCCATATATTATTTGTTGAAACTGAACCGCACCCATTGCATTCATTCATTGTATGTATTTTATTTTCCTGATCCTCTCTCGCTTACAAGACTTTAAAATAAACTATTTTATGCCTGCCAATACATTGACCACAAAGTCCATTGGCGCACTTGTCTTAAAGAAATCGAGGGTGAATCTCTGGAATACAAAATGGCCTTTGCAGAAAGCGACGTGAAAGTTTGCATATATGACCGGATTTAACGTTTTGTTGCGACGTGCGTGCGCATACCATCGTCATCGCGACGTTATTATATTGTTATACATATGTGTGCATACAATATAACCCACCTTATTCGCCATTTCGATACGGCACATTTTGTTGATTTTCAAATTATTCTCAGAAAGTATTAGACAATAATATTTCAATACAAACTTTCGCGAGAGATTGCAAGAACAAATAATAAAAAAATATAAACAAATAATAAAATTTCAAGATTTGTTTTATCTAATTATGTTTCTTATATTTTAATTTCTGTGCTGGTAACTTTCGCTATACCATTTGTTTATCTCACTAATGCACTGTCAATCTTTTTCTTCACCACTGTTTTATTCCAAGAATATTCTTATCTAACATCTCCAACTTGATCCAATGTTAAAAGGTATTATAGAGTCTTTATTAATTATCAGTTGGTGGTTTTTAATTCACCTGACTGATAACATAAATTAATTTGCGCTGATATTTATTATGCGTTGCATTCAATTCCTTTCAGAGAGTAAATTGTATTGCATAAGTTTACGGTGATAACGGACAATAAAATGATACGATTTTCGGGAAAGAACTCTGTTATTATTTCTGGTATATTTGTTTTGTTTGCTTGCTTTGGATTGGTGATATTGGATCCAACTACCACCGAACCATCATCTACTACGCTGAGTCCATGCGATGGATTGAGTGGAATTAGAATTGCCAATAAAACAGATCCAACTTGTCAAACATATCTGTTATGTGCTTTTGATTATGGTACTGAGGAATATCAATCTTGGACACTAATATGTCCAGGTAAGCTTGTCTTCAGACCATCAACTAGAACCTGCGTCACCGCATCAATGTATAAATGTCCAACACCAATAGAAACTTAACCATAACACCATGAAAAAAATTAGTTTAGTAATAACAATTTAGAAAAAGAAACAATTCAATCATTCTCTGCGATATTTGAACATTTTTTTATTGTTGAAATATACTTAATATCTAGAAATGTATATTATTCAATTACTTTCCTGATATTTAATAATTAAAAATCGTCAATCAGTCGACAGATATAACATGACATTTGTTATTCAATCAATTATTCAATAATTAACGATTACCATCATAATTCTTATCCAAATCTCATGGAATTTTTATCGGATCATCAAATTGGTAATGAGTTCCATATTTTGAACTAACGTCTTGACATTGTTACTGATTGTGTATTTTTCGTTTGTCCTTGGACTGACCTCACTTGATCCAACCTCTATCAAAATGTCAATGACAACTTTGAGCCCATACATTAGACTTGATGGAATAACAATTCTGAATTAAACAGATTCAACTTACTAAACATATCTAGGCCCTGCTCTCAATCATGATACTGAGAAATATCAATTGCTAATACTAATAGCATGAACAGAACCATAAAAAGATTAATTTCGTGAAAAACTTATGTAAACAACAGAATAATTCGATCATTTTATAAGATATTTATATTTCCGTTGGTTGTTACAATTTCTAGAAATCTATAAATGTATGCTATTTAATTTTTCCTTCAGTATTTCTTAATTAAAAATAATTAATCGATTGATAGATATAAGAATAAAATTTATTATTCAATATATTATTCAATAATTAATTATTTCAATTAAAATTGTTAATTAACTCCCACTGGATTTTGGAAAATTTTCAACTCAGTGAAGCTTCGAAGTTGACCGCCATCATTTGAAGGTGTAAATCTCTCGTTTGACCATCGACTCAATTCCTCAACATTATTACCATCACTATTACTCATCAATGATCGTTTATTTCTGTTTGGAACTGTTGTACTTTTTGACACTTCTGTTGCATCAACATCACCTTTCACTGGCGCTGCTGAGTCATCATCAGATTTTCCAGATGTATTATTCTTTGTATTATTTAATGCAGCCAGTATATGATCTAACATATCAGCTAAGCCAATTTTAATATCTTCCCGAATATTCGGCAAAATGCAATCTTTAATCACTGAACTGCCGGTCGATGATTCATTATTATTGTTACCGGTCATGTTTGACGTAACATTTTCAACACTTCGACGACGACGACGTCTGCCGTATGGATCATCATGAGCCATTCTATCAGCCGGCTCAGTCACATTTAATCGATCAATAATTGCATCTTCTGTTATTTTTTCCAATATTGTACAATTGAACAGATCTCTAAGTGATTCAACATCATTCGCTGAATTATTCAATGCTCTGATGTGCCAATATAAACTGTGATTACCATGTTGTTCAGGCAACTCATTCAAAAGAACATCCTTCTCAACTTGTGCCAATTCATATTTCTCTTTATCTTCATCAATATGCTCCAATGTCACATGAATTTTCAATGATAGTTTGTGATTCCGTAATAATTTCTCCGCTGCTGTTCCTACTCCTTTCACACGGTCATTTTCCATCATCGTTGAAGACGTTGGTCCTTGTCTTCCAGATACAGTTGTCATATTTTCCAACAAATGAGATTTGGCTGATTCATCACTTAACATTGGTGGCGTAACGAGTTTAACATTACCTGGTTGAAGTGATTCAGGTTCACATGTTCCGGATCCTGGATCACATCTTTTTGACTCATCGGATTCCTCGTCACAATCGCATGACTCATCCTCATCGCCATCTCCCCCGTCATTCAGTCCCAAGATTGATTTTGTTTGACTATCTTTCATCAATGGTGTTACCTGTCCATCACCTGATGCAGTTGGTGATGGTGGTGATGAAATTCTACTTATATAGCTAGTGTTCGATTGATGACAATTTCCAGATTCGTCACAGGATTCATTTAATTCTGTTTCATTCGAACCAAAATGTTTCTCCAATTCCTTCGAGAGAATTTCTGAATCTTCGTCACTTGATATATCAGATACTTTGACAGTCTGATTTAGTGATATTTCTGGATGTTTAGTTGCCGATCCCCATGAGGAATCTTCCTCTGATGACAATATTGTTTTCAATTCATCACTTGTAATCTCTGACGAGGAAATTGATTCGGATTCGTGACTGACTGATTCGGGTTTGTCCTTTAGTGTTACATATTTAACATTCGGTGGTTGCAGTAATGGCATTGTGGATACAGTATGCGACAAACCTGGCTTAACAGTCGGAGGTGCTAATGAAACTGGTACAAAATCACCTAATTCAACACCCTCCCCTTCACTAGATGAAGTTTCATTTGATTCTGTTAATTTATTCAATTCTTCCGCCAATTCATCAACGTCCTCTTCTGAACTCTTATCCAGTCCTTGTAGTCTAGAAATTCGTTCTAAATGATCGCATATTTGTTTATTTTTCACCGGACAAACAAACGGTTTAGGAATATATAATTCACCTTTTTCCTTTTGCAAAAACTCATCTGATCTGTCTGTTTCATTGATTCCTTCATGTTGCAGATCGGTACTTCCACCCATATCAAGTCCATTAATTGGGTCTATATATTCGCAAAGAGGACCATCACAAGGTTCTTCATCAGATGCGCTTGTAATATTGTGTGGTTCATCTTTACCGATAGTTGTACCACTGTTTGGGAGTTTTCCGGAAATATTCGTAGGACAGTTGGGTCCAACACATGGAATTTCTAATGGCTGTTGAGGCGGATTAAGTTCGTGCCCAATTGAGGTTAACATTTTCGGGTCTTTTGTAGCGGATGAACTCGGTGTAATACCACTTAATAATGATTCAATTAATTCTGGAATATCCGGAGACTGTGTTGTTAATAGTTTATCATCTGATCCCGAATAAACTGGTTTATGTGACACTGTATCGCCTGGTTTTAAAACAAATAATGGCTTGGTTGTAAGTAAATGATCATCTTTTCCTGGATAACCTGATGGACCTGAAATTGGTTCTCCCGTTTTCGGATCAAACAATGGCCTCTTTGTCGCTAACTCATCATGTATTTCTGGATGCCCCGATGGATGTGATATTGTGTCAACTGTTTTCGGTGCGAACGATGGCTTTGTTATTGGTGAATGATCAACTATCGCCGGATAACCTGATGGACCTGATATTGGTACTCCCGTTTTTGGATCAAGCAATGGCTTTATTGGTAGATGAGCATCTATTCCTGGATGATCAGATGGACCTGACATTGGTTCTCCCGTTTTTGGATCAAGCAATGGCTTTATTGGTGAATGAGCATCCACTCCTGGATGATTTGCTGGACCTAATACTGATTCTCCCGTTTTTGCATCAAACAATGGCTTTCGTGTTGGTGAATGAACATCTATTCCTGGATGATCTGATGGACCTGAGACTGGTTCTACTATTTTCGGATCACGCAATGGCTTCATCGGTGAATAAACATCTATTCCTGGATAATCCGGTGCACCTGACATTGGTTCTCCCGTTTTCGGATCTAACGATGGTTTTTTTGTTGATAACTTGTCAACCATTAGCGAAATATCTGATGGCTGCGTTACTGTATCCCTCAATTTTCCCGTAGACAATTCATCGGTTGGTAATGAAGCACCATGATTTGCCGAAACATCCGATGGTTTGGGTAGTGCTACAATTAATCCTTCATCAGAACAAGATTCACCCGAACATTCTGTTATATTTTTTCCCCATTCTTTGCCATCTTTACTATTATCTTCTTCACTTTCATCGGAACACTCGGCCGATTCATTTTTCGGTGGTAAGTTGTCAAGTTTGGGCTCATGTTGATATTTAGTACACAGCTTACGAGTACCATAAGTTTCTGGACTCACTTTAATTTCAACACGCTGTCTCGTGGATTCAGTAGGATTCAACCAACGATAAACATCTTTAGTTATTACTGATCCCATTGCACATTTAATTACTTTATTGATTTGTATATCAAGATTATCTTCACGAATTGATTTTGTTAAATTGACTACTCTACTAGGTCGTGTATCATCAGCGATATTTTCATCCAATGATGTATTACATACTGCCTCAGCAGATTCCATTGTTATATCGCCATCAACCTCCGGACATGACAAATATTCATCCGGTATTGCCGCTGCATTTTCAAATGTAATTGTAAAATCACGCAATACTAAACGTTTTGGTGGATTAACTGATCTATCTTCTTTTATTGTTGTTGTTTCAATCCAACACAGTGTTATATAATCATCAGTAAATACTGTATGAGTTTTTTTCATTTTTGCCTGACTTTTAATTGTGAAATCCTCATCGATACCAAGATATGACGAATTCAAATTAACGGTCTGTGCATAATTATTGAGACTTGAACGTCGTGCGTCATTACAATGATTTCGTGACTTGACTCCAGCTATATTACGTTTTCGTTCGTTAATTATTTGTAAATTTTCAGATTTTATTTTTGGAAATTGTTGAGTACTTCTTCTTGAAACTTCATTGTCACTATTTTTTGGTCGTGACCGTTTACGGGTCAGTGTTTTTGATTTTTTCGTCTTTTTTTTGTGTTTCGGTGAATTGGCATTAACATTAATATTATGTTTATCTTTAAGTACTCCAAGTTTATCCATTGTTTCCATTGTATCTTTGATTGTCTCTAAAATTGATGTTTTCTCTGATGTTTCAACTGTACCCTCAGTAACGTCATTACCGTCAGCACTGTCAGCACCTTCAGCACCATCAGCACCCTCATTGCCATCAGAATTCTCAACACCGTCATTGTCTGCAAATGCGTAATCCAAAAGATCTTCGCCGTCATCTTGAAGGTCCTAATGACAAATATTAAATTATATCAATTGTTTGTTTGGATCAATTGAATGGAATGGATACATAAATATAAAAGAGGATAAAAAAAAAAGAAAAAAGACATATCATTAGCGAAACGGCAAAAAATAGAAAATACATTATTACTATGTCAATTAATTAATACAAATAGATAAATCAAATCAATAGGATAATTGGAATATAATTAAATCAACTGCATAATAACGCATAAAGTGTGATTGGTATAAGTGAATTAGTAATGTTATCTATACACAGAGAACACTGAGATTAATTAATCAAAAAATAATAAATAGATAAAATGAATGAATAAAATTCAGTGTACAATATAACAAGACGTTGGTATAATAAAAAATTGGAATCAATATCATAATAATTTCACCTGATAATCGTCCCGCGACTGAAAAGGAACAGCATTGATCTGTAACCAACAGCTAGCCTATTAAATATAAAAACAGAAAATCGATTAAGATTAATAACGATCATCCACTTGATTGTATGTATATTATGAGCTGTATACATGATTATCAATACTCTACGACTTGAGACGCGCGTCTTGGCAAATATCGATTGCAAGTATATTACAAACGAAAATTTTAAGATGATGGCCGTTGTCGGCGGTGGAGAATCGGGGAGGAGAGGAGGGTGGTTGGTGGGTCAGGGTATATATAAATCCACCATCGCAATTCCGATAACAGCCACGATTCGATTTAATTTCACGACGATAAGAGAGCAAACAAGCAATGCGCGCGGGTGTGTATGCGGAAAAGAGAATGAAGAACATGAAAAAAAAAAAAAAATAAAAAAAAATAAAAATAAAAAAAAAATAAAAAAATAAAATTGTACACC
Source organism: Zele albiditarsus (assembly GCA_958496275.1). Classification (NCBI taxonomy): domain Eukaryota; kingdom Metazoa; phylum Arthropoda; class Insecta; order Hymenoptera; family Braconidae; genus Zele; species Zele albiditarsus. The sequence continues at coordinate 4,115,768 of OY292409.1, read as the reverse complement.
AACACCCACTCGAGAACAAACGAACGGAGGCGGGAATCTGGTTGAGAATTACTTCCGATTTTTATTGGCGGGCTTTAACGCCCCCATTCCCCATCACCGATTGTTCGCCTTTTATTTATTTCTCTATTGATTAACGAAATTGAAAAAAAAAAAAAAATAATAAATATAAATCATAATAATATTAATAATAAAAGTTAAAATAAAATTAATTCTAATTAAATTGTACGATGTCTTCATCATCAAAACAATTATATCTTTATTTATATTAACGATTTTTTGTTCAACGTCCTTCACCTTTACCTTGCAATATTAACATTTGAGTTGAGTGATATTTTATTAATTAAAATAAAATAACCAACTAACCGAAATATATATATTTTTTTCAAATTTCTTTTTCAACTGAATCGATAACGTTTTTGTTTGTTTGTTTTTTCTTGTCATGGAATCATACTGCAAATAATATTTATATAACTATTCAATTTTTTTTTTTTTTTTTTTTTTCATTATTATCGTTTAATTTACGTTTATATTGCTGATCACATTTACCGAAAAATGAAAATTTCATGGATAAAAAGAACAACAATAAAAATTGATAACGCACAAACAAAAAAATAATTTATAATTAATACATAATCTAGAATGAATTTAGTGGTTGGTGGCTTACCACAACAATCAAGAACAGAGACCGAGGCAGCATTGTATTTCGTATTTCTTCTCTGTGTTTTTTTTTTTTTTCTATTGTTATTCTTTACGTTTATTTGTTTGTTTTTTTGTTTTTTTTTTTTTTCAATTCAATTTTATTTTCCTATAAATCTTGCTTGATTGAGATATTTCCCGGTGTACTGCTTTTAATTCTTTTGATTTGTTTTATGTTTTTATTTTCTCGTTTCGTTCTCGTTCTACAAATTATCCGTGCACTTGTTGACGATAGTAACATCAACGATGAATAACTCGTGGCTTACTTCGCGTTCGCCGACAGAGTCACGATGCTTTTGACGTCTCCTGCAGACTCCAATACATTTGACATCGTACTCCCTCCCCACCCAATTCATCGCAAATTGAATGCACCTCTCAATACATGTATAAATCCATACACACTCCCGCTTTCATCATCCACACTCATCATCCTCATATTTTAGAAGCAATTTTTTTTTCTCACAATGAAAATATTAATCATCACCTTATATCAATAATACAGTTTTTATTTCACATCAATTTGCTTTAATTGCAAGAGAAACAGAGTGACCTTTCAAACCCATTGCAGAAATAAATATTGATTAATGTTTATTTGATGTTCAATGATGTCAAGAAAAAAAAAAAAATGTTGTTTGAAATTAGTGTGACTCAATTTTTTATAGAATGTAAAATTAATTGAATAAATTTTATTTTGAAGAAACATCAAGATGGAATTTTTTTTTAATCTTTCATTTTTTCTTACTTTGGTAATATTTTTTTTATTTTTTTTTCGTTTCAAGTTCTTAATTGCAAAGAATATATTGTTGAAATGGTGTATAGGAGATTTAAGAACAATTGATGATAATCAACTGAATTATTTGAGAATATGTGCAATCAATAATTAAATTCTAACAAAGTTCTCGTCAAAATTATGTTTCATGAAGCAGAGACATTTGTAACTGCAAAGAAAAATAATCCAATTTGCAATTTGATTCTTCCATGAAATTTTTCGTAATCGCTCTTGACACAGTTTCACGTAGTTGTTTATTTTCTATTATGACCATATGGGTTAATAGATAAATGTGTTTCGGGTGAAATATTATTTATCTGTTTATATTTTCTTTAAAATTACAACCAGTAATTTTCATACGGTTTTTTTACAAACATTCTTTAATATCTCAGTAACAGTTCTTCGCAATGTTTTCTTCAAGAGTATTTTACAAATGTTTTTAATTATCCATCAAAAAGAGAATATTTTTATCAAAAATGTTTTCTTTATATTTTGTCATAATTTTAAATTCTTAAACAATTTTATATACAACGAGAAAGACACTCTTCTAATGTAAGAAAATAAATTATGTTTTCCAGATCAGCCATTTCATCATTATGAATATTGTTCTGAAGACAAAAGTTCTTTTGAGAGTTTACATTTCACAAAATTTCTTCCCAAATTCCTCTATAAAATAAAATAATTTTCGTATCTCCAATCACTTGTTCATCTACAATCATTTCTGAAAAATAAAACTTGAAATTGGTTTTAATTTTCGAATTCTTTACATGGATAATTGCCACATCAATTCTCTGAAAGTAAATAATGAAAAAAAAAAAAAGAAATAGCTATGAAGTCGAAGAAAAAAAAATAAAAAACGGTTCAATGAAATAGTGCAAGTAACCGTGACGTGAAATTGGATTTATAAAGATGTTCATGCATCGAAATATACCGAATATTAATTAAATGGTAGACGTAATCGTCATTTAGACTTAGACCATTGGCATCACCAAGTTTAATTGTAATTATTTTTTTTCTGATGTATCGTTTGGCGGCAGAGTATAAGCTCGTTATAACAAACTTTAGATTGCACTATGCACACGCGCGTGCCCCCAGTTCCATTGTCTGAGAAACAAAAAACAAAATTAAAAAAAGAATCAACATAAGTCCACCACTCTATCACCTTCCTTTTGCTCTCCTCATCACCTTAGTAATCATCATCAATTTTTACCTCTGAACCATTCTACTTGCAATATACAATTTTATTCATCACGAGATAAAACTAAAATTGCACCGATCTCGTTCCGGCAATTTTTAATATCGACATTAAGACCGGTTATTGGTATGTCTTAACGAGGAAAATTCTTATGTCTTTTCATCTAATAGCTTAACAGTCTATTTATCGAAAAAGAGAAAAAATAAAATTCAATTCTCTTTCGTTAATGAAAAGAAAAGGCAAAACGAAAAATAACCATTTATATTTATAAACATTGGTCTAAATAGTAATGAGGTTTTTAGGCGAAATCTCACATGGGAGTAATGACCCCGATTGCTACAGAATTTGCGAGACCGGTTCCGCATCACACACACACACACACACACATAAATATATTCATGTATACAAGTGAAGGAGACTCGACACCATCTCATCAAGTGTACATATATAAACAAATACTCAAGTGATACCGTTCATGTTAAAAGTAAATACATTGACATATACATCAACGTTTCCGTTCAGTTGCGTCGAATCATTTATTTTATATCGTGATGGTATGCAGACAACCATATAAATATATAAGAATATATATCTATATGTATAAATGATGAAGAAATATAAATGAGAATTTAGCACGTGTGTTCATGCAACTTGATTGCCAATATCGCGGTGAAAGGTTGTATCACTTTGTTCCCTTTCAGTTTGTTTCTTTTTTTTTTTTCTTTCTTTCTTATTTTTGTCTCCTCATACCGTAAGAATTCATGTGTTACTTTTTTTAGACAGTGCAGTGGTATATTGAACGTCAAGTGAAAAAGATCGTGTGCCAGTGACGTTGGTATATTATAACTAAATTTACTTTATTCTAATAATTAAAATCATGTGGTTGATTATTATTTGTATGCTTGTGTGTGTTGTAAAAATTTTAATTGATTGGTCCAAGCCAAAGACATTTCCACCAGGTCAGAAATTGTTATGTTATTTTTTATTTACATTTGATGGGAAAAGTGGAAATGAGAAAGTTTGAAAGAGGAATTTTGATTGAATGATTTTTGTATTTTCTTTTTTTTTTTTAGGACCACGTGGATTACCGATAATCAATAATATTTTGGATTTAAAGTGGCTGGTAAAGGAGACGGGCTCTCATGGAATAGCGTGGTGCCAGTTGGCAAAGCAATATGGTCCAGTGGTGGGTTTACGATTGGGCTTGGCCGATCCACTCATCATTGTATCCGGTCGTCAAGCTGTAATAGAAATGCTCGGGCAATCTGAGTTTGATGGTAGACCTAATGGTTTTATATTTACCCACCGGACAATGGGTGAGAAACGAGGAATATTATTCACTGATGGAAAAGCATGGACAGATCAGAGAAGGTAAACGATGATATTTCATTTTTTTTTTTTTCCAACTTTTTTTCCAACATTTGATTTTATTGTTGATTATTTCTATAGATTTTCATTTAGATGCTTGAAAGAATTTGGTTGGAGTGGACAAACAATGGAAGATCTCATTCTAGAAGACGCGGAGAATTTAAAAAAAATTATTTATGATGCTAGCAAGAAAGGTGTGATACGAAATTTTAGTGAATTAACTTCATTGGCAGTATTAAATAGCTTGTGGTCATTGTGCGGTGGTTATAGGTATGTTTGAGTATTTGAATCGGGCTAAAAATTATATGTTACATTGTAAGATTGATTTATGTTTACTTGAAGATATGATATTGCTAAGTGTGATTCAAAATTAGTGGATACATTACGGATGTTGAATGAAGCAATAAGAGGATCGAGTGTTTCTGGTGGATTATTGAATCATCTTCCGTTCTTACGACATATTGCACCAGGTTTTTCCGGTTACAATGTTGTTACAGAGAGACTACATCGTATATGGTCGTTTTTTGCAGTGAGCAGTTATTTCCTTAATTATATAAATCAAGTTTAGAAAATAAAATAACTTTCACATGCAATTCGTATTTTTTATCAAGGATGAAGTTAAGTGTCATAAAGAAACGAGGAAAGTTGGCGTTTATCGAGATCTTATAGATGCATATCTTGAGGAAATTAAAATACATGAGCACGATCCAACGTCAACATTTAATGGTGAACCACAACAAATAATGAAATCAATTACAAGAGAAACAAAAAAATATCTGATGCAGTATTTTTAATGTCTTGTTTTATTTTCAGAAATGCAATTGATCGCGTTGTTAAAAGATCTTTTTAGCGCTGGTGTTGACACGACTAATAACAGTATTGGTTTTACCATCGGATATTTGACAATTAAACCAGAAGTGCAAAATAAAATTCACGAAGAATTGGACAGAGTTATTGGCAGAGAAAATTTACCATCAATAACATTACGCACATCGTAAGTTTAATATGACATCTATAAAAGTCAAAGACAACGTAAAAACTGGAAGATAAATTTTGATTTAAACTTTCAATTTGAAAAGGTATTCACATTTAGAAGCCCTGAAAAAAACATAATTTTTATGAATTTTTTTCCATAAAAAAATCATATAACTTCGAAACTTTTTAGTATATATTTATTATCTCTTGGCTTCATATATATTCAAGTTTGTGCAATATTGCTGCAAAAATTGATAATATAGATGCTTGATAGAAAAAATTTATGATTTCCCACTGATCGTTTCAATTCTAGTACGGGCTATGAATGATCTGGAAGCAAATAAAATAAGCGTTGTTTGAATGTAATCAATGCATAAATTTCCGAGATTCTATTTGTAGCCATTCGGAAAATACCATTCTGACTCAAACGCACTTCTAAGAGAATAATCAAGATATAAATTCTAAACAGAAGAGAAGATGAAATATTTTGACTCGAAATATCTTAACCCATGTTCAAATATCAGTGAATTCACTATTTTATTTTTTTCTTTCTCGTTATAGAATGCCGTATTTAAATGCCACACTCGCTGAAGTTTTACGACTGGCAAACATTGGACCAACGTCAATTCCACATCGAGCTACCGCAGACACAAAACTCGGTGGTTATGATATAAAAAAAAATTATACGATATTAGCTAATTTAATGAGTGTACACTTAGACGAAGAGCATTGGGGGGACCCGGAAAATTTTCGACCCGAGAGATTTATCGATAAGGATGGATTATTTTTTAATGATCCGTGGATAATGGCTTTTGGCGCAGGTAAATAAATAAATCGAAATTGATTATTTGTTAATATATTGATCATTGATGAATACACATAAAGATCAACACACGTGCGTAAAATTATATACGCACACATGGCATACTTTGACTTTAGAATACTTTCATATTTTGCAGGACGGAGAAAATGTTTGGGTGAAGTACTAGCGCGCAACAGTCATTTTCTCTTTGTTGCATGTTTGTTGCAAAAGTTTAAATTTGCATTACCACCAGGACAAAAACCACCGTCAATGACCGGAATGGATGGATTCACTCTCTCTCCACCTATCTTTGATATTCTCATCACACCGAGATAATATCCATGCATAAATACACAAAATTTGTGCAAATATGCTGGTCGAGAAAGAAGACCTTTGAGATTAACTTTTAGAATTTTTTTTGTTTCCAAAGGAATCAATTGAGTGGACATTATTATAATGGAATAAAATTCTACTGTGTTTCATTAGTTGGTGAGTCATGAAGTTCCTCGTCATTCGAAATTTTTGTGAGAGTTGTCCCACAAAATGCAATACTTCTGATTATCTAAAATCAATTACCGATCTTTTGGATAATAGTTATGATTATGACTATCACTGACACTATAATTATCTGATAATTTCAATAACACACTTATTGTTCTTTACGATTTGTAGAAACTGAATAAAATAACCGAAAATTACGACACTTCTCTTTGTAGTAGTTGATAATTGAACGATTCTTTCTAGAATGATTATTCGGGTATAAGTGATAGTCACACTTGATAATAGTAATAGTAATAAAAAAAAATCGGATAATCGGATTCCAGATGATTGGAAACGGCACGAAGCATAGACAGCTCTCTTAGAAAGTTAGGACACTGTTAAATGCGATGACTTTTACAACTAATGGAAAATTGGTGAATTGGACTTTGTTATTATTTTGTGCTGGTAAAAATATATAGAATCGTATGTTCAACTAATATACTGTCCGCTCATCAAACTCCTTGCAAACAATGAAAAAATTTAATCGAATATTCTTCGGAGGACAAAAGGAATTGACAGCAAAAAAAACTGCATCAAATATATACATAAAGATAGTATTATATTCCATAATTCTTTTTGTACAAGTCACCTTTCAAAATAGTTTTTGTATATATTTATACTTACATAGTTCAAACAGAAAATGCGTAAGAATTTCTACTGTAAAATAATGCACTGAACAACATTTCGTGATAAATCAATTGGCAAACACGATATGTTCATTTTTTTCTCGAGTTTTTTAAGCCTGAAGTTTTTCTTGTAGAAGTTTCTCGAGTTTGCGCATATCCACGGCAAATTTACGAATGCCATCGCTGAGTTTATCCGTTGCCATTTGATCTTCATTCAACATCCAACGGAAATCCGCTTCGTTCAAACTAATTTTCTGTAAATCAGATTTTTTCGCTGTTTCCCCATTCAAAACTTTACGTATGGGTTCGTGACTTTTTTCAAGCTCTTCCAATAATTTTGGACTTATTGTTAACAAATCACAACCAGCTAATTCAGTTACTTCACCAATATTGCGGAACGATGCGCCCATAACAACGGTTTTATAACCGAATTTTTTGTAATAATTATAAATTTTCGTTACTGAAACCACGCCAGGATCTTCTTTAGCTTCAAAAGCCTTCTTATCAGTGTTCGCAACGTACCTAAAAATGCAAAAAAAAACATTTCATTCAAGCAACTAAAAATTATAAAACAAATTGAAATGTATTTCATTTTTATTTTGAATAAGAAAATGTAGCAAATTAGGTAACAATATCAATAGCTAACACTGCACCAGTAGCTGACATCACTCAATATGAATAAACAAATAATAAAACTCAAGTTTTTGGCATCATATAATCTTGAAAACAGTTATTGCTACTGCAATTCATGTGATTTCGGGGGAAACGAAGTCAATTTTCTTGTCACTGTAGTTGTCTCCAAACTGAGGCATTTTTTTGAGCGATGTCGTTGAGGATACAATTAATTGGTCAACAATGACATTCACGTTAAAAATGCATGCATTTTATCGTCATTTAATGTCGGTGAAATTTAGTGATTATGAAAATTACTCGTGTCCATTATAAGTGGGGAAAAAATATCTGTCATCTTAATTTAATTAACTGTATCGAATACAGGTGAATAAATTTTTATTATAGTATTAAATTTATCCAAATTCATACGCTAATGAATTAGATGAAGGTTCCAATAAGTAAACAACTACACATTTTCTTCAATTTATGAGCGATAGTTTTACTTCATACTGTTAACTACTAGTACCGTCATTTTGAATAGAAAAAAAAATAAACATTTTTACAACTCACCAATCAAGAATTCGACCTACAAATGGCGAAATCAAAGTAACGCCAGCTTCAGCGCACGCAACAGCTTGTGCAAATGAGAAGAGCAATGTCAAATTGCAATGAATTCCATATTTTTCTTCAAGTTCCCTTGAGATGAAAAGAAAGAAATAATATTAATAATTGATGCTATCACTGTATGAGACATTGTACAAATAAACAATTTTAAATAGCCCTTACTTTGCCGCCTGGATGCCTTCCCATGTTGACGCAAGCTTGATTAGAATTCGTTCTTTATTAATTCCCGCTTCCTCATACAAAGCAATTAATTTCTTTGCTTTCTCAATGCTCGCTTCTTTATCAAATGATAATCTCGCATCTACTTCAGTAGATACACGTCCTGGAATAATATTCAAAATTTCTTGGCCAAATAAAACACAAGTCATATCAATAGCTGCTTCAGTTTGTTCTTCAACAGTTGTTCCACATTTCTTTCCATATTGTACAGCTTTATCCAATAGATGGGCATACTTTTTTTGATTTGCTGCCGCAAGAATCAATGATGGATTTGTTGTTGCATCAGTTGGTTTAAATTGTTCCATAGCTACAAAAATTATTCATCAATAAATTAATAATTAAATATCGAATAGATCCATTTCATTGATTCAATTTAACTTTGATGAATTTTCTATTTTTTCTGTAGAAGAATATTGTCATAGGCCAAGGTTAAGGTTATATAAAGATCACGCGTACATATATAAAATATAAAATATAATCTTAAAATAATTGTTTGTAAAAGATTTATCGCTCTAGTCGTTTATTATTTTCAATATCATAACACTTCCATGCGATAAATAAATTATGAAAAAAACAATATATATATATATTTATACACATGTTCTTCTATTTTTATCTTCATGTGATGAATGTCGTTCCAGATAAAAAAATTAAATTAAATTTCGCGGGTGTTTATTATATGTTTTTGAAATATAAAACGGCGGACAAAGCAACCACGTGGTTACATTGGATCATTCTTCATGCTGGTAATAATCCGTAATACAAGAAAGAATAATAATGAAGACATAAAAGAAATAGAAAGGAAGGTCGTGAATAATTTCTCATAGTTTCATTGGACATATTAATACGCGAAGAAGGATTTATATAAGCACTTCGGTAGAATATTCTAAATATAAAAATAAATATCTATTGCTGCAGGAAAAAAATCATGAGTCAATTGATTTTGTTAAATTTCCTCATTAAAGTTTTTTAAAATAAAGTTTCGTCTTAAATACCCAATTTATTGATACTGAAGCATCACGCACATGTTACAACATCCATCCACATTTTAGTCTCTATTTTTTTTAACAGACTTTTGCGTCTTTACATCTCAAGCGAAGATATGTGCACGTTGGCAAATCACACAAATAAAACAAAAAACATCTTATTATTATCAACCTTTGTAACTATCATGTGAAACTGAACATTAACCTTCCAACAGTGATCTTATTGTCACTTCGAGAAGCATTTACTTCACATAAACACAAAAAATCTACGAAGAAAAACCGGTAAAATGAAACATTGCAACCCTAAACGTTTGGTGAATTTCGAAACATTTTCTAATCAAATCTTCTCTATAACTAGGAATGTACGCAAATTTTTCATTAATTAAATCAGATAAAAATTAATACAAATTAAAAAAAATCATTTTAAATCATAATTATTCGGCTGCTCCAATTCAAAATTAAACAAGCGAGACATTTAATATATTTTTTAATGGTACCGAAAAACGTAGTTCTCCTTTACTACGTTACATATGAATTATTTGAATAAAAACGCAAGTTGCATTTTTGAACACCCATAACAAATGCAGGCATCATGCACAATAAAAACTGATTTTTGAATTAGTGCTGCACGACACGTGCAAAGCATCGAGTGTTATAAAAATCGTAACTGGATCTCGTTCGTTTTATTTTCATCATATCTGAAACGTAGCATGAACTCCTACTTGGTTGTTCAACTTGTCGAATAACAAAATGATTACTTTACAATCAATTCTTTATTCGTAGTGGTCTTCTTGATAAAAATTTCCATGAAAAAATCACTGTAATAAATTTGTTTTCTTCATAAAAATGAGGTGAAAAGTTAATACCGATAACAAATTCAATATATATTGAGTCATTGAAATTCACAAATATATAAAAAATTAATTATTCCATAAACTATGTCTTAAAATTGCAGCCAAAAAGTGAACGAAGTAAAAATATTCTGATATCTAACAGTATAATGTTGAACACGATTTTCATGTTTCTCTTCAAAAATCCGACTCAGTTATGTAAAACAAAACATACCAGTGTATTATCAAACCTAGAAAAGTCCCTGTGCATAATTATTTGTTTAAGTTAATGTACCAATGAATAATCTGGTATTGCCATAAAAATTTTATCTTTTAACTTTTGTGAACTATTCGGAGTTTGATAGTACATCCCTGATATCAATTAGAAGAAATTGTCTTTTTTTAATTTTCCCCTCACTAGTTTCTAAATTGGAGCAGTGGTTTTACATGTGTTCTGCGTGTTTGAAGGTTATGTTTCCCCTTCCACTAGACAAAACAGCCGATGATAATTAATATTCGCCTATGACCTGAATCACTTCACTCGACATAAATTATTTATTTTAATTAAGTAAATGAATAGCGAGTGAATGAGAAAGAGTTATAAGACATTAGTGAAATAATAGTTGATGATAATGATGATGATAATAATAAATAATGGTGTTATTTTACCATGAAAATCACCAGTGTCGGCGACAACTGTTGTCAGGGCTCTTAATTGTTCCAATGAATTCGATACTTTCGTTCTTTTGCATTGTGGCCCACTCATTGTTAATAAGGTTATATTAACACACAATTCTTTAAAATACGAATTGATTTACAGACGTTAATGCTCACGACGATGATTTAACAATGTTGGTGCAATGTGGATAACTGATGTGATTCAAGGCAATGTATTCTCTATATTATAGCGGATAAATTACAATGTTCGTTCCATGTTCGGCATTGCGTCGGGTTTCTTCGGCTATTGGTAACTTTTGTTTATAAGTATTTTATGAGCTTGAAGGACAGTCGAATACTCTCGGTAATTGTCGATGATGAACGATTTTCACTCCGATGAAAGCGCGTGAATGTTTAAATATTGTTACTAATGGCAGAGATATTTTTATTGATATTGTTAAATTGTTTGAGAATGAATGGAGAACAACTTCATTATTTGATTCGATGATTGAATATGAATTTGATAATCACATTGGAGAATGTAATTTAATTTTTGCTGGAAGATGGGGCAAATATTTGGGAAAATGTGAATCCAATCCTGATCAAATAATTATCAAACTGTTTTTATTTCACAATTATTCATTTATTATTTACATTGAGAAACAAATACTACTCATATATAAAGATATCGTCTTCAGATAAATTTTGACGACGAAAATATGTTAGTTGATATAAATCATGAATATATTTTGTCAAGATTTTTCACTCATCGAAGATGGATCTATCCGATGGACTCGATTGAAAATTCTCTGACCATTATTGTTTCCAGCTTCAAAAACAACATTGTCAGATAATCTTCTACCCTGCTATTATATTATAGAACTTGGTTATCATTATTGTGGTCGATGATATCCAACCCACATTATCTGGTGCCAAAATGTAATCTAAAGTGAACAGGAATTCCAGTAAAAATTATAATTAAAAAATTTGGCATTTGATTACTTCAGAAATAATTCATAAAACACTTATACATTCAAAATGACGGAAAAATGAAATGAAAATTTATATGAAATCTTAATGATAATTCATTTAATATAAGGTGGAATTGAAAAAATGCCCATCATTACAATTAATAAATTTTTATTATCGATCAGATACAGTAAGTTCTTTTATTTCAATTCAATTTCGGCGTACTCACATTTGTTTGTATAAAAAATACTGAGATTTCTGGAGGCTTCAACACTGTTTAACATATTGTTTCATAGACTTTATCACTTTCAATAGAATTAAAAAGAAAAACACTTTCATCTTTGTTTAAAATTTATGAGAATTTGATCATGACTCATACTTTTTCCGAACTCAAATGTCTATCATTCGGACTATCTTTCGGTTGATAGCCATACATAAAAATAGAGCAGATAACTAATGTCGCACCAAATACAAATAAAAAGGTCAATTCAAAATTGAATAGATATACTGACGCAATACATGAAATAATTATTGCTAATGATGTGGCAAAACCTTTGAGAATATTGTCCGCATACTTAACAACTAATGCAACAATTAATCCACCGCCTGCTTGCAATAATATTAAGTAACATATGAATGAGTCATAACCGAAGAAAAAACCTTTTTCCGATATAACATCACCATTATTTAGATAACAACTTATTATTCCAAATGGCACAGATAACATACTCAACTGGACATTTCTCATCCATACAGAAATGTCGGAACCTTTTAGAATTTTCTCAAAATATATTCCGGCAAAGCCCGAGAGAAAACAAGCACCTAGAACTGATGTAAAACCAAGCAAACGATTTTGAGTGATTCCTGCTGTTGAAATATGTGGCTCACTTTTTGCCAATTGAACAAATATAATTCCTATCAATAACAATACTAATGCACCCCATTGAATCTTCAACAATGATTTACGGAGTATTATAACGGCGAAAAATGCAGTAGTCAAAATTTTGAGCTGGTATGATACCTGGAATGATAAAACAAAAAGTAAATATATAAACAAATGAATAAAAATGAATCATACAATTTACATTTGAATTTTTTCTTCTCACTTGAATGAAAAATAAAAGTTCATGATTTATACAAACCTGATAAGTTGCTGCATCTAAATTTGATGCTGATACGTATAATAAATTATTCTGTATTAAATACACTATTGAAGGTACACAAACTTTTAGAGTATCAATTGGTTGCTTAATAATAGTTGTATTTAAAGCATTTATAAAATTTTTCAAGCTCCCCTCTTCGATTAGTACTAATATTAGACATATAATACATTTGACAACTTCTGCCATCACAACCGCTGTAATTAAAGAAAAAATGATTAAAATATTGAAGATGAATAATAATTAAAATTCTTTCTTTAACACCTTTGATAAATTATATAGAAAAATTAATATTTTTACCGGTAGACGATAGAAATTTATCTCCAGGTCGTATTTGAGCATATCGCATGCTGAGTCCCACCAACGCATTTTGTAATGTGAGTGTGATAAGACTGACATATTTCAGTGTCTGAACACTTTCTGAATGGAAAAAATGTAAAAACAATATTATCAATACAAAAATAGATAATTACTAATAACAGAAACATTATCATTATACAATATATAAATTTGATTCATTACTCTGTTGTGTTTTAGTCATTTTGCTCATTAATAACCGGCACAATGTTGATAATTTTCCAAGACTGATACTCAGTCATAGATAGAAAAAGATTTTAATAAATATAAATATATATAATAGTTAATAACATTGCTGTAACTATTCGTTCATCATCCGCAACTTTCACTTGTGAGATTGGAAAAAAATGGCGGCATTTATGTTGACACAGTTTTTAAATGTACGATTTGTATATACATAAAAAATATCATTCGATTCAATGGTGTTTAGAAATGTGTCCACGTTGATAGAAAACAGAGCTTGAGTGATGTTAGTATGTTAGTAATATCAATGTGAGCCAATCAACTTCAGTTTCCAATCTTTCAGTACGTCATTGAAATGTCACGTGTACACGTTTGTTGGTACGTGTGTGAAGTTGTCTGTATATTGTTAAGATTACTGCCAACTGTCGAGTATTTCGAGTTTGTTTTTATTGTTGGTTGCGCCGGATTTGAATGTTTTGTTCATAACTGTACTGTATCAGAGAGAATAAAGTATTGATGAAAAATAAATCTGTATTACTTCATCATGGGTTTTCACGAAAATTATAATTTTATATCTTCCATAACTTATTGAAATCTGACATGTTGATTTTCAGATATGTGTGAAGTTGTCTATTTGATCTTGACAATGGTGGCAATGAAGGGAATGTTGTGTGTTCGTTTTGAAATGTTGGTAGCACTGAATTCGAATTTCTTATTTATATAGTTTTGGAATAGATATATTGATTAGCAATTAATTTTATATCAATTGTACAACTTCTCCTACGTAAATGATTTTTTTTTTTTTCACCTTTTAGTACGTTTTCGGAATGCGAGGTAGACATTTGTTGAAATGTGTATGGAGATGTCTGTTCGCTGCTGATAATAGCTGTTAATTGTTGAGCCACTTTGTTTCAAACTGTTGGTAGCCGTGTATTCAAATGTTCTATTTGTTTGAGCATTCGTTTGTCGATTTGTTTCATTCATTCAATCATTCAGGAGTGAAATGTATATGAACAATTAATTTTATATCAATTCTTTATTTTTTTCCATACAAATTATAAACATGTTTTTTTTTTTCAAATACTGTACATATACTGAATTCTATTATACTTTTTAAACCTCTAATTTTTATGATATATCATTTTTATTTATTCTCATTTACTCGGTAAAATCAACTACTTTGATCCTCATTTCGTTTCATTAATGATAATATAATATACAAATAGGTGTCCTTGTTTTAGTTTTGTTTTTCACTTCTTTCCATACACATTTTACCATCTTTTTTATCCTTTAAATTAATTTTTGTTTATGAACAAGCTCAATTTGTTTTTTTATTTTCCATTTTTTCTTTTGTTTCTTGATATGGCAGTTCCAGGATATGGGGACATATATGAACATAATTTTGATAGAAACAAAAACAATTGTGTTACGTGAGAATTAAAAATGATTTTTCTAATTGCATCCAATTGCCCTCTCACATAAATTGTAATCGCAAAAAATATATATTTATATGTATATATTTATATATAGGATAATTGCCTATCTTCCTCCTGCCATATAGGATTTTTTTCTTCTTTTACGTTTCGATACGGTCTTTTTATCAACATTATCGAATGAAAAAAAAAATGAAGTATAAAAAAAAAAAACCAAAATGAAATTTATCACATTGAAAATATGTTTAGAGTTTTTCAATTCTAATTATTTTTCGTTCTCTTCTTTTCTTTCATTTATTCTTAAATGGCTGCCGGAACGATATTTCTGATGATGGTCATTTTTTTTTCATATGGTTAGTATTTACAAAGTTTTTTTCAACAAACCTGCGCTTTGTATAGATAAATTTTTATGTATTGTGTATAATGCGAGCTGCTGCTTTGAAACAATTTTTTTCTTTCACCTTAAATTACAACTGCCGAGTGCGTGACTGTCATTTTTTTTTCCCCCGTGTCGCAATTTTGATATTCATCAATTACAGAGTGAGAGAGTACTATTTTCTATCTTCGCAGAAGACATAGATAAATATATATTTTTATAATCTTTTTTTTTTTGTGTTCTTACAAATGTAAATTCACTTATTTTTATTACTGTTAATAATAATCGGTGCCCATTTTTTTTTTCTTCTATTCGTTTTTTTAATTCATGTACTTCCTTTTTTTATTTCCATTTCTGTATTATTTTTTCACAACTCAAAATAATTATACGACTTGCAAAATTCATGTAAATATTACATTTTTTAAAGTCCTTTCAATTATTATCATCTCCATTGCGCGCAAATTTAATTCAAATTTTATTTTTTACAATTATCAATAATACCAATGAAAGTTTTGCAAAAATTAGAATTATCGTTCGATATATCTGATACCTTAATTTCACTTATTTAATCATTTCATTCATTGATTTTCTCCTTTTTATCAGTGTCGAATGCCAAACTTTTCAATGGCATTGGTAATAATCCCGAGGATGAAATTAAATATTATATAAATCGAATACAACTGTATATAGACAGCAGACGTAAAAAAAAATACATATATGAATCTACATATATATATATATATATATATATGTATAGAGCTGCACGTGATCAAAATAAAAAACAAAAAAAAAAACTAAGAAGTACAAAAGCTGCCAATTTATGAATTGAGAATTGAATTAATTAATTATCAATCAAATCAAAAAGAAAAATCCTCTTTTATCCAAGACATTTGTGTAATAAAAAAAAAACTATATCAATTCTTTTTATTATTATTATTATTTTTTTTTCTATTCTGATATCGTACCGTGTCTTCTGTTCATACCTTCTTCACCCTGAATAAAAAAGGAGGATATATTTCTGACTAAAAAGAGATCAAAATACATTGCCACTTGTTTCATAAAAGTTAGTTACAGTAACAATACGGTAATTAATATTAAATTGTATATCACCTAAAAAGTATATGTATTCTTTCCAATTAATTTTCTTCCATATTTTTCTCAGTGTTACCTGTCAGCTAAGCAACACTTATCAATTGAAAATAAGCAAGAAATTCTTTCCTCAAAGAAGAAATAATTCAAACGATAAAAACAAATTGATTTGAATAACTTGCTATTGTAAAAATATTCATCTTTGTTTTTCAATGCACACCGTACTTAATTAATTGCAATATATGACATTATATTGGAGGGAAATAATCCTCATGAATTTCGCTCTTGGAACAAAAAAAAAATAATAATTGAAAAAGAAAAAAAGTTGTCTGTATATATAATATTCAAATTGCCATGGTCCCTCCATTATCCTCTTTCCATTCTTATATAAATTAATTATGTCGAGGGCTACTGTTAAGTACGAAACTCGATCATATTGGAGGCTTTTTCAATTTCATTTGCTATGGCATTTAGTCCAACAAAAATTCGGAGTCATATTGATTGTATAAAAAAAAAGAAAAAACAAAAAAAAAAAGTGATAAAACAAATTCTATCGAGCTCACTTTTCTGCATGACATAAACTAACAGCAATTCCATGAAATAATTGTTACTCTGTAAACATAGTAGAAAGTTAAAAACAAACAGTATGTGCTAAGTAAGAAATTCAGCCACGTAAATGGGTATAGAGAGAGAGAAAAAAAAAAAAAACAAATAAAAAAACAAATATGTATATTAGACGGGGTCTTACAGTACAAAATAAGAAGATTATAAGGATTACAAACACATCTCACTATGATCTAACGTGTTGCTGCGTAAAAACTGAATGGGAACACCGGGAAAAAATTTGATGGATCTAAAAAAAGTTCTTCACATTTAAACGAAGAAAAATAAAACATAAGGTAAATAATCGAAAAATAAGACAAAGGCCTGAAAAAGTTGAAAGAGAAAAAAACCAAAAAAAAAAAACTGCTGTAGGAGAAAAAAGAACGATTGAAAGGCTTTCTCACATTATTGATTGCTCTTAAATTTTTCATCGTGTCAATTGAGTAGATAATCGAAATGAAAAATAATTTTTTTTTTTTTTTACAGAGCGTCAAAATACGCGCGACAGAATTCGCCGATTTCAATTGCTAATCAGGAAGAGAGAAAACAAAAGAGATGATGAAAAAAAAAAAAAAAAATCATGGGAGACTCGTGAAAATTCGTGAATGGCATCCGTATTTTTTCTTTTTTTTTTTTTCTTTTTTTTTTTTAGTTTTCTTTTAAACTTTCATCGCAGTTAAAACTTAAAATCACTTAGATAGCTTTATACACGATCATTTATAACAATGTTAATCGTAATCATTGCGTTAATATTTAACATATATACTCTTATCCGCAATATATGTATAATCTGTATAGTGTGTTTTGTTTCGTATTTTACTTCATGTCTGTGTAAAAAAAAACGTGTAAATATATACACACACATCCATACATAGATATATATATATATATATATATAATACACGTGTTCCTCCTGTGATTACATGTTTTCCTCCAAAATTATTGAATTTATTTTTAAATTTGAACTGAAAAATTTTTCATTACTGTTTGACCGGTGAAATTATATTTTCGTTTTTTTTTTTTTGTGGGATAGTAGTGAAAGTCAACTCAATATCACATTTTTCACGCCAATTAGTTTGACAAATTTTGTCACCAATCATTTTTGCTTCGACAATATACTTCTTGGTATTATTAATTTAATTTTAATTGTTTCATTTTATATTTCTCATTTATTGTCAACCTCAGCATTTGCACTAAATTCAAGCTGTCAAAATATTTCTTATGAATTTTCCATTTAATTTTATTAATGAATCCAAAGAGTAATATATGCAATTTAGAACGGAAAAATTTATATAATTATCTCATACATTCTTACACTCATACACAGACACTCATTAGGAAGAATTGTGATGTTGAGTTGACAAGACAGTACTCCACTGCATGTGATACAATTATTGTTTCCCTTTCAGTTTGTTGTATCAGGAATTTTTTGAGGACTTTATAACCACGTATATACGCATATGCATGTACATTGATGTGTTTATATATATACATATATACTTGCCACTTTCATTCGACTGACGACAAGTAAATAATCATGAGATCACAGCTTATAAACGATAATTTATAAGTATTCGAAAATTTTCTTACGTCAACGAATGAATTTTTTTGTTCTCATACGGCAAATTAATTTTTTTTTTAACTATATTTTTCAGTACACTATACACTATAAAATTAATATAAACGTCAGTGTGTTGTGTGTCTGTTTGTAATTTAATTGTCGATAAAGTAAAATTGTCTGTTTATTTTGTGTGTTGAGTTGTCGTTAGTGTGCGAATGTACGGGCACAATTATTCTTATTCTTTTTATTTAGTTGCGCAATGATGTATATTTATATATATCTATATATATGTATATATATAGATATATATATATAGATGATTTTTAATTAAAATGGTGGTAGGCACTGATGGGGGTGGATGGCTGCATTAGCGAGCAGAATTTAAGCAGGCTAGTCCTTGACCAGTCTGTATATGTGATGCTGAGCACCGTGTTCGGACGTCGACACTTCGAAAACGTACGCTGTACACAGTAACGTTTCTTGCGTTTCTCTGTTTGTAACAACCTATGGGGAAATAAATTTTTTTTTCATTAGTTTTCATAAAGAGAGAAGAAAAGAGAGAACAAAATTGTCTTTCTGTTTTTGGAAATTAGCTGGTGCGTGCAAGAGCATCCTAAAAAAGTCAACTTAGGATTTGGATTGAATGTTTTTTTCATATGATGTATAAGTCTCAATTCCATTACTGTTTTTGAATGAATGGTGAATTTATTTTTCACTACCACCGTAAATTGATAATTAGCAAAGTTCTTCCCAGATAATGTGGAAACATGAGAATTATTTTATTACTATTTGAATGTATAAAATGAAAATTTTAAAAACTAGTTAACACGTTTAAATTCTTCTGGACTGGAATGATACTTATACTGCCCTACAGGATTAACTTGTTCCATTATGGGGATACATAAGTGGTTATTTCGACATTGAACATATATAAATTTCGAATGCGGATAACCCCGTTGATGAAAACTTTATGAAAACTGAAAATAAGTCAGATAACCGGGTAGGAACAAATTTAAGTTTATATATGAAGGAGTTATTCTTCCTTCCTTTCTGCGTTTGAAAAGAATATACTCTCTGCACAATAAAATATTTCAAAGTAACTCAACTTTAACTAGTATTCACAATTGTTTTTATTATTTTTTTTTTTCGGTATCTTGGTACGAGAATTTTTGTCATTTTAGCACGTTCTTGCAGGCAACAACTTGAATTTTAATTGAACTGTAAGCTTGATTTTACGGAATAAAATTTACCTGGAGGATGGTGAAATTTTCGAGAACACTGTTCATCATATATTTCTCAGGTAGGTGCTTCAATTTGTGAATGAAATTAATCATATATTCGCACATTGGCGAACGACTGATGCGATAGACAAACCTACCGTTTTCAAACCTCGCATATTCAGTCTCCACCTTTTCTACCACTTGTTTGCCAAACGAGCAGACTTTCGTCGAACACGTTATCGTCATGTTCTCATTACTCTCATATCTGCAATAAAATTGAAAGAAAATAAGAAAAATAATCAGTATAAAGTTTGTCAACATTTGATTGAATTATAAAATCAATGACAATAATATTTTTTATTACTCACTGGCTTGTTACACCATAAAAAGCGCCGGCTTCATCTTGAATATTGGTATTGAGATCCGCCCAGAATTTAACTAGGAAAAATGCTGCCTGTGGACCCTTATCATAGAGTTCTTTGAGGCCGCCTTTTTTCTCTGGGAATTTGTCGTAAATTTGTCTCACATCCACCGCTTCGAGAAGTGGATCTGCATATGTTGCTGAACCACCTATGTGTACGAATAAATGTTTGTGGTACTGAAACAAAATTGAATAAATTTATCAATACATCATCATATTACATTCATTATTTATTATTTAAGAATAATTGTCTATCAAATCAAGTATAAATTCAAAAACGTTTTATAAACAGAATAAAATTTCCTCACCCAAATTAAACAAAGCCCTTATCACCCTTGATTATCTCAATACATTCAACTATAACCATATTCTATTTTGTTCAATTTCCACAATCATCATAAATAAATCTCCTAACCAATCTTAAAAATCGGACAAAAATCAATAGACCTCTAATCAATCGATAATCATCTTTTATTCTACCCATTAGGAACTTTTTATAATGACTTACAATGTCTTGGTCTCGATGTTGTTCCATATACGCTGAAAATTCAACCAGTCGGAGTTTATGTGTGGCAATGGCACGTCCCTCCCATGGGGGCGGTGGTTGTGCTTGTACCATATCACCACTCGAGACTGCCGTCGCAGGTTTACCGGTATACGCCGGTTGTGGAAACGGTTTAACATCTTGAGACGTACCTGGCTGCAGACCCGGTTGCCAAAAGTTCTATATTAACATGGAAAAAACAAATACATTCACATTGAACATTAATAAATTCATGAAATTGTATATATAAATACAAAAATAAAACAATGAACACAAAATAAGTATGAAGCAGTTATTGAACATAATTAAAACAATATATTGTAAGCCACATTGACATATTTTTAACGAATATAAAACACATCATAAAATTTTTATATGATTATTATTATTATTATTTTTTTTTTTTTTATACTGGACTGAACGAATACAAAGTCAACAATACACAACAAGGGCCCCTGAACGTGGGCGCGACGAGCAGCAGTGGGATAATTAATGTGAATTTTATCAATGGTGTAATGAGTGTACATTTATCTGTATGTGTGTTTAATGTGTAACAATTATCATTGTGAGTTAATTAAAGCAGAGAATTAGAACAATTGTATTATAGAAGCGATTTGCAGATTCATTTTTAGTCATCAATAAAACAATTCGACAATTTTTAATAATAATATTAAATAGAGTAGAATTAATACAAATGTGCTGAATATTTTTGTTCGAGACAAATAAAAGCTTTTGTTTGTTGGACGAAATTGTGAGATGTCAAGAATGATAAAGACAATTGAACAGTGAGTTTTAAAGTTTGAGACGCGATATAGACAATTTCGTTGATGTGTGAGGGAGGAACTTACCGCTCCTGGAAAGGAGACGGGGGTGGAAGCGTGTAAGGCAAGGGTCCCCATCAGGGCAGGGGGCATCTTGTTGTGTATCGAACTTCCAGCTGATAATATCTGTGCACTTGACATGCTTGACATTGTGTGTAGAGCCTTCTCCTTTGCAACGTGATCCTGATGGAAAATTAAAATCCATTCCAAATATCTTATTTATTCAATTATGTATACAAATCAATTTTTATTATTTTCAAATTTTTTAAACTATTGTTTTATTTTTTTTTCTTCCTTTTTTTTTGTGAATGAAATTATGAAATTGCTACAGAGGAATTTACGAGTTTTATTATGTGGATTGTTCTTTGACATAATGAGACGAATTGATATATTTTTATTTTACATGATTGGATAATACATTTTTAAAATTTCATGTCTGTTTATAAAATATACTTGCTCAAGAAATCAAACAATATCGCCAATTCTTTTTTGTTATCAGTAACGTTTTAAAAAGTTGAAGCACAAAATTCATGACCAAGTTTTTTTATAGTTTATCTCTTTAGAACTCTTTGTATAATAACTATGAAACTACTACGTGAGTATATGATTTTGTGGTCAATGACATTTATATGTACTCATTTGTATAAACTTTGTTGCATCAATTTTACAATTTTATATCATGATGAAAATCGATGCAATACAATTACAATTGAAATATGTTTAACAACCGATTGAATTTTAATTGAAGTGAGTTACTAGATAATTTTTACAACCTTTAGCAATTTTTATGTAATTTTAATTGAAAAAAATCTATCAAACAGATCTCAAGCAACGAAAAATAATTTAATTTATCTAGTTTAAAAAAATTGGAAATCCAATGAAAAAACTATCATTCAAAACATCATCTAACCTCAATATAATAATTATTATTCAACAATACTATTTCATTTTGATACAAAATTAAAAATATTGTTTCTATTGCATGTGTTAACGATTTATTCTCAAGTTCAAATATATTTTCTATCAACGGCAATATGTTTCCCTTCGGATCGTCCATGAATGTCTAAACGACGACGTAGGAGACAAAGAGAATAAACGTGGGTTTAGAGAGAAGAAAAAAATAAAATAAAAAAATAAAAAGGAGGGAATAGAGAGTGAGGGAGAAAGAGTGGGAGTCGATAATTCGAGACGGCGTGACTTATCGTTCTCTCTCCTTTGTCCCTTCTTTATCGTTTTTCATTTTCAAACTGTCCTATAGCAGTCGACGCGTCTTCCTACAGGACATACATTTATATATGTATGTGTATAGATATATGTCGCACATCACCCACCATGTAACCCTCTTCTCTATCTTCCTTTGTCCTTTCTCTCATTTTTGTTCTTTTTTTATTTTTATTATTATTTCCTTTTTTTTTTTTTTATTTTAGCCAGGGCAAAGCCTTATACACGTTCGAACCAGTAGAGACACGCTCGGACTCGCGCTCTTAGAGAAATGTAGTTTGTCCCTCGTACGCTTCGCGTGGGACTCGATCATTCGTCACTGTGAGTAATCGAGCGCTTTATTCCGTCGTGTGCCAACATCTTTTGCTTCTTATTCCCCTCATATCACCTAACCCACAAACATTTACAGTCCTCCCTCACTCTTTGCGTATCACTTTCACGTTCTTTTCATGTCTTTATATCGGATTAATGCACAACAAATATGGCAATTGAAAAATGATATTGAGGGGGTGTGTCAGTGGTAAGGAGACTCCATTTCTCATTGTGTTTTTATTGCAGAGGGTTAGTGGAAATTATAAAAATAATTATAGACAAAATTTAAGATGTATTTTTATCAAGATTTTTTACTACTTTTATCGGAGAATATTGAGAAAGAAAATAATTGTAAGGAAATGATGTTTTGTCAACTAATTATAAAAAGAATTTCCCCTTTGAGGAAAACAGCTAAAATATGCTCACCTGAATGCTAATAAAATACCGACTGTTTTTTTCCAGAATCACATTTTTCAAAACATTCCTATTTTATTAAAAATTACAATTGAAAAAAAAAAAAAAACGAATCCAACTGGTAAACACAATGACAATGACATTACCCTGTTTTGAAATGTGTTATTTTATTATTAGAACTACCATTTTATCTTTACATATGAAAACAAGTTAATTGATTCGATTGAATTTTATCGACTTCTCAAATAGGGGAAACTTTAGCACGAACCTTTGTTTACAGTTTTATAATTATCATGACTTTGAACACAGTAGAATAAAAATGAGGTTAAAATGTTCACAAAGAAGTAATAAAACTTTTGTATTATCATTCACTATTTTTTCCCCTCCAATCATTTAAATTACAATCAGAATTTTCCAGATAATAATTCCATAAAGGAGCTGAATGCTTTTTCACATCATAATCCCATCATTTTTCCACAACCACAATGTAAATAAAACAATTAATATTTTCATTATTTATAAAACCATGTTTGAATATTTGTATTGTTAATGAAAACGAATTTAAATATTTTAATACAACTTTATTGATTGTATATGTAATATATGTTTTGGATATAAATCAATTTGTATTGTGGAATGAAAAAAAAAAAAAAAAAATAAAAGAGGGAAACAAAAAAGCCAAATAAATAAAAAAAAAAAATTTCAAATGCCAATGGGGAATTGGATGATGAAATGCCTAGAGATACTATGTAGATAGAGAGCACATAGGCGTCTATATTCGTTGAACCATGCGTGTACAACATTGTTGGAAAGGGGCAGAAGAGTGGAAAAAATAAAACAAAATTTCCAGAGAGATAAAAAAAAAATTAGGGAAAAAAAAAAATAAAAATTAGAGGGAATGTGATAGTGTAGAGTACACGTGTGCTCTTCCCCCGGTACCCTCACCCCTTTCACCTGACCACCCTACACCACTTTGCCCCATACACTTCACAGCGCGGTAAATCGATTTGTTTAATTGAGAGAGTCTCGTCCGGTATTTGTTCCTCGCTTTTTAATCGAAAATATATGAGAGCGGTATGTTGGAATATATATGTACATGTATATAGTTATATGGAAGTAATGGTGGATGAAAAGCGGGGAAAAACAGTGGAAAAAGTGGAGTTGACCGCATACGCACTCTGTTTATCGATATTCTCCAACCAGCCAACCAACCAAACAACTAACCAACCAACCTCTCTCGTTTCCATTTCACTTTGTTTTATTTTATTTTTCATTGTTGTTGTTTTTGTTTTTTTTTTTTTCTACTATTTGGCCGAGTCCATGAATTGCTGCTGCATTTTTGTTTATATTTATCCAGCTATATTCTGGTTCGAGTGCCTATTGTATGAACGCATCTACATTGATATTATATTTGTAAATGAACAAAAAACAATTCCTTTTTTTTTTTATTTATTTTTTTCTGTTGAATATTTACTAGTCATCGAAGAAAAAAGTGTATAAATATATACAGTCCCTTTTTCAATTTTTTTTTCCACTTTTTTTTCACAACAACGTCCGCAATATTTTTATTTCAATCAAATTTGTACCCATCAATTGAATGCAATTTCAATGCAGATAAAAAATAATTTGATTGATGAGAAATTACTTTTGATTAAATGGATTTTTATTGTGTTTTGATAGAATAAAAAGATTTTTTTTTTTTTCCAGGTTTTACTTTCCGATAATTGATTTAAAGCGAGTAATTGGGTGCATATATATTTTATGAAATGTCAAAAATATTGATGTTGTAAAAGTTTGTAGTGCAATGAAGGTTCATGAAGATCCACTGAAAAATACATTTTTCACTAAAATATGTTTTTCAGTTGAGCTGATGTGATATCTTGCAAACTAACTGCTTGATTCAATTCACCAAAAATTCTTGCGATTCCTATTTACAACCCCTATATTTCGGACTAGAATCTCATTGATACATCAAGAATTTATAATTTCTCTACACCCATTCCAAAGTAAACGAAAAATTCTTCATACCTTTCGACTATACGCATTTTTTCTTCTCTCAACAACCCTATTTCAACTATGACAATGAAACAAATCAATTCCCAACATTATTACTAATTTATCAATTAATTTTTCTCAAAATGATGTAAAGTGATAGATACAAGTAGATATCGAGTGGCATAGCTAGAGTGAGAGAATGAGGGAAAGCAAGAGGAGAGGGTGGTGGCGCTAGTGGAGATAGTGGCAATGTATACAAAGCTTCGCCGGAAGCGGAAACCAGCAAATTACGTCACACCAGGAGGGGTTTGAATTTGGAGGTTATGTGGCATCAGTGAATAACGTCCGTGGCATGCGCCATTGCGGTAACACAGGCGGTTCGAATAGCCAAACGTGCTACGACAAGCAACAAAAGCGTGTTTGGCCCATAGCATTTCAGCGAAATGGGAGAGAATGGAAAGTCTATGTATATCAGTGGAGGAGTGCGATGAACGATATAGCAAACTTGAGAGTGGGAGGAAGGGAGAATGAGGGCGGATGAGGTGTGTAGGGATGGTAAAAGGGTTGGCGTCTGTGTTCTGTGTGAATTCTCATAATACAACCCATACGCTTCACTGTACCAATCTCACAGCTATATTTGTAACTATTCTGTTTTTCCCTATGGACAGGCGCCTGTTTACCAATGTATATACATGACTGGATACATCTGTATATGTGCGGATGTATATGTTTGTTAGCATGTACAATATAGCTTGGGCACTGATTTATTAACCGCGCGCAATTGTTCGCGAATCGCTTTAATAATTCCTGCTGTGTTGATTAAACGAAATGCTAGCGCGTGAACGGTTCATTTTTATGGCTGATTTATCTCGACACGCGTCGATTTTTATTTGTCCATTTTTCATTATTTATTTCTGTATTTATTTATTGTTATTATTGGGGTTATTATTACTTTTATTTTTTTTTCTGTATTGCATTGGTGAATTGATAGTTAGATGTAGCTGAGTGTGTTTCATACGTGTGGAGGGATTGATTGGTAATAACATACGTAAATTTGATGTATATATTTGGATTTAGAATTTTTTTATCAATTTTATTTTAGTGTGTGGATTCATTGAATGAGAACCCAAACATATTGGAATAATCAACAATACGGCTTTGAAATTGAATGAAAACAAGGGATAACAATTATCCGTCATATTGTGGTTTAGGAAGTTGACAAGGGTTTATTTTTGTTTTTCCATTTTATCTCTAGTCTCGTTTCTCTCCGAATAATCATGATGCATACGAATATTTGTTTCAATGTTTCAATTGATGATCAAAGATAGTGAATAAATTGGTATAATATTTTACTATACTTATGATATTGGGTAGATGTCTTAATTTTTAACTAAAAATACTATACTATAATTACAAACGGATATTAATTCCTAATTGAAAAATACAATGGTCAAGAATATAATTATTCTTGATTCAACAACACTTTTTTTGTTTCAATGCATTTTAGTTCTTATGGAAAACTTACCACTTTGAGTTTGGCTTGAATCTCGCGGAGCTTTCTCCTCGCAAGGACTTGTATGTGCGATGAGACTTGCTTTCGCGTCCTCGTCTTACCGGTGCGAAGCTTTATGTAGCGAGCAATCAGCTCGTTGCGACCTGCAACAAACGAGTCAATTCACGATCAAACGAAGCCCGCCAACGAAAATATAAATATATAAACATAATTGTATATTTATATATCGTATTGCATTATGTAATATAAGATAGAATCGAACAATATATTATGTGGTTTTATATACACCAATAAGTTAACTGATAATTTTTATATGTTTATACTTTTTAAAACAATTATTTATTGATACCAGTATTGACCATATATGTACATACATAAGTCGCGTGTCTTGAGTAAGTAAGTGTACATATAACTGATTCGCGTCGTGTTATCCTGATTAATGGTCAGTTGAAGAAGTCAAACCGGTTTTAACATTCACATTGAAATTGTGTGCATTGAAATTGTTGTCTATTTGTGTATTTAATGTTTGCACACAATCGAGATAAATTATATTTTCAAATTTGATTATACACCCTCATCATGCACACAATAAACTTCTCTATTGTTATACAGACAATTTTGTTCATAAATTCTCTGAATTAATTGATGAAGAGGAATTTTAATGTTCATTTTCCTCAGTATACATCAAAATTATTTTATTCTCGAAGATTCATTTTAAATAACATGTGTGAAAGAAGTTTGACAATATTTTAAATTAATTATTTGAGCAGTAAAATTTATGCTGCGAAATAAAGCTGTTGTTGATTGAGGAATAATTTGTTTAATTGAAATTGTAATAAAATGTTCATGCTTGCTTTTGATACAAATTTTGTGACTTTACATAACATTGAAATAACTCAGAACACTATATCAAAAATTAACATCTTTTTTTAAATTCTCCTTCTGATAATTGAACTATTTGAAGTTCATATTTTAGAATGTTTTATTTTCATTTTGAGAATTTATCTATGATTAAATAAAAAATGAATAATCATGTTTGTTCAAAGAATATAATGTTTACAAATTTATTTATTTCTCATTCACGAAAACTTCAGTACCCAGTTTTTTTCTTTCTATTGATTATTAACTGTTTTCTTACAATGTTTCCATCCTCGCAATAGTTTTTTTTTTTTTTTCATTCCAACATTAATGCATTCTAAAATAATTTAATATTTTATAGCTGGAGTAAGAAATTCGTTGAATTATGATAGACTCTTCACATCATTCATCATCATATAACGATATAATGATGACTTTACTTCAAGTTAGATCTCAATCTTTATAGTCAACTCAGGTTTCATGCGCCTGAAAAATAATTGTTAACCATAAATGAATATCAAATATCAGAGAGCGATTTAATATAAACGTGTACTTGATGGAAAATATTAACAATCAATCAACCTCATGAAACAAAATAAAAATCTTAAATAAATGAACAGGTTGTAACATATGAAATGAATTTCAATTATTGATTATTTCTTATAATTCTCATTATCTCTCAAAATTCCCAGCCAAGTTCTGTGCTGATATTAAATTCCTGTCTGATATTTGTAGTTCACTTTTGTTTGAATGAATTATAATAATATTAAGTAGAGACCCAAAGAGTAAATGAAAATTGAGTATTTATAAAAATTGATTAATAAATAAAAGTCCTTCTTTCTTTTTTAGCTGAATAATTTTCAACATTATTGGAAAATTTGGTAAAACAGTTCATTACAAATTTAGAACTGATGGAGAACTGAATTTATCATGAGAGAGGAGAAAAAAAAATCTGGATGAGTCGATAAACAAAAAAAAAAAAAAAAGCGATGAAGTTATACTTTTTTGGTGACATTTTTATCGGTAACTATAATGGAATTTTTACCAGATAAAATAGAGTTCAGACACAAGTATAAGTTTAAATATATGTATGCATCAATATTGAGCAAGTTGAATGGCTAATAAGTCATCGGTGTGATATATTATTTGAGTTCACTGGACAGAAAGCACAAGCTATTAATATCTTGAGTAAGAGGAAATTGAAGTGCTGGAAATTGATTTTAATTGACGCGCTGAGAGTAATTATATTGGCGCGGGGCCTATTTGCCTTGCACGTCTATTTCAACGTCACAATTTTGCTCCATACATTCAATCCTCATTCACTAACTACCTATAGTTATCTTTTTTTATTTTAAAATCTGAAATTTTCACGATTTCCATTCACTCTAAAATAAATTTCATTCACAATATAATCTCATCCAATTCATTGAATTCACCGGATATTGGTAAAATAAATTTACCATTTCAACACCTCATCGTGAGTTATATATAAAGTCAATCACGTAATGGAGTTGAAGATAAATACTGCGGAAAAATAGTAATAGAAATGTAGCATCCGTTTGAAACTGGATAAAATATTCATTGAATGAAAATTGAAGATTGATATGAAAGAGAAAAGTGTTGAAATGATTTTATTGATATTGATACAATTGTAAAATTGTATCAGATGTTTCAAATATTTTTCGATTTTGTATTCAGTTCAATGATTAATAATAATTATTCACAATGTTTTATGTGTTTAAGTAGCATTATAATCAGATGATTGTCCCATTGAAAAATATCATATTAAAATTGAAAGCAAAAAAATAGCGAAGACTTTGATTTAGTCTCTTACATAAATATCAATAGATGTTTAAGGTAGTATTCCATTCGTCCTTTTAACAATTCTATTATTTTGAACAAAATAATAATATTCAAGCTAAATAATTGGGCCCTTCACAAACACCCATGAACTACAGCCCTGCATACTCCAACTACCTTGACTAGCTTTATTTATAATTTATATTGATACTACAGAAATTTGTTTATTTTTTTTTTTCTCACCATCTATATTTTTGGCTTTGGGATTATTATTCTGATAGAATTCAAGTGTGTATCTGTACGTATGTGGATGATGGGTTTTGTATTAGAATAACACGCAAGAGATAAGTGGAAAAAAAAAAATAAGAAAAAGAGAAAAGTTAAAGGCCTCCACAGTGATGAAGAGCAGACGGGCCAGAACTTGTCTAAGAGATGCATTAGCTGAGAGTATATGAAAAAAAAAAAGAAAAATAGAGTGGACATCAATATATATATACAGTGTGTACCGGAATTACTTAATTTCTTATTAATGTGATAGACTTTACAGTATTCAAGATCAAACAGTTCTTATTTATTCGATTATACATATCAAATAATTTTAATGATGAATGAACATCATTGATAGAGAAATAAAAATAATTTTGTCAATATTGAACACCAAGTTTTACTATTAAAATTATTTGATTATATAAATCAGCAATAATTTCATATCGATAATTTCTGCATCAATAAATTCGTTTGAACAAGAATTTTGATGCAATTATATAAAATATATAAATCCATTATTGATTTCAATTAATGAACTTATAAATGGTTAAATCAGTTGAACGAGTAGTTTAATTATATCATATGAAATTTATGAATTCACAATCAATTTTATTTCATAAGCATGTTATCAATCAATTGTGTTAATCAAGTATTCTGCTTAACATTATGTAGCATCAAATATATAAATTGATTAATGATTTCAATTAAAATTAAATTTTATTGATCAACTTAATTAATTGGAAACTTTGATACATTACGTCATTTAATTTCTCACACCAAGTAAATGTTAAGATTTTTAAATTGAAAATAGTTTTATTTTTATATATATATATATATATATATATATATATGTCTGATTTTATTGCGAACTGAAATAAAACAAAATTGATTAAATCTCGAAATAATTAGTTTCATTGAAAATTTTACAGACGTATTACACTAGATCTAATACGGTGGAAAGAAATTTAAATAATTAATGGGAAAAATTATTAAAACTACTTCACCGTGAATGTATAAAACAAAAATATACTCAGTGCTGGGACAAATATTGGAATAAAATTTGTCGATAAATATAAGTGTGTAATATTTATCATAAATGGTACATATGTAATGAGATTGACTTGGAAAGAAGTTCATGCCTGTCTAGATTAATTATTTAAACACTGTAATGGAACTTTTCTCCCCTATGTCCACATAGTAAAAAATTTATAGTATGGTTGAGGTGATTATTTATTGATCCGGAAATGAGCGGATAGAAATTGAAAGGGCAAATTCACGAATGTCGGATTTAATTTACTGCGTCAAAACGTTGCAAATCAATTTTACACGCTTCATAAATTTATCAAAGAGAATAATATATATGTTTATGAATATATAAATGTATATATGTATGATTGTATATAATATAAATATGTACATATAAAAATAATTCGATGAATATTTTAAGTAAGAATTTTTGATATTGTTTCGAAATTGAATTGTTAATATTTGTATTTTTGTTAATTCTTTTTCTATCTATATTATTATATAATTTCATATGTGTTGAGAATTTGATTGTATGAATTGGAATTGTGGTAGATGGGTGTGAGTGTGCGCGCAATGATCGCAATAAAATTCACATAAATCTCACGAGCAGACTCCAAGAGGGTGAAAGAAATAAAAATAAAATAAAAAAGAAGAAAACACAGTGAGAGGGGGGGAAAAAATAAATGGATGGAAAGAAAAGCACTCGTGTAAATGGCACTCTCTGCGTGACGACTTATAGTGGCTTACATTTCACTGCCGTTGAGGTTTATAGGCACGTCTGTACATGTATAGTCACGTATAAAGTGTGAGGACGTGAATTAAAAAACATGAAAAAACCAAAAAAAAAAAAAGAAAAAACATCATAAATAAATAAATAAAATAAGATACGGGGAGATTCTTGTACGTACAATGGAAATAAAAATTAGATGATGTAATATTAACAGCTGTTCTGAGACAGTTGATGAAAAAAAAAGGGAGGGGAGGGGGGGAACAAATAAAGAAAAAAATTTATATGCTTACATGAATATAAATAAATTCGTGTGAAATGGTAGAATAATATTTTTTAAACACATTTCTTCTGTAAATAACAATAGTTTTGTTCCTGTTTTGCAATAGCAATAATTAAAAAATAAGAGAACTATTTATTCGAGATAAATAACAAATTTATATACATATTTTATGGACGGGTGGTTATGACGGAAGCCAATTAAATGAAGCCGTTCTCTTCCGTGAAATTTAATATTCGTGCGGAAGAGAAGAGCGCTTGTAGTTCGCCTTTGAGAACTCTCAACGTCAGAGACTTTGCTTTTTCCCTTTCGTCTCCTTTATCCTGCCAACGCAACTTTTTCCACTTTTCTCTTTCACCCCCTTGACTTCACTTTATTTCGCGTCGCTTATTTCTCTACACTGTACCACATTTGTATTATGTGGTTTTATTTTTTTATTTGTTATTTTTTAGGTCACTCACCTTAATGAATTTTTGAGGCAGCCTTCTGGGAAAATTCATTAAATTGCAATCGCATCATCTCACTCACTCATTCTCACATTCACTCCCTCTTTCCTCCTGTTTCTCACTCCTTTTCCAATATCGATTACACGACAATTTAACTTTGATTGACTGGGTAGAATAAAATTCAGTATATAAAATACTTTAATAAAATGGGGAATAAAAAAAGGGATAAATAATCAAATTTATCCATTATTTTTATTCAATATTTCATCACATGATTGGGGGGAAAAAAAAAAGGATTTCATTGTTGTTAGAAAAAGAAGTGGTATAAATTAAAGTTGAGTATCACATGACACATCTACTTTTTGCACCATTATAAATATCGTATAAGCTCATATTCACCCTGTGCAAATTTTCTGCTGTCATTTTGTCTGTAACTCATATTTTCAGCACTCCTTTTTTATTTTAATCGATATCCAAACCGTTAACCAACGTATTGACATGCGCAAAATTGAATTTTGATTGATAGATTGTATGTTATGTGATTATGAATGGGGGAATTTGAAATAAGAAAATTGATAAATATAAAATTGAAAAGATTTATGGGATACAAGGTATATTAATTTAAGGGTTAGTATTTATATTTTTTGTCACACTCAATTCATAACAGTATAAAAATTGATACTGTAGATGAATAATTTTCTGTTTGTAACTTCTTCTCAAATTTATTTATGTAGAAATATATTTTTTTCGCTCAGTTCTTGACCTGTCGAGATAGCTACTTCATAACACTATGAATGTCTAAACTTAAAACTTTAAATTTTTGTGTATTTAATTAGAATGAGCGAAGAGAAGAAAGAATTACTACAATTCCAGTGAAGTCTGACTTCTGGTTTGGTTAGGAATGACATCAATTTAATACTCTCCTATTTTAAAAACAAAAAAAGATGATCTAATTACATTAAATTCAGACTTTTATATGGTTATGGCTTTTCCACAACTTTGATTGGATGATGTCATTGTTCAATTTGGCTTTGAACTAAAGTGACTACTAGAATTTAATTTACATATTTATGATTAATAAAATTACTTTGGCACTAATTTCATTTCCAGAGCGAAGATGAGAAGTAAACTTTAATTTTTTGGTATAATGTTCTCCTAACTGACATTTATTCCAAGAAATCAATTTGAAAGTGGGTTTTTATTTTTGTTTGGAAATTCAATTAAGAATAAGCTCTTTAAAGGCATGTTACAGATTCACGATAAGATCACGTGGATCTTGCTGGTGAATAAAGTGGAAGAAAGTAATTTAAGTCTGTATAGATTCTCAGAGTATTAATGATAAATAGATGTCACAATTCATTCTTTGAATACTCATCATTATTAATTGAACGCTAGAATAGTCGTGAAAATATTGTGAATTTTTTTATATTCATCAGCAAATGATAAATTATGAATAATAAAATATTTCGTTTGGTTGATTTACTTGAACCTGATTTTTTATATATTCACAAAATATCATTTCACCTGATAAAACTATACTTTAAAATACACAACCAAAACCCACGTCTCAACTCCAAACATTTTTTAATGTCACATTTGAATATTCGATTAATTATATACTGTGATAAAAAAGTACCGCGAGCATCCACTTGACATATATTTTTATATACTACATAATAAAACATTGTTTTATTCCCCCTCTTGCATTTTCACCATATGACTTTTAATGGTGTGAGAATTGTAAGAGGTTAATGAACAGATAGTTAAAGCATTTGAACAAGTGAGAGTCAAATATACTTGACCCCACTAATTTGCCCCAGGCCTTTCAAATTACCAAACTTGAATTAATTATTCATATATGTATGTGTATATATTTTTATTGAAGTTCACGGTCATTTTTTGTGACAATTAAATCATAAGTGAGTCATAGCAGCCGTTGTATCAACTGTAGTAAACAAATATTTGTCAACGTGGGAATTTTTTCAGTGTATTCAAAATTACAAACATTTTTTACTCTTATCATCATACCAATAACGTTAAGGTTTCAAGTTTGCATAATTTTTTACAGTATAAAATCAATACCATGAAATAGTATGATATGTATGTGATCTACAGTCCATTCTTTTAAATCAAATTCGCACTCATCTTTGCAAAAAAAAATCCAATACAAAATATAGCTTAGTCTATCGACTAATTCGAAATAGAAATAGGATCTAATCGAAACTCACTAGATACACATGTACATTTATCTAAATAGCTTTTAGCAACTAAATTACATTTTGTAATTGAACTGGAAAACAAAAATGTGCAATACGTATAAAATAATCCCCCGGTCATCATCATTGTATATACTCTATATAAAATCACAGCTGCAGTCTAAATAATGTATATGGTATTGTACTATAGTAGAGTTTAATGGTAAATATGCATACTGAATATATATTTTGTTTAAATAGCTTTCAATATTCAACGAATTTAATCACACACAATACCAGAACAGCTTGAAACAGGGAACAAAGATTGGAGTACCAATATTCCAACTCATCCAAAGCGAATAAAGCATAAAGAAGACAGTGTTGTACTTCTGAAGATAATAATTATTACTTGTGATCACGTTCACTTCAATAGCGATAAAAAAAAAATAACCTATTTCCATGGTATTATTTAAAATTATTTTAAATTGTTATCAATTTTTGTTTCATTCAAAGTTTTTACACAGTGAGTTTCAAAAATTCACAACTATGCTCTGCTGATGGAGATGAATATTTGTTAAAATTTCAACTGTATGAATATCAATCGTTCGTATGGCTACTCAAACAAACACTGATATGAAAGCACCATTGGTAGGAAAATATTCGAGATTCCGGGTAAACCGCGTGATGACTCAATTTCGTAGAGACCCTTAAATGGCCTCGGTATAAACCTCCTCAACTCAACCTCTATTTCACCCTATACATCCTGCTCTCTTCTCTCTTGTTTTCACCCCCTGTGCACAATCCACTGCCGCCGCGAGTTCTCTCTGTTTTTGAAGGCCGAACATTCTTGTCCAGGGGGAGGTTTGTTAAACCACCCTCATCCCTGCACATACAAGTGCACTGACTATGGTGCACCCTTCCTTTTGTTTCCTCTCCAACTTCCATTCCCACTATCTTTGTTTTATTTCTCACACTCTCGCTCTCTTTTTCACTCTGCAAATTTAATCATGATATTATTGATGAAATATTCAAAGTATTCAAAACATTTTATTTATTTATTATTTTTTTTTTTTTTTCATTTGGCTCAATCAATTTCGTGTTTTTTGATTACATTTTTGCGTTCATTAATTATAAAAACTTTGGATAATATTATGAAAATAAATCTGTGAATATTTAACAACTTTTTCTAATTGTTTGTTTGATTAAATATAACTTTTGTCTACATGAAAAATATATTTTCGTTTGGTTAAATTGAAACCACAATAGAAAAAAAAAAAAAAAAATGAATACCAATCACTTATTCTTAGAAATTCAAAACATAACAGTCCATTAAGTAAATTTTACCACTTTTTGAACTTTCATTTCACTGTTTCGATGATAAAAACTCGGTCCAACATATTCACACTCACAACACAATATATTTAATGTGAATTGTCTCATAAAATTGAATGTTAATACGATAATAAATAAGTTATCTTGTATAAACTTGTATTCTGAATATACATATATATTCAATTTTTATATTTATACATATAAAAAGATTGGAAGAGGGCGCAAATGGTATAGCAAAATGTAATTTTCTATGTCTGTGATGATGGTTAATGGTATGTATATAGAAAGAAGCGTAGGAGTGTGACGAGAAAGGCCACACGTGTATATGCCAAAGAGAAAGAGCAAACTCATGTATGTTGATATATATTTATATTTGTATTGGTGTTTGGTATATAACTGTGTGTAACAGTAGATGCAACGCGACGGGTAATCAACGTAAATCACTTGGCTGATGCTCAATTTAACAAGAAGAGCCATTATGATGGTAGTATAGTGAAGTAACGAGCAAGAGGAGCGGTTGTTCATTCGATTTACCTGCACGATGACTATATACGTGGCTTATATATAAAATTATTTTCAATAATAAATTCACATTTCTTCTGAGATTATCAATCGATAATATCAAAAGTCAATTGACAATTTAAAATTACTCTTAATAATGATAAAAATAAATTAATTACTAAACAAGAACAAAAAAAAAAAATTCTTATTACTCAAATTACTCAGTATAAAATCGAGATGTGTTGTCGAGGACTCTTTTCAATGGGTAATCAATCGTCTTACTCAAATCCATTTGTGTATATAAAATAAATACACATATATGTTTATATGTAGTCACGCAAGCGTGTGGGTTTGGCTCGTGGGAAACATCATTATTTTTTTTTTTTGTGTGTGTTTATTTTCCTTTTATTTATCTCTTTATTATTATTCTTCTCTTCTAAAGCTGCAGCCACAGCAGCAGAAACGACGAATGGAACGTGATATGTTCTCCTCTCTCCTGTATGCCTCAAGACGACGAAAAGGAGCATAGAGAAAATGCGCGTCAACTCTACGATGCGAAAGAAAAAGAAAATGATAAAACGAAGAAAAAAAAAAAAACAAAAAAACAACTAGAAACGCGTTAGTGGAGAAGCAATAACCCGAGTATTATAGCACAGGCAGATCTTTATCGTCGTTTCATTGGATAACGGCTCATAGACATGTTGAAACTTGTAGCAAAAAGCCGCAAATGCGGTTTTACTTCTGTTCAACCTTCTTCACAATTCTCCACATAGATATATCTGTCACACATATTTTCAAATATGTGTATATGTATGATTACATAGATAGACAGTATCATGTATCCTACATGAACATTTATTGATTAAATTAGGATTTATTTGTGAACTAACAATACATTACTTATTTCTAAAGTGACAATGCATCATGATTGATAG
Organism: Zele albiditarsus; assembly: GCA_958496275.1. Lineage (NCBI taxonomy): Eukaryota > Metazoa > Arthropoda > Insecta > Hymenoptera > Braconidae > Zele > Zele albiditarsus. Next base: position 4,078,310 of record OY292409.1, on the reverse strand, counting down.
AATATTGTTCATTGGATAAGCATTACAATCTGTATTACAGTTGGTCCAAGAACTCATGATAATTAATGGCGATATACAAACAGTAAACACCATCAAGTAAACTTACTCAGTATATATATATATGTGTGTGTATGTGTATTAGTGTATATAGTAAGTGAGGGTTGAAGCAAGTCCTTGGAGTGAGTTCTGAGTACGTTTCAAGCTTGTTTACTCGATTAGCTTGAATCGAGTGTCAGTAGTTGGAATTGAATCCACCAACATCAATGAATAGGTAGTGTGTTTTCATTATCAATGGATTGTTTCATTCCCTTTCTCACTTTCCAATTCTACATACCTTGTCATCTCTTGTTGCAACTACTATTTAAGGAGTTTGGATTCAATGAATTGATTTATTGAATACTATCTTGCAACTGATGAGTGTATTCTATTTAATTTTGAAGCAATTGGGGAGATAGGGGATAAAACATTGTGACGTTTTAATTTGAAACAGTTGATTAAACTTGTGTGTTGAAATCAAACTTTCAAGTAATAAAACAATAAGTATTTGTAATTGTGAAATTGACAGAAGTCTTCAAGTGTACGCCATGCATTTTAAAACACCATAATATATCGATTGATTACAATTTCAGTTAGAAATAGATTATTAAATACCCAAGTAATTCAATGATAAAACACTCAAACAAATTCTCGCTAAATTGTAATCATTGATACGAATATAAACTCGCGCCAATATTTTTCATGGTACTCATTGTCACTATAAAATAGCTCAATTGATTCATCAACCTGTCAATGACATCGACATATAAATATTAAATTTTTTTATCTAATCCTCAAATCCTATACCTACATGTAAAATTTTGTATATTCTTAAAATATATTTCTCGACATTATTATAATATTCTTTCATCTCCCTATCAACTTTATTTACAATATAAGAAAATTGTATACTCTCTCTTTTCCGTTTCCATCAAAACAACAATCATGTAAAAATATATAAAACAACCATCATTGTTGACCGATGAAACGATTTTTCTACTTTACATAAATTATTGAGTCACATTTTAAAATGAAATTAATTGAAAATAGAATGTTTAACGAAGTGTCTTCGCTTGACTTCTTTCATAATACACTTCTACATTAATATATTAATTAATATATTAATATATATATATTCATATACATGTTTTGGCTTATGAACAATTCTCTTCACGTTTCGTATCATCATTTTCACTGTCAACGTCATCATTCATCTTCCTTTTATTTTTTTCATTTCCTCCATATACACGTATATACATACACATATATATATATATATACAACTAATATAGATTATATTCATCATATGTATATAGTGAATGTTGGATCCTTGGCTTTTCCAGGTCGTCGCGACGAGACCAGTTCTCTCTCTTGCACTCTTACACCCTCTTTCCTTTTCTATTCACTTGCTCACAAACCCTCTGACTCGACCGGCTCGTCCGACCCAACCAACCCCACTTTCTCTCTCTCTCTCTCTCTCTTACTCCTACCGTTCTGTTCACTAATTGCACATTCTTCGCATAGTTTCGCCACCCTCCGCCAGTCTGAGGGACTCGAAGGGGGTAGGTTGAAAGTTGAACGAAAAAAGGGACACGAGCAAACTCGCGCGTCCTTGGTTGGGGATGCAGGCGACCCTCCCCCTCCACTGACTTTATTTCCTGCCACCCTTTCCATCTTTCTTTTTTTTTTTATTCTCATCCCTCTGTTCCACCCACTCGCACGCTCATTTCATCCCCCAACATCACCCTCAACATTTTATCCTCACCACTCTCTTCATACATCTATCGTCCAATCTATTCTTTTTTTTCTTTCACACTTGATATCTCAGTGTTGATATAAATAAGAGTAAAAAGAATTATTTTTACTCAAAACAATAATTTGCAAAAAAAAAAAAAAATACAAAAGATAAATGAAAATTATTCATATTTGTTATTTTTGATCTAATATGTTGGTGGAATTGTTTTATATGATTTTGTGTGCTTGTTCTTTTTGGTCCAGCTGGCCAAAGTGCATCGCGTGTTGCACCGTAAACCCCCATTGGATCGTAAAATGAAAAGTGATTAAATCGGCACTATATATGTGAATTTACGAGGACGATAAAGGTGCGAGGTGTGTATATGCGTGTATGCACATAAAGTCCAAGCCAAACGACGCTATATAAGCCATTTATACTATTATACACTTATATATATATATATATATACATGTAGTAGATGCATGCGATCTTCTAACCTGCTTTTTTTTTTTTGTATATAGCACAACAATAATGTGTCCTCATTTTTTGCTTCTATTTATTTAATTTTTGCAAAAAAAAAACAAACAAACAGAACAAAACAAAACAAACAATGATTTTGGAAATTATTGAAATGTTTTTTTTTATCATTTTTACATTTCACACTTCAAAAAATGTTATTTCAACTTGCCATCATTTTGTTTGTATGTATGTGGTTGTGTTTCAAATGCACTGTGTAATATTTACAGTGGCAGAAAAAATTCTGAAATTTTATGCATAGTAAATCGAGATGGGGGAAATGATAAGTTTCCAAATGAAACATGGCCATGTTTTATTTCAATTTGATTTCCAGTTTAGCCGGAAGTCAAATAAATATGTTTTTTACTCTTGGTTTTAACGAGTTATACTAATTGCTAATTGTTAATCTCCAAAATATTTGTAATATAATCAAATTGATTAGCTCACTGGTTGGTAGTGTGACTAAAATGTTTACGTAGTATGTGAATGACTTGGATTTGATTTCCGATAAAGTTTCATTTGGAAAAATAATGAATTCACCCTATTTAACGTATACAAGGGAAAAAATACCAGTGTCTGATGGTGTCACATAATATATAAAACAGCAGAACCATTTTACTGAGTTCTCTGCAGTATTTTCCACCCTTTAGTGCAGATGTGAATATTTCTAATGAAAAGTTGTTTTGCAGCTGGTTGGAAGGGAGAGGATGGGCGTGTATAGTAACTACAAGAGTAAGGGTCACAATTCAAATGTGTCTACAATGTTCCTGCATTATGATAAAAGACTTACACAATATTATAAATGTGTTCTAGTTCATTGGATTGACAGAAAATTTTTACGTTGAAAATTACGTTATACTCATACTTTTTAACAATTGTTTTTTATTATCAGAGAAAGTAGACAAATTCCTCCTCTTATATTCAGAAATTAAAAGTCCAAAATTTAATTGAACGAATGGAAAATATGAATATCTAAATCACAATTTTGTTTTCTAATTCAAATAATATACATTCGTGATATTTGTCGGACAATTTATAAAATTTAAATCACTATTATAACTCAAACTAGTCAGTAAAATTCTTAGACTTTTGTTCATTCAATTTATTAACTCTTCCAGGAATTTATTGGATGATTCTCATCATGAATATTCAGTATGTATGTAAGTGAAACATAAAGATTGCTATCAAACAATACCATATATTTTTCTTTTACCATCCAGTCATCACTCACAAATTCCAAACTTTTAATTCAAAGAAATATTAGTTGATAGAATATTATATCAAAAGTTTGAATTTATTTCCAATAGTTCATTTAATAGAAGTGAACTACCTTAATTATTCTCTGATTGGCGAGACAAGTCAGAGCTTGCTTTATTTCTGTTGAATGTTCTTGAATATCAGCGCAACGAACATCACTCGACGTCATTATATTAAATAGAAAAGTTCAATATAAAAGAGGAGTGTAAATGGGAATGAGAGAAAGTGGAGTGAAAATGAAAAGTCAAATAATATGACAAGAGTCATCATATATCTATATATTTAATAGAGATAATGCTTTTCGTTCGTTCACATCTTGGCGGTTGACTATTATGCGTTCAAATTTAATTAAACTCCGCGAGATGTCAAAGGACGCGTATAGTGGCGTTTGGGTACAGAGCTGACAAGACGAACAATGCAGCCGCAGATTATTACATAGCCGTTCTCTCATATATAGCTGTGTTCTATCTCTATCGTGACTTCTCCTCGCTTATTCACTTCTCTCTCTGTGGCTATATCTTGTATTGTCGTCTCTGTCTGACTATAAGCTTTGCCCATATCTTTGTCGTTGAGCTCCCAGGGACATCCGGGGTTGTGCTTCAACCCAGCTCTCTCGCGCATGTGTATCCAAGAATACACAAACGTGTCTGCTTCTATATATATATATAAATATTCTCTCTCAACGTTTCCTCTCTCTATTTTCTCATATAGCCATGATCAAATGGAATGTGTGCAATGGTCAGTGAAGATTTCCATATACAGATCCTATGAGATTCCATCTCAGGCTTTTTCACGCTCTGTCAATTGTATATGCATGTGTGAATCTTGATATATATTCAACATATTTCAATATGCAAAAATTTTATCAAAATCGATATATCACTTTGGATTTTGGTTACTTTTTTTCTTTCATTTTCATTCACTGATGTCTTCATTTATATTAATATTTCTTCGATTTTTGCTAATAAGTTTTTGCATTATTCTTGATAGCATCTGGGAAAAAAATTTAGAGTTAGCATAATAGAGAATATATATATTTTTATCCAGGTAAATAGAATTGTAATATATTCATATAAAAATTAATCATGCAGCGTTTTTTTGTTTGCTTGTTTTTTTTTTTTTTTCGTCGCTCTATCAAGTTGTTCTCGGTTACCTACATTTTTATGGTAATTTTTCCTATAGAACTTTCTTCATGAATATTCGATTGACCACAATGATTAAAAGTATTCCAGACGTGTTAATCCACCTGTCAAAATTTGTTTCTTACATTGATAGAAACGACTGTCATAAAATGGTAGTTTTAATATTATTTTTGCTGGAATATATGACAATGGGTATGGAGAAAATATTAAATAAAGAGTATAGAGACGCAGAGAATCTCCAGGAACCCATGTTCTTACGGTCAATAACTGGACACCAACCCCCACAGAGTCCTTCACCTCCTTTCTATTCTCTCTCTTTCTTTTTCTCTTTATCACAGACCCTCACCCTTCGCTTCTATCATTTTCTTTCACCTCATCCTATTTCCTCGAGTTTCCTGGCCAACGAGCAGCAACCTGGCTCTCCCGCCGCTTGGAAAATTCTATTCTCGTCTCCATGTCCACACTTCTCTTTCATTTCAACGACGCACGATGACATCGAATATAACTCTCGTTGGACATGCAAATATTGCATTTCTTTTTCTTTTTTTTTTTTATTATTATTCTCTACACATAGCTTTAAAGCACAAAAAAATTGCCATGTCTTTTTCTAACAATTGGCACAGAAACAAAGATTGAATAAAATCAGTTTCATTGTATTATTTTATTTTTTCTAAACTGCAAGTCTTTATATCCTGAAATTATTTTTGTTTAATTAAATATTTGTGATAAAGTTTTCATGTTTCACAGTTTTTATTCTTTTAATCAAGTTGATGGGTATATAACGACAACTAAACCAGACTTCACCATCACTTGCTGCACTTCTTTTTTATAAATATGTTTATGGCACATGTGCTGCACACCCAAGTGTGTTAAAAAAAACGTGTAGTTCTCTATCTAGAGCATACAGATACTGGATAGTAGCAAAAAAAAAAAAAAAAATTCCATCGTTAAGATGTCCGAAGAACCGCACTGTGGCAAACAGGAATTAACCCTCAAGATTCCTTGACCCACTCAAAGCATATTATCACCCAATTGGAAGTCGACCACAAAGATTACTCAAAGAAATATCTATTCTGTGAAAATAAACAGATAATCACCTTTCTTGCTTGTCTCTATTGAAACAACTATTCGCATAAAATTATGCTGATGAGTAAAATTCTTGAGTTAAATAATTCTCGAGAAGAACTAAAAACATTCATATCCAAATTCAATATACTCAACTGTTTAGAACATAATTCTTTAAGTGGACAACGTATATCAATTCACGTATAATCATTTCTTGCCTTTCAATAACATCTTTATTTCCTCAGAATTTTACTAACTACTGAAAAACCCGCAGGAGTAATTCACTATCTCAAAGTAATATATTTCATAAACAATAAATCTAACGAGATTCATGTTGCATAATCATCAAACATTCAATAAATTAATCCTGACGATATATTAATCTTGCACAAATCTATTTTTAAAATTGAAATAAATAAAGTAAAATTGTTTAACAATATTTGGCACAAGTGATGAGCAAATATAAGTGGCAGTGGCTTGAATGGACGATTCCAAAGTGGCTATATAGATTACAATCTCAGTGAAGAAAAAAGCTCCACCTCTTTCTCATCCATACATAACGGAAGCCTAAACGTTTCAAGCCCAGGAGCATATTCTCACTCCCTCATTCTCCTTATGCCACTTTCACAATATTCCTTTTCTCCTTGGCGTTCATTATTCGTTTTATTTCTCCTCTCCCACCCTCTTATTCTTTTTCTTATTCTGCCATTCTTCATTCCTTCCATCTCGTCGTACCTGTTTGCTGGTTGCTGCTGGATGTTTTTAGCTATACCACTCTCTTCGTTTTTTTTTCTCTCTCTCTCTCTCTCTCTTTCTCTATCCTTCTTTCTTCGTCACGCACCGCGAAGCGCATTTTTATGTATAACCCGCGTGGTTTATTGGATGCCAGAGAGTCGACCATGTGCCAGACGCACACAGGCGAGAGACTTGTGGGAAAAGTTGCGCGCCATCAAGCCTATTAAAATCAATGCAATGGAATTTGGCTGAATGAAAAAAAAAGAAAAATGTAAGAAAAAATAAAAGAATAATAATAAATATAATAAATTCTTTCAATACTTAGACTATATACAATCAGGTTAATGAAATTCATAAAACGAAAGACGAAACTTCATCAAATTAATTGAAAGAATTATTTTCAATGAATAATTGTGAATAAATATCATTCATTATTATTTATTAATTTTGTGAATAGGAAAAGAAAAATGGTGGAGAGGAAAGAAGAAATTTTTATGATAGATTAAAGTAGAGAAGGACTATTGAGAATTGGAACAAAAAGTAGTAGTGAAAGAGCACATTGGAGCGACATTGGATTTCCCCAGACATGACTATGTAGTAGTAGTGATGGTGTTGGTGGTGGTGGTGATGGTGGCAAGGCGGGAAGAGCATTATTGCTTCGGTGGTGAGTCCACGATGGTTATAAGGTGGTGATGGTGTGAGATACGATGGTGTAGGAAGCAATATCGAGGCGGTCACGTAGACTGACCTCAGCACTGAGCAATAATGCGCGCGACGCCCTTGCCGTCGCCACTCGTTTCTATACACAGTGCTCGCTGCTTCTGCCAACGCTCTTTGATATATATATATATATTTATTTATTTATTTATTTATTTATTTCGATATGACCTGCGTGCTTGTGGGAACTGGATGAGTGAAATCGTTGTGCAATTTTTAATCAATATCAATTCGTGAAAACGATTATTGATAACATTATGTTTTGAGTGATTTTATCGCTGTCTATATTGCTGCAAATTAATTTAATTCATTTGACAATTTTGCGATGAATAATTTTTATTCATTCATTATTTTTTATTGGCGTTATTCAATGTTGGATATTGAGGTAATGTGAGAGAAAAGAGCTGGTTTTTTTTTTGTTGTTGTTTCATTCGTTTATGTACTAAAGTTTCAAAAGAGTATTATTTTCTGGAGTAGATAGGTGAGAAGATTCTTTTGAAGAGTTGGGGAAGATGTGAAGTTATGGAGGTTTTTTTTTTTTTTGTAGACAAATGTGTGAAAATCGATAAATGCACATTGGACAACTTTGGACGAAATTTCGTAAACGTTTCGAACTAGCTGACATGATGTATTGAGAACTGATGTATCGATTGTGTTTAAACAAATTTTATTCGACTCGTATTTGAATAGACTATAGTTTATACTAAGATTGATTGGATCTATGTAGGATAGCAATTTTAAATTAGTAAATTTGAAATCCTAAAATTTCGTGAAAAATCCAACTTTTTTTTTTCACTGACAAATTCCTGTTTTTTAAACTGTCATGTTTTAATTATTCTGACAACGACTAGAGAGGACATTCTTTCTAGTTGAAATAATATCCACGTTCTCAGATCAACTCAGTAAATAAGATCATATCACATATCAAATCTGAAATATTTCATCATAGACAATGTTCAAACTGAATAAATGTTTGGAAATTGATAAAATCATGTCTGAAAAAAAAAAAAAAACGTCTTCGTCTTCGAACATATCAATGGAGATTATTTCTTGAACAAAAACGAAAATTCAAAAGAATCATTTTACTCTGACATGATGTAAATTGGAATTGAAAATACCTTGCGAACTTTTCATTTTTTACTGAAGAAAAATGTTCAATAAAAATTTTTCCGTGACTTTATATCGTGTGGTGATATAAAATAAAAAATCGATAATATTCTCATGTGATACAAGTGTAACTTCCGATTAATTTTCTTTTTAAAAATGACGAAATCCAAAAAATAAAAGTATCATAAATATTCAATTAAATTTCACTTTCAATAACGAGAATTTTGATAAACTTTAGATCTTAAAAATTCCAAACACGTAACAAAAGTTACACTTGTACTATCCAAGAATCTCTATCATTTTTCTCACTTCACCGTAGATAAAGTTGTTGATATTATCGGTAGATAAAAAATTGGTAGACACGTCTGACTAAATCAACAAAACTATTAAATTTTTTTTCATTTCCAATTGAAAATCGTAGTCCAAAACTTGAATAAATATAGCGAATAGAAATTTGGATTATTTTAGTAATTTCCTTTTCCCCTCAATTCGATGGAAAAAACATTTCCTTTTTTTTTTTTTCCTTTCCCCACCCTCGTTCATCGTGTTCATCTCCTTTAATATCTGTCACTACCATTTCTTTTTTTCTTTCTAAATCACTCACCGTACATCTTTCCCTCGTCGGAGAGAATAATTTTGCGTCGACCGCATGGCGGATATATGGTGAGTGCTTCCTGGAAGCTCTGCTCAATATCCGGCGACCAAACTCCCTCCGCGTCCGCCGCCGACAGGTCCTTTTCGTCCTGACAAATCAAAAAGAAAAAATAAAAAAAAATAGTAAAATATAAGAATCTTTTCCAACAGTATACATATAGATAATTGACAATGTAATAATAAAAAGAATAAATTGAAAATAAATTGAAGAATTTTATTTCAATATAGATAAAATGATGTTGGAGATATATTTTTATTTTTTTTTCTTCAATTCGAAGAATATTCTGATCTTCTTGATGCTACTTCTCTATCAAATACCATAAAGATTTTATACTCTTGTATATAAAGATGAGAGGGAGATAAAGAGTGCGAGTACTTGGTAAAATATATATACGAAGGTAAAAGGAGAATGGATAAGAGTGAAGAGTAAGGTATCCTTTTGTGTATGAATTTAAAAATAGTGAAACGCGGCAAGGTGTGTGTTCGATAGAAGAGAAATAAAGAGACCAAAAGAGAAGAGAGTGGGAGAGAGTCACGCGGGTGCCTTTGGAACGAACAAAGGAACGGTGAACATTCTTGGCACGCCATCCACCAACAAGGGAAGAGAGTGCAGTACAACGCTAGAGTTTAAAGACGAAGTTGAAGAAGCAGAGGGAGTTACAAAGCTTGAGGGTTGGTGAGAGGGTAAAAGAGTAAGAGGAAAAGAGTGAGGTCGAGTTTTTCGCAACATGTGCCAATCTCTGAGATCTTTTACCGCGACTACAGTTGATCATTCTTTTCTCGCTTCTTCTTCTCTGCTTTGTTCTCATCATCATTATCATTCTATTCTTTAAATTACATTGTGAATATTTGTTTTTAATGTGTCATTATATACACATAGACATTTTCACATCAAAAATTACTACATTGACATCCACTGCAGATTAATCAACATTGTAATAGAAATTAAAATAATATTGTGCAGAAGAATATGACAATTAAATCTTATTGAATTGCAATTGATATGTAACTCAATTATTACTATTATAAATTACATATCAATGTATTTCACGGAATCATAATACAATTGCCAAAACTATTTAAATTATTCAGAATCAGAAATATAAATTCAACAAGTCAATTAAAAATCAATTTACATCATAGAATCTTCCAACTCATAGAAATACGAGTGTGATCAACCCCCTCAGTAATTTTATTAACGCTACAATTCCAAAAAAATAATCAACACATTGTGCAATTGAGAAAAGTGAAGTACATAATAAACCAATTTTTTACCAAATAAAAAAGTAAAATATATTCTCACTATTCATTGATTGTCGCTCAATATCATAACTAATATCACCTTTCAATGTGCGATAATAAATTTTCAATCTAAAATCTTATTATTAGTCGATGATAATTATTTATCATGAATTTTTTAAAAACTTCAAACAACTAACTACAAACTTATACAATTAAAAATTACGTATTGCGTTGACATACTCAACAATTACATAATGAATAATAAATAATAAAAATTAATCACTTTACAAATTACAAATTTGTGAAAAATAATTCTTGTATATTATACATTGTATCTCGATGGCGAGTGAAAATCATTGTCTTACAACGCGTGTCGAGGACAAATCTTGAAATTCCAAACAGTACCAAGCGGTTCTTCTTTACACTTTTATATATATATACACTTGTATGTATATATGTTAATATAAATGTGTGTGTGTGTGTATATATATGCATTGTTGTTTGTTTGTTATTGCACGTGAGAAAGATACGCGGCTAAAAGGATATGTACCACATGGTACTTCATGGAATTCCATAGTCACGTTTTGTTAGTTTCAAGAGATATATTGTTCATGTGCACGCGAATATGTAGAGGTACTTTGGCAAAGTCCCAATTAAAAAAAATTGAATGTGTGAGCGGATGAGAATCATTGTCTACACATATATTTAAAGGTGTTTCCAAAAATTTGGGAAATGAAAAAGAAAAAAAGAAAAAGAAGTGGAATATGTGATTAAGTAGAGAATGTATGTGTTTGGTCAGACTTGTGGTTACTAGTAGATAGTGCAAGTGTTGGTCAGACATGGATATTCTTTTTTTTTTTTTTTTTACTGTGGACAGATAAACATGGAATTGTTTAGGAGAATTTTCTTATATTATTGTATGATATCAAACATTTTGCAGTTATTTTTTATTAACGTATATTGTAATACGTCAATAGATGAATATTTACATCGCTGATTTCGCCAACGTCGAGATTCTTCGTATCCGAGCCGGAGCCGTTGGCGTCGGGCGGCGGCCCGGAACTCGCGGGTGTCCACGGCGAGGAAATGGTGTCGGCTGCAGCCACCGCACTGCCTATAACCAGAAATAAAAAAACAAACATTAATATTTTATCAGAAACACACACATTATATCATTAAAATTAAAATATTTAAATGAACATATTATTTGTATTGGATTAAGTAATAAATTTATATTTCTATTTTAGTAAATATGAATAAATGAATAAATAATAATAGAGCATAACAATATTGAATGTATTTCAGGTAGTTTTAATAGAGTCACCTTTATTTTTATTCCACCTTTTGGCAATTAAATTTATTTTTATATGCAAACATTTTTCAAAGTTCAATTATTGATCGCATAATTTTTTACACATTTTTATATAAAATTGTGCAAGTTTATTCTTGCAATATATGACAATTTGCACGAAAAGAAATTTTTAATCAAACTAAATCTCCCAAGTGTAACCTCATATTAAACTGCTGTCAAGTGTCAAATTGTGTATATTTTATTTTACAGATAAATCAGTTATTATTTTCAATATATCATTGAAAACTTTGTAAATTGACATTTTTACTAAAATTACATAAATTCAATTTCTTCTCATAATTCCCAATAACAATACAATGAAAAAAAAAAATTTTGCATGAAAACGTGTTCTACATTGTTCAAATTAATTTCTATCGTAAAAGACGATAAAAAAAAAAAAATAAATAAATAAATAAATAAAATTCGTACAAAAATGATTTTTTTTTTTTTTTTGCTTTTCGTCCAACGAGTTACAGTGACATTTCCCCTTAATATAAGCTCAACAAGTGGTCGCCTGATATCGCGTATCAGTTACGTCTCACAACAACGTGGGAACGACACCATTGGTTGATAGTAGCTCCGCCTCCAAGGGTGGAGTGAATGTTGGATAGCCCCCGGCTAAACTGTTTTGTATTCTCCCCACTCATGGAAACACAACCACCACTACTACCACCATCACCACCACCACCACTATCACCACTGTAAAATGACATTGGGCGTGCAGTTGAAATGCAACACATACATATACATATTGAATATATAACGTATATACGAACGAACAAGTTTGAACATGTACAACCCCACGTGAAGCATCTCTCGTTAGAGATTAACACCATATCCACTCTTGTGTACATATGTGTACATACAAATATATATATATATATATATTTCATTCGCAACTTCATCCACCCACGCCATACTCTCTCATCCACTCTACCTCTCTTCGTCACCACCTCCCCTCATCACCCTCTCCATTGTGTTTTGACTCTCTGCCCTATATATCTTCCTACAACTCTCCCTACTCGCCAACGGTGGTTTTCGGTCTGTTCGCGCTCCAGCCACAGCCGCCGTTATAATTTGCCGTAATCCAGTGCAACTGTAATCTACCATCCATGATTGAATTTCCGGGTTGAGAATATATGAAGAGGGGAGTTACATGGAATGAGGAGAAGGAGAAGTGAAAGGGGAATGAAGATATGCAGAGGTTGAATTTTACTCGGGATTATTATATATTTTTCAATTTTATCTTTGATAAATAATTTATGGTATTTTTTTTTCTTTTTTTCTCTTCGCAGTTGTAGGAAGTTATTGACAATGGAATGTGGTGACGGTTGTGTATGTGATGAGACATTTTATTATATCCTTGAATAATTTGTAGAAGGATGTGATATTGAGTTTATTATTAGTTTTTTTCTTTCTTTTTTTCATTGAGACTGAAAATATTTCTGTATTTTGAGGGTTATGTTGTTGTTTTTTTTTTTAATTTTTTTTTTTTCTTATAATTAGTGCTCAGATAGATTCATGTATTTTAAATTTCATTATATCTCAATTAATTCTACAAAATTCAACAAATTAAAATCTCAAATAATATTTTTTTGTGTAATACTGTAAAAATTGTTAAATAACTTTTCATGGCCTATTTCATATATAATTCCCTACACTGTATATATATATATATATAAATACATATGTGAACAATAGTGAAAGAGAAATATAGAGAATACAAGAGAGAAGAGAATTAGTACATAGAGTATGTTGACTCCAATGGGGAAACAGGAAGCATAGATCATGGTGGACGCATGGTTGCATTCAGCGTCCAATGTCCAACGTTGGATAAGCGCAGAATGAGAAGATATAGAGGTGTAGTATACTGGGGGAGGATGAAGAGAGAGAGAGAGACGGGAAAAGAGGATGAGGCTACATATAAACTTGGATATAGAAGCGAGTTGGGAGGAAATATGCGGATGATGGATAGGGAATGGTCCGCATGTCCACGAGATATATACACCACGAAAAAGGGAAGTGGGACAGGGGCGGTTTTGGAATGCCCAGCAAGACCACAGCACATCTAACTATAAAGAGAAATATAGTGAGACAGAATAACGTAGAATGAACAGTATAGATATTGTGAGAGTGGAAAAGAGAGATAACTATCTGATTGTACTTTGTGAAAATTCATTGACAGTGCAGTAACTCTGATAAATTTGTTAGAAATTTTAGAGAGTAAATTGAAATGGCAGTAGAATGTTGTCATAGTTTTGTTTAATCTTTTTGTTATACTAGATATTTATACACTTTATCATTTCTATATGTTATTTCTCTCTATAAAGTTAATTTATAATATGTTTTGTGGTAAAAGTGATTTTATAATTAATATAAATATAATATTTATATTTATTCACTTATACTGTGAACAAAAGTGAATGTATTATTATTATTTGTATTGTTATAGACTTGTGTATTTTATATATTGGATGATAGACAATTAATTTTTCGTCACACTTTTTTTATTATAATACTTTTTTGATGAATAAATAATTATGTACGTTTGTATAAAATTAATTGAACAATAGTGACACTATTTAACTATTTATAGGAATGTTAATTGTAAGATTGAAGTGTCAAGATGCCATCGACATTATTCTGATTTTAAAAATGTTAGGTTAGGATACATTGTCAAATTCAGTTAAGTATATTATATATTATGATTGGCTTCAATAAAAGAATAAATTTTTCTATCCATCTCGTTAAACGAAAAGAAAAAAATATTCCAATAAATAGTTATTGAATAATTATACATTGAAAATAATAAAAATCACATGGGATTGTAAAGACAATTGATGACAAAAACATATGAATCAATTGTACACAAACGGCAGAAACTTGAACTGTTACAAAAAAACAAAAAATAGCCTTTTGCTGATGGATTGTAAGAGACAAGCTGATAAAAAAGCTCTATAGACGTCTGACATACAATTTCCAAGGAAACAATTGAATAAAATCGATTGTCTACAACAGGTCCACTTTCCTCGACTATACTCATCAATAAAGAATACTTATTCACATTATTCCATTATTGTCACTTATAAAATTCATAAAGACAAATGAATAATGTAATTTAATTGAATCTAATTTTCCTGTTGAAAATTTTCCTGATCATCATTTATAAATTGTCACTGTGTTAATTGATAAAAAATTATTATTTCTATCTATTATTGTTATTGATTTTGTTCTTTTTTTTTTTCCTTCACTGAGGTATATGATTTTTTATATAATTGTTTTGATATAGAGAAATAAATGAAGATATAAAATAAATTGGAAAATGTATACGTTGATATGCGGTTGACATGTGTCAGGCAAATAAAAATGTATTTACGATGTGGCTATGTATTCATATATGTTTAAATTTATTTTTGTATCGAATATTGGTTGACACTCTCATTTGAAAACAAGCAATTGCTCTCAATCTCTCTTATTGTCAGTGTTATCGACACATTATATCACATGATAATAATAACGTGAATGAAATATAGAATTGTGACATTTTAATTAAGAACAAAAGAAAAAGATATTTAATGATATAAAAAAAAAAAATTTCTCATTGAAAAATAATACAAGTCGAAAAATTGAATATGTAAAAATTCAAAATATAAAAAGTTTTATTAAAAAACTGATATATATTTATTTCTATTAATTTATTCATTTATCAACACTGATTAATTAATTAACACATCTATATAACATTTTTTTTTTTTTAACTATATTTACACAATCATTTTAGAAAACAAATATATATAAAAATTGTTATCCAAACAGTTTAAAATAAATAGATGATCTATTCCACTAAAAGTGAAAGCAACATCAATAGTTAATAGTAACAATTAATCATTGATAAATATACAACTAATGATTAATAAAATTAAATTAACAAATGTTAATTCTCCAATTTTATATCACAGTTGTATAAGAAAAAAAAAAAAAATGTGTGTCAATAATAACTCAACAATTAATAATTCAAAACTTTATCCAACAAACTATTTAATAAAAGATTAAATATCCCAACAAGAATTTTGTTCTATTTACCAATATTATTCCATATAAATAATAATAATAATAATCGTGATTTGTTGATAGTACATTGAACGATGACGACAATTTTGGTAGACGATAAAGATAAGGGTCGCAATGAAGAGAGCATATACCTAATATGTGTGCAAAACTTTAGCCAAACATGAGGAATGATAGCACCACAACGTAGTCATACTAGTAGTAGTAATAGTGAATATGGCGAACGACAGAAACATTTATATATATATATATATATATATACATAGAAGGAAAAGCTAGGGGATGGTTTCAGTGGAATGCGTTCCGTTTAATATCGCAGAACATTATATATCGCCTCGCTCTTGTCCCTTGCGTTGCCCCATTCTCAAACACTATATTTCCTCTACTACCCCCTTTTCACCCTCTTTCCTTTTACATTCTCGCTATTCCTCATCTCTCTGTCGCATGCATAACCTTGCTGTGTGTCACACAACCACCCACGAGTATATAATGCAAAAATAATAATGTGTAAATAAAATTGTGAACACTTAATAATTAAATTAAAATTACTGACAATAATGTAGTGGTGAACAAAAATATTCTGATTAGTTAATTAATTGTGTAATATTTTTTATTATATTATTAACAAGTTGGATATGTAGTAAATAAATATTAAAAAAAATATTTATTGATATGTTGAATGGTAAAAGTGAATATTAGATCTGTTTGATAGAGTTAATGGTGATAAATTATTTTCTCAATCCGTTTTTGAAATAAAAATATGGAGTATTTAATACTTTGTTAAATAAATTGTTCGAAAAACATTATATATAAAAAATTTAATATTTCCACTGTTCTTACATTTAATACTAGAACTATTTAAACATACAGAAACTAAATAAAATCAATATTTACTTCTATCATGAATTGTACATAATAAAAAATAACAAAACTCCACAAATTATTCACTTTACAATTGTCAACAATTGAACTTTTATAAAATACATGCAAACAACAAAATAACAAAAAAAAAAAAAATTAAATTATGACCAGTTGAGTGAGAAAAAGCCAGTGATATAATTACATGTATATATATATCAACACCCTCCCTTTCTCTCTCTCTCTCTCGTCTCTTATGCAACACTGACGCTCGTCTCGTTCACGTTGAATAAAAGAAAAATTAACGAGACGCTTGCGGAAAATATATATACACACAGATGAATACATAAATAGAAAAGAGATTGCAGACGTGAATGAGAGAGGAAAAGAAAAAAACATTTCGAGTAATAATAAGAGGACTTTATATAGAAGTAGAATGAGAGAAATGGATAGGATGGATAAGAGGAACGAAACGAATCGCGACAAACCGACGCAATTAATTTCACGGTTGAGGGGACACCTCAGCAAGGAAAAGTTTTACTTGGTATGAGAGTGAGAGAGATATATATACTATTCAACTATTACACAATTCAATCACACCCTCGCAAATGATGAGAATATACATGTATATGGACAATGGAGAAAACGAGGGTGGAAAATACACCCCCTTCAAACGCGAGCATCATTGAAGAGAGTCTAATTGTCAACGAAAAGCCTCTCGGTACAAATTGTCAAGCGAATGCTTTTCGTAAAAAAAAAAAAAAATAATAAACATAATAAATAATAATAAAGTAAATAAATGAATAAATAGATATAGATAGAAAACATTGCCAAGTCAATAAACAAAAATATAAAAGTTTATTCGTGTTGATATAATGAACGTTGAATTAATTATTCACCGAATATAAATGCGATGTTTTTTCTTTTATTTTTCATTTGAAACAAAATAAAAACGTGCTCTATATTTCTTTGTTTATTTTTATTTTTTTTTTTTTTTTTCCCCCTCATTCACAAACACACATTTAATTATATCACCCGACTACAAAAATAGTCTTCACTTGAATTCATAATAAATGAAAGACTGAAACACGTGTGAAAGGAATTGAAAAGAAAAATTGTTTTATTATTAAATTAACAACGCTATTGAAATTTATAATTTTTGTCTTGAGTGAATACGATGAAAAATTCACGTGACATGAGCATATATATATATATATTATAGTGGAAGTGGTGGTGGATGTATATAGTGTGTGGTTAAGGTGATGTATAGAAATGAAATTGAATTTCATTGCAGACTTTGGTGAATGAGAGAAACGTCGTCAAGTGGATTATAATAGATGAAGTATAGTTAGTTGCGAATGTAAGAGAAAGGAAGAAGGTAAAAAGAGAGATCGCGCACAACCAGCATCATGAAGTTTTGTCGCTCGCAATTAGAGGGATTAATTTACATACCGTCGGATTAACTGTTGGTGGCCATGCATTATTCAAAAGGGTATGCTAATGCATCGTAGCAGCTGAATTAAAGTCAATAATTGAATGCTTCTGAGTAGTATAAAGGAAAGACTGGTTAGGAATATACACATTCTATCTCATGATATACATATACAAATGTACATATGAGATAGAAAATAAAGATTGACTTATATATTACTATATATAAATGTAAGTAGAGAATTTATACGATGACTTGAAAATGACTTTGGTGTCTTTACATTTCTATCTTCGTATTTTATATATAATTTAACGAGATTTATTCTTCATGTCATTGTACTAGATTTTCAATGAATGTTTTAGATTGATGACTTCATTTTTATTACAATTGAAATGTCATTGATCCATTTAACTATTTATATAATTTGAATGAAGAATGAATAATTGAAATAATGCTGTTAATAATTCTTTGATTGGATATTGGATGAAGGAGTTGAACATCGTTATTAACAGAACACCTATTTCATGTGCTCGAATCTAATTAATAATTAAATGTCTGTGCTAAATTTATTTAAATATTGTAGTCAAGTGATACTGATATAAAGAGAGTAACAATCACTTGAATAATTGATAAAAAAATTTGAGATATTCTATGTAAAATTTATGAAATATTATATATTTTTGTAGAAATATTGTGAATTGAAGTGAAATTTTGCAGCAATATAAATTGAATTTAAATTAAGACACGAAGAATTAACATTTTCAATTAATATAAAGAGGACAATGGAGAACAAGAAGAGAGTTCATGAACTGCATCAATGCAGAGGATATTATGATGAACGAAAATTTAATTAAACTTCAGCTGTATTTAGAAAACGTATAATGATTTTTCTAAAGTGAAATAAGCTCAGTTAAATGTACTAATGTTAATTCAATCAATGAATTTGATTTTAATATTGAAATATAATGTCGAATTAAATTATAATATATTATTTGAACAATATATAAATTTTTGAAAGAGGAATATTAATCATTACCCATATATATCCTAATAAATATTTGAACAATATTAAATTATAAAATGACAAAGTGAAATAGACAGGTGTATCATATTTATTCAACTTCCTTTAGAGTCTATCATTTGGTTTAGCTATTGAGAAATTATATACCTGTTTCGACAGGCTTCAACTTGCACTATATATATATATATATATATATATTGTAGTACCATAGAATAGGCAAATCATTTAACCAAGATAATTGCCAAACATTGTTTGCCTTGTTAGTCAGTAGCTGACTGGTTAAAGTTAGTCTGGTGAAGTTAATAAGCAGCGTTGAGTGCGAACCCGTGTGTAAATTAGCGACTTCAATTTGTAAGCTCTCGCGTGACTTGGTACAGTAACTATATTCCAGGAGAGCATATACTGGAGGTAAACGAGCGAGAGAAACGTCGGCAAGATAGTTTAGGGATATGTGTCTATATATGTATAGGTATATATTGATATGTATCACATATATGAGGATATAGATAATTGCATGGTGATATTACCAGAACGAATCAGAAATCAATGATAGAAAATTTTTTCATTCATTCTTGATTGCTCTTTGTGTTATTTTATTTCTAATTCAATGGTGCGCGTTTATATGCAGTATTATTTATCTAACGGTTGTTGATTACATTTACTGAGAATAGTTTGTATAATGTGTATTCTTTAAACAAATAAATTTTTACTTGGAATTAATTGATATGTTGAGGTTTTTGTTTTTTTTTTTTTTTTCTTTAGAGTTGATAAACTTTTGTTTAAAAATTGTGATAAAAATCTATCTCTAACAATTGCATTCAAATTATAACTGAACAATGAAAACAATTCTCAAATTCCAATAAATCCTTTAAAAAATAATAAATTCATTAAAAACATAATAATTTCTTAAATATAATAAATCCTCATACGTTAATAATATCAAAATAAACAACCATCAAACCATTAGACAAATTTCCTCACATGAAAAAATAGAAAAAAAAAAATCCTAAACAAAACCAAACAGATTAAAATTTAATTAATGTTCACAACGTAACATTCTTAAGCTCTTACACGTGCATGTAAACACACATTCACACATCCATCCATAAGTATTTCTATATAAATAACGCAATAACGTGAGTCATAAATAATCGAGATAAATTAAATTCTTTTCGTGTGAAGTTTTTCAAGACTATAATTGCGCACATAAGGGTGCAGAGAAACCGCAAAGATCTTCAAGAGATATATATATATACAACTTTATGTTAACTTGGAAGGTGCCGCGCGTGCGCACGCACACCACTGCTATATACCATGCAATAAATTCCACAATACCACACTCTCTATCAAGTGAATATATAAATACACTCACATATATTCACACATTTTAATTTTTTTATTTAACATCCAGTAACGCATCCATCAACAAAACAGATGAACAAATAAATAAATATCAAATATAAATACTTTAATATAATATTTTTATCAAAATTAATCTTCTCACTCTCATAATCAAATTGTTTTTATTGCATTATTATTATTTATTATTCTGGTACTCCAACGTCCGTTTCAACCTGTCGCAACTTGTCTCGTCTCCCTACACAAATATATATTGCATACCGCAATATATATTTTTGCGAGCAATCACGCTCGTGATACCAAGTGGTTTTTTTTTTTATCATTTTTCTTTCTTTATTTATTCTTTTTTTCATTTATTCAGTATTTGTTTTTATCTTTTACCGCCACAGACGATAAAATAAGAATCACACACGTGTAGAGGAAACAAGAGAGCGAATGATTTGAGAGGGATGAAGGGTGAATGCCACGAATTGCTACTCGTTGGAACGTGAAAAAGCTTGCTCACATCCTCTTATATCCACATATATATATATGTACAGTATAGATGTATGTATACTACTTGACGTTTCATACGGATCTAACTCTCTTTGGCGTGATGCATTGCGCCTCGTTCGATTTCTCTCTAATTGGTAGACACACATATACAAATACACACGGGACATCACGTTTGTCATCAATGTCGTCGTCGTTGTTGTCGTTGTCGTTTGGATGAAGCGTTACCAAAAGAAACAAATTCCACATTGAAGAATTGACTACACTATCTATCTATAGATCGACGATGAAGAGCATTTATACATATGAGACACACATATGTAGAATACTTACAAGTAACTTCTCGTGTATATATATATATATTTGTGGAACATTGATCATTATTTATTTTTGTCTATTGTTATTTATTTATTCACTTTATAAAGGATTCATTTAATTAATTGTAATTACTGTCGATTCCAGCTTGTCAAAATTGATAATTATTCATATCATTATTTCATTCGAAACCTGTCCATAAATTCAATTAATTGGTTTTCATTGATTTATTTTATTCGAGTGTGTTGATTGGATAGATTTTATTCATAATAAAATATATATATATACATTGATTTGTATGTGTGTATGTGTGTGTGTATGTGTTGATGTTTATGGGTAATTGGGAGGATGATGAGAGAGGGAAAAAAAAATAAATGAAATTGAATAGTGAGAGAAAGAAATTTCCATCGAGAGTTGTTTGGTGTTGAACTAATTAAGATACACGAGGGCGGACAGAGTAGAATAGATTATATGTATATATACATGAATGGAACAAAGTCGAGAGAGGGCACGTTAATGTCGTCGTAGTCTCTTTTCTTTATTATACAATCTCTCTTTCTCCAGTTTGTCCTGTAGAATTATACATAGCTCGTGAAAGGGCGTGAATTATATAGCGAACAAGCAAATTTGAGTTGGTGTGATAGTGAGAAAGATAAAGAGGGTGAAAGAGTGTGGTTTATTGTTCTTACTGCTAGTTTAATTAATGCAGCGACACTCGCACAGTGAAAATATTCACAAGTATTTACTTGTTATTGTCAAAGATGTATATCATGTATATATTATTGTTCTTTATTTCCTCTGTGATTAATTAATTGATCTATTGTTAAATTACTTTCTTTTTTCTCACCTTGTATTACTTAATTATCTGAAGATGATTTTATTGTTTCAAAGTTTTGTATATTGACTTTTATTTATATCAACTTTTAACTGATTTTTTTTAATGTTAATCTACCACTTTGGATTTATAATCTCTTTTTCTTTTTTTTTCATTAATGTGGTAATGAGTATATTTTTGATTGGGTAAAAGTAATTTTCAATGATGAATAATTTATCTTTATAAAACTTTGTGGACTTGTTGTTTTTAATTTATTATCAATTTATTTTCATGTTGCATGATTAATGGATGTGATCATTACACTGAAATATACAAGAATAATTTGTGAATCATTTTTATGTTGAAGTTGAAATGTCTCGGTAGTTATTCAGTTGAAATTTATTCATCTGGAATAATATCAACAGGAATAAGTAAGAACCCTCCCTCTGTTTTGATATTCATAACTGTTGTCAATTTGGTTGAATTACATTTATTATTTGGAAACAGTTTTTTTTTTTTTTCACAACTTTATCGTTCGTGATAAAAATTGAACTATTTAAGTTTGTTAATAAACTTTCTTATATCAGAAAATAACTGAGGAAAGAAAAGCACAATGACTGCAGTAAATTTGAATGAAAGTGAATAGAGTTGAGTGTATTTTGTTTTTTAATCAACGGTGTAAATAAAAATTAACAGTAGTAGAATCTTTATGCAAGAATTTATATAAAAAAGAATTCTGTGCTACTCTACATTTAATTTTGTTATTAACATTAATAATATCATTGTGAATCGATAGTGAAGTTTTCGCTTTCATATGAATGGAAATGTAATAACGTGCGAGAAGATATTTTGTGAAACTGTATAAGAGTTGGTTATAGAGATAGTTAACTGAATCAATAATCAGCTAGACTTCAAAACCGGTGTTCCAATTTACACGACCTAGTCGCTAAATTGCACTTTCACGACATTATTTCAATATCTTAATATTGATATAACAGTATAGTTAATTTCATGATATTTCTCATGAATTTAAATATGTTCAGAAGATGATTTAAAGTTTATTTTTGAACTCCTGATGAAATAAATTGCGTCAGTAGTTCAACTGTAATGGTATGTTTCGAAACAGGAATCAACTCGTCTGCGCCACAGTCAACAGATCGTGTTTCCTCAATAATGTTTCCATTCATAATTCACGATATATTTATATATGGTAGAGAACTCTTCATTCCGAATCGTCAGTGAATTTAAACGATGAATTTTTAACTTACTTTCATCATTCTGAATAAATAAAAATGTGATTGAAGAGGAAATTCGAATGGATGAAAATGTAAAACTAACTAATATTAAATTTCAACAAGCTCGTTCATGTTAAAAAGCGCTTTTACAAGCATCACTCGTATAGTTTCATTTATTCATACACAATATGCTGCCATATGATGTCGCAAATTGACCAAAACAATTTAAATTCTTGCATTTCCAATTTGTATACAGAATAAAACAAAAAAATGTTTGTTTGTATTGCATATACAGTTCCAATTACCAATCAAACTTCAAGTATCATTCACATATACATCCCTCAACGTATCAGTTAAATATTCAACTGACTATTGTGATGAAAAACAAAAGCGATACAGAAATAATCTACTCAACCAAGAACATTTGTTCAATTCAAATTACACAAATACATGAATGATAAAATTATATGTATGTTTACAAGATGAAAATGAAGCAAATTGAGAGCCACTGTGACTCGAGTTAGCCGCTGTAATCGAGGCGGAGCCAGACGAATGAGAAAGGAAGAAGTACAAGTAACAGAAGAAGAATAAGAAGAGAAATGAGCGAGCTTTTTCGTTTCTCTCTGTTCTCGTCATCTCCTATTCATATACAACAGCAACGAGAAAGAGAAAGCAAGACAGAAACAGAGTGAGAGAAAGGAACTAGAGGTCAAGGTGCCGCTCTGTTGCCGCTTCGCAAACTAAAAGAGAAAAAATACACATATACAGTAATAAAAAGAAAAAAAAAGAAAAAAACAAAATAGAAAATAAATTGCAGACAAATCAATAAATAAAATATGCTGAATTCAATTAGAATAACAGCGAATAATTTTCATCTTTCAATTATGTGTTTGTTTATTCTGCAATAGTTTTTTTGTTGTTAAAAATAAATCTGACATTTCAACTTGCACTGGAAATTTTTTTTTTATCATCGTGATAAAACATTCCGTGAAAATCCCGATTACAGAAATACAACTACCCTTTGAATGAAACTCGAGGGAACAATGACGAGGACGGCAACGATTAAGGGGATGCCGAGCGTGGCAACCCAGTTTCTCGCTTTTCCTTCGCACTTGATTGCCTTCTTCCCTCCTTCATCTCTCACCCTTTCCTATACATTTCTATTCCCCTGTTTACCCTCTTGCCACCATTGCTTTTCTCCCATATTACATTTTACCACTGACATCAGGTGGGGCATACACGCGATCTTTCGTGTCTCGATGCAGTCGAGCCAACTTCTGCAACGCAAATATATATATTTTTATATTATGTAAGAGAAATTATTGTCGCAAATTCATTTGTACACATATGAATAATTGTACTGATAAATTAAAATTTTTTAGGACAAACTTTATTGATTTTCAAATCATAAATTTCAAGATATTGATAATTGAATTTTTTTTCAAGCTGCCTTTACAGCCATAGATCACATTGTACGATATAAAGGTATGAGAGCAAAATTGTAGGGTAGATTCTGGCGTACAAAAAAAAAAAAAAAAGATGTTATAAGTATAGATATTGAACACTCCATGAAGAATTATCCGATTGTTTATAATCACTTGTGACGAAACTTACGGACCTGATTGAATACTCTTACACCCATGTTCATCCATAAATCTTTCTATGATTATAAATGATTGTATATACATGTAGAAGTTCAATCTGAGTTTAAATGCACAACACTCATGAATCGAAATATCCCAAACAACCTTCATCAATTTTCAGGGTAAAACAAACTCTAGAATCTCGATAGATCTATTCATTTCAAGCATCTCTACAGCTACAGATCATCACGTACGTCATAGATGCATAAGTACAAAATTGTAATGCAGATTTTGGCGCACAAAAAAAGACCATATAAGTATATATTCTCAATTACCCATGAAGAGTAATTAATTCATATACATTCATGATAAAATAAAACACTATCAATCCAATTGAATTATAAATTCTCACTGATTCTTTATTGAATAAAAATAATTTTAAATGAACTCAAGTGCTCAAATCTCACCGAAATACCATCTCAAGATATAAGATCAACACTACGTGGTCCATTTTAGTCCAATCCTTGAACAGCATATCCTCATATGTATATATATATATATATATAAGCACAAGAGATGCTTTTCACTTCCGATAAAGTAAATTTTGTTGAGTGGAAGCGTAAGGTGAGGGGATTGAGGACGTGAGGGGTGGTCGGTTGGATGAAAGACGAAGTCTGGTGGAGGTTTTGGCTATATACATATATATATATATATGTGTGTGTGTGTGTGTTGGAGGGTAAGGAGGTTACGTTATCGATTTTGGCATACCAGACACGGCGCTTCTGCTTTCTTGGCGATAATTCGCCGACTTGGTGGCCTGTGGGCCAACTTGCGAAACTTCCCCTATATCACTTGTCCTCTTCACTCTTTAGTTCCCTTGGCACTCTCTCACTCACTCTATCCCTCTATATCTCTAGAGTGCGCGTTCTCTTTATACCGTTGCGCTTGGCCTCGCTAACTCTATATACGCGAGCAAGTCGTGGAGAAGATAGAGATTAAAGCTGTATATGTATGCTATATATATATGTGTGTGTGTGTACTTACACGCGCGCGTACTTTCTCAGTGTTAATCTATATGTAGTTTACCTACAGGTATAGGTCTCATAAATTTAGGTCGGATATATACCATTTTGGAATTTATTCCAAACGTCGACGCGACGACGATGAAATTATTATCGGTGGGAATTAATCGTCTTAGTGTGTGTGTGTATATGTGAGTGCAGGGGGAGGGCAATTAATGAATAAATAACTTTGTTTGATGGATAGGGAAATACTTTTTCTTCTTATGTGAGATTAGAAATAGATAATTATTTTTTTACAAAATTGTTTATGAATAGTGGAGTAGATTTATGGATGAAATCTATTTTTAATGAGTGAATTTTGGTGGTAAATTAAAAGTGTTATTATTTCAATTGTAATTTGTTTTTTTTTAATGATTTTTTTTTTAATCGATGCCCAATCGGTTAACTTAGATACGTACGTGAACCAAAATGTATTTGGATAAATAGTTTGTGGTTTATATTGTTATGAATGGAGGTGTTGCAAATGGAGAATTGATCAATTTGAAATCATACAGAAAATTCACGGAAGTAGTTCGACTGCAACACATGGCTTTATTTCACCGTATTACAACGTCTTTTAGTTCATGACTTTAGAAGAAAACAAATTCCAGTATGTGAATAAAAAAAAAACTATCAGTCTTTTAAATACAACAGAGAGACATGTTACTGCATCAAATTACCAGTTCATTCCTGTTTATATTCACGCACACACACACATGTAACCAAACATTGAATTCAAATTTGAATATTTTTTAACAATGTAACAAAAAAGCAAAATAAATATTATTAGATGAAATATTTCATTTTATATCTTTTCAAACACATATTCTCATCTGTCTCCCATCCCCCAATCTCATACCTCCACCATCTTCTTTTTCTTTTGACGACTCTCTCAACATCTCATAAAAGCATCACCATAACGATGGAAACATGTCAATTTAGCCCGTTAAAAATACGAGTGGAGAGCAAGAGAAGCAACAAAAAACGTAGGAAAAAAAAAAACAAAAAAAAAAACATACACACAAGGAAAAGAATATAAAGGTAAGGAGAGAGAGGGAGAAAAAAAAAAAAAGAAGAAGAATTCACGCAGCTATATAATTCTCCATGCTTTCTTTCTCGTCTATATTCCAAACATTTTGTTCCTCTCGTCTTATTCCCCTTTAACAGCAACGCCGAGAGAACGAAAAGGAAAGACTATTACCTTTCAGCATCAGGATATTGCGAAGACGAGCGCACAATTTTACTGCAATGTCTAACGCAAAGAGGTTTCCACTTTTTTATTTATTTATTATTTTTTTTTTTTTTCGTATTTTTTTTTCTTCTTATTTTTACTTTTTGCCAAGAAGTTGGTGTATATGTGAGACAATAAAAATAAATATTCGCACTCACACACACACACACACACACTCTGTATGGATCACTTTTTAAATTAGGGATGTTGTAAGCAGGATATTTGTGCCAATTTAAATTATGAAAAATAGAAAATAAATATATTGGAATAGAAGAAGGAAAGTTTCTGGTTTATAGTTTAGCGTTTATATGGTATAACTATAGCAGGTCCATACTTGCTTGTGAATTATGGATGTATTATTATTTATTATAACATAAATAGATGCTACAGAAAAGGATATCCGGAGTAGAAAAAAAGAATAAAATAAAAAAAAAATACCAACGACCAAGTGAAGACTTGGTGAAGTAAATAAAAAATACAACAAAAACCAGTCTTCACTCTTCACATTAAAAAATTTCTTTTTTCTTTATATATTTCTTTATATGATTACCTTTAATCGATGGTAATTTAAAATATCTCGAGGTGTTTCAGATCAGCCATCAGACAATTCTTAATTAATACCTTCAGACTTTACACAGAGTATTGAAAAAAAAAAAATGGTGAAATTAATTTTCCCTTCTCACAACAGGTCAATGCCTTCGACGAAAAGAAAAATAAAATTGAAATCAACTAAACTGAAACTTAATCCCTATCCAATAAAAGGCAAAGGGCGCAAGTTGGGTTGAGTTCTTTGCAAAGAGGAAAAGCACGAAAGCGAAATCAGATAGAAAAGCGTGAGAGCAAGTAGGCGAGACATATACAGACAGTGAGAGTGCAAATAGATAAGGAAAAGCAAAGCGAGCAAAGTGAAGAGTGAAGAGGAAAAGAGGGTATCATCCACGGTCGTAATTAGAATCCACTTCGTGGAAATGGTTTTCAGACAGAATTTCTCTTGATTTTCCTTCCGTGCTATATATCGCTCGTTCAACCATTTCCGTTTTCTCTTATACCAATTGAAATAAATTTAGAAAATAAAACGAAACCAAATCCAAAAGCAATTGACGCGACAATTGTGAGGAAAAAAAAAAAAAAAAGAAATAAAAATGCGCAAAGAATGATGTGAAAAAAAAAAAAAAAAAGGAAAATGAAGTGGAATAGTTCAAGTGTGTCCTCTTGGCTGATATCCAAGTGTGAAGTTTCGAGTCATGCTTTAACAGTGGAAAAAAAAAAAAAAAAAAAGGGGTGGTAGGAAGATTCTGAATGTGCGAAACGGCACATCTTTCTATACACGTGTGGTACTTGTCTTGAGAATATATATACGCTACTGCAGAATTTATTTCTGGATTGCGCCCGTGAGCAACGTCAAGATGGTCTCGAGACATACTCTTATAAACTCATTCTTCATTTATACATGTCAAAGTGTACCAAATAATTTGATTGATGAATCTATTAATACTTCAAATAATATGAAAAAAAAAAAAAAAAAAAAGTGAAGAGGTATTCTATCAAGTTGCAAGTATTCATGTATTTATTTATATATTTATTTATTTATGCATTCATTTACTTATCGATGATATTAGATATTTATTTCATGAAGACGTTTAGAATGTGAAAATTTTCCGTATAAGAATATGGTGTTGGATAACCGGTTGAAAACCACTGATCGCCACTGAGAAGCACGATGCACTCCTTGTGGTGGGTCAAATGTCACACGGTGACTCATCATCACTGTTATATCGAAACGAGGATGAGAGAGAACGTGCGTTGAGGTAGTTCTATCACTGGACGGAAGATTGGAAATTAATTTGAATTTTTTTGGTATGGAAACTGGTATTGGAAATTATATTCGGTTGCAGACAACTTTGAAAGTAGGTTATCTATTATTTTCGCAATAGAATTCGATTTGAAAATTTGTTATTAATTTAATAATAATATATGATACTTCAGGATTTAAATGTTCATATTGGTATGACTCATGTACCTACTGCAAATTGATCATGAACAATTTTTGATCAGTTTAAAAAAGCTAGGGTGTTATTGGCCGAAATGGGGTGAGAGAGAATAATAGAAATCTATTGAACCCTGAAAATATCACTGATAAATTATTGGTCATCTACATTTTGAAAGCTAATTATTCTCAAACCCGGCGGAGAATGTTTAGAACAATGCTGCATTATATTAATTTCATCAGTATATTATTGAGTGTGAATTCTGAAATATTTTTGGAGAGTTTGAAGGCATTAATTGAAGAAACTATCCAATCAAAGATTGTTCTTGAATGCATTCGTGCTACCACTGTGAAACAATTGTTAATAGACAAATAAAAAATCGAATGTATTTTCCAAAATCAAATTTAAAAACTCGCTAGTTTTTTCCCTTCAATTTATATCATTCATATGAATTTGTAATCCCGTGTTCAACCTCATCAAATGCTTATTGAATTTTTTCTTTCATTCCTTATTTATTATTGTTCCCTTCTTGTTTTGTATTGTTTTGTTTTTTCGGTTTTACTGTTGGGTGTCTCGGTCAGTCGCGTGTGTGCGTGGTATAACTATATAACAACGATATTACACGCGGTTCGAAGTCCAAGTCGGGTTCCAGGTAAAGGGCCCCCTTATTAATATAAACTGTGACTGGCAGCGCGCGCGTTGTTGCCAGTTTAAACTTGCACAAACTTGAACCCAACTCGCATGTATTCAGTGACAAAAGAATTCATGCAGAAACGAAGCACCCCTGGCGGCGTTTCTCCTCACCACCACTACTACTACTTCTACTTCTGCTATATACACTCCAAGCTTGTCTCACTTCTCAGTTCCCTTTATTTCTATATAATATAATACTAACGGATGTTCTTCGGACTACCACTATACCACCACGCGCGCGGCGAGTCTAACTCCTTTCCTTTTCTCCTTCTTGCTCGCGCATCTCGCCAAGCGAAGAGACAGCTGAAGTAGCATAGAGAGAGGAGAGTAGAGGCCATACACTCGATTTTATTTTTCTTTTATTTTCTTTTCCCTTTTTTTTTTTTTCGCACACTATCCAACTCTTTCTTAGATGAACGGACTGCACGACTACTGAGAGGTGAAACTGAGAAAGACACAACGGCGTTTGCGCCACCGTCAACATCACTGCCGGCATAGATATTTCTTTTTCACTCTCTTCTTTTTTTTTCTTTCACTCGCTCTCTCTCTCGCACTCAATAGCCGTTTAACGATTCGGCAGCGTTTCTCGCGATTCATTGAATTTATAATGAATGGGGGAACAGACGACGACGACGACGAGTTTTCATCGCCGTGACTCGTAGTGATAATGACGCAAGAGCAAATGCGATGCTTGAAATTGCAATGGTCCAATTTACGATAATTATTTTGCTGTGTTTTTTTTTTTTTCTTCTTATTTCATTGACTCATTGGAATACAAGAATATTCTTGACGCAAAAACTGGGTCTAAGTATTGGAATAATGGTGAATTTTATCTTCAATTCAAAGACAGATTTTGGTACTTTGATCAGAATTGAAATATTTTTATTTCATATTCTTGAAAATCATCGTGATACATTTAATATTTGCTTTATTGTGTATGAAGTTATATAAGATATGAGTATGTGATTGATTAGTCAATTTTTAATGAAGAAGATGAACCTAAGCAAAAATTAATGATTGTAAACGACAAGGGAGTGATGAAACATCTAATTTTAATTCCAGTTCACATCCTAATTTTAAATAAAAAATACACCGATATTTGAAACAAGAATATTATTTCACGCAAATTGTGACATGAGAAAATATAATAACTGATGACATTCATGAAATAATTGTTGCAAAAATGTTCATTTCCTCAAAAGTTCTAGGAAAAAGACATTTCTTTTCTTTTCCACTACTGTCGTTAAAGAATTAAAGAGTGACTAGGTCATGAGAATGGAATTGCTTTGATAGTGAAACCTTGACGCAAATTATCACCATTCACAACTCATTTGTTCTCAATAGATACAATGGTATAAATATATAGACATACATTCATACATACACCTATGGTTTATCAGTTGTGTCGTGACACGCTTCAAAGTGAATGTGAATAATTTCTTTCGTGTTCTTATATACAATTATTATACGTATATAATGTTGATACTATTATTTCTCCTTTATCGTATTGATGGAGACGGAAGAGATACAATCGCAAGGACATGTCGACACAATGATCAGTTTTATCTATTATCACTCGACTTACTTTAAAAATATATTATCAAACATCGACAGATAATCGTGCGAATAGAAAGAACAAAAAAATCACAATAAAATAAATAATAATGAATGGAAGGCGAAGAAAAAAAAAAATGATGCTAGAAATATTTGAAATGTGCAGAAGGAAGCCATCGATTTTATCGTAAAGTCGCGGAAGAGGCGCCCGACGGAAAATACATTGTGCTGTTCATTCAGAAGTCACTGAATGCATTCAACATTGCAGTATGAAAGATATACAAGTATGTACCTGTCTATACACACACACTCATACATACACTATGTATATACACATAGAAAGGCAATGGCGGAGTGATAAATACAATTGTAGAGAAACAGTGTAATGAGGGCGACGTTATTCATCTGATTCAATGAGGAAGTACACTGGGTATCGAAAGATTTATCGAAAACATTTTCACAGAACAAACAGTACATTTATATCGTACATATATATTTCACATGTACACATTGACACATATATTTTCAACAAACACACTCACATATTCGATGGCCTTCCACATATATTTAATTTTATATCCTTACTAACATTCACTGCGAGACATTAAAATGAATCATTATAAATTATTATATATATTTATTGTCAATTATCATTATTATTATTATTATTCTGTAATATTAAAGTTTTTCTTGTTCAATTTTTTTGTTTCAAAGTACTTCAATTATTGTGAAATAAACTCAAAGAGCAAACAATTGTAATGCAATATCACGCGTTGGATGATTTGAAAATTGTATGTGTGGGCATAACATGAACATTCTCCATCGTTTATATACACTCACTATGAAATTAATATATAAATGCATTTGCAAATAATAATGTGTATGTGTGGAATGGAGAAAGTCAAACTTGGATATAATAGTGTGTTATTGACTAAGTTAAATGCATGTATGTATGTTAAATGTCGACAAGATGCGACTGGTTTTAGGGTGTAGAGGACAAAACGTGTTCAGACACGTTTTAATGAGCGAACGAACTATCGTCGTCATTTAAAGAAGAAACGGTTAATTGGTGTATATATGTTTCGTAATAACATGAGACGTAGATAAATGCAATTTTTGTTTTATAAATTAATAATATAATGCATCAGTAGAATTCATTACTATGCTTCCATTCATTTGTTTTTCTATTTGTATTTATTCTTGTTATTTCATTGGTGTTCTCTTTTTCATTTATTTCTACTTTTTTTGTTTCTTTCTTTTTCATTACTCTTGTATTGTTATTGTTATTGTTCTTGTTGTTCTGGTGTCTAGACATAATTATTGAGCTACTCGTTATTTAACCCTACGACCAGTCAAATTATTCCTGCAGTTTTGTCTTTAAATAAATGCTGCTAATTCATCTTAATGCGCCACATCCGGGACCAGTCACTCTATCTAATATATCTATACCAAACGCATTATCTTCATGATGATTTCCGAGAAACCCTGTGAAGAAATATGGTCACAAAATTGGCTGTCATAGACAAATATTTATGTATCACTAAAAAAGAATTGTTGATGCAATTTTTCATTTGTGATAATTTTGTCTTTTTAACTTTGTAATCGTCAACTCGACATATCGAAAGCAATAAAATTTTTGAAAATTGAGATTAACTGTTTGATGCTTCGCAAAATATCAGTGCACATATACATCTTGGAATGATCATTCATAATAAAATAATTCCAACAACACAAACCAATGAAATAAAGTTAACTCAGTTGATCAATAAATTAATTCACTTCCGCGTTCTTGTTAAATTCAGGGGGCAATTTTTTCCAAGATGATAAGTATTTATTCAAAGGACTGGTACTAATAATAATGCAAGTGAAATATTGCAACACTGAGATCCATATTTACAAAGTTATGTCAATAAAGTTTTGCGTGATTCGCAATATATTTATACTGACATTTTTATCAAGATCATTATATATCAATGTTGAATATTATTCAATATTTTTTTTAACGTTATATGAAGGCATTTAACACGGTATATAATTTCTAATGAAACTCTAATAGCTGGTTTGAATAATAAATAATGAAAGTAACAATTACTCAGACCACCAGACTAATTTATCCGCCCAGTTCAGCAAGTTGCAGTTTAACAATATTATTAATATATTCTTATGACAGTGTAATAAATTTCTCAATATTTCTCGTAAACTTGAATACATTTGGCGAATAGTTTGTGGTTTATTTTAATTTTTTGGACAACTAAATTGAGTCAGTAATTTAGTTGTAACAACATTTGTTTCTCACATGGGCCAAATTTAACTGGCATTATCTTAGAAGTAGCACAGATCTCTTTGTCGACGTACTCACGTTCATGATAAGTTTAAGAAAATAGAGTATACTCATACTGTAAATAAATGGATGTTCAATACGATTATATACAATAATACTTTTATTTAATAATTTTATAAGAAGAATTTTCCACAATTAAATATTGATAAAAATTCTTTTCCTTTCATGTATTATATTCTTTTTATTATTCCGATATATTATTGAATGTTCGATATATTAGATTTATTCAAAGCACGAACATATGCGTAATGTATATAGATGTATTCATTAATGTTACGCATGTATAGGTGTATTTGCAGGGATCCAGTTGCAGCACGGAAAACGCGTTTCGTTACAGCGGTCGAATGTACAACGGCATAATAACCCCAGAGGATAGTGGTTATGCGGTTGTGCGGATAGCGGAACAAGCAAGAATAATATATATTTAACATATGTATATATATATATTGACTATAAGAAAATGATTTTTCGAAATAAATATATTTATACTTAATTAATTAAATTTCCAATTTAATTAAAACCATAAATTGACTTCTTGTGTCGTTGTAAAAATAACCTAATTATAATAACTGTAACATTGAATTTTATACATCACTAAATTCAAAATTATCAAAACTGAATTTGAAAAAAATATAAATGCAATAAAAAAAATAGCAAAATAAATAGTTGTAAAATTTCATTTTTATTTCAATGTATCTAATTCAACTATTTTAAACCCGAAAATGAAAAGCAAAAAAAAAAAACAAATTGATACAATAATTAAATACAATATGTAAATGTATTTTATGAAAAACAAAAAAAAAGTTTTTAACCAGGTTACTAGTACTTTTTCATGCATGTATGTAAATGCGTTTATATCCAATATAAAATACTCAATACATTTCTCCATCTCACCGTCACATTGCAATCTCTATTATGTATATCAGTCAATGCGTATATCATTCGTACAACGACCGCGAACAATGATAGATCAATGTGACACGCCCAGATTAATAGCTCAGTATATATACTGCGCACATACCCCTCTAATCCTCCTCTATATACACATATACATATCCTATACATTATTGCCTCTTGATCATACCTATTTTTTTTTTTTTTTTTTTTGATACCTATTATATACCATATATAACGTTTAAACACGTGTCCGAACGCGTTTTGCTTATCGCAAAACGCTCGTATTTTCCGCGTTGCGTCGCATTTCCTGCTATCGCACACGCACACCCGGTCTCACATACAAATCTCATGACATATATATTTATAAACACTTATATAGAAAATATATATATATATATATATATGTAATTAAATAGTTCGACACGTGAAATGAATAGTGAGAGATTCCGGCTGTTGTCCGAAAAGTGAGTCATAAGAATTGTGTAAAGTTATATACTGAGAAATAAAAACAAAAAAAAGGGTTGAGATGATTTTTATAAACTATCAATACATTGACACTGTAACAATAAATGTTATCTAGATAGAAAAAAAAAAAAAAAATGATAATATAGAGAAATAATTTTTCAATTAAATTTTAACAATTGTTACAACACAAACTATGTCAATCTCTTTCAACTATCATTTCTCTCTTCATTATTTTCTTGAATACCCAAGCTAAAATTCAACGCTCGCCAATTTCCCCCCCCCAGCTGAAATACCACACGAGTCTCGGTCTGAAGCTTTGAATATACAAACGCCAAGGATATTCACTGTATATCTCTTCCATGGATTTCCATCGACGAATGCTTGCCATTTTCCTGCTATTATAGCAAACCAATCATCATTATCATCATGATGATCATCATTATCATCATCATCATCATCATCATCATCATCATCATCATCACCACAACCATCACCATTATCACCTTGTTGGAATAATTGCGAGATTGTAGAAGCAAAACTATAGTACATTTTACCCAATAAATATATCCATATACTTGATATTGTACAGTTTATATATATTCCTACTCAATTAACCAGTTCATTCTAATTCTCTGTATATACTCTACTTCATCTCTATCATTCTGTACATTTAGCAAAAATAGAGAGACCCAATACAGTAAATTATATTTGAATATTTGTGATAAATATTTCAAATATTCCATTAAATGTAACAATGGTATTATAATGTAACAATAATTACTCAAACAAATGATAATTTTGTTAATTCCATTGCGAATATTATGTGATAGATAATACTAGTTTCAATTTTCTGGTAAAGTTTTTTTTTGTTTTTCTTTCTCCCCCTATATATAAAACACACATATACATATACACATGATTATATATTATACTTTGCAACGTCTCGTGAAATTTACGTATACGATTATGCAGATGCCAAAAGATATTCTCTCGCCTACACAACAACATTTTGATATAGCACTCCCATATATGAATTTGGTTTTTGCAACGCCTTGTCAATGTTAATATAAATATACATATACAATGTAAATAAAATATTTTAATATATGCATATAGATATATGTTTGTATATGACATTGTATAAAGGAATAATATAATGGCATTTGTGTGATTCAGTTAAAAGCTAACTCAACTTAATTTCGATTGACATAATGTACTCGTGTGTTCCATCTGATCTGATACTGCAACATGCTTTTGTAGAATTCATCAGGTTTGTGTATGCTTGAGGATATTTGGTATATATGTAAATAGGTAAAAGCTTGGTGGGTTGTATATAGACACACACACTATCTCACTCTGGTTTCTCGCTTTCTCTTTCTCTCTAATGTTTGCGCTTGTTCGCGACAATATAACACAACAACGACGATGGTAGTGGTAGTGGTGATGGTGGTGGCGGCATCAGACTTGCTCGAATAATGCCTGCAATTACCCACGAACCAACGACCATTACTCCCAGACTTGCTGAATGGTGTAGGTATATACATAGTGTATTGTGGGTTGGATTTATTTCGATGACAGGAATATATTGCTGTATATTTATATTTAATATTTATATATGTGGACAATAGTTTATATATGAATTAATATTATTGTCTGATTTTGTTCGATTATGAAGTTCAAAAGTTATTTTTATACGAAATTAATGATTGTTTATCAAAATTAATTTTGTATTTGGTGCGAAAATAGATTTTTTTAATTATTTAAAAGGTTATATTGTCGTGGAAAAATGTACAGTTATTTTAAATGATGATGAGTGACAATGGAAAAAATTATCAAATGATTACAATAATTTTTTTCGTTTCATTTGTATTACTATTTTTTTTTATCATTGAAATTAATTAATGAACTCGTTACATAAATCTTTATGTAAATTAATGGTATATTTAATTCACAATTATTAGTATGTGAAATTACATAAATTAAATATAAAAGATTTCTGAATCGAAATATTTTGATTGAATTTATAAAATTTAATTGATGTCATTTGTACCGCTTCACAAAATTACGGATAACTCTTTGAAAAATGTTGGAAATATATTCAAATATGTAGTTTTTCTGTGCGCCAGAATCTGCTCTATAATTTTATCAATATATATTCATATGAATAATTTTACTGATAAGTGTGGGAGTGTTTGAAGTGCAATGTTGTTGAAAATGAAGATGAACTGTTTTTACAAATATTTATGATTTTATTTTACTCCATATAATCACTATTATTGTTTCTGTTGTCGGTTTTATATGTGAGGCACTGAAGCATATAAGCTGTATTGAGAGAGGGTCGTTATATGGTAATCATGCACATACACGATTGCGTAACAAATCCAGAAGGATCACGTGGCAACGGTTCATTAATTTTGCCAGTGCGTAAGCGTACAGGTGGTGGCGACCGAGCATGAAAGAACACGAGAAAAAAAAGGCAGACTTTGATTAAACATTTTTTTTTTTCTCGTTTACATATACATCATAATTTTATATATTTATTTATATATATATATATATATATACGTATGATTATAATATTGAAATACGGAAATGTTTTATATTGAGTTGTTGGCGAAAGTCACAAACGATTAAGGGCAAGTCATTGCTCTTGTATTAAAGGAATAAATAATTTAGACATGTTATGTATATAGAAAGACGTAAATATAAACGTGAAGCCAATGATTAGTGTCATTAAAACATCAACCAAGTTTCTTTCACTGATGCACTCGCAATATATAAACTTTTATATACACATCGTCTTTCAATTCATTAA